>OZ012719.1:5607377-6846511 GCA_963942605.1 Poecilus cupreus
TTGTTAATCTTCACCTCGGTTGTAAACTCAACAAATAGTTTCAGGTTTAACGGTTGGACTAATGAACACCGGAGCACCGGCCGGCTCCGCGGCGCTAACAAGGTTGGAATCCCATGGCATCGGGCACTGGAGCAGAAGACGCTGCACGAGATACTCGGAGTAACACGGAGCACACTGGGCTGGATGAGATGCCGCAGGGGGTCGATCCTAAACTCTCGATTTTAGTGTCGAAACGGAACGTTACTTTTGACCCAATAACCCATAAAGGGATTCTTCAGGTATAGCTGTTAGCTGGTTAGATGAGAACTGGCTTGGGAGATCCAGTGGCGCCCGGATTATTTCACTGGACCGCTGCCTCTCATTTTGTAATGTTAATACTTTACATTCGCAAGACAATATGTTTGCAATAATAAGTTGAGTAAAAAACAGCACATTATCAACCGGTGTAGATGTTTTATTATATTATGCACCAATAATCATCTATCAACCATAAAACTGCTCGAAAGGAGAAAGCCTTATTTACAATTTGTAATGATGTTCTGTAAATGACAAATACCTATTTAATTTAAAATTGTGACAATAAAACAATGAATAAAGATGTTTTTTCATGACCGGTAGAGAAACTCGGTTTCTATTATATCAAAATCATGATAGAAACAGCCAATTTCATACCTACGGGAAAGGGAAATTGCTCAAATAATGTGAAAAATGTACAAAATTGCACAAATCAAAGGTAGCTATCATAAATTATGTTACAATTCAAATAATTTTGAAATACATAAGAACCATCATAAATACTGGGCTCGTAAAAAAATAGTATATACACTACAGGAGAGAAGTGTACTTTTCCCTTGTCGTATTAAAGCACGAGCCGTAGGGAAAAATCATACACTTCTCTCCCTTAATGTATAATATGCTATTTATTAAAAAAAAACTATCGTTGGCCATTACCATAGAATTCATAGTAAAACTTAACTTTATGGCCAAACCTGAAGTTGTCTGCAAAAAAATTAGATTTTGGCAGGTTAAGTTAGGCAGATACAAGAGGCGCAAAACCAAAACAGAAAAGGAAACCAAAACAAACCAATCCTTTAAAATTGCATATAATGAAGTTGACACTTTGTGGCTAACTTCAGGATTGATCATAAAGTCAAGTTTACCCAATTTTGTATCAAATAGTACCCCAAGAATGAACTATCTCTTTGAATTGATCTTTTCAATTATGAGATGATGTCCAGAAATGATATATGTTTTTTTGTTTCTTTTCAAAACACAAATGTCCGCTGATTTAAACGAATATATAAAACTCAATATTTCTTTATAGTATTGTAATTCCTAACTGGTGCAAGAAAGAGAAAAATAACCATAAAATAATCATAATTTTCAAAATAACTTGATGGGACTTCAAGTAAACTACCACTTTCAATCATTGGGTTATCACCAAAAATAATTAGCTCTTCCTACGGGCTAAAGGGATAAAAAAGTATTAAACAAAATATAACAATTTTAATTAAGCAGTTTTTGAGAAACCATAACTCTAGAGACTTGCACATCTATCCATCCATCACACTTACAGAGATCATCGCGAAAATATTAAAATCCTATCTAGGGACCATAGATCGTAATTATCTATTGGAAACTAACTACTAAATTTGTACCATGATTCCTATACCCTCCTTTACAGGATTTAGCAGGAGATACAACACAAGTCCATATTCCTGAAATATTCAAAACGGGAACTATTGTTCTTCTAGGTTTAAAGATAAGCTAAAGGTTTTCAAATAATTAGAAAGTTCTTAAAGTTATACAGGAAATGTAGAAATATTTGCAAAGCTTTAGAGTTGAGAAATACAGCGTTCTTCTTGAAGCCCACGAATTTAGTCGGATTCGTAGGAAATAAAGTGTACGGGTTTGTGTTTTGGGTTATCTTAGAGTTTGTGTCTTTTAATAGTGCCCTTTGACGTGCGCCACTGGCCGGTATCCGTGTCCGCGCGGCAAGTTCCAAAATCAAACGAAGGCCGAACATCTCGTCGCATCGGTGACAGATTTACGAGTGAAAATATCGAAAATTTCTAACGAAAACACACGGACACACACAGGCCAAGCGCTTATCGCTATGTTAAAAGGTTAAAGTTGGTTGTCACATTAGCAGGTGGATATCAAGGTGTACGTGTGTGTGTGAGTGCGTGTGATATATGCGCGGCTGTCTTGGATCCCGTGTTCGGAGATACGTCGCGTGAAATTCCTCCAGCAACTTTTCATTTTGTTGAGATTTTATGTTCTTTATTTTTGAAGATTTCGTCTGTTTGATGTTTTAAAAATCACCGCTAGATAACTGTTTGACACGAAATCTTGTAGCGTATTTGTTAGATTGTTTTTTGTTTATTGAGTGAGTAATATCGTGAATTTGGAAAGTGAATTAACTTTACAAGAAACACCGCAATTTTAACATCGCTGCTTTTTTATCTTCCTGTGTTAGAATATTTAGATACTGTTAAAGACGCGTCAGAATCCAACAAGGAAACAATAAAAAAATTCCAGCCAGATCATCACTTGTTTCGTACCTAAATTATCAAGAAACTATTCGTCTCCCCCTATCACCACTGTGTGCTATTCTCTGCATATATCGCAGAATAATTGTAAAACTAACCATTTTGTAATAAACCTAACCTTATCACAAAAAAACGACTGCTTCTAGAATATTCTTTCGTATGCTAATAATGCTGAAGGAGTATAGCCTTTTTTACATTAAAACAATTGAAAATTAATAGAGGTTGATTTTTTAAAAGTCCAAGAGTTTATTTTATCATTATAAAAATTGTGTGCACCACAATACGTCCCCCCATAGATTTTTTATCAAACATTCCTTTAAAAAAATTATTTTTCAATCATGTCGCATGTCAAGAAATTACATTTTTCAAGCGTTATTTTGTTTTTCAAAATGCACAGATTAGCAGATTTATATGATAAATTCCCACGACTATTTTTTAATCAATCATGATGCAAAACACTAGAAAATTCCACCAATGAGAACAGTATTATACTGATAAAATCCCGTTACTCGATAGACAGACAGATTGTCAGACAGATACATACTCACTGACATCATCGCGAAACTATTAAAATCTTATTCTAGAGATCCTAAAACGTGCTGATCCACTGAAAGCTCACTAAATAATTTTTAGCATGATTCCTATACCTCCTTTACAGGATGTGACGAGAGCTAAAAAGGCTATACTTCTTCAGCTATGTTGAGTTACGAAATATTATTCTACAAAAAGGCTGCTTTTACAATTATCTTGCGACACATACTCAACATGTTGCTCTCTGCTACAGTATAGAAAATAATGGGCGAACAAGCAGAATAGGTGTTGATATATTTATTTCCGTAGTGTTCGATAGGTACAGTTTGTTACATTTGGTGCAAATTTCACATTAACATTCAGCAAAACACAGCGCACGTGTGGTCTTGTCTAAACGTACGCGCTTACATCCGAAAACAAGCAATGTCACAGTGCATGCACATAAACAGTGTCGCCGGAGCCAGAGCCAGAGCCGGAGCTGTCGCCATGGCAACAAACAAGCAAACACAACACAAACAAGCATCACAGAAACACAACACAGCGCAACGTAACGTCAACGTAGACGTAGAGGTGTTCAAACGGCACGCACAGGGCAGAACACAGCGCGGAGCCAGTCGAATGGACCACGGTGCAGTACAGTCCGAAGGGTGCCAGTTCGGGCCTTTGTTCTAACGGCCCTTATGCCCTCGGCTTGGCCCCAGGTCACACACATGCCGTACGTGTACCTAACATACAATGGGGGCTACATATGCCCTGATGATAGTTGTCGGGAAATTCGTCATGCACATTTCACTTAGACACACTTCGAAAATCTAAAGTATACAACGATCTCAATTTCGTATACATAAAGTACAAAGTTATTTCAGCAACTCATGTTTTCTTTTTAAATATCTTTACTATTTAGAGAACCTTAAAAGATAAGTTTTTTATTTTATTTAACAATATATCTGCAGTTCTCGACTGCAGTGGTCATTAATGTCCCGGTACAGTATGGTTTTTATTTCAAGGTATAATTAATTTGTTAAGTATGGATACATGGTACATTATATTTGGTTGTACAAGTTTGTGGCGGTCAAGAATTTTATTATGTTTTGGACTGTTTTGCTGTCTTCTTTGAGGGGTGGAATATTATTTTGTTGTCTTGTTGTCTGTTGTACAGTGTACATTCGGTGATTATGTGTTTTACTGTGAGCCGTGTACTGCACTGTTCACAACTAATTGTTTCTATTTTTGTGTATATATAACTTTGTGTCAGATAAGTGTGTCCAATTCTAAGTCTTGTTAGAATTATTTGTTCTTTTCTTGAGCCATGTTATTTTAGGGGTTTTATGTCGTCTTTGATTTGGGGAAAATTTAATATTAAAATTAAATTAATTATGAAACAATATTGTTGTCGTAGAAAAAGTGTAGTGTACAACTAGTATGGAATGTCTATTTAATACTCGTATGATTTGCAGCATAAGCCAAAGGCACATGCTACAAACTTTCATACTCATAGGAACTGAGTACCATTTCATGCTTGTTGTACAATATACTACTCTTATACTCGTAGGTGCAGAAAATAAAAACAGATTTATTATTTCTTTTGTTAAAAATGATTCAATTAAAATGTAGAAAGATCAGAGATGTTACCAAAGGAAAAGGGTACCCCATAAAAATTAAAAAGTTTGATTGAGCCAACAAAATTCCGTGGTCCAATTGCTGTAACCGGCCTCAAGCCTCAATGATTACATGTGGATGCAGCTCAACGATAAACCACTGTCCATTTCCAGTGCCATTGTCTTCCGTAAAGTCCTCATCCAGCACCTAAATAAATATGTAAATGAAACTAGCTCATCTTGACAATACTCCAGCCCAGTCTCACAATAGCCACGAAATTGGCTGTGCGTAAAATATTTGTACGGAGATTATTGCAAGATTCAATTTAGGCTTAACTGAATCGGGTGGATTAGCCGCTCGTGGTATTCGTAGCAAATTTTATGGAAACCCGCCATATGTGGCGAGTTTAGTTCAGCTAGGATCGGGTGTGATTCATTCATTCTACGGAAAATTCACCGCATTATGTTCTGTTAGCGTTGGAAATTAATTTTCGCCAAGGAAGATTTACTCAATATGTTACCGGCACACACTTTCATAAGCTATTCACGCCTGATAATTTATTAGGAGAAAATAGTTTCTCAAGTTTTAATTATTCGAATTGTCTCTTCATTTCTCGTACCGACGCAGCGAGTACCCTTCAAGGGGTGATGATCACACATACAGAGCAACGAAGGTAAAGGTATCGAAGGGCACTGAAGGGGTAGGGGTGTTTTGTTGCGCTGCATCAGACGGTAGATCTCATCCATCTTATTCTTGTGTTTGTGTAGTGGACCACATGGCTTTTGTACCGCCATAGGTGCACCGGTGTGTGTACAGATTTTTGGTTGGGAACCTCAAGTCTTCCGACAGATTTTATAAAAAAAATATGATGTGTCCAGCACATTATTTCCCGCCGTAGACTTTCTATTAAAGTATACACTAATAAGCATCCATCACCCATAAAACTGTTCGAAAGGGAATGCTGATTTTTACATTTTTTAATGTTTTATAAATGATTTAATACCTATTTATAAATAAAAATATGAACTAACAATAAAGATATTAATATTGTAAAAGACTGAAGTGGGCCATCATCATAGATTTCTTATCAAACAGTACACGCAGTACACCAAGAAGAACCTATTCCTCTTTGAAATATACTTTTCAGCAATAACACACGACAAAACAATTTCATATGTTGTTTTGTTTCTTTTTAAAAGGCACAGGTCAGCAGATTTGAACGAATATTTCTTTAATGTAGGTATTGCATTTCCAAAATGGTGCTAGTAAAACCATTATTGTAATATTTCAAAATAACCTGATAGTGCTTCAAGTAGACTACTACTTCCAGTCATGAATTATCACCAAAAACAAATCAGCTCTTCCAATGGGGATACAAATAATGTAAAAAACTAAATATACATATTTTTGTTCAGCAGTTTTTGATAAACCGTAATTCCAGAGATCCATGCATAGACATTATTGCGAAAGCATAAAAATCGTATTCTAGAGACCCTAAAATGTGTTTATCCATTGAAAACTCATTACTGACTTTTTAGTATTATTCCCATACCTCCTTTACAGGATGTGGTTGGAGGTAATAATTGTAAAATATATAATTAGAAATGAATATTATAGTTGCTGTAGTATTCGGATTTATTGTTAATACCAGAAAGAAAAAGGTATTGAAGCAGACCCCTAAGGTCCTACCCTCTAAATGCAATCTTTATATCTTTATACTATTACTGAATGAAGAATACAAGGCTCGGTAATACGGAATATCAGTCGTTACAATCTTCAAAATTGAATAAGTTTTTAGGATTGCTTAGTAAGTCAATAGCCACCCAAGTTCCAAAAAAGAAAGCGTGGTAGGGTAAATTGATCTACATCCACTTTTCAGTTCCTTCCGAAAGTATGAATTTTTTTTTTTAATTAGAAAAAATAAATAAAAGCAAGATTTTAACTAAAGATACTAAAATCAGAATTTACCGAACGACAATAAGACCAATAACAATGTACGTTGCTGAAACTATAACAATGACAAAAAAGATGAAGTTTTCAGAATAATGGACCAAATATTAATAACCACGATATTAGGAAGAATGAACTATGAAATAGAACAAGAGTTGGAAGGAGAAGACATAGTGAAAAAGATTAAGCAATAGAGAGTAGATGGCTTGAACATACATACATGGAGAGCACAAGAAAAGAATACAATTAAATCAGTAGTAGAATGGAGAGCAGCAGGAAGAAGAAAACAAGGAAGACTAAATGAAGTAGAAGAAGATTTAAAAGCAATAAAACTATACATAGGAAATTATGGACAAACTTGTATAAGGATTTAAAGAAAAAGAAACGGAGATTGTTAAATTCCAGCAAAAGTATGAAAAATCAATTAAAATTGTCAAGCATTTTAAACATGCAGTTCGTTTTACTGCATAATGTTTTGTATTTAGTACGGATTTCTTAAAACAGATTCTAAGCTAGCTTCCTGTATTTCCGTAACAATAATTTCAATTGGAATTAGATTCCCTAGTTGATGGACATACAAACGAACCACAAGATTAGTTTCTCATTTCGTTATATCCTCCAGCAGTCTAGCTCTCGACGACACTATTATATTTTCACCAAAACTGAAAAAGAGCCGAGTGCGCGCTGCTTTCGATACGTCGCATGTCACACGGGTGATGGGCCGGTAACGTGGGTTCAATCCGTTTCTCTTTTGTTCCGCTTTTCGAGAGCTGCGGCTGCGGCTGCTTGGATCGCTGTCACCGCTAGGTGCCATCCGCTGACATTTCGAGCCGCGCCACACCGCGCACCAGTAATCCGAGTGACGCAACAATGCCCAAGCCCCAGACTCAGACGAGATGTCTCCGAGCCTGTGGGCTGCAAGACAAGAAAGAGCCCGGAGTCTAGGTGTACAGATGCGGTTTGACGTGGATGCTACTCTGGATGCACTGGACTTGGTTCGGGAAGATTATTTAGGAAAAGAATTGTGGGCATATATGCCTTTAGGTATTAGGAAATTTAATTAAAGATGTTTTTAAATTCCTAAACAGAAGGTATGCTATTCATGCCAATACTTCGTTTACGACATGTTTGCCGAATTCACACCACAAATTATAAATTATATTCAGCCGATCTCGGTGGCGTAGTGGCTATGTCACTAGCCTAGCACGCCAGGGGTCGTGGGTTCGAATCCCACTGAAGAGCATGGTCGTTTATGTTGTTCACATACTTTCATAATCATCCAGTCATGAGGCGACATATGACCATAGTAGTTAGTCCGCCTCTCATCTTCATAAATAAAAAAAAAAAAAATTATATTCATAAAATTGTTAATTCGTTTTATATCCGATACAATTTATTTTGATATACGAGTAATAATGTAAATCATAAACTTGTTCTCGTATAATTAAATCTGCTTGATGTGCATTAAAAGTTATTTGTTTGTTTTTTCTTGATTTGTAATTTATATTAATTTTGTGATTATATTTATGTTTTGAAAAATATCGCCATCTAATTTTGTTGCTAGACAACATAGTTTCTACGATGAAACAATAAATTTGACAAATTGATAAATATACTGGGGTATCGCGTATCTTATGATATAAAAATCTCCATTGTATGTAATAATTTTTGCAAAGGTATTTCAAATACAATGAAATTTAATTTTCTCTATTTCGAGATGTATTTTGGAAGGAACTAACTGTTTATACTGAACGTAATATCGCGTGAACATAATAACTTATTTAGTTAGATAATGACATCATAATAATACTACTTTTAATTTTAATCCTACAATAATTTAATACATTTTTACCTGTATAATTAAAGAACAATTTATATCATTACTTCGAATCATTTATCTGTTTATAATTCAATTAAATCTTCTTTATAGGTTTATGGAATGTATTATTACATTAATAGTATTTTCAATTGTACAAATGTAAATAGTAATTGTTTTCATTTAATGTCTATTTAATTGTGATATGTAGCAGAAATAACATAGATGAATTAATTAAATTATAACGGTAAAATATAATTAATTTTCATTATTCTTGCAGCAATCTCAAAAATAATGTAATTAAAGATATTAAACTTATAAGCCGGATAGTATAAGCCTAATTTTTTTAATGTTTTTATTGTTTCTTGAGCCCCTAGTCTATAGAATTTATCAAGATCTGCTGTTGTTATATTCACCATAACACCATAGCAACAAATTTTGCAAAGTAAAATTTGAAAATAAATTCCTTGATAAGAAATAAAAACGATATAAGAATGTATTTTTTCTTGGATTGTTATAATGCAAAGGGTATTAATTCTCATTTTAAAAATTGTATTTAATTTCGACTACTCATTTAACTTCCGGAGAATTCAGTTGTGTCAATATACTATCTAAAAAATTTAATTTAACCCATAAGCTTTAAAGTAATAAAGAAAAAATCTATATACGTATTTCGACAACTAAGTTATCATCATTAGTAAAACAAAAGAGATACAATCAAAGTTACACAACTTGTATCCCTTTAGTTGTTTAAATACTTATACAGATTTTTTTCTTTTTTTTTTAAGCCTTTGGGATTAATTAAATTTTTTAGGTTTATAGATTATATATAGTTTAGAATTTTATAATTTATTTAAGTATTACAATTTTATTTATATTTACCTCGACAATAATTTATATGAAGAAGACCACATTGGATTGTCGAAACGTAGAGATTTGAATTAAATTTTGAAATAATAATTGATGCCCAGAAAATATAAAAACATTTTCCTACGCTCATGGAACATGTCTGCATTATATTTTACAAAACTATTAAAAATTGTCATTGTTTTTCGATGCCAGGGTAATTATGACAGCCAATGTTCTTGCCGTAAAGCTAAACTCTAGCCATATTACCTACCCCTACTGGTATTAGATAGTGGTACAGAAACCGCGGTAGAAAGTAAAAGGGCCCTATTGTTCCCTACAGGGCCTGAGCTAGGGAGAGTGGAAGCCTCAGACGAGCTGATAATAACAGATAGAAAATCCTTAAAGGCAATCCTTTATGTTTGCACATCGAGCATCTCTGAGTCTACCACTCAAAACCGTTAGCATCTACAGACAAATTGTTTCGTCATTATCCGTCCTCGCAAGGAGTAGGAGTCCTTGGGAATGTTAGACGCGAGGATAGAACGATAGAAAGGAATTCAAGAGTTGAAAGTTGCATTTGCATGCCTGCTGAGGGTTACTTAATCACAGATGGCAGCTCTCAAGGTCACTGTCAACCACGATTTTTTTACATTCCGTTAAAGTCTTGTTTTATCGGCTCGTAGATTAATTATTTTATCTTGTGGATATTTTTGCTTTTGACAAGTGCTTGCACTCAAGAAGTGAAGGAACACCCAGGAATTATTCGCATAATTTTACATCCATTTGATTGAGATGAATTATGTAATAGATATCATCAGAAATTTGTTGCTAACAGAATTTTCAAATGATTTTAGAATTAGACAGACAATTGTTACAACAGGAGATCTATTAGTTCAAATAGTACAATAAGTTTTCATGTTCGTCTTGATATTCACTAGCAAATTATCTTGAATGTTTTCGATATGAGAGATGAGCTTGTTATGAGTATCGTGGTCGAATTAGGTATTGCTAAAATCGTATCATTGGTTGGTAATACGATCTTAGTTTTTGGGTGTTTTAACTTTGGTTTCAGCGCTTTACAATGTTCTAAAATAATTTGTATAAAAAATGCTTACAGATAAATGTATTATCTACCACTTACATTTGAAGAATTTTTTTTAGAATAGTTTTAGAACATTCTACAGCGCAAAACCGAGGCTAAAACACTTTTCTTAAAACACCCAAAAACAGAGTTCGTGGTACCAGTCTTGACTTGAAATTGACAAATAGTAAACTCCTGGTATTAAAGTAAAAAAATAGGTGTACCAACAACAATTCACACACTAACATTCATTTGTTAAATCCCTGTTTATCTAGAATAGATGCCACAAGACGTAAAACAAGTCTAAACGATATAATTTTATTTTATTTATTTCAAATCCTTCAAATCATTTTTCATCAACTCAGTGAAAGTTCAAAGAATATACTAACTAAACAGTCTACTAAAATTTAGAGATTATACCTGATAAATTTCAAATATGGTGGTCAATTTTTAATTGTTCTCTGAAAGAATGAATAATTATTTATAGGTAATGGGGTCGAATTATTATAATGAATCACTAGATGTTATCATTAAGAATGTGGTTAAAAATAAATCTATTGTTCGCGCAAATTTGGCGGTTGTGGCGTCACAAGCACGTCACAAAGGATACGTCAGAACAGTAGGACTACTCATGTATTAAAAATGTAATAAACGTTTGTATTCTTCTGTTCTTCGCTGTCTTAATCATACATGTTAACGCGCAAATGGGGCATGTTTTGAATAACAAATAAGTTTTCTGAGAAATTAGGGTAAGCTCAGGTGCAAAGACTTTACATATTGTTGTAGACTGGCTGTTTTCTTGTTATGCTTTTCTAAAAACCATTGACACAATTTAAGGTAATATATCTTGGTGAGCAATATTTTCTAAATGGTTTATAATTAGACGTGAACACAGATGAAAATAACTGGTATTTTTTCCAGTGCGTAAAGTATAAATTAAAAGGACATCAATAACAATAATTTATGTATGGCACACTTCTTATTAAGATTAAAGAGTAATCATATTTAATTTAATTATATACATTTGGAACAGGTGCGTGGAATTTACATATATTATCATAGCCACACAGGAACCCAAGAAAATGGCGCTTTTTCTTTTCTTGTGCATTCCTTACACATATAATTGCACACTCCTCTAACTATTTTAAATGACTTAATATGCAAACGATTTGAAACATATTAATTAATAATATCAATGCCACTTTGTTATGTTTCAGGCTGATTGTATCCGGCGTTTTATTGCCTCTAAAAGCTATGGTTTTCTTATTATTAATGTAAATATTTTAATGGCATAATTATTATATTATAGTGCTAGATGTTTGATGTCTTCTATAATCAACGAAGTTGATGTAAAATTATTATATATTGGTAAAATACCTATGATTAAAATCATAGGCAAACTATAGGTTAGATCCATGAGTCTTTTAAACATATAATATATTTCAGACAACTTTGAAAAGAAAACAATGGGCGGATCCAGGAATTCTATTGGTAGCTAGCCAAGTGTGTTAACCATAAGTATTTATCATCACGCCATTAAAGAATATGACAATTTACTTATAGGTTAATTATATATTTTCATGAAATAACATTTGTTGTCTGGTCTATGAATCGAATTATTACAGTATTACACCATAAATATACACCGGAAGATTTTGTATCAATATACATAGGGTATGTGTCCTTATCATACAGGTAAAGTAACTTAAAGTGAGCATAGGGAAAATTTATATGAATTATTAATAATAGTCAATCATAATGAAACAAACAATGTAAGTTTGAATTAATAATAAATTTATATTAATTACTATAGAACTTACTTAATAAATTACTTATAATTTTTGATTATTGTAAATTATTCACTGTTTACTGCCAAAGAAAATTAGAGTCCCAATTAAAATGTATTTCTAATAAATAAAATAGAGAGAAGAGAGTAAGAAAGATAATGAGAGGATGATTGTGTATTTAGGTGCACAACACAAACGACCATGCTCTTCACTGGGATTCGAATCCACGACCTCTGGGATACTAGGTTAGTAACATAGCAGTCAATATTTTCCTGTAGGCGTCAACAAGATCTATTTCCAAAATAATCAATAATTTAGATTCTGTGCTCGTGATATTTAGTTTAAACCTTTGAATTTAAATTAGATCCAAAAATGGAATACGAGTATATTTGAATTTGTGTGCTTATTTTACATATTAGCTAGAACTATTTCTAAATCTTAAATTAATTATATTTTCTTAGTTTTCTTTCAACTTTAGTTCATAATAGCAGTAAGAATCGACAACTTTTTGATTGTTTGTGTTTTTCTACAGTGAAACCCGTTGGTTCACTTCTACATCATTATATTCTAAAAAAGCCTGAACTGCGTAAATTCCTTTTTTTAATTTTCCCCAAAAATCTAGTTCCCAGTTTCCGTTTCGAAACCAGTAAAAAATAATGATGCTAGAAACATTCCCAGTAGCTCAAATTCCCTAAATGTAAATAGAACACAACACCTCTAGTGGAGCTTTGTGAATACCGTGGTTAATTGCAGCTGGGGCAATTCCATCTGGACCATGGTCCATGGACAGATCTTAAGTTGGTCGGGATGACGGGAACTCGTTCGGTCATAACGAACTCGCGGTAAATGTCGTCACTGACCTACACGCTAGGGAGAGACTGGACAAAAGGGACCAGCCTCTCTCGCAAGATGACCGTTGGTCCACACACACACACTAGAGTTATACAATACTGTTAGCTTAGATTCACACACGGAGGTATAAAGCAAGGATGGGTGAGTCTTAGGGTACACGTTCGATTTATTTACTGATTTGTTACAATTTCTCTGTGACATTTTGACCGTTGGTCTTTTGTGTGATTGTGAGCCGAACTGCCGTGTTTGGGTGGTTTGCTTCCTAGGGTTCCTGATTTTAGAAGAACGACATGAGTTTTTGTTTGTTTGATGCCTTATTAAACTCGACCTTTCAAATATGCTACATTACTTCACTGAAATAGAGAAACATTTATTTTTGATGCTCTTCATCATTAGTAAATACTAGTCCCAATCGTTTGATGAAAAACTATATTTTTTATCACATTTGTCGAATATTCCTCCGAATCCTAACAGAATGTTTGGCTTTATAACTATAAATTCTAGGTCAATTATAGATGTTAAAGTAATTTCCATACTACAGTGCTCATATTAATCTCGTTTAAAAGACATGTATATTTTAAAATAATGAGAACATATCCTATTTATGATGTCTCATACGGTACTCTCTTGAATTCAACTTGAAACCTCTTTCTATGAGACCCTCTTTCTGTACTGTTTATTATCTTTTTAAAACTAATTCAGATTTAGTTAATTATAATGATGATTCTTCCTTATTATCTAGCAGCAATTTCAATACGAGCTCAGAATTATATCTATCATTAGGCCAATTCAGACTTGAATAACACAAACGACCATGCTCTTTAGTGGGATTTGAACCCACAACCCCTAATGCTATGCTAATGACACAGCCACTGCGCCATCGTGCCATCGAGATCGGTTAATCGCCATGGTTTATTTAAAACTTATGTTGTTGTACTTATTGTTCCTGTCCATTTAATGGGCTTGTCTTGTAGGCTAGTGTATGAATAAATAAATAAATAATTAAAGACTGAAACGGACCACTAGCTAATCACTCTTCACACGTTATAAAAAATGACTTAGTATCAATAAAAACGCTAACTTCAAAGTTAAAATGTTAGAAAAGCATGGAGAATTGCACTGCTTACGTTCTCTTCCCAGATGAAAAAATTTAAGACATTAATACTACCCAACAAATAATAAATCATTCGTCCGCCTAAAAATCTTTAGAAAAGTGATAACTCTATTAGCACGCGTCACACGCCTCTAATTGTATAAATGATCGCGTATTGTCGGGACATTTCCAGGCATAGGGTTGGCAATATCCGCGAATCTAGTTATCCGCATTATGGTGCAAATCTAACGCGATTGGCGATTCCTTCGATATTGGCAGATAATCGGCAGTTCACGGCCGTCACTCACATCATACGTTCAGCTGTAGCGTGGAAATCATGTCAAAAATTCGCAGACGTGTTATTGATGGAATTAGGATAGTTTTAATATCGGAAATTTAACTGTGATTGTCAACTATGATTGATAGGTTATCGACAGTTGTGGTGGTATTAAATGCCACTCCTCGTAAACGGATATTCACGAAAATTAATTCATTTATCAATTTCATTTCACTGGGTTTCCAATTGTTTTGCAAAAATAACGTTTATACTACACGAACACTGGTGCAGCGAAATAACTAAGTTAGCAATTCGAATTTTTTTTAATGGGCTGTACAATGTCTGATAAAAAAATAATCGTACATTTGAGGAGATATTTTTTGATTGCGTAGCGCAATGCCTCATCTATAATTTGAAAAAAAATTCCACCCCTAACGGTAGGAAAACACGGGATGATTAATTGTTCACCTACTGAATTTTTACATGTTAACTAATGCTACCACGCATATCTTTTTACTGGGTTATCCAATTTCGATTATTCTATTTTTATTGAATAAGGTATAAGGAAGTTGGTTCCATTTGATTTGAAAAAAATTCCACCTCTAAGGGTAGAAAAATAGGTAGCCACAAAAAAAACTTGTCAACAACAAATTATACCGAAACTGAAAAGCAAAAAATTAAATAAACTTTTTTAGTTTTAATAACTAAGCTCCTAAATTAATGTAAGTAACTAATTATGAGGCGTCGCCAATCAAACAATCATAAGTTACTTACATTATTTTAGGAGCTTAGTTATTAAGACTAAAAAGGTTTATTTTATTTTTCGATTTTCAGTTTCGTCGGTTTAATTTTTTGTTAAAAAGTTTTTATTGAAATGTGTAATATTTGGAGCAAGGATGCAACACAAATTTTGCGTTAAACTGGGAAAAATTTTCACAGAAACACAAAAAGAGTAGCAGCTTTGTCAGTTTGTCAGTTTGACTGTCTTCCCTCAGTTTCCATAGTCCCAGATCTGGTTACTTGCGATTTTTTCTTATTTCTGAAATTAAAATTAGTACTGTCTTTCAAAGGTATAGAAGGGAAAGAAGGACGAAAGGAACACACATGCATTTGGCGTGAACAAACATTATAGGTTGTAATATAGTTGTTTGTTGATTTTCTCTGACATCACAATATAAACTAAATTACGGGAAACGCAATTGAATAGACAGCATAGTTTATATTTATAGTTTCCTACATTTTGACTTAATTTATTTGTCTTTCCTGCAGATAATTAAAACAATGTGAAGTGGAAGTCGCTGTCAAACATTTTCGTGTCATCATCGAAAGAAAGTAACAAATTTCTGGAGATGAACAGGATTTCCAAGGAAGTAACGGTCTGGTGGTAGCCTGATCCGTGGTATTGATTTCTTCGGTAAAAGTTAAAAATCGTTGTGGCATAGTCCACGCATTTATATCCAATCAGCCATTACATTAAAGCGTGCGTTTAGCCCGCGTTTCAAGCAATTATTTAACTGCACGGCTATTTTTATTTGCTAACAGCTATTGCTACTGGAAGTGAAAGCATGCGAAGTACTCCTCGACGTACGGAGGAGGTCTGCACGGTTCGAAACGCGAGAGTGCACGTGGAAAACGTGTCGTAGCTTGGCCCAGACGAACATGTTGGAGAAATAACACGAACGTGTTTGGAATTTTTGAACTGGACATTTTTTATCTCACTCACGCGCGCATGGTTCGCCATCTGCTGTCTTTGTTCCCCGCGTGACGGGGTACAGAAACCCCCCAAGTGAAACACGCCGTTCGATCTAGAAAAATAGGTCTAATGTTTTTTTTTTTACTTTTTTCCTTCGAGTTTACTGCAGTGAAAATTGTAATTTGCTGTGTATGCTAGTTTAAATTGTCTGGAAAATTATTGGAAATGCATTACACGGGACTTCCAAATTTTTTATATCTCCATAATTTCACTGCGCCAAATAATTTGGAAGAGACATTTCTTTCACCAGCATTTAACTACCACTACTATCTTCTAACAAAATGTGCACAAACCAATTTTGTTTCAATTATGTAGAATCCAATAAACAAAACAAAATTTATGTTTGTTTGATATCTTTTGCTTTTCATGAAAAATTAAAACAAATATGCTCATTGTTGCAATTTATTTATGCAAAATTTTGTAAACGTCAGTCTAGAAAACAAAAGAAGAGCAATTCTATTTCTTTGATACC
This sequence comes from Poecilus cupreus, assembly GCA_963942605.1. Lineage (NCBI taxonomy): Eukaryota > Metazoa > Arthropoda > Insecta > Coleoptera > Carabidae > Poecilus > Poecilus cupreus. The sequence goes on from OZ012719.1 coordinate 5,623,990, forward strand.
AAAAACATGACAGAAACAACCAATTTCATAGCTACGGGAGATTTGTGCACTATCTCTCCCGTTGTGAGGGAAAATACTCAAATAAAGTGAAAGTTAAACGAATCAAAGGTAACTATCATAAATTATATTACAATTCAATTAACTCATCATAAATATTGGGGCCGTGAAAAAAAAGTTTATAGGTACACCACAGCAGAAAAGTGTATTTTAGCCCTCGCCTACGGCTAGTGGTTCAATTTACTCCGCGCTAAAAAATAATACACTTCTCTCCCTTATTGTATAATATACTACTCCATTCTTTGTAACGAATTTTGTCTGGAAAATTCTAGCAATACAATTTGACTAAATTAACCACAACTTTCTTCTCTTGCGTCTTACCCTATTCGAATAAATATCAGCCAGCGGTCAACCGAGACACCTAACAAGACTTAAACAACTTTTGAAGGATGTAATAATTGGCAATAATTCACCCACACCCTGACCGCAAACCAATTCACAAACACACCGAAACCGAATGCACCCTAGCGTCATAAATATCCCGGACGCTAAACGGTCACACGCAATAAATAAGACGCCTAATGTGACATGTCGGACACAAGGAGATCGCTGGACAGGGTGGTCAAGGCGGCTGTGCACAGACAATACACCCCCGCGTTAGGGGATGATGTTATAGTAGTGTTACCCCATCCAAGGAACATAATGTGGTTTCTGTTGGTAAACAGATACTTTTGAAAACTATATTATGGTGGTGTTTATTTAATTGTACTGGTTTGTCATTGATGATCTTTCGACTTGCTGCAGGTCTTTCTAGGGAAACTACTAAACTAGTATGTATAGTTGAACTCTTCTTGATGGAGTAAATAGATCCGTGGTTCCTGAAGGGCGATCTCTAGAAAAGTTGATTGATCTACGGAGAACTTAGTTGATCGATTCTGTAAACTTAAACTTCAAGTTTGATCAACAAATCCAAATGAGAAGGGCGCCGCAAAAAAATATATTGCACGTAAAAAAACTACAGCGGATAAATAGAGAATTAGATTTATTAACTTTACTCGTGTAGTTCCCTATCCACTAATATCTTAGGGATGTGACTTGACGACTGGCAATCGAATATATCACTTATTAAAATCTGTGAAAGCAGAGTGTCACACTCAAAATATCGAGAGATTTAAAAATCTGCACATATAGGGATATGTCAACATACAGATAAAAGAAAAAAAATTTGGTTTAAGTTCTGCAAAATATCTTCATTTATTACTATAAATTCTGAAAGCTTTTTCAAGGTATTGAAACATAGGGATCATTTCAAACAATTAAAAATAATAATTCATATAAATCAATGTAATTTAATAAGTAGTAAAGTAATTAAAATTAATTTCTTATTTGATTAAACTTAGGAATGTGTCTTTCATTATAACTATTACAAGTATTAATAATCCATGTAAATTATCCCCCTGTTTACTAATGTCTGTTTTCCAGGACGAAATTTATTGGTCAATAAATTGGTCAAGTTACTTGTCAATAAATTTCCAATAACAAAAATATTGTCCTTTGTTTTAAACTCTTTCAGGCAGATTCATCAAAGGAATTAACGCTAACTCAATTATTTTCAACATCTGTAACTTTGTTTCTAAATTTATTTAATTAACAAAATGTGTAAAATTTTATGCTAACAATCTTCAAGTTAAAATAAATATGTTTTGAGAATGGAAAATGAAGTTACGTTTAATAATAAAAATGGGATTGGCGCTAATCCCTTTTGTGGAATAACTTGTTTAAGTTTTCCGTTAATTGTGACAATTATGACACAAACCCTATGTATACTGATAAAAAGGAACTTAGGATGGGTGAATGGCGTGATGATATATTTATTAATTTATAACTTATTTTTTGCCCCAGTCTTAAAGTCTTAATTTCGTTTAATTTTCCCTATTCATACTCTTGGTTCATATTCATATATTTGCTGGAAGTAATGGCCATAAATTAAGATAGTGAATAGAAATTGTACTCTCGTATGTGTTTCTTTTACTGGCAACAAATTCTCTTCTCGAGCAATTCTTCAGTTTGGATAATTTTCTGTTCTCTTTCATGAAGAGATGGTAGTCAAAAAAACGGTAAACTGTATGTTCACTTTGTTTTTTCTTTTACAATACTTTTAGTAAATAGAAAATTACAGGTCTTAAAGTTAATAAAATAAATAATGATCTTGCAAGAAGGTAATAAATTTTTCTTCATTTTACGTTAAAACACATTAAATTTTGACAGGACTGCTACCAAAACTATCATTACAGATAATCGACAAGCATGTAAACAATTCCGAACATTATTTTCTCCACATTACCAAGAATATTACCTATAACGCAACCAATACCCGGTGATTGTACACCTAACAACCTTTAATGAACCTATTAAACAAACACAACCAACATGTGACGATCGGCGATCACGTATTTTACCACCGCGAAACACCAATTTGTTATGTGGGTATAATTTTTTAAATTGTCCAATTTCCTTCCATTATCTGGTAGCGTTGTTCGGATAAACAGTTCATTTATTTAATAATCTAATACGGCCGCCGTGCATGTATAATCGTTGCTTGTTTACTGGATCGCTGAAGCGCCGTGGCAGGTATGATGCTACGAATTGTTCGTCGAAGATCGGGGACTACATGAGCTGTGACGGCAGATCGTAATTGATTCGAATATGCTGTCGTCACCTTGGACAATTTTAGGTTGTTGAACTGGTGACATGAGGATCTGAACTTATTTCTCACTGTGGAAAACACAAAATTGAATTCGTCAGCGCGACACATGACTCGATGACGAGATTAGGAAATTAACTGGAGTTCTTCAAAATGATTTTGTACTTTGCATGAACGTTACGTAAAAAGCCAAAATGGTTTCTTCATCTTAGTTCTGTGTGATTTTAAATAATCTTCTATTAGGTATATTTAAAGCACTGATATATAGAAAATGCGAGTTAATAGAGACAGGTAATCGATGGGCCATTTGTCTTTGTTGTACAGTCCTCTTCGAAAAATGATAATAAAATGTAGACACATGAACATTTAATGATTTTTTTTAAATATAATAAATTAATAGAAATGGGTTCATTTATCTATTACGTATGTTTTTAAATAGCAACCGTTCGACAATCGCTTAGCAACCGTTATATAAACAAGTGTTAGACAAAGTGGAGTAGCCTTACGACATCTATCTGTCGCAGACTCGTATTTTGCTTTCATAAAAACCTATAAACCACCAATATCAATAATGTTCATCCCTTCAAAAAATTTAATTTTCAATTACGACATTTTTCAAGCATTTGTTTTTTTTTAATATAATTTTTCTTGAACGGTTTGTAATTCGTAAATAATTTGAAACATTATTCTGAAACAAAAATTGTCAATAAACCAAACATAATTTACTGAGATATTTCAAAATAACTTTATAGGTCTTCAAGTAAACTACCACTTCCGGTTATTGGATTATTACCAAAAACTAATCAGATCTTTCGAAGGAGATATTAAATTGATATATACAAAATATCAAACAGTTTAGTAATTTAGACACACAGACACAAACACACAGACATCATCGCGAAACTATTAAATTCGTTTTCTAGGAACCCCTAAAACGTGCTCATCCACTGAAAACTCACTACCGAATTTTAGCATGCGGTAGGTAAAATTGCAAGACCCTATTGTAATTATTAAGAATTTTAGTATTAAATTTGAAGAATTTTTGAGATCTCTGTGCTTTGCAGTAGAAAAATAAATGTCATCATGGATCATGTTACAGAAAAATTTACCGTTTTCTATTATTGATAATAACAAACTACTAACAATATACTTACTAAATATAAAAATAAAATAAATATTCAATTGTTTACTGTAATGTATGCAGAAACACGAGTTAACTTTACAATTTCATTGGTTGTTAAGTGAAACAAGGCCATAAATATCTCAATAGTCTTTTGTTTATCATTTTTAAGTGTTCCGATTCTACCTGTAGTAATATTAGCTAATGCTTTCTCATTATTATATGAGAAATTTTATTTACATTTGTAATAGGTTATATCAAAATGACAAACATTAAGAAATAATATTTTATAATAAAATGTAAGAGTATTTTGATGAATGTTATTAGAAATAACCATAAAATGTAAAATTTATCGGCGACATATTCATTAAAAGAAAATTTCTCTAAAATAAACTTGGAAGAATCAATAATAAATATAAAATAATTGAGAATTTGGTTTAAATTTGTAATAAAACTCATTTCTTCCCGCTGTGTTTTCATAATTTAACTGTTCCTAGACACGAAATAAATATGAAACCGTCAATTCCTACCTAGAAGTTGACTAATTGTAATTGGCACTCGTGATAATTAACATTCCACTTGCTCTTTTCGGTTATTTGATACCAAGCCACTAAAACAAGTCTTTAATTAAATATTTTCAATTTTATACGGCTCGTGGTTCGTATTTCTCTTAATTAAATATTTTTACTTCACCTGCATTCCGTATTTGGAAACTTTCAAATCCAAATTTGAAAATACGCACATGTTTTGTAACACTCATATTTTATACCGGTGGAGAATTGAAATGTGGCGCATTGGGATTTCAATGCAATTTTTTTTTATATTATTGTAAACTCTTAAATTCTTACCTATTCATTTCACAAAAAAAATTGTAATTACAAAAGTTGTTCAAAATTTAATTGGTTACCTAAATGTTAGTATTTCATGATATATCAATCAAATTAAATTTAATATTTAGTAGAAAAATTGTAACACGGTCATACAAAAAAAATAACAGAAACTAAATATATTTGACATTTATAAAGCAGTTTTAAATTTATTTATTTATTTATCAGAAATAAAGGACAGAAACGAAATCTTAAATTCGAAATTATTTATTACAATTACAAATTTGTATAGGAAATAATATCTAAGTCTTTTTTCTGAAATATTAATAAATAACAATTTACAGCAATATAAAAAAGTGCATTAGGAAATTCTTATACGACACATTTCAATTCTACGCCCGGAATATTACCCGGAGTTTTTAAAATTTTTTATTTATTTTTATCAATTAAACACAAATAAATAGCATTATGTATTTGTAAAACGTTAGCTAGCTGTTGCGACCGGGATAGCTGTGATAAAAAAGTACTGTCAAAGTGTCAAATATTTGGGTATAATTTTCATTAATATTTATATGTTCTTAGACGTGATCTGCATGGGATTTACATTAAATCTGATAAATTATTATCAAAGGTAAATAATAAGTACATACACAGTATTAAAGAACAAAAAGTTTGTTATTTTAGGTAGTTCTAAAATTTTGACAGATGAGTCAGTATAGTAAAGTTTTCACATAAGTGTCTGTACAGTTTTACTTTAGCTACTATTTTGGCTAACTTGGCGATAAATACAGTGTACTTTTGTATCGATTTCGGAAAAAATTCATTTCTTATTTTTGTAACTATGGTAATGACTTATACCCTATGTATACAGATATTTGCGGTATACAATTATGTAGTATGAAGATGAAGTTTGTACAATTACGTCTTCAAGCGCAAAGTGACTGGAAATGGCCTAAACATATAGCAATCCGTGTGCAGAAGAAAGAGTGTACAAATTGCTTGTGACAGCAATCGTAAGTTGCTGGTTACCTTTGTGCTGCAGACACACTTGTTTTTAAACAAAATATGTATAAGTGGCAGCGCGTACTTAATTTAGTTCCCTGACAAATTTAACGCGTCATTTGTTCTGTAGCCTCTGCTGTTTAACTCCGTTTCCAATAAACAATCCGGGTAGGCCGTGTAGCGCGTGTGACAGAATATTAGTGGCAAAATACGACGGACCGTGGGGCGTAAGAGTAAATATGCTCGCGGTGCAAGTCCAGTAGTAATAAACAAACAGCTGAGACGTTTTTATCGTCACCAACAAATAAAATACACTCCTCTTGTAGTCTTCTTTGCCAGAGAAGTTATAGGAAACTATATAGTGTCTCGAACTGAACGAAGGAAGGTGTTGTTCTATGTTTCGATATTTGACAGCTTCATTTTCAGATCTTTGACCCGATGGGTATAAACCATCACAAGGGAAATAGCCCACAAATTCTTATTCTTTTATACCTATTCAGACTTTTTGTTTATATTATTATATTTCAAGGCTTTAGTTCTTGACTTCAGCATTTTGTATCAATTATTTTGGGAACTATCACGTTGTATTATATACTTTTTCCAGGCGTCAAATTATGTTAGCATTAAGGGTAAATGCTCTTAGGTAAACTGCGATAGAATGTTATAACTTTTTTGTATTATTTGGCTATAATGCTAGAAACAAACAATATTTGCAATAACTTGAAAAAGCTTTCAGAATTCGAAGTAACAAATGAAAAGGTTTTACAGAACTTAAACAAAAAATCTTCTCGTTTATAAACATTATCGTTTAGTTCAAGACTAATTTCTGGTAATAGTCATGTACGATAACAGCTTGTTATTAATACTGGACCATCTTCAAAGTTCCGTGAAAACATTTTTTACTTTCCACACTGATCTGTTTTTTCCTTTTTCTTTTTTTCATGTGTCCTTACATTTATTTTTGTTAAAATAGAGATCCGTGGTATCATCGCTTCGTATTGTTGATCATGAGATCCTCAGTTTGAATCCCACAGCAAAAAGTTGCCACTTTAGCTTTATTCCTGTAGTTCTTCCTCGTGTTCCTCCTCGTCCTCCGCCTTGTCCTCCGGCTCGCCCCCTCCTGGTCATCCTCCTCTTTCTCCTATCATTTTATTTTTCATATTTATTAGGTTTCTAGCTTAGCGAGCAGAGATTGAAAGTTCCTCGAATAATCCATGGAATACCTTGAAATGTGAACTCTTTGTACTCTCCTGTATGCCTAATATTCCCGTCAGGTATCTGCGATGGCCATATAGGTTCAAATCATCTAGGCACGTTGTGTGATGCACGTATGTCGCTGGCGTACATACTAGGCATGTGTGGACACAGAGAGACTATTCATGGCCAACGCATGGACACATCGCGGGTTACGTCCGTTCTTGCGCCGTGCGCGGATATCTGTTTCCGGTTAGCTCCACGTGCGCGTTGTCGTTGCCATGGCAGCCTGGAGGCCTCGGGGACTGGTACACCCGCACGCGTAAGTATTTCTAATCAACTAGTGAAGTGAACTAAGTACATATAGACCTAATGAAGGCTGTGGAAATGCCATCGCAGGGAAATGCAAACGAGAGGTACTGGCGATACATTTAGAAAAAGCGAAACATTTACTTCTTTCAAAAATACCTTCCGGAGGCTCGCAAAGTTATTGAAAAGTCGATGTTATTTCGTCTTGTTTATATATAATTTTTTTTTTTACTACATAAAACTGTGTACATACAAAATCTTTTATACCTACAATTTTTTTGATGAATAGAACTTTTTTGTGACAAGTTATGGATCGAGTTTTCGAAGTTTGACTGTATTTATTTTATTGTGAAGTATTAACAGTAATAATGAGATATTTAAGAGGAGTGTGAGATTGAGAAGAACGTTGTTAAGAAAGTGGTAGTGAGTCAGTTGCGGTGGTTTGGACATCTTGATCGAATGTCGATTGAAAGGTTGGTGAAACTAATATATGCGGGTGAGATTGAAGGTGAACGATTTCGTGGGCGTCCGAGGAATAAGTGGTTAGGTATGACTGATGGTTTTTTTTTTTTTGACGGCACATCACTAGTCAAGATAGGAATGTTTGAAGGAGATTAATTGTTGGTTGACTGTGTTTCTAGGTTCGTGCTACCCCATTGAGTGGGATATATTGTGTAGTTATGTATGTATGTATGTTTCATCAGCACAATTTATTTGTTGCGGACATGATTATTTTACTGTACGAATTGTTTATGAAGTAGTAAGATAAACAAATCAAACGGGAATACGAGTATTATTTACAAATAGCTACAAATTTCTAACGTCAATAAACTAATAGAATTTGAATAACAGCATGTTACACAAATGCATAACAAATAATATTCTAACGAGATACGAGTCAAAGTTAATAAATTATTTATATTCATTTAACGTAAAAGCAAACAAGAATTAAAATACGTTTTCGGACTGATTATATCATTAATTGCATTACCGACACGAAATTAATTAGTACAAATGACATTTGAAATGCCTAAAACAGACAGCAACCAAAAAACGAAAAATATATCACACATTCTTCCATAAAATGTGTTAATATTATTCAGAAAGAATTAGTTTAAAATGCAGATACGTCTCGTACTAAATGTGTCAACTATATACTAACATAATATCTGCTAGTCACGCCAGTAATGTTTTATTGATAAGTTACTAAACAGTAGCAATTAAATTTTATTTATCGCATATCTTGGCGCAAATTTACGACCACCAATCGAACTAAAAATACGTTTTTTCTCTTTTTTCCCTCTTCATTAAATCCAAAAATTCAGAGAGTCGCTTGGGTTTATTTTTCAATTAAACACATACAGGGCGTTAAAGAAAACACACAAATCATAGGTCAATTATCCAGTATACAAATATAGACACACGAGCTGAGAATAAATTAACAAACTCGCATAATGTATAACTGAAGTTGTGCTCGGCGGCTCGGTGAAATACAGCCTGTGTTTATAAATATGTCCGGCCCTGTAGGGGGCCGCAGAGACGGACGCGCCCAACACGAACAAACAACGATCATTTTAAAATAATATTTACGCCTTTTACATTCGAGGTTAGTTTTATAGTTTCAGTAACAAACAAACAAAAAATCGTAAAACCGTGACAATTTGCAAATGGCATGTCAATAAATCATAACAACTCTCACATCCTTTTAAATAATTGGCGCTGGCAATTAAACGCGGTAATTAAAATTGGGTTGCGCCACTTAAATTCTAGAAATTTGTTCAGTTAGAATGAAGAATTTTTCACTTACCGTTATGCAGCAGAACAGCGATGTTCTCATCCCAGGACATTATCCTTTCGGAACAGGCAGCTGTTTGGAACAGGTGACGAATTCATCTGACAAGCACGACTCCTAAAAAAGAAGAATATTGTAAATACTGCTAATTTAGAAGATAGTGGTTGTTTAGAATTTGTAGAGTCTTCTACGTTTTCTGTACGCTACAAAATGTAGCAAGTTAAAGCTTTCCTTTATAACTGTAATAATTGTAACTTAAGTTTAAATTTAAGTATATACAAACGTCACAATATTAGGAAATATTTTAGGTTAAGTGTCAACGCGTTATATATATTTATCCTTTTTCATAGTGCTGTTTGATTGGCTGTTGCTTTCATTGCCTTGTTTAAGTTTGGAGTTTACAAACTTCTGCAACGCAACGCTACAGCACTTAACATCCTACGTTAGAAACGCGACGTCAATACCATAGCAAGGCAATAGAAATAAGTTCTATGTGAACTTATGACTTATAATTAATAAAAAAAATAATCTTTAAATTTGTAAATATTTGTTATCCCAAATTTTCCATAATAATCATGATATTAACTCGAAAAACATAAAACTTTTAAAAACATTCTGTAATAATAGAGAGTTAGATGTGTTTGAAAGTATCAATATATTTAGAAATGATTAATTCTGACCTAGGTCCCATACCAGTAAATAGTTCGACCTATTAGAGAATTAGTTTCTAAGTTGACCCAAGCATTAAGCTATTAGATATTTTCTTAATTATTATTGTTTAGTTTGACACGGCTGATTGCTTCGTTTTAGTATAAATACGTATATTTAGTTTATCAAGTTGGATTCAATCTTTACCACTTGGCTTGGTTCACAAGTTGTGTAATATTGGTTGTATCCCTCTTTTTGATCTACTGATGATCACAAGTTAGTTGTCGAAATACGTATCTAGATTTCTTTATAACTTTAAGGCTTAGGGGATAAATTTAAGTTTTTTATATTTGTTGTCCCATTTTTACCGATTATTAAATTATATACATCGTCATCGAAAGATGTTCCATATTTTGTCAATCTCCATTTCGGTGATCTTGTCTTTTTGTTTTATTTAGAACAGCTAGTGTCGAAGAAATCTTGAAGAAGAGCAGCACAACAACCTGCTGTTAAATGTGAGTATGAAGAAAAAGCCATAAATAATGTCCTCAAACCACTAGCTCTTGGGCAGCGTTTCAATTAGTACAATTCCCAACGCATCCCAGTGGCGCGTACATACATTCACATTCCGTCATCATCCTCTTCTCTAACAACCTAACGAACTACCACATCGCATCGACACATTACCTAAAACACGGCTAAACGCATTATCTGTCCAGTGTGCGTCGCCCACGCTCACGTGCACGTCCACGCTCTTCACGCGCGGTGTCCACGTGTGCGTGATGGAATATCTGTGTATGTATTAATTCGGCGCCGAGGAGGGTAGTGCAGGCGCAGGGTAACCTCATTTGAAATGCTAATCCGCGAGCCGGCCAGCCAAATCATCGCCGCACTGTGACATGCGAATTGAAACCTGAGCCGTGTATAACAATGTCCTGGTGATGGAGTTGTGCCTGATATTAGGATGTGAGGGATGGATGATGGAGATTCTAATTGAATTCGACATCTTCCAGGGACTCACAAATCCGATAGTGCCTTTTAGTTTATCATTTTATTATTACATGACAAGAGCTGGTCTTCCTAAATAAACCTGCATTTTTCCCTATTACACTCTCTCTGTTTAATCCTTTGACTGGAGTCCTGTCTGTTTGGTGAAGTTCAGGATTTTGTTCCAAATATTTGTACGTTTGATTAGAAACTTGTTATATTCCTTATGAATTTTTTTTAATTTGATGTAAAACTTAATAAAAAATAATAATAATAGTTGATGATATCTGCATAGCATTGTAAAATAGTTATTTGTCAAACTAGACAAGAAAGCGCTTCTTTTTCCCACTCGAGCTTGAAGGCAATTCGAGCGAGAGTGAAAGAAACGCCTTCTTTTCGTGTTAGACACAATATTTTTCACGACATGTTTCTAAAAATGATTTGCTCGAATCTACACTTTGATAACACAACTGGCACATCAAAAGATAGGTTATCAGACGCTAGGCGGTGTAACAGTGTTGCCAATGAACTAATCTTAAATCTAAATTATAGTTGTCAAATTGTGAATTAATCTAGAAAAAGAAAAATATAAGTGTAAAAAGAGGATTTTCAATAAACTTATGAATTTATTTATAATTTTTACAATATATATATATATAAATAACATTCTTATTGGGAACACTTTTATATTTTTTGCTCTCTGAGGATCACGATATTATAACCTATTTAATTTATATTTTAATAATTACAATATTTGACAATTCTAAATAACTATCCTAGCAATGGCATCTGTACTGAAATGAAATAACCTGTATAGAAATATTCGCAAAACAAATTCATTGCAATGCACCTCATTTCCCCAGCAACAACAAACATACAATGAGTAGAGTTCTAAGTGGTCTTAGAAAAACGTATTTTCCTAACTAATTTCGGGAGAAGAAAGATGGGGTTTCATGGCATGCCGTGAAAAAAGGTTTTTAACTTAAAATCCTAAGGCCTTCCACTAATAAAAAAAAAATCTGTCGGTTTTCATCTTTCATTTGATTGGTCGTAACCGCTAACTACTAACCATAAGTTTGGCCTTTGCGCTAACCAGAATTAGCACAACATTATTAAGAACACTCCAAGGAAATTTTGTGTCATACATCTATTGCAAATCATAACCACTAACAATAACTACTAATTTTACAGATTGTCCTTATTTCTAAGACAATACGTTTCAAGTATTAGTACTAGTACTGTATTCCTGTACATATCCTGGAATAAAAGCCTGCTCTTTTTCATTCCATAGCTGTACCTATGAAGTTGAGTATTCGTGGGGTAAACAAACGTGGCAAAACATTTGCGACTAGTGATGTGCGATGCGATATTGTTTTCTGATCATTGAGGCGCGTGCACAGCGAGCAACGAAACAACCCCATCTTAATTATATATTCCACTTGAACCAAACCAAAACAAAACTAGCACCACATATCGCTCGCAGGTTGGTGCAACCGCTGTCAAACTTACACAGTCGCCCAATTTAATTCTCGTCGTATTTCAAACGATCTTTTATGGAGATTTATTCTAGATGGCTTAGTGATGCTCAAATATGTTGGTAGGGAGTTAGTAGGTATTGAAATTAGAAAGTATATAAAATATAAACAGTCCAGGGATTAAGAGATATTGCAGAAATATATTACGGGAAAATACTTATGCGTGTGTTTTCTAGGTTAACTAGATAATAATTCAATGTGTCATAAAACTGTAATTTCTTACGCAAATAATTATATAATTACAAAAACTACTAACTAATGTCTGTTATTTAAGTAAATGTAGGAATGTGTTCACATCGTACTAGGAGATTAGTACATTTCACTTTTTGCCACGCAGTCTAGCCATTTTATTGGAAAACAAGTTACGCAGAATTTTTACTAAGATATATCGACAAGATATTTGAACATAGCTAAAAATGTATTTTATTTAGTGATACAATACGATAGGGCAATTTGAGAAATTGCTATGGTTTGCCTTATCGTACAGTTTTAGGACAAGAAATTCAGTTCTTCTAGTTTCTGATTTCTTGGCAACTAATTTCTCTTCAAATCCAAATACATGAATTGTGATCAGTGCCATCTCTTCATAATTTGGAAGCACAATAGATGAAACGACAGTAAACAGCGTAAAATAAAAACAAATAAAATGGGTGAAGTGTATTAACGAATCGGACGAACTATAAATAGAGTCAAAATATCTTCTAGTTTAGAGGCAGTTGAAGCATCGCTGATGAGCAAACACTCAAACAGTATCACGAAGTGCAAATAAAAACGTTGTATCGCGAATAAATTCATAAACAAACCGCGCATAATTACAGTTTTGAGCGTAAACATTTCAAATGGAACAAACCCAACCCAATTACAGTATAATCAAATAACTTGTGTGGTGATTGTCCAGTCTATTTCAGAACTAAATTCCGGTGATTTCCCGGCTCACAAGCCCCGCTGCTCATAATTCGACAATTAGTTATTGCGCGCGACTGTACTGCAGCCCATATCGTATGGAAACAATGAACGCATTAATTTATTAATTACAGAGCCGACGCATTGTTGGATTGTCACGTGCGCGGAATAAATGAACATCGCGGAGTGGAGGATGCAGTGCACGTGTGCGGACACCTAACGCATACACCCCTGCAACCAAAATGGCCGGCGAACATTTTGCATTGTTTTACGCTATAATACACTAAAGGCTCATTCCCAGTGGTTACCATGTTCATAAGCTTCTGTCTTAATCAGAAATAGCGCAAATCGTTTCCAGCGCACTCTAATGTTATGGCAGTTGAGGAAATATATTTTTTTGTATATTTACCTTGCTATATTTTTCCTATAATAGGTATACATACATTACATAACACCATAACCAATAAAATATAATAATACTGAAATGCTACTAAATGCGAACCGAGACAGCCAGTCGTTGGGCTATCTGTCTTTGTTGTACAGTCCGCTTACAAAATTGATAAGAAAATATAACAAATAATCTTCTCTCGTTTACGTTCATTCTCCCTCAATCTCACCCGCATATATTAGTTCCATTAAACTTTCATTAGACATTCGCTCGAGATGGTCAAACCACCTGAACTGACTCACCCCCACTTTTCTATCAACATTCTTCTCAATCTTACACCAACGTATTCCGGACGCAATCACATCTCGTATACATACTAACACACTCCTCTCAAATACCACATTTCCACAGCAGATCTACGTCGTTCATACTTCTTCATCCACACCCAATATTTAAAAAAAATATAACAAAAAATTTTAATCTGTTTAACAGTAAAATTTTAAAAAGGCAAGCATATACATATTATATCATTATTTCATAAAATCAAAACAATATATGACAAAAGTTTGGAGATTGCAAATTTATGTGATTGTTTTATGGTAAACTGAGAATATACTTGTAACATGCATTTTCTGAAAATACCAAACTTTTTCGTAAATACTTCTACTTGCTTAATGAATAATCGTGTTTAGTTTCTGAATTGTTATATTTTCAGAAAAGCACCATATATCCTCGGCTTACCGAATATTTCGGTAAATTCTACATCAGAAAGTGATAGAAAGGCGGTATTTGGCCGAGATTTGTGCGTTTTTTAAAACATTCCAGAAAATAAATTTGTAGAAATAAAACCACAGCAGGTGACCCATATTTCTGGGCAGTGGGCTGTCTGGAATATTTATCAGTGTTCCTCATCAACCGGAGAGCAGACAGCTAGAAACCGCGGTTAGAATCCCAACAGGTAGGCCCAGAGATCGTAAAACCCGCGCGTGAAACAGTAACTCATCGTAAAATAAAACAAGAGCCATCAACAAAAAACATCTCTCGTTTCTTTCTTTTTAAGCCGGCTCATTTTCGTGCATATTTTACGAGTTACAATTAACTATTAAACGAACTATAAAAGGTATAATTTCAGAAAATTACATCACAAGTTTCGAATAAATAACACATGAAATGTTCCAAACGTCACCATGGAACTGTAATGGCTATATATGCTCAACGCAGCCGACCAGCTAAATACTTTTCATGGAAGCATATCTCACAATGGTACTCGGAGATATTGTTGAGTGTTTAGAAGGATTTAGTGACGTAACATTTCCAAACTAGACTATTTCATATGCATGTTAATGTGATAATAAAAGTGTAGTCCTGTGGATTTTATGGAGTCGATGTTTCCCAAACTGAACTGGGTGTGATGCTCAGATGGTACTGCCTGCGCGGCTTTACAAACTCAACTGAATTTCATTTGTTTGTGGGTGTATCGGCGAAGATTTGCCATGCGGAGGAGTTGAGAGGAAAATTCACTATTCTTACAATGATTTATTTACTAATATATCTACCATTAATAATTACAAAACTGAATCCTTTGAAACCTATTGTCAGCTATAATATCCCATTGATAATTCGAAATAATTTTATCACAGTTACCTTCAAGCAACGTTCTTGAGGTAGTTGTGATCAAATTATAAGTATTTATTAATAGTCGAGAAACTCATGGAATATCCTCACTTAAAATTGTAATATTTTTTTATTACATTTCTTTATAATATAAGCGCTACGAAACCCATTGTAGCAGAGCGCATCGTCAAATCTCTAATATTTTTCGAGATACGTCGATTTTTGGTATTTTTCGAATTGCAACTTTAAGGGCCTGTAAATCAAAAACTACACGAGATATCTAAAAATTCTCTTGATTTTAGCGTTTTTGGTGCCTTATATAACAAATTAGCAAATTTTTAAAATTTTGAATTTTTTTTGTATTTTTGTTCAAAATTTCGATCGGCGATAACTCGACAAATATTAAAGATACAGGTTTGCAGTGTTCACCAATCGATTTAGCTCGGCGAAATACATAAGTATGCAAAGTTTCATAAAAATCGCTTTACGGGATGGAAAGTTAGAGCAAAAAGCCTGAAAATGGCGTTTTTTGTCCAAAACGTCAATAGGTACCCCTTGACGTTTGGCCTGAATTTGGCCATTTTCAAACTTTTTGCTCTAACATTTCAACCGGTTGTCCGAATTTTCTGAAATTTTCAGGGTTTATGTATTTCATCGAGCTGAATCGATTGGTGAACACTGCAAGTCTGTATCTTTCATATTTGTCGAGATATCTCCAATCTAAATTTTGAAAAAAAATTCAAAAAATTTTCAAAATTTTAAAAATTTGCTAATTTATTATAAATGTCACGAAAAACACAAAACTGGAGATATTTTTCGATATCTTGTATAGTTTTCGAGTTACAGCCCCTCAAAGTTGCTTTTCGGAAAATATAAAAAATCGTCATATCTCGAAAAATATTAGAGATATGACGATGCGCTTTGCTGCAATAGGTTTCCTGGCGCGAATATTATAAAGAAATGTAATAAAAAAAATTTACAATTTTAAGTCATACTTGGGGAAATGTTTGAGCGGGAGGTAAAATTGATAGAATTTAAGATATAATAGTTTTTCTTTGTATGATTTTAACTGGGCCAAATGATATGATTCTAAGCTCGTATATCCCACACGATCCCTGAAACATAATCAAGCACCAATCAATCTCCTCCAAACATTCCACTTTCGTTTCATCCACATTCATACATGCTCGTCTATTCTTCACTCTCTTCGCTACCTATTTTCGATTAAACAGCAATATCAATACCCAGATATTTATAAATCTTCTTGATAAACCTTCTGGGAATTCTGTTGAAATAGCACGAAGAGTCCAGCGTGACCAAGGTCAGATGGCGCTGGCGCTACCAAAATGCAAAGTATCAAATTGCGTATGCTAATGCAGTTTCGGCTCGGGACACGAGACACGGAAGCGACACGTTGTTATTATATCCGATGATGTAAAAACACGTGGCCGCGAAGATAACGCGATTACGTCGGGAATACTGACAAGGACAACGCCACAAATTTATGTCGCTCTGTCCGACTCCGTCCTCTGCTTACGCGTTACATTAAGAATAATCTCATCTGTATTTTAATTGAGAGTGTAATGTTGCTAATTTATTCATCGATGACTTTTCTTACTTTTCTTGAAAATATAAACAGGATGATTATTTTTCAGGAAAACTACTACTGACGCACTTATCCTTCATGAATATTCCGTTTTACCCATTAATGACCCAGAACTATTTTTCCTTAAGTATCCATTTCATATTTCTGTATATTGTTAACTTGTAAGGATAATTATGTACAAAATATTTTAATGGGTGTTTTTACCTCCCGCCTACCTCTAGGTAAGGGAGGTATTGTTTTTGGTCAGAAAATTGGGTAGTGAGTTTTCAATGAATAAGCACGTTTTAGGGTCCCTACAATACGATTTTACTATTTTCGCGATGATGTCTGTATGTATGTATGTATGTATGTATGTATGTATGTATGTATGTATGTATGTATGTATGTATGTGTGTGTGTGTGTAGTCTGTGGCAATTTTTTCGTCTCGCATAACTCAAATACTATAGTACCAAAAAATACAATTTTGTGAATTATTGCTTTTCATATTTAAATGAAGAGCTGATTAGATTTTGGATAAAATTGGTCAACCGGAAGTAGCAGTTTACTTGAAGCCCTTAACAGTTTTTCGTGAAAAACACGGTTAAATTTCCTTTTTTAACAATTTATGTTATTTTCAAAGTTGAGGAATATTTAATTTTACGTGTGTTTTGATTACACTAATTTTATTAATTCTCAATAGATTTAGAGATAATAAAATATAAAGAAATTAAATTTCACAAATCTTGCATTCCTAGTACACCATGGAAACATTTAAAAATTTTCAATTTTTTCTTCGAAATGTGACACATGTCATTGTGATTGTAAAGCTGTTTTTTAGTGAAATATATGTCAAAAAATTCAATAAATATACGAAAGAAAATTTAAATTCTCAAATATAAATAGAAAATAAACAAATAAGAAGGTATGTTTTTGTATCAAATACTATTTTGTACTGTTTAAGAGTAGTATTGGGCGGGAGGTTATGTGCTGGCCACATCAGATTTTTTTTTAAGTTATAGAACTTTAAATTGAAATAAAACACATACAAATTGTGATAAAGGCCACGGTATTGGCTTTTCTGGAAAGACAATTTTATGCCATTTGTGTTTAAATATGATTTCTAAAAGATGGACGCCGTGGCAGGCTCAAGTAAAGTACAATCTGGAAGTCTAATTTGCGATCACTTTTTGAGGCAGCTAGGGCCGTTTATCGACAATAACGCGGCGAATGTTGGATTCCATGTCGCTATCGTCTCTGGTTTATTGCCATAGACCTGCGACTTCAAAAGATTCAAAGGTGTTAAATCACAAAATCTTGGAGGCACACACAGGTTCAATATGCGATATTAGACACTCATCGAATGTGTCTATCAATAAATTGATTGAGGCGTACGCAGTGTGACATGTTTCCCTGTCTTGTTAAAGCCACAGCTCTTCCACGTTAACGCTCTTCAATTGGGAATGAAAAAGTCAGTAATCATGGCTCTATAGCGGTCTTCATTGACTGTAACGTTTTGGTCGGTATCATTTTTGAAGAAATGTAGATCAATGAGTCCAACAGCACGTAAAACACACCATACAGTGACTTTTTGTTTATGTAACAATAATGGTTTGTGGATTTTCTCCACCCCAAAGGCGGAAATTTTTCTTATTTATGTAGCTATTTAATCAAAAATAAACCTAATCACTGTATAAAATTTTTGAAATAAATTTGCACAATTTTCAAGAATTATTCTTGCCAAAGTGTCCCGTGATTCTGGTTTAAGTCTATTTATGATTAAATGACAAATCAAATTGAGCACAAACAGCTGTTAGCTGTCAAATTTAATGTTGCTGAAAAAAGTGTTGCCAATTCGAAGAAAACAGCCGTTACATATAAAAATACAGAGCAATATCAAATGAATAACCTGGCATAGTTTATCCAGTTTGAAATGCCATAAACTGACAGAAATATAATGTTAAAATGAGACATCTTTACGTATGATCTATCATACGCTGGGCATAAATGATTTAAGTTAAATAAACAGGGCCATTTATTCATTCTTGCAGTTTTTCTTCTCCGCATTGACATCATTGTCAGAACTAGAACAGCAAGTCACATTTGTCTCCAAATTTATAAAAGAACATTGGAAAGTTGTTGTATAAAGTTGCGGGGCCGGGTTCGTCCCTCGTTACGCCCCACAGTGGCTCGGCGGCGGCAGCGGGAACTAAGTCAATCAGGAACCACAAACGAACCTGCGGATTACCATATTCATGACCGGGATCCTCCGGCTCCGATCCGGACCCGAGCAAGACGATAGTAGGAATGCCCACCCTACGTGCTATTCTTTGTAGCAAACGAAACTGATTTTCAAACTAATTTGATATGTCTTTCGCAGGAAACTTTCGTCGCAAAAATCAGACCAATCCATGGACAAGTTAATATGGTTTTCTAAAATCATTAAGATATTCGCTTGTTGTATATTTGTTATTGCATGGATACATTGTAAACACATTTTCGGCCCATCGGGTACGCAGGATTAAAACTTTCCTCCATTTTTTTTTAATCCAGTTGGTAACTCTAATACCATTTGCTGTTATTGAGGTTATTAAAAATGGATCACTATACAAAAGAACAACGTATTAAAATTGTTAAAATATATTACAAATTTGGCGAAAGTTTTATGGAGACTATTCGAAAAGTTCGTGAAATATCTAACTATTTGTGAGATCATTTGGACAACATGGACCTCGAAGAAATGTGGTTCCAACAAGATGGTGCTACATACCATACAGCAAGAGAAACTATCGATTTGTTAAGACAACAATTTCCTGGTCGTGTGATTTCCAGAAATGCTAATGTCAATTATCCTATAAATCCTGCAACTTGACGCATGCGATTTTTTCCTCTGGGGTTTTGTAAAGTAAAAGGTCTATGCTAACAAACCACAAACAGTTTCTGAACTGCAAACAGAGATCCAACGCGTTATTTCTGAAATATCCCAACACAGTCGACGTCGTATTCCATAATTAATGTCAACATGTTTACTTGGTAAATCAATATAAGTCTTACTGTGTTTCATTTCAAAATTAAGTTCGGCGTATCCGATGGTCACCCTATATTTTGTAGCGATTCTCGATATATCCTTCTGCTTCAGTATTCGATCGACAACCACCATGTCTTTTTAAAGAAGTAATATCTACCTGTAGCAATTAAAATTGTATCGTATGAAATGAGTACCATTCCTAAAGTATTGTGAAATAGAACAATGTTTCAGGCACTTAATTCGCGATGTTGCGACACGATGACTTCAAAACAAGATCTCTGCGGGTAGATGAAACAGGAGCACCAGAATAAAACTAGCAACTATTATTTTTTGCGGCCAGTGGGGGATGGTGTGTACTTAGCGTCATGCAGCCACAGCCACGATTGCTATTACACACGCGGCATAATGTAATCTGCGAGTGCGACACGGCGACACGGGCGGACACGGCTGTATCGGCGCGATTGCAGCGCCGTGATATCCCCCTGGCGGCTGTTCCACCAACTACACTACGTTGTCTCGCGTCCCGTGTCCCTACCCAACACTGTTGCCTTGCACTTATTTTGCATACAAATATTTCGTGCGATGATTTTCTTGTTTTCTACTGGGATTTGACGATTTTGCTCACTTTTTATTGGTCTGTTTGCTACGAACTCGGATGTAGGTTTTAATGGGTCGTGCTCTCAATACGCTGCAATTGTTTACTGCATTCAACTTTAACCCAAACTTTGTATGCCCTGGAGACACTATCAAAATACGGTATTTCTCAAACGATTACTACAAATTATTTATATCAACATCTGTGAAAATAAGTAAAGTAAAGTGGATCTGATTCTAGTGAGTGTTCAAAATGTCTATAATTTATGAAAAAGACAACTAATAAAGCGTTATTCTTTTTTTTATTAACCTTGCATTATAATCCTTGTTCAACAAACTAAAAAGCGTGCGAAAACGCAACATTAAAACACGCTGTGCTTTAAAGTTGCTAAGTAACAATAATAGTTATTTGTTAAATTAGAGAGGAAAGCGATTCTTTTTCCCATTTGAGCGAGAGTGGAAGAAGCGCTTTTTTCTCGTCTCAGATACAACCTTTTTTTCACTTGTTTCTAAAAACAATTTGCTAGGACCTTAAATACACTTTGTCAACACAATTGACACGTTAGTTAGTTTATCAGACACAAGGCAGTGTAATAATGTTGCCAATGAACCAATCTTAAATCTAAATTAAAGTTATCAAATTGTGATTTAATCTAGAAAAAGAAAAATATAAGAGATAATTTTAAGATAATTTAAAGTATGTATATTACTAAAATAAGAATTTTCAATAAAATTATGCATTTATTTATAATGTTTCAATGTATTTTTGTAAATAACATTCATATTGGTAAAACTTCTATATTTTCCTCTCTAGAGAGGAAAAACACATTTTCCTTATTATTTCAGGAGAATAATTTTAGAAGTTTCCTGGCGTAAAAATAATTAGTATTAATTAATTGTAAATAAAATGGATCTACATAGTAACGTAAACAATAAATGCTAACCAATCTCCATGTAAACGATATACGTTAAACGTCATACGCGCAAAATTATGAAATGAATTAAAATCAAAATGATAGGTTAGCTTCGGCCCTGTATGATGTACATATTTAAACCAGTAATTATTTGAAATATTATAGTTGTACAACATGCGGTCCTTTATAAGAATATGTGCGAATTTATTGGAAGATTTAATTAAAAATTAATCAGATTAATTAGAATAATTGGTAATAGAGTCGTTTTAATTGCAGGTGAATAATTTCTGCATGACATGAAATAAAATAATTAATTATAATTTTATTGCATATAGGAAGTACGCAGAGTAAAAAATAATGACTAAATAATTAGCATACCAATTTGTAAAGTTGTCAAATATATAAAACTATAATTAAAATATAAATTTCAATAATTAAAATTTACACTTTAATTTTTAATAACACGACTACATTACACCAAAATATCAAACTCACATAAACTGGATATGACATAATAATAATCAAATTAAAATCTGTGTCATTCACACACACACATGCACACATATGGATGTGAGAGTGGCTAATTAACAAAACAGAATCAAATGTGGCAAGGTCAAAGAATCCACATACGTAACGCGTACTCGATCCTAATTGATACCAAGGTTCATATAATTATAAAAACGGTCGCTTAATGAAATCTAAACCTGCGAAATGGAAAAATAAAACCGAAATTGTAATAAATTTAACACATTCTCAGAGTAATAGAGTTCGTTTCGGGCAAAAATCCAGTCTGATTTGCATAACATAAACACTGGCGCCTTTTGCACCATCGACCTTCCACGCTGGACAGCTAACTTCATTGTAACATTCAAATAAATTTTATTTATTTACTTTACGAGTACAAATTTACTGCTTGCCATCGCTTGGAACTATACTAACTTGAACAAATCATCATGCTTTATTGTTTTTATTTATTTGTATATTTATTATTCTTCCAGACTCTGTTGAACGTCTGCGGGTGCATTTGAGCTACCGAATTAAAAGATTGCAACTGTCTTCAGATGGACAACAAAACAGACAGAACTTTGATAATTAACTTATTTGTATGTAAATATATCTGCATTCATGAATTTAATTGAAATTTTCAAGCAATTCAATGGACATGCAAACGTATAAGGAAACCTATCACAAGAATAAATAAAATACCTTTCCTTACTAAAAACTTATGTCGGTAATACATTTTTCAAATATACATACGTTTGTTTAAAAGTTTAAATTAAATCAAATACGAACAAATAGAATTATTAGGGAATACATTTTCATCAAAATATTTAAATATTTTGTGTGTGACAAAAGTGATATATTTTTACGCGTACAATTCGGTTACCAGCCGTCAAAATTATGGCCTCAAAGATGTTAGGGGAGAAAATCCACAATAGTTAAAATGAGAATTGTTGGCTGTGGGATTCGAACTGAGGATCTCATGATTAAATATAATTTTCTAATAAATGTTTTAGAATAGGAGTGTTTTCCACACGCTTTTTAGACCTGGGAAATCAACATTTCGGAAGATGCTTAGGCAATTTAAAACAGCACATTTAAACGTATGAGTGCAAATAGATATTTATAAGAACAAGTACATGAAGTAATCCTTTATTACATTATGAGTGAGTAAATTGTACGAAATTGAATAAATGCAATGAAGATTCTTTTTGTGTGTATATGTCTTACAATGTTTTATCTTCTATGTTATTTTAATATAATAAAAATATGAAACATTATGACAATAAATTTTTAATGTTAAATATCATGATGGCCACGATGAAAATATTGTAGGTGTTTACTTAGCAACCATTCAGCTGTATAAATATTATTGGACGTTGCTAGTTGCAAATCATCTGAGTAAATAATGACCATAGTCCCGAATATAATACTGTATTTTTCTAATAACTTTTGAAAATGATCGAAATCGATTGAAAACACACGTTGAAAAACGTCAACTAACTACACTAACTGTCAGACTGCCGTAGCTTGGTGATCCACATCACGGCTTTAAAATAAACAAGAATAATTGATTTCTGGTTCTGTGATTGACCAAAGAGAGTGAATTATCAATCTATAATTCACTGTCGTGAATTATAACTACTTTAATTAATCAAAAAAAAAATTGAGGAGTAAAAAAATGTTTTGTTACACTGTAGTACTAAAGACAAACTTTTTGTCCTAAAAACAAGAAAGTAATAGTTTACTTTTTGCACCAGCGTAGAAACAATGTATTAGAAGCAAGTTTAAAGAATTCCTAGCGAGATAGCAATATCTTGGGAGGCTATGATATGTGACGGAGGTATTCATGGAAGTATAAGTACAGTTACCAACACAATAACAATAAACTATTGACTATTCGAAAGTACCCGCATTCTAAGATGCAAGGATCTCTGAAACCACAATACAAGCACCGGCTAAAATCATAAACTCAATCCATCTTTACGAATTACTCATAATTCCAATTGTCAGCGGTTTCCGCGAACCAACGTTTCTTTCAACAATCCGAATCCGAACTCTAAAATGCGTGGTTAAGTTATGCGCGCTCACGCACCAGTGGCGTGGGCGGCGGGGTTGGAGGGGCCACAGCCCATAATGCAACTGCACGTAGGGCCGCCATTGTTGTGCTACTTCCGGTATGAGTGAAGAATGTTCCACCTGTGCCGTGCCGAACATTTGACGCCGAGGAGAGTTCTTTCACTTCTGCCATTCCCGACTCGGCCGAATAGAAAATTTTTTCAAGAAGTTTAAGCTACGTTTCCTCCTCTTAACATAAGGTTTGTTCGATGAAATTTTTAAAAGTGCAGTGTAGTGTAGTGCAGGTTAGTATACGTTAGTGCAGTGAACACTAGGTGACTCTATACACATAAAAAAAAATTGCTTGTTTCAAGAAAAATTTTAGTTTTCTTTTTGTATGCATTCGTTGAAAAAAATGTTATTTATCTAATACCGACTCAAAATAAGGTCGTAATTATGGTTATTTGAAATAAACAATGTCCAACATTCCTCATTCAGTGAAAGAATAATGGAGAAGTCACGGAGAAAATAATTACTGATTAAATTCACTAAATTCTTTGTTATAAATGTCTCTGGACTTCTTCGGAAATAAATTCAGACAAGCTTCTTGTGCTTCTAATCAGATATTTAGAGGTATTTCCACATTTTCATCTATTTTTTTTTTTTACCTTTTTTCGTGTTTACAATTTATAATGACTGATCAGAAACAACCATTCCATGGCTACTTTGTAATTTCTATATTTTATAAATAGCATAACAAATGTATTATCAATGTCAAACAAAAAGCGAAAATACACAAACGATTTAAGACGTTTTAAGAGTGGTGTTGGATAAAACGTTGTATAGCACTCGTGAGGAATGTATAATAGTCACTCAAGAAAGGTAGCCACTCATCCTTCGGGTTCGTGGTAAAACTTTTTCTTTAGTGACTAATATGTCACATACTACATTTATACAACTGTTCTTACAAAATGATTAGGTTCAATTCAATTCAACATTTTATTTATCTTCTTTTTCTGCATAGAAAGAACATGAATGGTATATTTTAAATTTTATCTATTGATAACATAATAATAATAATAATAATTATTTATTAAGTTGAAAAATACAGAAAGTACATAAGCTTATGTCAAAGAATTACATGTATTATACACATTTTACAAAATCTTGAAACTCTTTTACTGAGTAAATCAAATCAAATGCGTTAAGACCTTAGAAAACCAATAATCTGTAAAATTATTAATAAAGTTAAAAAAAAAAAAATATGCGGTTACCGTAGAACTATATAAATATATCTATTATTAAAGAATGAGTTAAGTATAATAGACGGCATAGTGTCCATACTTCATGTATCAAATGAGTATTTTTATATGGGCGGTGTAGTAGCGTTATCGGTGGTTAATGCCTGGGACACGTGTGTTTGGAAGCGATTGGTGTTAGCATAAGTAAAGAAATGAATGATAGAATGTTTTAGTAAGAGTATTGTTAAGTAATTTGTATGCTACAGGATAGGTTTTTCTTTGAAGGGTGTTTCAAATAAAGCGATGAAAGAAATGCTGACAATTTTGGAAACATGCAAGTTAATTTTTATTCATGATGCTATTCAATATTTTCGTGTGAGAATGATATTTAATTGTTTACCTCGTTCACAGTTATTATTGAGCATACAACTAAATGGAGGTTTACACTTTCTCAACATACAAATAATGCGCTGTCTTATATTTGAAGCATTCACAAATTTTAATGTGATAATCTCGAAGCAGTTTTCTAAAGCCTATATTTACTAAATTCCGTTAGTACATAACTAATTAATTTTTAGTATGATACACATCTTATTCAAAGATATGAAGATAAAGATTTGATTATTTTTTATTTGTATTTGTCAAAACATAAAGATTTTAACAACAAGAATTATCACTTTAAAGTTTCATAAACAGTTTTCGTTTTTGAAAATTATAACTGTGTTTGGGTGTACATATATGAGCCCAGAATCATATCATTTGGCACAATTAAAACTTTTAGAATAACTTTTAAAAAATTGTATTCAGAGTGCCACTCTCATAATGGGTAAAAGGCGTGATGATATATTATTACTATTATTATTTTTTTTAAATATTTTAAGGAAATATAACTACTGAAATAATAATAAATTAACAAAAATTATTTTCATAAAGATTTTATTTGGCCCAAAGGTACAACGAACACTGTTTTTGAATCTGATGACAAAAAAATATAGAAAAGTATAAAAAAGAACCTGATTTACCTAACATATTTTTTCGGTAAAATTTATATTGCAAAAGATTCTTGCTTGCTTACATTTCGAGACAAATGATATGATCACTATTATGAGCGTTTTTCTAAATTTTAATACCTACGTACGTGATTTATTTTATATGTAGGAAATAGTCCTTTCATTTTGTTTAAAAAAGAAACTCCGACCCGTTCGGTACTTTAACTCGTCCATGTATTTTTTAATGATCC
This sequence comes from Poecilus cupreus, assembly GCA_963942605.1. Lineage (NCBI taxonomy): Eukaryota > Metazoa > Arthropoda > Insecta > Coleoptera > Carabidae > Poecilus > Poecilus cupreus. Next base: position 5,650,169 of record OZ012719.1, read on the forward strand.
CTGTACATTCTTATACTATGTATAAAATATGTATCTGTGTGTATTTAGCATTCGAGGATTTCGAGTTTTATATTAATAAATTTGTTTTGGCAGGCGACTACCGCCTACTATTGACTAATTTATGAGGTGAGTTGGAGCAGATTTGAAAATACGCATCTCTATCGACGGACGTGATTAGATTCACAACCGGGCTAATTACCATAACATAATAACTAATCTGTGTATAATTAATAGATTATAGCTGTGTGCCGATGGTCGGTGATGTATTACAGACTACCGGATTTATTAGCGAAAGAAACCATCGCCGTTAGAATTATGAGTGCACAGCAAAGAACAGATAGAAAGTTTTTAAAATATTGCTCGCTGTAAAATAAGTGATATCTAATTTATACAACTCGAACCGTATATTAACTGGATGAGTTATGGTTATTGTTAATTATTAAATTGATAGTTGCTACCGAAATTTCTACCGTTATTCTACGCAAAATTATATTTATATTTTCTTTATTGTAATTATTATAAAAATATCGTGAAAATTCCACTAAAAATTTGACTATTTTTTTATTACGTTTCTACATAATTTAAGGCTTAAAAAACTCAATGCCGCAGAGCGCATTATCGTTATATGTTCTGAGATATGACGATTTTTGATTATTTTCGAAATACAACTTTGAGAGGCTGTAACTCAAACAGTTTGCAAAATATCGAAAAATATTCATCAGTTATGAGTTTTTTGTTCATTTAATGACAACATAGCAAATGTTGAGAGATTTTTGTCCAAATTTTGATTTGTGATATCTCGAAAAATATCCAAGACACGGTTTCGAAATATACACCATTGAATTCAGCGCATGTAAATTCATAAGTATATAAAATTTCAATATAATCGGTCAACGAATTTAAATTTTAGGGCAAAAAGTAAAAAAGGGAACTGAGAGCTGCCGAAAGTCAAGGGGTACCCCTTGACGTTTGGCACGAAATTAGCCATTTTAAGACTTTTCGCTCTAAAATTTGATACAGTAGACCAAATTTTCTGAAATTTCCCATGCTTATTTTTTTGGATGAGCTAAATCGATTGATGTACGCCCCAAGTCTATATCTTTTATATTTGTCGAATTATTGTTGATTGAAATTTTGAAAAAAAGTTTAAAATTTTGCTAATTTGTTGTAAAGTACTCGAAACACACAAAACTGAAGACATTTTTTATATCTTGCATATCTTTTGAGTTACAGGCTCTCAAAACAACTTGTTGATAAACCTACAAAATCGCTATATCTCAACAAATAAAAGAGATATGACGGTGCGCTCTGCTGCTATGAGTTTCTTAAGAGTTAAATTATTTAGAAACGTATTAAAGAAATATTTAATTTTTTTAGTGATATTTCGGGCACCACACAAAGTTGCTTCAAACAACAATATTTTCAAATGTAGTGAATTCTAATTTAGATCCGCACTCAGTTGTTTTACGAGGTGATCGCTAGCATTTGTTTAGCAACTCCTGTGTATAATTGCGTTTTATTGGTGTGTTTTGTAAGTCGCGGTGTGCCATGACTTTTACACAGCGCGAATTATTTATGTGTCGTGTCCGTGTCAACACGGCCGGCGCGTTTTATGCCGGGCTTCTTTTGTTTGTTTGTATGTTAGTGTTTTGTTTCTGTTTTATGGCTAAGAAATTTGTGATTGTTGTCATTTTAATGATAGTCAATTGTATGACGATACGTTTATGGCTGATATTGTGCGATTATTTCAGCTGAACGGGATTTACTATTCTAGGTTTGTAATAAAATTTTTATCGTTAGAATGAGATTTACCGTTGAACGCGATTTAGATGATAATTTCTTTCTGGAAGTTAATGTCTAATTCTGCACTAACATTACTGTACAATAGATTATATATAAGGTGTAAACTTGAAATGTGGCGTATAGGGGTTTCAATACTATTTTTCTTTTATATTTCTGTATCTTTTAACCTTGATACTTTACAGTAAAATTGCAAACACAAAAAGTTGTGCAGAATCTAAAAATACATGTAATAATTGATCACCTACCTAAATATTAGGGTTTCGCAAAATATGTTTGACATTTCGTGAAACAGATTTAAATTTATTTATAACTGTGTTGCATTATTATCAGTATTGCATTTTAAAATTCTGAACAACTTTTGTATTTACTCTTTTCCTGTAAAGTAATAGGTAAAAAATACAGCAATATAAAAAAATACATCGTAAGAATTATAACATCATTTTATTGTCTCGTAGTTATTATTGTTACACTATTTAATTTCATAATTTAATAGATATGGACCTTTAGGTATTTCGAAAACTAAGTTCTCATTCTTAGTAGAACTAACTAGGATCAATCAAGATTACACAATTAGTTCAAATCAAATTTCTTCTGTCGGATGAGAAGAAAAATACAATAAATTATTACTACAAATGCACCTTTGGAAAAATTATAATTTTTTATCATCACGCCATTTACCCATTTCGCAGATGAGGTAAGTGATATATTTGCACTTGTAAGTGCGGTTACTCATGGGGTACATGTAGGATATCTAAAGTTTTGATTTTCAAGTGACTTTAAAAGTTTTCTCTCTCGCACAATGACGTAAGTGTAAGAGAAATAGATGAGTGGACTTGTCACGTAAAACTTACAACTAAAAACTATTATATGGGGTGCTTTCTCTTAAAAGTTCCTAGAAGATGACTGCTTTTATTGCACTACCAACCTAGCGAAGTGACACGTGACTGTCAAATGTCATTTGTGTATATGTTTTTGATGTTACACGTGTTTAATTAATAATAAACTTACAGTGGCACAGTGGAGTAGGAAAGAAGTTGGTAACTTGTACTTCTAAAAATTCAAGTGATGTAAAATCTATAAATACAACAATGTTGGTATAACTGAACTTTTGACTTTTAGTTGTTTTAATTCAGTAAAAATTTAATCATATAACTAGAGTGTTAAGTTCACTTATAAAGACAATTTAAAGTTACTTGAAAAGAAGAATTTCATCGTGTACAGCACACTTAAAATATGATGCAATGGTCAACGGTCAAAAAGCTAAGTGAACAGCAAATACCACTTCATGAGTTCAAAATTGAAGCCAACATTATACCGCTTTATAGCGCCATGGTTGGTAATTTATCCTCCACAACATATCAGCAAGCCCTGTACACGAATATTCGTCAGTCGGCGGTTATATCAGATCAAATTCTATTTACATCGAAATTCAAATGAAGCAGAGCAAACATTCAGGTAAAACACAAGAGCAATATAAAACAAGAGAACAGCGATACAGCATGACGACATGGCAGTGCGAGGGGGCGGCTGCATGAAGCTAACTACTACACGCAGGGGGCTCAGTTAATCATGTGCCGCGGTGTCATCCCCGCCACTCGTCGTTCACCCCTTTATACAATTTAATAACACCGGTGAGACGCAGCGGCGGCGGCGGACACGAAACCAAGCGGTTGTTACACCTCTATCAGCCCGATACCGCAGCCCTGCTGTCGTTCGCTCAGTCGTAAACCCATTCCCTATTGGAATCTGTTCATTTACACACACACACCGACGCACTTTTGTTAACTCCAACAGATAGATTTTTCATTTTGATCCGACTGTTATCTCTTTCAAGCTCTTTAAAACCGAACTACTAAGATTGTCCACCAATTTTTAATTCTCAAATTGGGACTATTTTTTGGTTGGATGATGGATACAAATGAAACTCGCCACATGCGTCTTCTTCAGGAGGTGACATTAACAGAAACTGATACAAAACATGTTAAAAGTATGAATAAATAATTAAATATGGATCAACAAACACATAGATGAACCTCTTCGTCAAAAATTAAAGCAATAAATACATTATAAAAAAATAAAACAGTCAGATAAAATAAAATATAAAATAACGTTATGTATATATGGAGTTCTTTGGTTTATCCAACTCGCTTGTATTAAGTACATTACAATAACTTTAAGTCCCAAAAATTTCCAAAAATGTCGAAGGGGTGTCACAAGGTTCGATCGTAGGGCCCTTGCTCTTTGTTCACTAATGACATCACTAAAAATATCGAGCTAAAACACTTATTGTATGCAGATGATTTAAAGTTATCCTGTCAAATTAATGACTGCATAAAATTATTGAGTAATTTAAAAAATGTTCCCTGTATTGCATTGTAACTAATAATAATAATAATTCATTTAGTAGCTAATATTGTTGAAAATAAAGTAAGTATAATTTTTGAGAATAGATGGAAAATATGATTTTCGTCACTCCTTTGCAACTATTAACGCAGATTCTACGCGACACATTTTTCATTTTACTTCATCTGTTTACTGTTTTCCCTGTCAAGCTTTTCAAAACTGAATGAATTAGTTTGTAAGTTCCTGTTTTTGAAAATAAACTCTTTTTATAATTGCATGAAGTTTGCGAATTAAATGTTATGTGTTTGAATATAATAATAATAATAATTTATTTTCTGAGGATACAATACATTGTATATATAAATATACAAGATGTCAATTCTTTGCAACTGAGCAACTACGAGTTAAATTTTGGATTTTGCCCTGTCTGTTGGCTATTACCTATTTTAGGCTTTTTAGAACTAACATGATAAAAAATGGAGGAAAATAAAAGGAAGTCCGATTTGTCAACCTTATCAATGTCATTGTAGAAATAGATTTGACATCGTTATATTTGATGTATTGAATGAATTAACTAAAATGTCCATATTTAAGCATTAATGAAGGCTTTTATTATAACCCCAATTTAAAAAAATAAATAAATTCGTTACAATTTTTTCCGCCAATCAACATTGCCAATCACCTTTGTTAAATGCTTTCTTTTGGTCCGGCTAACGCTATTTTTTTTTTATTGGCAACTACTCCTATTTTTTGTGCTTCAAATCGAGTGTGTTTGGTTAAATGTGCATTTTAATACATCTGAACTTAGGATAGTTTATAAACCAACAATTAATGGATTACCAGTTGTTTTTAAAATCTATTTTCCGATCGTATATTGTTGCTGAGATATGAACTGATGTATGTATTGTTGAAGCGTTTGATCAGTGTGTAATTAGTGTTCTCTAGATCTGACGTTTGGTGCCGCTAGTGTAAATGCGATGTGTATCTGTTTGCACTGCGACCTGTATAATTAATTACGCGCATTTACCTTTGGGCACCAAGTCTACTAAGATCTTGTGCTATAAACACAAACACTACGTAGTTCGCTGGGTAAAATAGTTTTCCGTCAAGCGCAAGTGCGAAAGTAAATAATAATTTCCGGGGAAATTCCTTTGTTGGATTCTTCCAATGGGGTCTTAATAATTAACCCTATCTGTGATCTCCCGGTGTCTATAACTCTGTAACCACGAACACCGTGGAATAATTTTAATTACACAAAAGATAAAGCGCATAAAACAATTACCGTTGGTGTGATAGCGTAGCGAAGTGGGCTATGAAATATTCTTTGATATAAGGTCCCTTTACACCTCGGCGTTTCTCGCTGGAAGCCTGCACCGAGTCCTCGCCGATAGGGTTCGCAGCGAAGGTCCACCGGGACGTATAAATACTAACGAGATCCTTCGAACAGCCCGGCCACCCTTCGTTCTTTAGGAGGGTGAACCTGCGCTCAGGAGCTTCCAATGGGTTGGGATTGTTATCGTGATTAGGACGATTGGTTGCTACAGAAACGCGTTTTGTTTTGGATCGTTCTGCGGATTTATTTGTCGGATACCGACGATAAAAATAATGAAACTATAACCCACTGCGACTACTTACGAAAAAGTTGCCTTGACTTGACTTTACAGTCTGATCACTAACAACCGTTCCTGTCTAGGACACGGTGTGAACTAGAGATGTACCAATTTTTAGGGAACAGGATAATATGTAACTTTTCTATCACGCCTACTATTATTATTCCTGTCATTCCTAATGAAGTATGGAGTATTTTTTGGTGATTCTTCCGCTAGTATTAAGTGGAAGGTAGCCAGCCTTATTTTGTCGTCTCATCTGTTATCTTAAAGTGTTTTTCTATGATTTGATTCCATTCTTGTTTGTCTTTTGCTTAACCCTCTATTGCATTTTGTTCCAGATCGGAAACATAAAATTTTAAATTCTCATTTTCTTTTCTTATGTACATTCATGGAAATTATGTTGTAGCCATTTGGGGACATTATATTACTTTGTCAATCGCCAATTAGGTAATTTCTCCTAATTTGCCCAACATAAAATAAAAGTTGAAGTGGAAAAGGATAATTACAGAATCTGACTTAGAAAATGTAAGATTTGAAGGAAGCAGCTTATTACCTGCTGATATATTACAGCTAAATACACCTAAATTTCCAAATTTTTTTTTTTATCTGATGTATTCCTAGAAGAGGTTGTGCATCAAACAATTTTGTATAGTATGAAAACACGACTCAATAGACCAAAATTCTATTGTAAGTTAAATTTGTTCCTAATGTTCAAAATAGTAAACAAAACTTTAAAAAAAGATTTTTTTTTATTTTAAGAAAAAATGTATGTAACACATAAGTATATTTTGTTTTTATATCATTCCAAGTGAATCCTTCTTTGCAGTGTTCTTCGTCTTTAATGGTGTATGTATTCGAGGTATTGTTTAGTAATATTATTATTATCTTTTAATGTATGCCCAATCCATATATATTTTTAATTCCTTCCTGTTTTTTTTTTTTTAATATTTGAAGCTAATCTCAATAGCGTAGTATTTGTGAGCTTGTTAGAAGCATTGACAAGAATTGTTGGACTAATGCAGAGGCATAAACAAAGCAACATCAGTTCTGAGAATTCTTACACGAAACAAAAATAACATTGACGTGGGAACCAAATTTCGTAATTATATTTCTTTCTTATCCTAAAATATTATAAAGAAAATTGCTATTGTATGAATTTGAATATAATAACACATTAAATAATTCTACGTTCGAAAACATATTTACATGTTAAATTGTGTCTAAAACAAAAACTACAATACAGCTACTGAATATTAAACTTTACGTTTGCGGGCAAATTGCCGAAAACGCGAAAACAGCGGCATTCGGAATTTGAGCCCTGGAATTCTAATATAATGATAGCGCAGGCATGCAACTGTCAAATTCAAAATGTGGCTTCAAACCTAATTCAAATGGTAATTTGATAAGTTGTGGATAACAACCAGTAGCCGATGAATTTGCAATTTGCATGGCTCTGGAGCGCCCAGCGTGCCACTAAACTTATTCTTACTGTATTCTAATGCATTAAATTATGCCTAAATAGTAGCCACCGTCAATTATCTCCAATTAGATTTTTCGGGATAGACAAGGTTAATTTTCGTGGGACCTCTTAGGCAAAATAATTGTCCCAAGGAGACAACAGCTCCAGAAAAAAATGGGTACGAATATTTTAGTAAATTATTCTGTTTAGGATCTCGATCTTCTAAGACGCAATTTTAAATATACCTACTTTGGATCCTCAAATTCGCATTTCATTTTCTACTTGTGCCACTTAAAATCGTCAGTTCGATCCCCATCCTGATATACTATTACCAAATAAAAATACTCTCCTCTCCACTAACTTATTGGAGGCGTACTTTGTGAACTGGTAACCATACTTTCCGCACTGGAATGTGTCATATATACGAGTATGTATCTAATATTTTTATTTTTTATTTAACCCTCCAATTCTTGGAACAGGTATGATTTGATCGCACTTCACACAACATATCTCGTACTGAGATCTGCGAAATCAGAGTGCCATACTAGAATGAGTAATATAGTAGACAGTCTGAATACCCTTTTTTTCTTCGCAGTAAAATTATTTTTAAAATTCTGAGAAACTTAATTTATAAAATGCCTGGTTCATAAATAGAGGAAATAAACGGGTAATAAATTATCGCTTCTTCCAGTTGAAAGTACAACAATCAGAAGTGACAAGTAAATCAGTGTCCACACCATGGATCATGGCAATAAAATCAGAACAGGCTCTATAAAAATCAGACATGAAAGACCTGTTATATAAAAGTATCTAGAGATAGCGACTGTCACTGTTACAATTAGGAACATTAAAAGAGTCGTAGACTCTCGCGGACATTTTACGAACTACCGCGTCTGTAAGTCATCCGTGATCACGTGAATAAAACATAACACTGCGCGTTGTGCATTAAACATTCAGTGGAGTAAATCGCGGCAACACTCTAGCAAAAGAGTTTGGAGTAACTGATGTTAATGGCGTTTAAATTAAATTATAATATCCTATAATCTTCCGTCGGAGAACACTGCAGCAGTTTCAATAAATTCCTGGCCGGGAATATTCTCGATTAAATAAATATGAAGTTGTGCCACGTCGCATAAAAGCGTAATTTACTTCCTGGGAGTGTACTTAGCAACAATGATTATAAAACTCGTGACGCGAACGGGCCGCGGACTATGGGTGATTCTTGTGGATTCCTTGGCGTAGGATACGTTTATGGGGCATAAAATCAGCGCCGAACACCGTAGAGTATGCTAATCCACATTCGCAGTTTGCTGAAATTTAAATCCTTTAATGGTTTCATTTTGCCGTAGCGTGCACTTGTGTGTGTATTTACACTATCGCCCGTTCAAATGTCGCGCTAAATGGCTCTGTTAACGTCTTTCAATGCTACTACCTACTTGCATTGCACACCAAATATTCCAGCACTAGTTTATATTACTACATCTTGACGACAACACATGATTTGCGTGCGTAATCTTCCTGTACACTGGAATGTCCATGCCATATTCTTGCACACATTTTGATGTAAGAAAGAGGTACCGTACGAAACTATCAATGTCAAACAAGCGCAAATCAATTGCAAAATGAAATAAATTGTTACGTGTATTACCAATCTCAATATACTAACAAAAAATCCCGAATTGAAAGAACTGTCAACTAATTTTGTGCTCAAATTAGTTGCTTTCTGTCATATGTATTATACTCGTAATATACTTATTGTCTTCTACTCTAAAAATTTAGATACATTCTGATTTTCCAATAAAGCAAAGTAATTTCGAAAATGTTCTTAGTAGTAATATAACAAGAGAGTGAGAATAAATTGAAACTAATTTGACAGATCTTTCGAAAACTTGTTGCCAGGCAATAACCTAGAAAGCCCGTAGGGCTTGAGTGGTTATTGTCAAATGGCGATAAGTTTGAGAAAGATACTGGAGAATTATTTTCTAATTTATCGAACTCTCGAGTTGTACTTAATTAGATTATTTTTTATTTCATCATCAGGCACGTCACAAAATCTATCTTTTTGACTCATTTTACCTTGTGTTGATGATAACTATCTGACATCTGACATTTGTCAACAAAAACAAAAAAGCTACAGAGAAAATTGCCGGGAATAATCACAAGAGCATTATTCTCAGTATAATAATGACAGGATTGGTTAAAACGCAGACACGTGACATACAATAAAGCATTTCATTGGTTTAAAGAAACGTCAAAAAATAATCACACCAATTATTATTTTTACTTCCAGGGCCGGATTTACTACTTAGTTATTTCCCAATATTGTTTCATGTAAATCTAAGTTGACAATATGATTTTGATATTGAATATTTAGATTTTTGATATTCAAGTTACTAGCTGATTAGATTTTGGTAGAAATCCATTAACAAGAATTTGTAGTTTTCTTGAAAGTCTAACAAGTTTTTTTTTGTAATATTGCAGATTTCAGTAAATAATTGACATATTTGGTACATTTTGTTATAATAATAAAGATGTAAAATAAAATTAACCCCAATTTTTTTTAAACCATTCCTTCTATTTTGTACAGTTTAAAAATTGTTTAGTCAGAAGAATATGTCTAAATTTCATGAGTTTCGAATTATTTTTTGTAGAATTGTAAAGAACTGTCACTTGTATTTGAACCCACAAAACTTGTTTAAAAAATATTTGCAACTTACCATTTAGCAGAAACACATTTGATTCTAGAAATCCCAGGATTGAATCTGAAAAGAATAAACTTAAATTAGTTATTATTAACGACAATTTATTAAGATGTTACATCTTTTAATCCCCCGGTCAATAGATCCATTACTTGACATGTGCTCTAAATATTTATATATTTTTTATTAATTAAGAAAGGAAATTCTATTTATTTTTTCGAATCAGTTCAGTGCTAAGGGTAGTAGCATCAGCATGTCGGTGTTAATAAGAGCGCCGGGTGTGTAAAACAACCCTTGACTTCTCAACCTCCACGCTAAGGTCTCATTAACTGCGGCGCAGTACCACCAACTTAAGAAAAGGGTTATTTTTAATTAGAAATAAGAGCACACTCTGTTAGTGGCTGTATTCTGCAGCAAAGCACCACAGATATCTACAGGATAAAAGTTTTCAACGAAGGGGTAAAAATTCATTTTTTCCTTTGTGCTCTACAGTTATTAGATCGTATTTTATACGTTCAACGCATGCACTTGAAGCTGAGATGGAAACGTTTTTATTTATTGCTTTGTGCATGCAGTAAATCTTACGTTAATCATAACATAACTTAGTGCTAGTCCGTGTGATTAAAATAAAGGGTGAATGTTATCTCCCACATAGATTAGACTTTCAAGTACTTATGTACACCGTTCCAATTTATGTGCCATCTATTTAATACCACAAATAATTTATGTAAATAGCAATGACGGTGCGAACAGATTCCTCAGTTGTAGGGCATCGAATTCTTCATCTCTGCTGAGATTGGCAAGAAGAAGAAAAGAAGAGAAGAGTTGAACAGTCGCAGCACCATGTGCTTAGCTCGTCAGCGCAGCGCTCAAAGGGACAAGTTAAGTATTTACCGCGCCATCCGACATGAGGGTATTATAAAACAACGGTTTGTACTACAGTCTTTCTCAATCTCAGTTGCCGAGGTTTGAGAGAATGCAGACGGATTTCTTTGTAATTATTTTTGCATTAATATCTCTGGGCAACCGAAATACTGCCTCCCTAAATCACTGCACTAGAAGAATTCGCTGCTTGTTCAGAACATCCACAAATCTCTAGAACTTCAATAAGATTAAAGAGAATCTTGATATGATCACACCAGATTTTGTTTGTTTCTTTTGACAAAACTGAATTATATGTTTAATAAACTAATTTTAGTTGCTATGGGAACAAACAAATAACAGAAACTGTAATTATTAATCATTCAATACAGATTCACATACCGATAGAAAAATTTGAAACTTACGGAATATCCTCACTTAAAATTGTAATATATTTTTATTACATTTCTTTATAATATAAGCGCTAAGAAACCCATTGTAGCAGAGCGCATCGTCAGATGTCTAATATTTTTCGAGATACGTCGATTTTTGGTATTTTTCGAAGTGCAACTTTAAGGGCCTGTAATTCAAAAACTACACGAGATATCTAAAAATTCTCTTTAGTTTAGCGTTTCTGGTGCCTTATATAACAAATTAACAATTTTTTAAAATTTTGAATTTTTTTTGTATATTTGTTCAAAATTTGGAATGGCGATAACTCGACAAATATTACAGATACAGATTTGCAGTGTCCACTAATCGATTCAGCTCGCCGAAATACATAAGTATGCAAATTTTCATAAGAATCGCTTTACGGGATGGAAAGTTAGAGCAAAAAGCCTTAAAATGGCGTTTTTTGTCCTGAAAGTCAATAGGTACCCCTTGACGTTTGGCCTGAATTTGGCCATTTTCAGACATTTTGCTCTAACATTTCAACAAGTTGTCCGAATTTTCTGAAATTTTCAGGGTTTATGTATTTCGTCGAGCTGAATCGATTGGTGAACACTGCAAGTCTGTATCTTTCATATTTGTCGAGATATCTCCAATCGAGATTTTGAAAAATAATTCAAAAAAATTTCAAAATTTTCAAAATTTACTAATTTATTATAAATGGCACGAAAAACACAAAAATAGAGATATTTTTCGATATCTTGTATAGTTTTCGAGTTACAGCCCCTCAAAGTTGCTCTTCGGAAAATACAAAAAATGGTCATATCTCGAAAAATATTGAAGATATGATGATGCGCTCTGCTGCTTTGGGTTTTCTGGCGCGAATATTATAAAGAAATGTAATAAAAAAAATTTATAATTTTAAGTCATATTTGGGGAAATTTCCGTATTTTGAAAAATATTACAAATCGCCATATTTCGATAGATATAAGACATATTACGATGCGAACTAAAGCAATGAGTTTATTTATGTTTATATTATACAAAAGTAATAAATTTCAAGTTCAGTTTGGAGCATTTAATTTATTTTCTAGTAAATATTAGCTCTACAGGCCTTGCAGGCCCTGGGCTTGTATAAATTCTTTCCACTCCTTTCTGTTTCTTGCTTTGGTTTTCAATTTTTAATTCCTAATATTTCCAGATCATTGTTTTTGGTCTGCCTCGCTACTTTTTTACTTTCTTATACAAAGTATAAGGAAGTATTGAAATCACGAAAAAAATCGCTGACGAGATTTTTGCGGAAATACATATTTTGACGTCCACTGAATCCGTTAAGACCAATTTCTCAATGATGTCTGTGTGTGAGGATACCGACTTCGACTTCGAGTGGGAAAAATAAGCGCTTTCCTCTCTAATTTGACAAATAATATTCTTGTTTCTTCTTTCCTTCCTTAGGGATTAGATTGAATTTTCTAAATTTAATTCGTATTTAGAATCGCTAGTTTAAAAATGTTCCAAGAGATTACTGATTATTGTAACTGCACCCATCGCGTATTGTTGGTATATTTTTGGTTGCTGTTTTTAATTTAGCAGTACTTAACTTTATCTCAAATATTCCAGCGTGCATAAAAATTTCAGTGGCATATTTTTAGAAATTCTTAAGGTTACAGAAGACAGTAAAGAGTGAAATATACAAGAAAGAATATATTTTTAACTGTGGCAAAATTTACGGTAGCAGGTAAATTAAAATATATATACCCCAATTAAATTTAATGCGTCATATTTAAAAAATCATATCGCTGACAAATCTTACACATGTAAACTTCCAGTATAATAAATTGTGGTGAAATATGCGTTAAAATAACAATAAAAGGAAAACATTTGGTGGTTTTGAGTTCTCGCCTCGAGTGGCGCGATTCGCGATAACCGATCACGGGTGCTGCGGCTGCGGCTGCGGCTGCCGTGCTTTGTTTTGTGGCGTGAGGTGTAGTGCGATTTATTATATCACGGCGTTTCCTACTTTATACGTGGATTAATAAGATTTATGTAGTCGTAAGGAAAAGTTTCTTTTATTTAAATAGTAAATTATAGCGAGGTCACTCCACGTGGCCATAACTGCAATTCTTTCCGCTATTTTTGACTGCCATGAAAAAACATTCCTATGGGGTAACCATCAATACAAACCAAAATTTTACATATTTTTTTATCAGAATATTTCTTAATAATATACATAATACAAGCCCAAACAATGTGCGTATATGTGGAATGTTTGCAATTACCAAAACATTTTACAAATAATAATTATATTAACTTCTACGTTTTGTAGAGCCCTGCAGACGTGAGAAGAAACCAACTGCCTGTCATCGTGTTGGCCAAATGCACCCAACTGCCCACTCGCAGTGCCAACACAAAATTTCATAAAAACTAAAAACCTAATCTAGGGTTAGGCCTCTCTGTAAATCTGTCAACCCCCGATGGCATTTCAAGCCGATATTTCAGATCTCAATATAATTCTGGGCTCATATACATATATACATATTCAAAAGCCTACTTGTCTAAGGCTATGATTTGAAATTTTTCTTAAAGTTCTCTTCCTTGCTTCGTGAGTTTTCATTTCCAGAAGCATTTTCAAGTTTTTTTATATGCCATGATCTTCTTAGCATTTTGGTATGTTCCTCTGTTTTCTATTGCCGTTCTAAAATCATCAACCCTTGTGTTTGTAGGTTTCCTTCCTTTCCTTTTTTCTTTTGCTTCATAAACTCTTCTAGTTGTTCTCTCTTCTTGCATTCTATGTAAGTGTCCTTTCCACTTTAATTGTACATGTCCTTCTATGAATTTTTGCACGAGCCTTACATTTAAGTTTATTTTTTATGTTTCATTCCTGATGCGATCATATATTTGTATTCCTTCCTTCAATTTTTCTGAGTAGTCTCATTTCCACGTGTCTTATTCTACTATGTATTCAATTTGTTCTTGTCCATGATTCGTGTACATTACAAATGGGATTGTAACATTTTTGAATACTTCTATTATTTCCTGTTTTGGTACTTCTTTAATGCAAGAAAATATAAATCCTAAAAGGTATGAAGATGTTCGTATTTCTAGATTTACTAATTTTGTGTTTTTGGTTTCATTGAAATTAATTGTGCTTTGTATTTTGTAACTATGGAGACTACAGGCTACTCGCACATCATATTTAAAGGCTCATACTCGTATAATAAATAATAATAAAATAGTGTGAAATAACAGATTTCCATCCCTGACGAGATGCACCCCTCTCCGGGTGGCGTCCACATCACCATACATCTCATACACATCCGATCCATGTCGGTGTCCATGTCAGCCATCCATGTGTCACTGACACACACACAGACACACATCACGTCCCGGGTGGCGGCCATGTTGCACGCACCGACACACACACGTGACGTCACAGCCCGCACCTTGTGCCCCCCGCGCCTCGGGCCCCTGGAGGAGCCGTCGGTGACAGAAGAACAATGACATGTCTCACCTACACGCACATAATATACCTATCCACGCCAAGCGCAAGCACTCCTGATGGCCTCAAAACGAACCCATGCTATAACTGAACCTACACCACATTCGTGGAATGTTTTTTGCAGAATGTATTGTCGAAATTATTTAAATTGTCCAGGTGTTGGCTCATCTTTTGTTGTTTACTGTGAACGGGGTCTTTAAGAAAAATTATTGGATGTTCTTGTACTTCGTTATACATAATTTGGTAATATGTTACAAGAATTATGCAGAAACGATTTTAAAATAATGTAGGATCTTAGTTTATGTCCTGTTTTACATTGAAGTCGCCAATTTCACTTAAAAAGGACTCTTCTCTTGCTGCACAATTTTACAAATATTTTTCTTTTTTATATATGTATTACTGCCAAAGTCTTTCAGCTTAGAAAGGTCCAAACATTTATTACTCATCGATATCTGTAATAAATATAGTGCAACGCCTAATAAATGGCATGATGATGTTTAATACCAACATATAAACGAATTTAAAAGTCCTGGATTCAAATCCCGGTATCCGGCGAATTTTTTTCTCAAAGGGATCATAAATTATATTACAACTCAAATAATTTTGAAATACGTAATAGTATATTATGATACAAGTGTATAAGTAAACTTTTAAAGCACGTACGACGAGTTTAAGAACACGACGCGAAGCGGAGTGCTTTTAAAAACGCTAGTGCTTTAAAAGCACTTATACACGTGTGTCATACGCTATTTTTTATTATACCTGCATCATACTCTGGAAAAAACTGGACAGCAACATTTTGATTTTGATTCATTTCATAAGTTTGCGCGTGTGATGTTTGACGTATATCGTTTACATGGAGACTGGTTAGCATTTGTTGTTTACGTTTACAGTTTTGACAGATATTAATAGTAATTATTTTTGTTGTTACTTAGCATCCTTTAAAGCACGGCGTGTTTTAATCTTGCGTTTATGAACGTTGTAGCGTGTTTTAAACACGGATTATGATACAGGTATAATAAAAAAACCATCACAAATATTTGGGTCGTTAAAAAAATAGTATATACACCGCAGAAGAGAAGTATATTTTTTCCCTTATCGTATTATCTCCGCGGGAAAAAATCATACACTTCTCTCCCTTTATAATGCAACAAGACAATTTTGAACTAATAGAATGTGTGAGTGTAGCGAAATGTACTCTAAGTATAACTTTACTTGCTGATTAATGTATCATTGTTTCGACAAACGTACATCGTTTTCTAAAGATACTGCAATAAATGAAAATGTAATAAAGAAGAATTTTCCAGATTACTACTATATTAGTTTGACATTAATGCGTTTGAAAGTGTGTCTATATTTGCAACGAGAAAAAGTTATGAAGTGATTTTAGTACGCAGTTTCTTTTATAAATTATAATTAATATAATAAATATATCTGAATTCAAATTAGTCGTGTAAGTTTCACATAAGACGTAGTGATAAACATCGCCAGATAAATCATTACTAATTAATTAAGAATCTATACAGAAATTCTCACGTAATATTCAGCTGCTAGCTTTAAACATATGAGTAATTACTTCATTAATAACTTAAAATTAATATTTGCAAATTGCTCATAAAGAAGATAAACAAACACGCAAAACAAAAATTATATAATGTATTATTTTCCTAAGATTTTGATATTTTAATAGCACCACGCTATGTGTGTTATCCATCAGGACAGAATCTATTGGGAAATGGTCAAATGATGTTTCTATACTACGTAGAATAATGTTGATTACATCTAAAACAATAAACCTTTCGAAAGAATTTAATAGTTTTAATTACTCTACCCAGTTTTCTTGATTAGAGGAAAGGTGTAACAACATACTTATTAATTTTCCATCAACTTGAAGAAATTAATTTCCCGTTCTGCAGTACATGCCTTGTAACCCGAGGGCCCAGGTTCGTATCCCGGTCACGTGTGCAGGCCGAGGTTTTCGGACCGTGGCCACTCATCCCCTGCGGCAAGCACGCCTCGCTGCACCGAGTACACTCCATGCAGTCGGTGCACCACGTACGTACACCCACTGGCTACTTTCTGTCTGCAATTTGCTTTTCTCCCGCGAAATTTCATGCTGTTATTGAATTAATTTTAGGTTTTCTGGATGATGGCATTGATGAAACATTCGAATGGGTGTTGCTTGCATCCTTTTCTAATCCCTAAGTTTAAGTTTCCTTGTTTATCTCATTCATATTTTATAAACGAACTACTATGAGACATCTTTTGGCGGTTGACTTGACGGCTGGTAACCACACTTTACTTACCGAAATCTTATAAAGCAGAATGCCATACCCAAAATAAATCAGTGGCATGATGATATATATTTCTTTTATTTCAGAACACATAACCCTAGTAGTTAATCTTTAACAGATTATCGGGGGGTACTATCAAAAGATGTTCTGATTATATCGATAAATATTTATTGCTTGGCAAGAAACGCGAAAGCAAACTGCAAGGTAAATCCCGATTCTGAAAGAGAAGGGGTTTTACCTAATGTCAAAAGCAAAAAAAATTAGTGCATACAGATAAAAATTTATCTGAGAAAATCAGATGGGTCGTATGGTATTTGATAAGATAAATTCCAAAGACAGCGTAAAATGAAACTTAAAATATTAATTAACTGTAACACTGACAGTTATAAACTCTAACAACTGATATTTGTATATTGCGTAGCGGGATTTTATAGGGGTAACAGGGTTTCATCCGGGTAACGGGATATTATTAATATAATACTGTTTCCATTGGAGGAATTTTCAAGTGTTTTACATCATGATTGGTTAAAAACTGGTCATAGGAATTTGTCGAGTGGCAATATTACAAGACCTTCTTATTTTATCGATAAATTTTTGTTTTCAAAAATGTTTTTGCTTAGCAACAAACACGAAGGCGAACTGCATGGTAAATCCCGACTCCGAAAGAGGAGGGGTTTTACATAATGTTAGTTTGCTTGAGTGATTTTGCCGAGAAGCTCAAAAAATTGAGTGCATAAAAATTTTAATTTATCTGAGAAAATCAGTTATAAATAAAAACAACTTTTTATTTACTTGATAGCGGGAATATTATTTTATTATGGTAACTGGGTTTTATCGGGGTAACGGGATTTTATCAGTGTATTACTATTCCCATTGGTTAAATTTTCAAGTGTTTTGCATCATTAAAAACTTTATAAAAATTTATCATAACTATGGTATTACGCCTCTAGAACCTGTCAGTGCTCTTATGTTCTGGATTTAATAAAAAGTAATACAACTGTCAGAAAATTGTAGACAAGATTCAGAAAGATGTCTGTTATTATTTATTATTTTGCACAAAACTTTGCAAGAGATTTGTACGTTTCAAACAATATATTCTTTCGCATAACGTTTGAACGAATAAAGTAGAAACAATTGTATTTGTCTCTATTTATTTGTATAAATAATATACTCGTAAGTCTTTGTTCTTGCCAAAAGCAACTTTCATGCCTCTAACCGTGATAATATCTATATCATTGGGATGTTAAAATCAAAGCATGGGATCTTCGGTCGATGATGAGATAAATTTGTCAGGCAATCAGCTGTCATTACGTCGAATTGTCAGCGCGGCCCGAGCACTCCGGGAGGTGCGATCCACCAAGCAATCCCGGGACGTAATTTCCTCGTGTCAGACTGTTTGTACACGGATGCATCACCTCTTTGATATGTTAATAATTTGAAGACGCCCAGATTGGCATCGGAGACGTGAGACATGTAACGTGTAACTTGTCGCTTTGCACAGTTGGCCTTGACGCAACACTTTGGTGCTGGTGTTGGTGGTGCCTCTTGTCTTTGAGTTATTTATAAACAGGGGATTTCTCGGTTTATCACTTGGAGGTTGACGGAAATACTTGATTTGAATTTTAACAGAAGTTGCTTACATACCAGGAAAACTCACCGTAAAAGTATACACATACACATATTTATCATTAATTAAACTAGCGCCAATATTAGGTAGTGAAATTCCCAGCATGATCTTAGCGGCCGTAAGATGTTGATTATCATCTCCTGTGAGGCTGTACGGGATTGTTACGTAACAACACTTAAGTGCGTGCGCTTCCTCCTCTCCTCCCCTTGCACACCGCAATCTCCAGATATCACATGAGATTATGACGTCATTAGCCGGGTTATTAAGAGGGCTCGCACCTCCTAACGCCATCTCCGACATTTGCATTCCGAGCTGTGGTTATTGTTGCCCTTCCGTAACGTCACACCTGACTGGAATACACGCTTCACGAACAAATATCTGATGGGATATTCAAACAAGCGATGTACGCGATTAAGCGGAGATGTGACGAAATAACGGTATTAATTACTTTTGTATTGCTCATTAATAAGAGTTAGATATAAATGGTACTCCAATAATGCTGATGTGAAATTGTACAAGCGATTTCTATACTTCTCTTTCTTGTTCTTGCTTCCGACTGAACGTATCGTCTTTCCACTGTTATCTTTACTGTAACTTTGATTATTTTTCGTTATCTGTATTTCATATATTTTTGCCTCCCGCCTACAAAATAGGTATAGGAATCATGCTATTTGCAATGATGTGTGTGTATCTGTTTGTCTATGTGTGTTGATCTGTGGAGTTACGATTTCTCAAAAACTACTAAACTGAAAATTTTTGTATTTTGTATACCTATATCAATTGTATCCCTTTGGGAAGAACTGATTAGTTTTTGGATGTAATCCAATAAACGGAAGTGGTAGTTTTCTTGAAGCCTTATCAAGTTATTTTGAAATATGTCAATAAATTATAATCAACAACTGTTGTTTAAAACATTTTTCTCTTACTGTCACCATTTACGAATTACAATACTTTAAAGAAAAAATGTATTTAGATTTTTGTTCGTTTAAATCTGTTAACCTGTGCATTAAAAAAACAACTCTAGCAATATGTTATTTTTTGACATACCTATTTCATAATTGAGAAATAATTGTTTTAAGGATTGAGCGTTTATTGATAATGATGGTTCGAGTTTGATAAGAAATCTATGGCGGAGGTATTCTGTTGCCTACAATACATTTTTTGTTGTTGTATGAAAGAATAAATGTAGAAAAAATACAAGCACATTATTCCAAACTATTCGAAATTACAGCAAGTATATTTTTAAACAAGTCAAAGGAATAAAATAAAATAATATAATATAAATATAGTTTATCATAATTTTATCAATGTTAATGCTTATAAAAAATGCCGGAGATGCACAGTAAGCTCACGATGAAAATTATAATTCAACAGAAAAAACAAGACCATCCTAAAAAACAAAGAGCATCTAGGCAAAATATCGTCTGTCATTATACCGCGAATACAAAAATTTCGTATTATTAAAATGAAATTACGGTACTTATTCGTAATTAAATATATTCTTCTTGCGTGGTAAGCGGCGCGGTGGTGCATTTTTAATACTTGTAAATATTTTAAGAGCGCGCGCGGCGGTTAATGTGTGACCGCGGGCGATAAATCCGCCGATGTCGGCCAGGTCCCGACTTGGCTCCGGCTCCGAAGTCCGGACACAAATTGGACCGAATCGTTTTATTGTTCGCGTGATGCGATGCGCCGAGCATCTGCCGCTGGCCACGGGTGTCGCCACAATCCAAAAATAAAATTAAAACTCAGCTGGATTTTCAGAATAACCCACTCATTTATTTGGAAGAACGGGGCACATTGCAAATTTGCTTCTACCTTGTCTTGTCAAAACATCAAACAAAATTCAGTGTCTCTCATTTGGGACCTCGAAAACTATAAGAGTTTACCACATTAGTATACCAATTTAATGATGATTTAGTTTTCCTATTTATATACGACCGTTGTTAAAAGTGGCCCTTTTAACGGTTGCTTAGCAAGTTAAAATTGCCACTTTCTGTCCTAGTTAGTAGCCCTTAGTATAGACCTGTGAATAGCAGCCATACATTTTAACTGTCCATCCAGGAATGTTCACCGAAATTGGAACACACAAAAATAACATAAATAATCGACTAAATTTAGGCCAGAAGTTGTTTATTAGAAGAATAATTATTACAAAAATAAAAGCGGTAGTTATTTTGCTTCATGCCACTGCAAGACTATTTCATTTTCTCTACTTTTCTCACCCATCTTATGCCTCTCCCGAAATCTACAATTTCCAACTATTTTTTTTTTTCTCTCGTAATTATTCACATGTTTGCAATTAGTGTTTCAAAGTTTTGCAGTCTCTTCTATATAGTCTATATCTTCTTTCTGCATGTTTCCAATACTCGTTCCATTTATCTTCATTTCCACATCTATACCGTGCCAAAATTTTTATTTTATCCTTCTTTTCCCATTTTAAATATAACAGTGTTCTTATTTTGTTATATTTTATGTTATACCTAGATGTTTTCTTTCCTGATTTTAGATGCCTATATTTCTCTGTATTATTATTTCATAATACTTTAGAATCTTTTCCAAACAAAAAAATTCCTACTCTTTTTCCTTCTACTTCTCCACATCTTTTCCTGATTTTCATAAAATCCTTTTGGTCCCAATAAGATTTGTTCTTCAAATCACATTGCTCTTTTTCCTGTTTCTAATGTAATATCATTCATTTTCATTTCTTCTAAATTGTATATTGTAGCACCAAATATTTTAATTTTACTACAATTTGAAGTCGAATTAACTTCAATTTAAAGTAAAAAAAACCTTGTATTAATATTGCAGTTAGTTGCGCGTAATTCTCAATAACTCAGTACAATCATAACAAGCTAACATAACACCAGGACGATTCAACTCCCGAAGCGACAGTCGCTCAACTCCGTGGTGTGTTGTATCCCAGCGAGGTGAGAGGGATTCGTGCGTGCCTCACTACCCCTTTACGCAGTCCACAGCCCCCTTATCTGCTATAAAACCATTCCGAGTCCTCGTCGCCGCGGCGAACGATATCCTCTACATCTACACCTCTATCCTGTGTACCAGTATACCTACCCCACTAGTACTGAATGTTCGCCAACGCGCAGACCCACGAATCTACTACCGACCGGTGTACTCATATTTAAATTAAACTTTCCTCAAAGATATTTTATCACTGAATATTTATTTTGTACGAATTATAATACGCCTAGTGGGTATTGTTATTCGCGACTATTTAGCTACTACATATCATGGCTAATTTGTAACAGCTCATTTACATGATATAAACGATCTTGTTTTAGTTCGGCAAGGTGGAGCATAACTGTTTATCAAATAAATTATAAAAGAAAACGTAAATATTTTAAATTGTTTTAGAATAATTGATACTTCAGTGTTTTAATTAGAAGACTAATTGGGGAACATAAGTGTTCGGATATATTATGTACCAATATACCAATAAAAAACATTTATAATATGAATCTCGTTAATTACTATGGTAAGTAGGAGTATATGAAGTACAGAGCGCGAACTAGCAGTTCGGTTAAGCGGTCGTTCGGTTGATCGACGTTCATATAATCGACGCTCTACTATATATGATATACCCCCAAAGATGGTAATGGGTGAGGGACGTAGCAACGAAGCAAATTTGAATTATCCGAGAATATGTTTTGAGTTATTATGGTATTGGTTTAGTAGTATAGGAATGATGACAAAATAGGTGACGAAATTTTTTAGGAATATATTTTTTAAGGTCTCATGAATCCCAAAACACAAAAATGTCTTTATGGATGGATGTATACAAAAAAAAAAGTACCGTAAAGTTTACCGAACTAATCGGTAAGCTGAGGATATCATATAAGATACATATTATGAAAAAGTCATAACAATTAAGGAATTAAACACGCAATTCGAAGTATTTACAATAAATTTTGGTAAATTGTCAGAAACGAACTTATAATTATAAATTATATTTAAATAAGGTGGGTGCAAATTTATACAAAAATTGCTTTCGTATGAAATTACGTATAATAAAGTATACCAAAGGTTCCTTTAAAAATGAGTATTGTGATTCGAATTTGTCGGGTGTGAGTTCTGCGGGCTTAGGATTTGTTTAGCGAAAGCGCGAGCAAAGCGAGTTAACATAAAAATAGTAATATCTAAGAAAAGGTTACATTAAACATGAGTACAGTTTGTTGGACGTGAGTTCTGTTTGCTCAGGGTTTGTTTAGCAAAGGGCGTATCGTTTAACAGTTGTTTAAGCGGGAGGTTATGTGTTGGTACATCAGATTTTTTCGAATTTTAAAATTACGCTTTAAATAGTCTTGAAAACTAACAAAACATCTCTACTATAACATATTAACCACAAAAAGACCTCTAAATGAATCACTCTTTATATCTACTCGTAATTTTAAATTGTATTTAGTTGTTAACAATACTGGTTGTATATTAAACAATTTCTTTCCCGGTACAGAATGTTGGAGAGCTCGTCCTCGGAAAAGTGAGTTTCCATTTCAGCAGAGCGGCAAAGTAGCAGCGTAGCCTCGGCGTAAAGGGAAGCATTCGATGCGGGAGTTGGCTGCGATGTCCCCAGAGAGAGCCTATCATATAGCACTGCGCACAGAATTGTGAAATTTTGTAATCTCACTTTTATTGTTCGTGTGATAATTGTTTGAGCTGGAAACTTTCCGAGTTTTTTTCCAGTATTCTATTGCTGTATCCGTTGAGATTAGAATCATTACGGGAAACGTTTAATATCATTTCGTTTGTTTTAATTTGAGCGTCGTTTTTATCTTGTCATCCGCAGCGTGACTTTTTCACTTTACATGCTCAAATACAAAATATATTTTACCTATTAAAATAATTTTGTAACGTTCTATTTCCTTGGAGATTTAATGATTGTTAATGAAGAAGATTGGTGTAATTAAACGTAAAATCCAATAAACACCGCAAAACTGTGACACATTCTTAAAAAACAACTTCTAATTACAGAACACGATTAGTTACTTAACAAAACAACAAAAGACAAAAACATGGTAATTTACTGGTGAAGACGGAGGGTTTTCCGTTGTTGGATTGCAGAGCGCGTGGTAGAGTCATGCGACAGTTGAAGGTGCGCCGAAACAGATGAATGTGCCAATCATCCGCGCGGGCCGCGGCTCGCGATTTGCCGAACCTAAAACATTACTTACGGCGCCCACTAGATACCAACAGAGACGAGTCATATTCAACACTCGCGGAACCCATTGTTGCTTATTGCCAACGTTTCGCATTTTCAGTTGCGTCCTAAATTCCAGCATTTCAAAAAGCACCAAACAGAATATCACGCTGTTCTTACATAAGACATAGGTTTGGAATACAACGAGAGTAAAGGAAAACAATAAGGGCTCTTTGGATTTCATGAATACTTAAGAAAAGAAAATTAATATTATAATAAATACGAGTGCTAGTCATGAAAGTGAAATGCAATGTACAAAGTGTAACATGTTGGACAGAATAAGAAACGACATAATAAGAGAGCAATAATTGTAATAGAGTTCATAGAAACAAGACAAGTAGAATTAATTGATACCGGTGTGGAAAATTGGTTATGAGAGATCGTGAAAGACCAGGAGACAAGTGGGTTAACATCATCAACAAAACTCTGAAGAAGAGGAACTTAACACTGCAGGATGCATGAAGAATTGCAAGGAATAAGAAAAATTGGGCGAAATTGTGGATAATTAAGAGGACAGAACAAAGTGCAGTTAGGTATGAAGAAAGAATAATTATTAGATTGTTCACACGAAGACAAAGAGTATTTGACCAAATGGAAATATACGAGCCCAGAATCATATCCTTTGGCTCAGTTAAAATCACACAAAGGAAAATTGTTTAATTCACCATATGAATATCCTAAATTCTATCTATTTTACCACCCACACATACATATATGTAATGGAGGTATTATGTTGATGTTATGAATTAATTTGATTTTGGGAACAATTCATCAACAATAAGTGGTAGATTATTTGAAGACCTATCAGGGTTTTTGGGCATATCTTACTAAATAAATGAGATAGAGTAAATATCATTGGAATCAAAAAGATGTAGAATAATATTATTTTAATTTTATTTATTTTAAACATTTTGCTATATTTTGTTAGTGGTACCAGCCAATACCTTTGGGATAAATGAAATGTTTATGTTACAAATTTTTGTTAATTTGTTATAATTTCAATTGATTTTCTTTAAAATGCTCTTAAAAATGAGGGGTACAACAATTCCCAAGATCAGAACCAATTTTTTAAAAGTTATTCTAAAAATCTTAATTCTGGACTCATATAAGGAAAACGTACTATGAAAGAAATGGTTTCACAGTATTGGAAGTGAAAATAAAAAGACAAAATGAAGATTCAGTGGAAAATTTATTCATTTCATATTGTGCACCTCCTTCATATCTGATAACCTCTACGATTAAACTTAATTATCGGTTAAATAAGGTCTTCAAAGCTACGATTTCTCATAGCTATCTCGCAAAAAGGCGATTTTAGATTGTCTTAGGATTTCTATCAAATCCTGCCCACACAAACGCTCCAATATATTTGTACAGATCAGAGATTTGAATGGACTGTGAATCATGAGATCTTCAAATGTTCGACAACTTTAGCACTGTGATTGCCTAGCATCTCACATTTCAAATGTAAAACTATAAGTATATCTACAACAGACGGTTAGGTATTGCTTTATTTAATACAAGTGCATCTTTGCGTTAAACCCTGCTTAAAATTCCGCACGGATCCATTTTCGAAGCAGCCGAATTTCAAGTATAGAAACCGCAACCAACCATCAGCAAACCGCACGTTACAGTAGCGCAACAATTTGGTTCTGTGACATGACACGGACATTGGTTGGATTGGGCACCGGGCACGTACGTAGCGTGTATGTGTGCTTGTGTACTCGTACAGAGAGGTATGCTATGCGGTGCTAGGTGCGCCGTTCACGTCACACTTGACATTGCGCGAGTGTGCGGCGGAGACGCGACCACGGCATGCAAATCACGGCGCTGTACTGGACAACCTTAAAACTAGAAACTTATACACCACACTGACACTCTAACTATTGCAAGCTTACAGGGATATTAATAATAAGATTGAACAACAATGTATAGTACAATTCAGAAGTTATGCCCAATAACCCCTCCACAGGTACCAGAACCGAATGAAAAATCGACATACGTTCTCGCTGGTCGAATGAGAAAGATAAACGATACCTGTACACAAATATGTATATAATTGTTCGGAGGATAAATAATTTTCACCTCTCGCCACATAACTGGAAACATGCTAAACATTCGATAGCGAGTTTTCAGTGGATGAGCACGTTTTAGTTCAGCTTAATATTGAGGTTCTGTTCAGCTCTAAAATGTTTTCTGCCAACAAATATATTCAGTTGAGCTGTAACTTGTGGTCAGCAAGTAGAACAATATTGACTCATAGACATTGTAGCTACCTCATGCTGTGAGCCAAACTGAAAAATTAACCAACCAATTTGCAAAAGGGTAAGCAAACAAAAGCATAGGTACAAAAACATGGATATATTCAGTTTATTCCCCTTTCGAATATTTATTATTTACGAGTAATACTGTCATATAAATCATAAAATATTCCAAATAACAAACATTGCAAAAAATTATCGGATGATTAAATTCAAACCATCGTAACTGAGTAATTGAGTCCTACCCCAAATATATGTATATTTGTTAAAATTTATTCGAATATAATTAAAATTATAGTACGTTACATAAATGTTTTTTTACATTTAATCATTTTGCTAAAATATTTAAATGTGGAAATATTTTTTTAATAGTAACGCGATGTATGTCTGTCTATCTGTCGCTTTGTGTGGATCTCTGATGTTACTGTTTCTCAAAATCTACTAAACAACAAATTTTGTATACACGTATTAACTGTGTCCTCTTGCGAAGATCTGATTAGTTTTCGGTGATATTTTGATATTTTTTAGAAACCCTGAATTACATATCTTCATAGTCTATGATTTAACTAAATCTGTTTGGGAGCAGCGATTGGACAGATCAAAATCCGCGAGGTTTCAACCCGAGATCAGCATTAATATTCACTATTTGTCAAGTCATCCAAGAAACTATTTAAATTAAAACATTTATTCATTTATTATAACTGGTAGCAAAGTACGTTGGTATTTACCGTATACTGCGGAGGATAACAAGATTATAAGGAAAAAGGAAACAATTTTGTGGTTGATTTTAAAAGTGAAATGAAGTTGGAATGGGGAAAACACTTTAGAATTAAATAACAAATAAATCATACCGCAAGGTATTCAACATAATTCAATACTATTGACTAGAAACATAAAAATAATTTGTGTGTGTAAATGGTGTTTGCAATTAGAATGTGACCATCTTATCGACATCTATCTAAGCTGCGATAAAGTATCAAAAAATCAGAATTCGTGTCTTGTCAACGGCGATTAGTTAGTATTCTCCACCGACGCGGCAGATTACCTTCAAGTATTCCCGTCAAGGATGCTAACAGATCCGGCGCTGCTCATCTTCCACGTGTCGTTTCGTGACAAAAGACGACCAACTCCACCACTCCCGGAGGAAAGCAGATATAATAATTTTCAAAGTATCTGCTTTTATTTTCGATACAAATATATCATACATGCACACATGCATTCAAAATTTAGAAATTTCGAAATATAGTTTATTAGTTATAATAAATTTTTAATTTCTTATGCCCGGTTGCACCCACGTTAGTTAAATTTTAAACTTGGTTTAAATAAATAAAAGCTTATCTAATTTTTGACTTCAATGTCAATTACTCCATAAGACATATAACTTCGATTTGCTTTTGTTTATTTAAACCAAGATTAAAATTTAACTAACGTTGCTACAACCGGGCAGTAGTAAAACAGGTTATATACCAGAAGTAAGCAGGCCATGTGCGTTTAACTTGGGAAAACAGTGTTTTCGTGCGCATTGCTTCCTAAATTATTTTAAACAAAAATGTTTCAAAAAAAATTCTGCATCTATATCAGTAAACAAAATTCATTTACTATAGGTTGTAAATGCAGAAATTAAATATGAAAATTTAGGAAAATTATTATTTAATACTGTTCGCCATGAAATACAACAAAATGACAAAGACGTGTAATGTTTGCCTGTCAAGTATTTTGAAATTATTAAATGTTTACTTACTTTTTCAAAAATTTGAAGAATTTCACCATCAGTGACAACTTGATGTTTAGTTATATTTACACGGAACAATGGGGTCTTTCACCATTAAAAAAAAAAAATTTATGAAACTTTATCTAAATTGAAGACTATCTACACTTTTAAAAATTCTTAATTGTTATTTATTAAGCCACAATGATTCTCTTAAAAATGTGACGTTATTGTAGAGTTGTTGCTAAATTTAAAAGAGTAGAGATTTAAATAATTTTTGTTACATAAATGTTCTATTTTATTGTAATAATAATAATAAAATAAGTAAAAAAATATATGACTTCAATTATTTTCAATCTGTACTGTTTTAGATCCAGCAACACCTCTACAATGTCACAACATTTAAAAAAAATCATTGTGGCTTAATGAATAACAATTAAGACTTTTTAAAAGTGTAGATAGTCTTCAATTTAGATAAAGTTTCATGAAAAAAAAAAAAATGGTGAATGACCCCATTTAAGAAATGAATCAAATTTAATTAAACTAGTTGTAATAATTTAGTTACTTATACACATAAGAACTATATGAAATTAATGGTAAGAGTGTTTATTTTAATTGTGGAATATCGATTCTCACCGTCAGTGACAACTTGATGTTTAGTTATATTTACATGGAAGGTTGCAATTTCTCAGAGCTACATACTCATAATGACAATACTACAATCAATTAAAAATAGCATATATTTCAAATTAAAAATAGAAACTCAATGTTGTTTACTCAACTCCCAGCATCTCTTCTCAAAGTTAAGTCCAGAGTAAACAACTAAACAAATAAGCAAATTCCATCTCATCACGACCTTTAACCGAATCCCAGTTGGAATGGTGACCATTCCACGTGTGTCGAGATTCGAACGCGTGTCATCTGCTGTGGGTGCCCACTGGCCACCGGTCAGTCCAGCGCGATGTGCGACCTATAAACACTCGTCACGGCGCAACACACCACGACACGGTGCGGCTCAACACCATGCATCGCGTGAAGGAGAACCAGGTATTGAAGTGACACGAGACATGACTCGCGACCTCGATAGCGAGCACTGTAGCCTGGTTGGGATAGGAGGATTTTGAGGTTGTTTTGAATCGTGCTGGTTGGTGATTAGGAGGGAATATTACAGGGATTACTTAGCGATATTACAATGGGGTCTTTCAGCATTTTTAAAAAATTCTTTTTATGAAACTTTATTTATATTGAAGACTATCTACACGTTTAAAAGTCTTAATTGTTATTCATTAAGCCACAATGATTTTTTTAAAAATGTTGTGACGTCATTGTAGAGGTGTTGCTGGATCTAAAACAGTACAGATTGTAAATAATTGTAGTCATATATTTTTTTACTTATTTTATTATTATTATTACAATAAAATAGAACATTTATGTAACAAAAATTATTTAAATCTCTACTGTTTTAGATCCAGCAACACCTCTACTATGACGTCACAACATTTAAAAAAAATCATTGTGGCTTAATGAATAACAATTAAGACTTTTTAAAAGTGTAGATAGTCTTCAATATAAAGTTTCATAAAAAAAAATTTAAAAAAATGGTGAAAGACCCCATTATTTGATGTAGGTAACACAAGTGTGAAATAATTAAAAAAATATTGATGAAGGAATCTAAAACTGTCTTCTTCACACGGTTCTATATTATTATAATCTTTATAAATAAAATTCTGGTGTTGCATATGTTGGTAGTTCTTCTCCTAAACGGCTTGACCGATTTTGATGATTTTTTTTGCTTATGGTGTCACTTGGATGGTTCTTAGAAAGAGTTGGATCCGATAGTTGCCTAGGGTTGGACCCGGTGGATGGCGTTGTTGTCGACATCCAAATTTTCTTTAAATTTTCCTTTTGATCAGCTAGGTGACTCCATAATTACAAAAAAATTAAATTTAGAAAATCTGTCTAACCGTTTAGGAGAAGAAAAATTACGAACACCGGAATTTTATATAATGCGAGGTCTGTGATAGGGCGTCTGCCTACCGGGTCCGCTAGTTATTATATAGAATAGTGTGAAGAAGACAATTTTGGATTTTTATTTAACAAATTTCTTCATTCATTTTATTTTAATCTTACAATTATACATTTCTATTGCTGCAGCGTTTTAAATCTACAAATTTTTTAATATGAATTATCGCTAAAAGGAAGTGACATCTGTTGAAATATATTTGAAGAAAAGAAAAACAATACACTGATAAATAAAATGGTATTAAATGTATAATGTATTATACATAATATTTTTTGTTTGAGCGCATTTAAAAATTATTTTTTAGCTTAGAATAGAATAATATCAAAAATAAATTTATAGTTTCGAACTGTGCTTTTTATTGTATGGTTGCTAAGTCGTTCATTGTTTATTATTAATATTTTGAAAAATTCTTAGACCTGTTATTGTGGAAGAAATCATTTAAATAGCATCAAAAGCTGAGGAATCATTTTGCTGAAAAAGTGGAAATAATACGCTTCCTATAAAAGATTAAATTTATTTCGAAATTCTTTAAATACGGCTAAAAATATTCTTTGTACATCTTAACTGTGGTGTATAAAATGTTTTGTTCTAAAATAATAATTTAAAACTGTGTATATAGAATGGACCACCGAGGTCGATTAATTGTAAGATATGTATAAAAATTAATGATATATTAAAATAAAACGTGGTTTAAGCTAAAAGATATTCGGATTTGTTTTTATATATCCATGTTTAAGTGTTTTTATTTGAAAGAATGCAGTATATTAGCAAGAAAATTTCTATGTGATCATTAATTAACAGAGTTTTTTAACTCGTTTTAATACGTATAAAAAAATCCATTACCGAACTGCAAGTTAAGGTAGGACAACCAACAATTTCTTATATTTATATCAATCACTGCAACGTGTTAACGCGAGTATATTTCTCCATTTTATGTCCGAAGGTCTGTGGGAAAACAAGCAACAATTTTCCTTCAGCCATAAAAACTTATACATATTACGCATCATGTTTTCATTTCCATTGCCTTGAACACCTTGGTAACATCAACAGCACCACGCATAAACTAAGGAGTATAGAGACTTGAACAACACTCACACATGCACAAGAGCGACCCAGGCACGTGTGTAGTTGCTGTGTGTGTAAGTGTGTGTCAAGGTGACCTGATTCTGATAGGCAGCGGGCAGCACAACAACCACCCGACAGTTGACAATCTCTGCGATAAGCCGCACCCACCAAGACGAGGTAGGAATGGTGACAGGACAACCGTCTTCTAAACGCCGCAAATGTTACACCAAAACTTATGCTGGTATTTTATTACACTGTTTTATTGCGCTTCAAGTACGACAGTTTTCTAAATGGATAAATATATCATCAGGCCTTTTAGTCATTTTAGCGAGTGCCATTATGCTTTCGCAGATTTTCGATCATTTATTTTTTGTGCACAAAACCCAGGATTACCAGAAACTTGTGCCGTTAAATATGACCGACTTTCCTCGATCAGTCTGCAGCAAAACTTCTCAAAAATGATCATATTAAGTTAAAAAAAATGTTACTTATACAAATTTTCGAGTATTAAACTCGCAAAAAACATCGGTAATTGCCAATAATTTAAGGAATAATATCTAATAATAATAGTTCATTTTCCGATGACCACTACGAAAAGTACGTAAATTCACACGCTAAACTATTACTGAAAGTTGCTCATTGCGCATATCACTATTGCATTGAAGTGTGATATGAAAGCTAGTTAGCCAATCTGAGGCGTCCGAAACTGTGTGATATGTTTTTATCACACGCTGCAATTACTGAGCGACCTAACCAACAAATTTATTTTTAAAAATTTGACAGTTGCAGGTAATTTGCTGAATTTACATGAATTAAGAAGCTTGGACCCTGATAGATTTTATCATAATTTTTGGTAAATTTTGATAGCAATCATGTTAACATAATCTGTTTTAATATTTTAATGTAAATTATTTTTTTGTGGTCGCCGGAAAAGTATCGTGTACAAAACATGCTGAAAATGTATTTCAGCACTAGTTATACAATATACTATTTGTTCCTAGGTACATAGCCTTATATAAAATTGGTGAAGAGAAAATTAAAATAATGCACATTTAATTATATAAGCTATAACGTTATAAGCTTGTATGTAATCATTTTAACTCTACTTATATTAATGAAAAATAAAGTAATAACATATACAAAATAGTAGGTAGAATAGGTTAATAGGAAAAGTATAGAATGAGAAAATCAAGAAGACTACATAGAGAAAAAAATCCCTGGACTTAAGTAAGAAGTAGAATACATGACAGAAAGGGATGCAGAGACCAGAAAAAGAGCTCAAAGATTAAGTAAGTCTAAAGGTTTTAAAGATTGTATTAACATTTCGTCTTAATCATCAAAAAGACAATAAAATCTTGACAAAATTTTACAAATTTCAAGGATTAATTTAATAGACAATTTTGCTTTTTTTTGCTTCTAAATTTGTAACTGTCAAAAAATAGATTATCTCATTTGTACATAAGGCATCCTTATCTTGTAATTTTGCTTTTCATTTACTAGGAGTTCATTCAAGCTTATGTATAATGCATTACTTTCGTTTTTAATTTACATAGCACTTTGCATTAATCATTGAATTAAATGCAGTCTGGCTGCGAAAGTATTTTTGTAAATAATACGTTAATCATTTGCGATGATTTAATAATGAATGTATTTATTCAGTAAGGCATTGGAACAAAGTCCTTATTAAATGGCACTGGTAGAAACCATTGCATCTATCCTTGGTGCACCGGAGAGACTACTCAACGAAACGATTTTCTCTCTACAAATAATTACTTAATCACGTTTCCAGTGCAGCGTTTGTATGTGTGTATAATTTATTAGCGAGCAATGCAGAACAGCGTCAATTCATTGATCACTAATCCCTTATTATAGGCGTCTATTGCAAATGATACGTAATTTATTTTCCACTATAAATTCTTATCAACATATCTGACTACTATAATCCACAATTTATATCCTATTTATTTCTTGTGACCTTTTGCCCATCCTCAGCATTCTCACTTTGAAACAAAAAACAAAGCGTGTTGAGAGTTTCTCACCAAACAATTTGGAAACTAAGAAACATCCAAGTACCATCTCAATGTCTTCATCGGAGTGTCAAATGGCACAATTAAAATTCCGTTGGAATCGCGGTGACCATCTTCGTTCTCCCGAAGGAGGGAGACCTACTCTAATCAGGCCGATGTCGATATGGCAGATACCTGTTTCGTTGGGTTTGGAACCTTGATAACCGACTGGACTAACGGTCACCGCGTGTCTCGTAAATTAGTTTAATGAACTTGGTATTGATAAACCTGCTTTATATGGCGAGAGCTACTCTATTGCTTGATCACTTTTACTTACTGCGACTGACTGGGGTCTAGTTTTCTCTCTTTATCTCTCGTACACTCTCTGTTGCATGCAGCATGGAGCTGTGCAGCGAGAGAAAAGTGCCTGCTTATGTTTCATTCATGAACAAAAATTGGAACATGGTACTTATAACACCATTATTGCTTGCCGTTATCTCACAACCGAAATTTTCCTTCTGCATACTTCATTTCATTTTATAGATTTGTTCTTTTACCTCCTGCCACATCCGCTAAGGATGTCAAAGAATGACACTTTTTTTAGCAGATTTAAACAAAAATGTCAACATATAATTTTTTCGATCGGACGAAAACAGACTCCTTTCCGGTGTCTTTTCGAACCGCAAAGTGCATTTATCCGGTATTTTAGTATCGTTGCTAGGTTACAATAAATAACAGTACGGGAATATCTATTTTCTACGACCACTTAGAAATCTACTCATTGTATGTTTGTTGTTGCTAGGGATATGAGGTATATTGCAAGCATCGTGCGAAATGAATTTGTTTCGTGGGTATTTCAATACAGGTCAGTTCATTTCTTTACAGGTGCCATTGCTAGGATACTTATATAGAATTGTCAAATGTTGGAATGGTAAAAGCGGGACAAATTTAATATTAAAATAATATTATAGTCTTAGAAAAAGTATAGTGTACAACTCGCATGGAATGTCCATTTCATACTCGTAGGAAATGAATACCATACGATCTAGCTTTTCAAATAAATTTGACGCTTATGAAAATATATAAGCAAAACAAGGCATTGTTTGTATGTGTTGTTGGATGTCTGACGTTTATAAATGAAATACAAAATAACCAATTATTGAATATAAACCGATAGAAAAAAAATGGTATGTGTACCACGTAGGAAAAATACACTTCCTACTAGATATACAATATACTAAAATTTGATTTTCTTTTTTGAAGGAATTCAGTAGACAGATATTTTTTTACACTGGAAGAAAATATGCTATTTTTCTCCCTCTTTTGATGTTATAAAAAGAATCAAACTACGAAGCATGGTACAATGGCTACCCCCCCCTCCCTCCCACATAGTTGGGGTCCACGATTTCACGGCTTGTAACTGTAGTTCATACTTAGAAATATATCATATACCGCGATCTATTAAAAGTAGAAAGCCACATTCAGGAATTAATAAAAGAAATGATGCTACTATTATATATTTATTTTATTTACTTTATTGTTACAGTTTTTCTTCTACTAATATAAATAGTAGTATACGTATAGATTTATTGAAAATTTATTTGGAAAACTGCCAATTCTATAGAGTCAGAGTAGAATGGAAAATAAAATTGGTGTTTTTATCGTGGGTTCGCGGCGTGCCCGAGCGTTGTAGTCTCTTTGGTCCATTAGCAGAACCGTAAATTCTCCCAACAATTTCATCTGTATCCCCTTTATAAAAACTAGTAATGAATATATCACAGTACAAAGTGCATTTTCAAGTACAACAAACAACATTCGCACCAACATACAGCAAGTCCCAATAAACGTTAATTATTACTTTGTATCCACTCATAACTTAGTGCAAAGTTACAGCTAGTGTCCTCCGCGTATTATAAGGTCTTTACTGGGACATAACTCCTCAAGTATAATCTGGGATCTATGGTCGCGGACGCAGTAATGAATTATCGCTGAATACGTGTAAATAATTTTATAAAACCGCTTGTCACTTCCTACACAGCTGTGTTACTCGCGAGCTTTGGAGGCAACGCGCCCAGATGCGGATAAATCAAATTATGAACACTCTACCGGGAGATAAATACTAGATGGGCACGTTTTCACACTACTCTTCCAAATAAAGCCGTTTCACTACTACTGCCGGCATTTTCAGACTCCACTGAATTCATCTTTAATTGGTATAATAGTGTTTTGTAAACAAATAACTACTTAAAAGTTTATTTTTTAATTCTTTAATTTCCTACAGGACTATCATCTATTTCTTCACATATATATATGGGTAGTCCTTGGATGTAGTTATCCATATTTTTTTCTTTACTGTTAGGTAATCAAACAATCAACAAACATCGATTCAAAATTATTTACTTACATTAGGGCAGGAGCTTAGTTAATAAGACTGAAAAGGTTCATTTAATTTTTCGCTTTTCAGTTTCTTTTTTTTTTTTGGTTTAATTTAATGTTATTTTTTTTTATGTTCATTTGTCTTATCCTGATCTTCAATTCACACTGTTTTATTACTTGCTGGTGTCTTACTCTATCCATTCTTGTTTTTCCCTAGTATCCACCTAGCGAATTTATTTGAAAGTTCCCGATAGAAAGAGGGCTTGTTAAGTGTATCAAGGCCGTCTAAGGTTACTATGTAGGCAATATATTTGTTAGAATGAATGTTTCGTTTAATTGCTTTTAACGGGCTATTGTTGACTGCAAACTAGTTGCCACTACTATATTAAATATTATACCAACTTTGATTTACAAAAGTTCCTATTTATGTTTTGTAGTAATACACTACTAAGTTCTTGTATAAGTAATTTGATCCTTTTATTTCTATCGAGGAGCATAGAGCAAGTTTATCTGAGCTACAAATTATAATTTTTTTTATAATCAAAAATGAACCGTGCAGGGCGCGAACCTCGATACTCAGATTACAAATTGTGAAGCTAAGCGCTCTTATCCTCTTGACTACCAGTGATACTAAGTGTTAGGTTAACTTAATAGCATTATATATTTTCTGTGTAGAGAATTCACTTAGAGAGAATATATATTTATTTAGCTATTAATTTCTTCTGTGGGAGGAAAATGTTGTACGTTTAGATAAATTTTATTGAAAGAGAATATTATAATAATTAAAACAGCGTTATGAGAGAGAAAACAAGTAAATAAAAAGGCACCTAATACAGCATTTTTCCAAAAAGCATGCAAAGTGCTTATTTTATAAACACTATAATTTCCGCGGTTAGAAAGAAGCGCAGGTCTTCATTAAAAAGTAATTACAATATGTGAAGTCGAACGTCGGACGTCGAGCAACGTGGGTAACGTTGGCAACGGTCCGCCCCGAGCCGCTCACGAACGCGACGCTCAGATGTTTCATTAGCGTGCGCGTGCGCACCTGCCACCCTCCCTTATCCCCGCCAGGACATTTCACTGATAATTGAAAGTTAGCCCGGAATGATTGACACATGAGAAGAAATCTTAATCGGTCGTTAACTGAACACATGGAAAATCTTTCAATCATTGCAATAGGGGTAAAACTATTTGTTCTTGACGCTAATTTTCTAAAATTAAATTTTATAAATTAAAATATCAGTCGAAGTAGTTACCAAGGTATTATGTGTTATTATTATTGTTATAAATAAAAAATTACTCACTAGTGACTTTTCCCAAAATTATGCCCACTAGTGGGTAATCTGTTACTTTCCTTGTTTAAAATTGGCATAGTTATTGAGCATTTATTGAGAGGTGTTGGATAAGCAATATAATTTTTCATAAATGTCAGGTTTTAAAATTTTACGAGATGAAAATGGAAAGTGATAACGAAGAAATTTTTAATTTAATACCCTCAGATATTATAGAAGCTAATAGAGAAACGTTTATAAATTCGTTGCCGGAAACTTCGAAAAAAATGAGGTGGCATATAAATTGTTTATAGATTGTCTAGAAGATTTTAAACAGAACTGTTAGATACGAATTTATACCTAACGTTATCTATGGTAACAGTTAGATATGAAAATGTGTTTTCAAAGTACTATGTGGCAAATATCTTAATGAATTAATGGTCATAGAAAAAAGTGATTTTATAAGGAATGAACTATTAAATTCTACATGAAAATCCCATGTATACCATTGATTATACATAGTTTCCTCATAAAGAATAATTTTTACGGAAATCTCAATGGTCTATAATCAGAAAAGTACATACTTTCGCAGTGGATTGTGTGTATAGGCAATACCATGAGTGCCTTGGTATTCCAGCTCACCATGTCCACGTCGCTTGTCGGCCAGGGACGTGCGGAGGAAGGGGAAAAGGGGCACGCAGCCCCGTGTGAATGGATCGACGTGAGATGGGTGCGACAATAACCCATACATACACACATCCATACAGGTATACACACAAGAAGATCAGAAAGGTGCGATGAGCTAAATGTGACACGATGACTCATTTGGTTGGGATTGGATTCGCAACATTTTTTTTTACAGAATATAGCAAAAGATATTATGTACAATACAAATAATTAAACATATGTCGCACTGTGTATCAAAGGTCTCGAGTTCACTCTCGGTTAGGATAATATCTACAATTCTAACGGGCACAATAGCTACAGTATCCCTGTTGTCTATGAACAAGAAACCATTTACTATTTTGGGGAAAACTTGTATAAACTAAATCATAATTGTGCTTCAAATTTGGGGATATTTAAAAGAATTTTTGTACACCTTTTGTTTGAAAAAATGTTCCGCTTTAATATCCTCGTATATATCGTAGTAAATAGAAGTAAATCCCTATTGGGCAACACCGCTTCTTATAAAGCTGTCTTAATCATTTTGTTGAAGTGGGTCAATGGTCAATCTCCATTTCTTTTCTTATTAATTCTTGTAGTTAATTTTCTCCACATTTTCCTATCTTTTTTTTTGTTTTACTTTGCAAGTTTATAATTTCTGCTGCATTCCAGTATTCTTCTACTTCCTATAGCCATGTTGATCTGTGACTCTCTTATACTATTGATTCAATTGCATTCCTTTTTTTTTTTGCTCTTCATACAGGTCCAAGTCATCTGACTCTCTGTTGTTTGATCTTTTACACTATGTCCTCTCCTTCCAACTCTTGTACTATTTCATAATTCATTCTTATTCTGTATTCGTTATCTGATATCTTTATTATTATTATATTGTTCTTAATATTTTTCGTTCAATTATTCTTAAATCGTCTTTTTTTACTTTCTTATACAAAGTATACAATACAGATTCACATACCGATAGATAAATTTGAAAATCACGGAATATCCTCATTTAAAATTGTAATATTTTTTTATTACATTTCTTTATAATATAAGCGCTAAGAAACCCATTGTAGCAGAGCGCTTCATCAGACCTCTAATATTTTTCGAGATACGTCGATTTTTGGCATTTTTCGAAATGTAACTTTAAGGGCCTGTAATTCAAAAACTACAAGATATCTAAAAATTCTCTTCAGTTTAGCGTTTTTGGTGCCTAATATAACAAATTAGCAAATTTTTAAAAATTTGAAATTTTTTTGTATTTTTGTTTAAAATTTCGATCGGCGATAACTCGACAAATATTAAAGATACATATTTGCAGTGTTCACCAAACAATTCAGCTCATCGAAATACATAAGTATGCAAAATTTCATAAAAATCGCTTTACGGGATGGAAAATTAGAGCAAAAAGCCTGAAAATCGCGTTTTTTGTCCTTGACGTTTGGCCTGAATTTGGCCATTTTCAGACTTTTGCTCTAACATTTCAACCGGTTGTCCGAATTCTCTGAAATTTTCAGGGTTTATGTATTTCGTCGAGCTGAATCGATTGGTGAACACTGCAAGTCTGTATCTTTCATATTTATCGAGATATCTCCAATCGAAATTTTGAAAAACAATTCAAAAATTTTTCAAAATTTTCAAAATTTACTAATTCATTATAAATGGCACGAAAAACACAAAATTGGAGATATTTTTCGATATCTTGTATAGTTTTCGAGTTACAGCCCCTCAAAATTGCTCTTCGGAAAATATAGAATATCGTCATATCTCGAAAAATATTAGAGATATGACGATGCGCTCTGCTGTAATGGGTTTCCTAGCGCAAATATTATAAAGAAATGTAATAAAAAAATTTACAATTTTAAGTCATATTTGGGGAAATTTCCGTATTTTGAAAAATATTACAAATCGCCATATTTCGGTAAATATAAGACATATTACGATGCGTACTACAGCAATGAGTTTATTCATGTTTAAATTATACATAAGTAATAAATTTCAAGTTAAGTTTGTTTTTTTAGTACCTGTTTCTCTGCCTTCTGTTTCCCTTATTTGCTAGAATAATGTCTAAATAATTAATAATATGTAATTTACAAAATACGTTGAATGTATTGAGTCTTAGTTTTATTGTGGAAAAATCATTTCTTCATTAACCTTTGTTTTATTATCATTTAAAATTTCTATTACTAATCGAGTTCCATTGTACATAAGAACTAAGAAGTATTGACATTGCTTTATACATATATCACATACCGTCACTCGTCAAATATAATCTGTTAACAGTTTCAATTTTCATATCAGTAAAACGTTATTAAAACCATAATTAGAACTACATCCAAAAAGGAAACCCCGAAATCAATTTCGCCAAGCCTACTTTCCACGAACCAAATTGAAAAAAGTGAGTTAATCAAATAGTGTGACAATGAACTTTTGCCATATATGAACCACAGACAAACACACACACACATGGACAATACAAGCAGTCTGAGTATAGAAACAGAGCTATGAGCTAACATACTCGTATTATCGATACACTAAGTTATAATAGCATAACTCTGTCAGTCGAAGCGCACATGAATTCTAATTAAAGATATCAGCGACTGATAAATTGACAATTGGACACGAATTGAAACGTCGCGTAATCAGAAATGACATCGCCATGATGAATTATAGCCTTTCAACTGGAGAATTGTAAGTGTTGTTCACTGGTATAACCATGGCTTATCGAAATACTCCGATAAATTTATGGATGCTTCCACTAAATTAATTCGTAATATTATAATTTCAACTTTTTGGGGCAGTCTAACCTCAATGCAATTGCAGAAATAGTAACACTAAGAAAGAGCGATTGCGCATGAGTCCTTCAGCGTGTCATGCGCGACACATGTCCACACGACTCTTACTCCAATTCAACACGTTTTTGTACTTTATCAACATAAATCTACGATCTAACGTCAGCAGGTTTTAGTTGATAACCTTACCTACAAGTCAAGCGCCAGGTTCGCTAAGTAGCCACGCAGTTCTACAGACACAACCGACTTATGCAATTCGCATATTTGCAACACCTACCTTTACGCAGACCAAAAAGTAGAAATTGTAAATACGAAAAGCAGTGGAGAATTGAAGAAGGTAGGTAGGTAGGTATAATCCCGAATCGATCAAATAGGTTGGTCATAGTTTAACATCAATGCTACTTTTGATGGAACTTGTACCGTTCAACTCAGAAATAAAAATTGACGTTTTAATTATTTACTCTATGAAAAAACTTTGAAAGTAACATGGCCTTTAGTAGAAACCCTAAACATTGGATTTGAAAATTCCACAAACACATTAGCAAATATGGCTCAAAATAGAAGGGTAATTTATTGTAGTATTTCATCTAGTTTATTTAAGTAAGACATGCCAACCTTTTTCTGAAATTTTCAAATCCAACACTTGACCCTGTGCCTCAAAACAGACCCTTAGTTCCTATGAAAAAAAAAACCACGACCATAAAGTAATTTAAACGTCAACTTTCATACTCTAGTTGAAATAACAATACAATAATAAGTCTAGCATTGAAACTGGTACATTCCCTTAGCAATATCGCATGCTAGTAGGGGTTGAATTTTTGTCAAATTTATGCTATTAGTTACAGAGTCAAAGAGAGTAAATATTTTTTTGGAAAATATGCAAATCAATCAAAATAATTTTCAATAAATATTTCTAGTCTGTAGAATTTTGAAATTATTCTCTGTTAATTATTTAAAGTCACTGCTGCCTATAAGAATTAATTAGAAATAAAAACGGCTCTCAATACTTTAAATTTTCTATGAAGAAGGTGTTTGAAGAAAGAAAATCCAGTAAAACTTATAGAAATTATCTTGTCGGTTTCGAATTTATTGTAACTTCTGCTTTAAATATTTCATTAGGAAACAAAACGGGCTCCCGTGCATTAAATTTTCTGTATAGAAAAATATCTCTTCTGTTTTTGAACACAATTAGGAATAAGATATACAGAATCCAGTTTAAGACATCATCAATAGAAACTAGAATAGAAGAGGGACAACTACGTTGAATTGGAAATATTCTTAGGATGAATTAAGAAAGACTAGTAAAGAAAAATGAAAAAGAAATTAATTAAAAGTTGGAAAGATAAAAGTGAGAACAGCAGTTGAATGGAAAGGAAATATATGGGACGAAAT
This sequence comes from Poecilus cupreus, assembly GCA_963942605.1. NCBI lineage: Eukaryota > Metazoa > Arthropoda > Insecta > Coleoptera > Carabidae > Poecilus > Poecilus cupreus. The sequence goes on from OZ012719.1 coordinate 5,691,520, forward strand.
AAGGCTAGCAGAGTATAGGAAAACGTGAAAAGATATATGGAAACTCCTAATTAACCTTCCAAGAAAATGTAGACCCGAATTTTAAAATGTTTTTTTCATTTTTGATCATTCTAATAATTTAAATATATTTTAAAATACATTGAAATTTTGTTACTATAATTTCTTGCATGGATTTCTTTTTGGATAAAAGAAAATATTACAGTTTTGTTATACTACTACTATAGAGATACTCGTAACTATTCTAGGCTAATCTATAGTTTGTCGATTCGCATCCGGGCGAGTCATATGTAGATATCCACATCAGTTGCAAAACTGCGAAGGATTTCCAAACAAACAGGTCGTTCTACGGAGTATTTATTAGCGGTAAGCAGCATGATACCTCGGTGGACAGTTGGACAGGTCGGCAGAGCTGCGGCTAACACTGAGCACTGACCACGGAGGTACACAGTCGAGTCGTAGAGGTTACACACATGACACACGGCTTACCTACATATTTAGGAACCTGTCCTCGACTAACTTATAACACGGCGCGCCGGAGCGTTATGTGGCAATAAGCTGGATTTTCTCTTTCGGGACTTTTATAGAAATTTCAGAAATATTTCTATAAACTTATTTCAGGCAGGCACACTTCAACAAATATTTTAAATTACTTACGCTCCATTTAGAAATGATTGAGTAATAAATCAAAATTTGCAAGAGTGGTATAGGAATAATGCAAAATTTGGGTTTTAGGTCTAACACCTGAAAGGGAAGCACTTTGCTGCCTAAACATTGTTTAATAAAAATTGAACGGAACTAAAACCCAAATATTGTATTATTTATATATTATGAGTTCTTAAGACAGCTTCTTGCAATATTTAGTAGGGCTGTCAATTGGATCCGGATTCGATATGAATTCGCATACCCGGATTACGATTTTCTGAATCTCTACGGATCTATCTATTGTTCATTTTGTTATTAATAATTTGTTACATAATTTATATTTCCTTCAATATAGTAAATTGATTTTGAATATAAATAAGTGTGTACACTAATAAAATAACGTCGATATTCAAAAGAATATTATTTTTGGTATAAAAAGAATTTTCGAAAAACACTACCTTAAAAAATATTTAAAAATCGAGATCTGGATCTTACTATTATTTGGATACCCGAATAACTGGCAGCCCTAATAATTAGTAGAATCTGCTTGCTTTATACCAAAACGAAACTTATTTCTCCAATAGAAACACCGCTGAAACGTTCCGATGGTCCCTTTTGGACTGTAATATAGACGTAAAAAAAATAAAAGAAAACTATTGAAATAATAATAATATACCTACAAGTTTCTTTGGACTCTGTAAAATCTTGAACCAATGTTTGATCTAGTGACAAAATTCCAAAATCGTTTATGACCATCTGACATTTAAAATCTAAAAACCTAAATATTCGCGTGCGTCCTTCTCCGTATTTTTTAACCATAAACATAGAATCTGCAAGGTCGTTCAGTAAACATTTAGCTAATAAACAAATCAAACAACAGCGCTAGCCAGCGGCTCTCAAACAATGAATAAATTTCATCGCTCAACTCAACCTGAATCGAATGCTATCTGTTCTATACAACTAGATAATGAGATAGAATTATAACATCATTTCCTTAACTATTTATTGAGAGAAGTATATTATCAACACGTGTCTATGATATTTATAATCTAATACTAGTTGTTTATCTCTGAATATATTTCCTATAAAATTAGTTGGCTTTGATTGCTATGACATAAAATACGCGTTTGGTTTCATTTGTTTTATTTACCTATCCTTGGGTGTCTTGATGTTGATATTTACGGCGATAATATAGGTACATTTTATCTAACACACAATTCTCATTCTTCAGTCTAATAACAGTCACTTTATTTATGCATTACATCTATAGTAAACTAGCAAATAATGGCTTACTTTTATTTTAAAATATATATTGTATGCTACAAACTGTGAAACAAAGGAAGTTGTTCTTCAAATCGAAATTGTGCTTGCAATTTATACTGATTAAGGGTAACTAATGATGTGCATTATTGAGCATCCTTAATTATTTTTAAAAATCTTGGTATATACCGGCTGTAGAATTGAAATGTGGTGTATAGGGATTTCAATGCTAATTTTAAATTGCTGTAAATTTTTACCTATTTACTTTACAGCAAAAGTATAAATACGAAAGCTGTTCAGAATTTAAAAATGCATACAATAAGCCTCTATTAACATTAGTATTTAGCGATATATCAAGCAAATTAATACAAATTACACAAATTGTGATATGCCATGAAAATATAAACAAAAACTAAATTAGACATTTTAAATAACAGATTTTTATTTATTTATGACATTGTTGTATTGTTTCCTGTAGAAATTTCGTAGACGATTGTAATGATATAATGGCGAAATTGAAAGTTCATTTCTTTGTATCCCGTTCGGCAAAATTCATAAATCTAAAACTGTTTTGTGAAATGTCAAATCATTTTCGTTTTCGTTTAATTTTCCATAACTGTGTTACAATAATTTTCGTAATAATTATTAATTTTAAATTGATTGACATATCGTGAAATACTTATATTTACATAATCAAATTGGCTTTACTGAATGCAAAATTAAATTCTGAACAACTTTTGTGCTTACTATTTTTGAGAAGTAAATTCGTAAAAATTTACAGTAATATAAAAAAAATGCGCCACCCAATATGTTGAATAGAGAAACATTGAAAGCAATATTATTTAAAATATTTTTTGCTAAACTTACTTAGCTAAGATTGATAGGGGAAAATAAACTTAGTCAATTGAAAACTATAAGAATAAAATAAGAAAAAAGATAAGATTTATAAAATAATATTATTGCCTTTCATTGAAAAATTTTCTAAAAATACTAATGTTATTTTGTGGTTCAATTTTTAAAAAATTTGTTACAATTTTGTTCTTTATTTTAATTGTGTTCGAAATTAATTCATTTAAATTGCCGCAGGTAAAATCAGTGCAACAAAATTCCGTACAAGAATTTAAAATTCCTCCGAAGATATTATAATTTCCAAACAGGCTATTATTTAATTTAGTAGCAAAACAGTTAACAAAACAATTTTATTAATACAGCATGTTAGTGGCTTCTTTACTATAAAAAAACAAACAATTTAAAAATCACCATTTATCGAATTACGTGTTTGAATAAAACATGACTTTTTTCCCGTCGCGATCGTCGTTTTAAAAAATGAGCAGTTGAAATCCTAAGCCAACTAGATGCCGCGTTGGTGTGTGACATCGAAGCGAAATGAGTAGGTATTTGTAATGTATAGAACTCGCGGTATAATTAATGATGATTCATAGTCACACCTATTAACACATGTTTACCTATATATTTATATCTGGTAGATACAACAGTCATGGCTTACTGGATGTACGTACAGAACTCGATGAAAATAGTGCTACGATTACGTAAATTTATTGTTAGATTAGGTTGGGTTCTTGGCGAAATATAGACATGAGTTCATCCCGAATAAATAAACAATCAGATGCTAACAGAATTGGGTAACCATTCTGAGAAATTAAATACGAAAAAAAGTTGAAAAACGGACTTACCAATGTTCGATCATGGGTGGCTTAGGTAGGTTGATACATCTGCAAATAATAATAAAAATTATCAATTGTTATAAACTAGTCTTGCTGGATTTTCATGATGCAATATTAAAAATGAAATTCTATTGGTCGACAAAGACATTTTAGAAACTTTCTGACGGCTGGTAAACACTACTCTGAACATAGTAAATTGCTTGATTATTATCCAAGCAGCCGAATATACTAGGATCTCGGTTCAAATTCCGGTTGCGATGTAGATGCTATATTCGTTTTTATCATTTAATCAATATACTGACTAGCCTTTGTTTAAACAAAAATAACAATAAAAAATTTGGTGTGAATACCACACTACTTTCTTATACATATAAAATCAACTGAACACTTTATTTTGACATATAGATGTTAAATCTGTTTAATTTTTTGTTCTCATTGAACTATGATTTTATTTTAATATATTAATTATTATCTAATTTTTAAAACTTTCTAACAATACAAATATTGCTTTTTAAATATTTCAAACGACACATATTTTTGACACCATTATTATATGAGATATAGTTTTTGTTCCCAATGTAACTAAGATTATTGAAATATATTATTAAATACATAATTTGATTTTCTCTAAACAAGTAGCATGTGCAAGAAAAGTACAAATAGCATTTTATATTCCAAATAGTCTTGCCAACATTTTTCATTTGAAACTTTTGTTACAGCTGATTCTTTTTTTTAAGTGGAATTTATTGTCTTGTGTGTGCAATAAACTTCCTGTTCCGGTTTTTAATTTTAATTCAAAATCAACTCAGCTCTGCATATTTTCATGAAACACGCGAACAAACATCCATCCACTTACTGATCCATCCACACACGCAGACATCATTGAGAAAATAGTCGTAACAGATTCAGTGGACCTCAAATTATATATTTCCGTAAAAAATCTCGATTTTGTCATGATTCCAATACTTCCTTATACATTGTATAAGAAAGTAAAACGAGGATGAAATACTCTTTGCAATCATTGCCATCATTGGTGGCCAGTTCCTCCGAGAATGCGTGTCAAATATGAAGAAATAAATAGTGCAATTACTGAAATATCTCCATAATAATATGAATGTCGAACATATAAATAACATAAATAATTAGATCTGATAATAACACCAATCACATAACTTACATTGCTGAGTAAAATGTTCACTTACGTTACGTTGACAATAAATAATATACCTACACATGGTACAGATACGAACATGTAAATACAACTTGTAAATTGTGTTGGAATTTATTGCAAATATGCAGAAAAAAAATACGATACATGTATTATTGATTAGCTATACATTGAACTAATTTTATCTTTTTTTTTTTTGTTAGAATATGCGACTGTTCTTAACAACCATTTTATAATATATCGACATCTTTTATCATATAAACAATATTTATTTGGCTTTCCTTGAACATTATTATTTTTCGGGGCCGTAATTTGAGATTTACTGTAAGCAACTGCCACATCTAGAAATATATAAACGACATGATGATATATTTATTTTTATATGTTTAATAAGTATGGTCACAATTTTAGAAAAAGTCTGTATTGGAATGAAATGCTAAGCTTTGAATGATTAAGTGTAGATACGCCTAAAAACAAGTAATTAAAGTTAAACTGAAATTATGAATATTGAATTTCTGACAGGTGTTTTTCAATATTTAATCAATCACAACCTTTGTGTCTGAATATCCTTTTTTGTTTGCAAAATAAATTGCCTCATAAAACTAATTATTAGTTATAAGTCCAAGTAGCAATTTTTCTAATGTGTCAACATATTTTTCAAATTACAAGTGTGTAGAAAAAAACTAATTATAAAAATAAAATGCGTTGTGTTGGACACGACTCATTAAATGCGTAATAATTAGTTTTCTTTCACACACGTATCATTACAGGAGCTAAAACGATAAATTAATTACCATTTGTTTGAAAGAAAAGTGAAAATCATGGTCATTATTAGCGGTGGCTCAAGAGAAAGTGAAAAATATCTTAATACCATTAACGAGCAACCATGAAAATACCGTTAACGATTTTTTCAGTAAGAAAAAAGTTTACGGCATTATTTTACTGTAAGGTTACACTTCAATAATTGCGTTACTTCATAAACTCGACGGAAATTGTTAAACCGCGATGTGGGTATGCTAATTATTAATTAAGTAATTACTTGTAAGTGGCCTGCTAATTGATTTTAGAATAAGACTCGTTATTACGAACATTAAATTTGTCGCAAAACCTTTAAATATACATCACAATATTATTTTATTCTAGGTACTGAAAACATTAATTCTAATAGAGTTAGCAACAGATTTTTGATACATTATAAATATTGACAAAAATTAAATACATGTATGTTGTAAAATCGATTAATTATTATTGCGAGAAAACTAATATTAATTGTATATTATACATCAAGGGAGAGAAGTATATGATTTTTTCCCGCGGAGTAAATTAAAGCACGAGTCGTAGGCGAGGGCTACAATACGACAAGGGAAAAATATTCCTCTCTCCTGCGGTGTATATACTATTTTTTTTCACGACCCCAATATTTATGATATTTTTATGTATTTCAAAATTATTTGAATTTTAATATAATTTATGACAGTTACTTTTGATTTGTTTAATTTTGTTCATGTCTCGCATTATTTGATGAATTTCTCCATATGACGGGAGAAAAAGTGTACAAATCTCTCGTACATATTGGTATCATAGAAGCCTAGTTTCTCTCCCGGTCGAGAAGAAAAATTATTGTAAGGTTTATGTGATGTTAAACCAGCTTTCAAAAAGCTTTTATGAAGTGTATTTTATTGTATATACTTAACTCTAAAAAAACACTTTTATTTTAAATTGATAAGCAAGCAATCAGTTTTAAAACCCAGTCATTTAATCAAAGCCGCAAATTATAATTATTGATAATATCTATTTTCCAAGTATTATACATCGGATTGAAACCATGACCTACCCCAACTGAGCTTGTCTGACGTCACTGCAATGGGCGGGTCTTACATTAAATTTAAAATCAAATTCAAAATGCGATATAATTATAAGATTTTATGTAATTTTTATTATTATTATTACGAGATAACATGGTTAATTTATGATAAGGACTGCTTGGAGTAAATTTTTTCTGTTGGGTGGAAACTATGACTACATTTTATTTATTGTTACGTATTTATTGTTTTAAATTCTGACGAAGAGATTCATTTATGTTGTGGTGTCCATATTTATTTATTTATTCACATTTTAATATGTTTTGTATTAGTCTATAAGTCTCTATTAATGTCACCTCCCGAGGAAGACGTATGTGGCGTCGAAACCGGTCGAGGTAGTATTTAATCCAAAAGTTTTATTTGTAATTATGTAACACATATTTTAAATATATGAATAATTCTTTTGTAAAAAATAATGTTTTTGAGCCCCTATTTAAAAGAAATAATAATTCACGCAATAGAGGATTAAGTAAATTAACCGTATATATATATATATATATATATATATATATATATATATATATATATACGGTTAATTTACTTAATCCTCTATTGCGTGAATTATTATTTCTTTTAAATAGGGGCTCAAAAACATTATTTTTTACAAAAGAATTATTCATATATTTAAAATATGTGTTACATAATTTTTTTTCCAAAAATAAAAAAAAAAATTTTCTAATTTTGTTCACTATTGGGAACATTATGAACAAATTCAACTTAGAATAGAACTTTGGTCTATTGGATCGTCTTCGCGTACTATACAAAATTGTTTGATAAACATCCCCTTCTAGGAAAACATCAGATAAAAAAATTTTTTGGAAATTTTGTAAAGGTGTATTTAGCTGTAATAATATCAGCAGGTAATAAGCTGCTTCCTTCAAATTTTACATTTTATATCTTAGTTTCTGTAATTATCCTTTTTCCAGTTAAAAAAATTTTTTTATGTTGGTCAAATTGGGAGGAATGACCTAATTGGCAATTGACAAAGTGTATATAATGTTCCCAAATGTTACAACATGATTGCCATGAATGTAAACTGCATAAGAAAAGAAAAATTTTTTTTTAAATTTTATGTTCCCGTTCGGGAACAGTATGCAATAGAGGGTTAATTTATAATTTGCTTCTTTAAATTCGACCCCACTGCTGAATTTCGATTATGAGTTATAAATGGTTTTGATATAAAACGAAATTTCGTAATTACAAATTCTATGGGATATTAAACGCTTTAATAGCTAAACTTTTAATTGCAGCAATAAATAAAAACAAACATTAAAAATTACAAATCCATTCATGACATAAATACGTAAAATATCCGGCATGAATATTTACATGAAAATGCAAGTAAATAAAAAATTACCTTCTACTCGGTAGCAATTAATCAATCAAGCAAAAGTGTTAAGACTATTAAAGCTAATTATAATTTTTTCGCATTTATTTATTCATTCATTCAAGATCAAGTACCTCAGTTTAGTTGGCAAATTAATCGGTTACTGACAAAAAAAGATATTACCATATGTTAGCATAAGCGTGCCATCAAAGACAAATATAACACCGTCTACCATAAACCGTATGGTAATTACGAATCAGGTAGACAACAGGTAAGCCTCATTATGTTCATTCACAAGTTTGCTGAGAGGTGAACGCTAGCGTTAACGTAAAACGTAACGTTTGCCCTTGTACGCCGAAACCTCGCTCGAGATATTAATGATGTACATGTCTTTTAACTTTTTTGTAATACGAACGTGAATTGAGTTGAAATTAAAATTTGATTTACTGCGCTTTTAAACGGGAGTGCTGATAGTAAAAAATGTGGAAACTTGTTTCGTTTTTTGCGGTTTGATTTAAAGATTAGTGGGACATGTTAGTTTAAAAAATTAGTGCAAATGTAATGAGGAAGTTAGTCACCAAATGTCGCAATCGTTTGAGATTTTGAGTTCTGACCCAATGCCATATGCCTTATTAAGAGTAAATAAAATGTTTTACCAGTACTTTATGATAGATTTAGGTTACTTGACTAATGATTTATCGATAAACTTAGGTACTATGTTAAAACTGCTACTAGGCCAGTTTAAAAATTGTCTACCTGTTTTATTAAAAATAATTCTTGATGCACAACAATGAGGTATTTATTTATATGGCATAAATATTAATTGTTACACAGCAACAACGGTACAGCAGTTGTGACGTCACTATTGTTCTGAAACTATGAAAGGGACAAAGTATGCACAACATATGAAAGAAAATCGTTAGCAACTTTCAAAACGTAACATGTATCAAAACTAAAAACTATGTTTTCAAGTTAAAATGTATATGTGGACACAAGGCTTTTTCAGAAACCATTTCATTGCATACCAATACAACGTTTTCAAAGTTTCCTAAATATATCGAACATCTGCAAAAACATACCGGGTCTCCACAATTTTATAGGACATAGGAAATATCAATTTAAAATTTTCATTAGGCTCTAGTTCGTTTTCCTATGAAATTTACGTAGAACGAAAGTGACAATACGAAGAATGTTTAGAAACAAAAACAGTGCGAAATGACATGAGTCTAAATCTATTGATATATTACATTCCATATATACAATTCGAATAGCCATATTATTTGACTTAAATTATTAACTTGATCATTGATACTTAAAGCATTCCAGAAAAATATCAACGGATATATTGCTATTTTGCGGAAAATTCGTTAAATCAAATGAAAGATTTAATTAGTGTATTATATCATGAAGTGTAGAGTAATAAACAAAACGAAGAAATTAGAATGAACTGTAATAAACTAAATGTTCTTTTACAGAAAATCCAAAATAACAGTTTACAGGTTAGATTGCTGCTGAAATAAATTTTGATAGTATAAATAAAGTCATATATTAATGAAGCTTTGTAAATATTAAGTTGTATTTTATTATATTTAATGTTAAACGCATCCATAATTATTTATAAATAATTAAAGCATGTCAATAGTCATTATAACTGTCAAACAATAAGACTGTTTAAATTGTATATTTTATATTCCGTGGTCTGTAAAAAGTAAAAATTATAAATTTTATTTTTTGTCTATCTCATGACGAAAATGTACTATATTAATACTTTTAATCTTATTTAACGCAGTTTTGTTTTTGAACATTTTTTTATATTTATACTCTTGTTCTAAAATTCATGGCAATCGAACTAACCCACGAAAATTTTAACATTGTATTTCCTATGTCCTATGAAAAAAAGTAGACATTAGATAGCACACTTTTCGTACACGTATCTGTAATGTTTCAGTATTTTAGTATTCATTTAACCATTTAAGTATTTAAATTTCATATTGTCTTTAAAAACCAATCAAGACGTTTACAAGGGATGTATTCTATTAATTAAGTGAACTCATTCAATTTTGTAATTATTGCAAAATTCAAACAAAATATCTTGGTGACGTAAAAGTTACAAGAGGCTGGAAAAAAAATAAATTTTTCTGTTATAAATGTTATAGGGATACATTTCTTCTTGACGAATCCGAATTTATTTCATTTATTGATATATTCTTTTGTGGCTGAAGGAAATATGGTGTAAAAGTGGCCGTTGGAATAATTTATAAGGCAATGGATTGAACCAAAATCGATAGTGAAAAATGTTCGTTATAGATAAGAAAAATCGTTAAATGTCTCGAAAGAGTGATGAAACTATCCGATCAGTCCTTCGATTGAAATTTGAAAGAAATTCAACCCTTTACGCGTTGTTTGCACACGGAAACGAAGCCGATTTCAAAATTGTATCCCACGATATTCAGTCCGAAAATATGCAATTACATTCAACCAATCCTAACCATTACCCTGAATACATTTTTATTGGGTGAAAAGTAAGGTGGGCTACTGTAGCTAATATACATTTTTACCTATGCACAGGGTGGTTCTTAACCCCTTTCGTATTCAAATCAAACGGGAAGGAATCGAATATGTTTAATGGACTATCATTGGTGATTTCGGAAAAATGTCATAGCCTGCCGCCCTACATGCAGTACGGTTCACGGAGGTATCATCCTAGCATATTGCTGCGGGATTTATCGTCATATATCCGAAGGGGAATTACAGGTATTTTTTGCCGGATGGGCTATATGTAGAACGGGTGGATGTGATCATTGTGTAGGCATTTCCATTGCGACCCATCACTTATTGTGACCTCAGGTAAATGTCGGCCGTCCTAAATGTAACCCATTGCAAGGAAGGGTTTCTTATGGAATTGGTGAAGGTTGCGCGGCGTTTAGGGTTACCCTTTAGGGTTAGGTATTTAGAATTGGTGTCCCTTACACTTAATATTCAAGCAGGTAGTTTAGCATATATTCGCATATATTAAGCAGGTAGGTAAAAAAATACCTTTGCATTTCCTATTTTACCTCTTCCGTACCACAATATAATATCCGGAAATCTACCTGGCATTTCCTACCCCGGGGCATTATGTATAACTGTATTTCGGGGATGATACAATTTAGATCGGCAAGTGCCGGTGCAATATCCCGATGCAGAAATCTCACCGTAAGTTATGCATATGATCAAGGAAAGAAATGTGTGTATTCTTGTGTGCTACATGTAGGCCAAACGGCGCGTCTACCTGGCTGATTTCCATAAAATCTGGCTGACCTTTCCACCCTGCGATGCAAATGTTTCCATCCCTTAACCCACTTACGTATGCAGTTTATTCAAATGCACCATCCGGAATTTTTTTAATATATTTTCCCAGGGTACAAGGAGTTAGCGCGACCGTTTTTTCGGTCCACGGTGGTGAGTATTTTTTAACGTTCATTTTTTTCGCCGTTACGTTTTTCTCGACAAGTGACTAGTCAAGTTTTTATCGCGGCCTACTTATCCAGCGTTTGTTATGAAAATTAGTTGACACTTTGGTAGTTACCTGTTGTTTTTCTAGTTTGCATATCAATGCTGGCAATTATTTGTTTTATTCTCGTGCTGTTGGCGTGCGTGCGTGCGATACCTGTGCCGTGATGTGGTTCGTGCGAGCTCGTGGAGTTACAGAACGCGCGGTGCCGCACTTCCGGACGAATACATAATTTTGGGTGGTCGGGATCTATTTTTGTTTTTTGCTTTCTTTCCACGTTTCTTGCATCCGCTTTTTAGTTGGCTCGCCCTATCCGAGAACTCATCTTTCTCACGATTTTCATAGCGTTTACTTCATAAGTACCGCTCCGACTTTACATCAAATACTATTTTTAGATTTCCTCTCTTCATTGTACTAAGCATAACATTCTTTGTTGTGTCTTCTTCATACTAAATTATTCAGCTAAATATCTTCCTTATACATCTTAAGTAACAAACAATATTACTTTACATTACCTCCATTTCCTGCAAATTATAATTATTTAATGGTATAAACTAGTAGTAGCTGCAAGATTTAGAATTGGCAACGAAGAAAATATAAATAATTAATAGACATGCAGAATACAAGGAAGAGACATGTGAGACAATAAATAACTCAAGAATAATATGTACAGAAGAACTAAAAATGACAGATACTGCACGATGAAACTCTAACTACTGATTGGAAGAAAAGAACGCATCGAAAGAGATTAAATGTTTGTACGTAGCAATAGATTTATAGTATTATAAATAAATAAAATTGCCACATGATAACATTAATAAAGACAGTGTAAAAAGTTGAACACCAAAATGTAACCAAGAAATATATTTGCTTACTATTTACTACTATAAACCATTGTAGCCAATAATATTCTACGTCTTGAGATATGCCCAAATACCTGATAGGCCCTCAAGTAAACTACGACATCCAGTTAATGGATAGCTACCAAAATCTAATTAACTTGTGACTTGAACATTCAATCTAAATATAAAATTTGAAAATGATATCCTGTAAGCTGTAATCAACTCGCTTATATATATATATATATCCTTATCAGAATTTGAATTATCGTGAATATAGTGAATCGTATATTAGAGACTGCAAGAATGCTTCTATAGCTTCTGTAGTTCGAACGAATTTTTTATTGATCACGAAACACAAAATAGTTATTTGTATATGAAGTCACTAAATTATTTTTTTATTGTAAATATGGAATTTATATTTCTATAAACCATATGAGTAATAAATAATGCTAAAGTGCCGAGGTATACATTATATTTTTTCTGAAATCGTTAAATTATTAACTAAAAACATAAATAAATACTGTCAAAGTATCAAATGCCTATTTGGTTATAATTTTCATTATTTCTTATATGTTCTTTGCCCTAGTCTACATGTGATCTGTATTAAATTCGATAAATTATTATTAGAAGTAACTACTAAATCAATTCACCAATAGTATTATACAATAATATGTTTGTTATTTTAGGTTTGTAATTCAACTTTGACAGATGAGTCCGAAGAATAAAATTTTGACATAAGAGTCTGTAAAGTTTTACTTTAGCTACTATTTTGGCTAACTTCGCGTAGTGATATCATGTACTTTAGTACCGATTTCGAAAAAATATTATTATAGTATTATATCGTATTTTTTTTATTAGTATGACTATTTTCTATAGTCATTCGGGCCTATTCTCTAAAAAAATGCTACGTAACAACTTGATAATTGTAACAAAAATTAATTGGTTTTTGACAGCTAATAAAATATTCTCCATTTACCATGAAGTTTTGAATATGATTTTGTCTCCAATAGCAAGTTGCTACGATAACAAATTCGTTAGAGAATTGGACCAAATATGTCCACAAAAATTAAAGAATAAATAAAAACATGTTCATCTCTTGAAAACTTACTATTAAAAATTTTATCCATCACAATATGTGCGAGAGCTAAAAATGTCATTTTTTAAAGATATTCAAATACAAGTATCTGTTCTTAGCGCATAACAGAAGAAGAATAGAGTCATTACTAAAATATATCACTGAATTGATGTCGAAAGAGCTTTGTTACAGTTAATAGGTGTGAGATTATAAATATTTTATTAAGTAACGTCATGAATATAATATAAAAATGTAAATATATTCAAAACGATCCAGATTTAAATATACAAATAGCATTTAAATTATTACCATAAATAAAAGATTACATTCATGGCAGGAACAGGTTGATCAAATTGTAGGAAGTGTTGACAAATATGCATAAAAACAAATTTGATTTAAGCATAAACTTCAAATTATTATAAATGAATAGCTCCATACCAATATAACTAAAATCAAACCTGGCGGTCTCGCTCTAAAAAATCAAGAGTCGAATACGCACTGTTTCGGCCGCATCGTGTTAATCAGCTCAAGCTAAAATTTATTGCTCAGGTAATCTCTTATCTGGTATCCGTCACAGCGGACCAAATCCAACATTGTACAGTTCCTTATCCAATTAGAAGTCACTGTTTATTTGTTTGATTGTACATTGATTCTCACTTTTCGTAAATGAAACTGGAAACACGTTTTTTAACCTTAAGTACTACGAGGATGCAATTCAAGAAGGGAAAGGAGAGCAATGGATGAATGGGGGTTCTTGATTTCATTTGTTATTTTGTTGTTTATTTGGTAATTGTTTGTTATTGGATGGTTAGACATTTCCGGGATCTAAGGATTCATTAGATTAGATAAGGGATAAGGGATAATCAGTGATATTTGGAAATTAAAAATAGGTAACAATCATTTTATGAAAAAAGTATTTTTCTTGGGTACACCAATATAATTATTTGATAAATTTTAATGTATTTGTTAGGTTGAGGATAACATTTAGAATTATTGAAGATTTTAAATGTAGAATCTTTTACTAAAGTCTTCGACATTCTTAATGTTATTTTTATATATTATATAAACATATTTATTACATTCTTACACCGAGTGTAGAATTGAAATGTGGCGTATAGGGGTTTCTAGTGTTGTGCCGGAAATTCCCGGAAATCCCACGTTTTTCCCGGGAGTATTAATTTGGATATTTCCTGGGAATTTCTAAAATATTCAGTGTATCACAAATTATGACTAAACAGGGTATTATAAAAAGTTTTAATAGAAAGAAAATGAATTTTAATTTTTCTTCACATTAAATTTTCCGAATGAAATTTTCCAAAGAAATTCCTCGGGAAATTTCCCAAAAAAAATCCGTAGAATATCCTGGGAATTTTCCAATTTCTAAGAGTTATTTTATAATTTTTTATATATACTTTTTCACTTTACAATAAAGGTGCAACAATAAAAGCAACGAACGAAAAATTTTTGTTTGGTTTTTTATTTTTTACTAATTTATCGCCATGGATACTAAGAAAAGGAACAACTACATCAATCTAAGATAGGAATGTCATATATGCGTTTATTTTAATGAAATAAAATCAATGTTTTTCTTTTTACAATCAGTCGTCGCGAAAATATTGTGTATATTTAGTGCGACAAAACATAACTTTGCGCTCTAAAAACAAATAACTATATTAACTATCGTATCATATTCCTTAGCAACTAGTGAGTGCTGTGACTTTTCTGCAGTGAATTTGTAAATTTACAAATATTTTGATTAAATTTGAATTCCATCAACTACGAATTCGCGAAAATAAGTACTCGTGCGGGAATAAAGTCTTCCTGCGCTTGCTATGCAAATAATTATTTATGTAATTATTGAACAAACAAATACACATGTATATTTTAACTGTTCATTTCTTGTAAATACTTTGAAGTTGTTGTGCATTGTGTGGATGAATGTTTATAAAACAGGAAGTAATGTATGTGTAGATGAAAATAAATTAAAGTGGGTTATGGCGTACAGAGCGGTATAAATCGTTTCGTCGGGACTCGGACCCGGGTAACAGCCCTCGACACCCGACGCTAACACAACAACATCTTGCTCAACAATTGCGCGCGAACTTTACGACGTGGACGACAGTCGACCAGTCAAATATTCTCACGACTTTCAACTAATTACAATCTATACATTTAAAACATTAAACCCTCTTTCAAATAATAGAAACTATTACATATTTCTGTTTTGTCTAAGGGTTAAACTACGTAGTAATGTATTAGATAGTGGCGAACAGCAATAGCTCGCGTTAGCAGAGCGACTGTAGCATAAGGGTTACATGAAATGCACGCCCCTCTTGGCGATGTCAACCACAAATGTGGCCGCTTGTAGCGACTGAGATATGTACGCGGCACACTGCGATACTGGGAAGCGGTACAATTAAACACCTCTGACATGCCGCACATACACCCCCGTATCATCCCCGAGCCGCCCCGCATGTACGCACATCACACGCATCTGTACACCGACAACCCTCCGAGCACCCCCAGGTTACCGTGTAGTGGTGTACGCAATGCGTTTGCATTAACTCGAAGAGACAGCAGGCCTGAAGAGGTAAGTGTACTATCGTGTGATTTGTAGGCCAACACTTATAAACCAAGTACATTTTTTTTTAGGTATAGAACTTTAATATGTATTAAAACATAATTGTGATAATGGCCACTATATTGGCTTTTTTGGAAAAATAATTTTATACCACACGAAAAAAAAATGTTATTGTGAAATTTTGACAAAATTTTAACCCTCTATTGCATGAATTATTATTTTTTTTAATAAGGGCTCAGAAAATTATTTTTTACAAAAGAATAATTCATATATTTAAAATAAGTGTTACATAATTTTTTTTCTTCAAAAGAAAGTTTTGTTCACTATTGGGAACATTATGAAAAAATTCAACTTACAATAGAACTTTGGTCTATTGGGTCGTCTTTGCGTACTATACAAAATTGTTTAAAACAACCTCTTCTAGGAAAACATCAGATAAAAAAAATTTTGGAAATTTTGTAAAGGTGAATTTAGCTGTAATATATCAGCAGGTAATAAGCTGCTTCCTTCAAATTTTACATTTTCTATAACAGTTTCTGTAATTATCCTTTTTCCACTTCAATTTTTTTTATGTTGGTCTAATTGGGAGGAATGACCTAATTGGCAATTGACAAAGTTTATATAATGTTCCCAAATGATTGCCATTAATGTAAACAGCATAAGAAAAGAAATGAAGAATTTTTAATTTTATGTTCCCGATCGGGAACAGTATGCAATAGAGAGTTAACAAAGTTTTTAGTTCCAGACGACCCACCGTTGTATTTTATTAATTAACTGTATCAAATTTGTTAGCAAGTACCAACAAATTATTTTTGTGTATTTAGTAACTAAATATATTTCTGAATATAATAATTATTTGCATTTATTTTTTTGTGCTTTTGACTAAATATTTTAGTAATTATATTGAAGCAGAACAATACATCATAGTAATTATAACAAATTAAGTTGTCACAAAGGACAACAATGTTAAATGGATAAATTAGCTCAATTTACTTGTTTTTATTGACGAGTTTATTTGTTAAATTTTATAAATCTAACAAAAAATAAAACAACAATTTTTCTTGTTAAAAATTCAGAATTGAAAAAAATTTTAATTTAACAAATTGTCAATTTAACGCAATATTAATTAAAACTACTTAACAACCGCAAAATTAACAAATCGCAAATCAAATTTTTTATTGTGTACAATAGGAAAAATGTATCTTACGTATAGTGACAGCAATTTAGTTATTTACAATACAATATTTATATTAGTGATATGATATTATTTAAATTGTTGTACCAGCAATCGTGTAGCTATAGTAATATAGCGTGTCAATATTACATGAAATTGTCATAATTCAAGTATTTTTAAATATTTCTCAAACATTAAATATCATGAAAATGAAGAATTTATCTACTGGTTTGGTTAGGTACAAAATACTCAGGACTGCAGTCAAGATGAATTTATTAAACAAAAACCGACGTTTTAAAAACACATTTGGCTTTTTCAGGGCAAACTTTTTTAGTCATTTTACCTAAAGGAGCAACATGTTTTGGCAAAACATTGTCTTAGGATTAATAAATTCATCTTGGATGCAATCCTGAATATTTTATACTTAAATATCATCTTTAAAAAATAACACATAAGTTTGCTTCACACATAATCTTCTACACACTCTGCCATCTATCTGCAAACCCTCCAACCTCCCATTCAACATCAACCCAGCAACCGTCACCGGAGCAGCAGCAGGCATACCTCATCCGCACCCGTACTGTGTTTGTTTTTGAGATTTTGCCGAGTTCCCAATAACCATGGCTCGCAAGGGCTGCCTCACTGCTAGCTTATAGCGCAGTGTTCATCGTTACACTGTGCTACAGAACGTGGGATTGTTGACATAGCTCGTGATTGATTAGAACCGAAATTAATCCGCAACCGCGTTTATTATATACGCCCTGTAACGATATTATTGTGTGTGGTAATCGGACGGGGTGGATTGTAACTGTCGGCGAATTAGAGACTTTGCAGAATTGTTAGACAATATGTTTCAGTTTCATATTTTTTGGTATTTATATTTCTTTGATTATCACGGGTAGCACATGTCATAAGACTAGCAAAAATATGTAAAAATGCTTATGAATCTGTCTGGGGTAATGACTACCCGGTTTGCTTATACATGTAAATCTGAATTTGTTTCATGAGCGAAAAAATTTCAGTAAATTTCACTTAAAACAAAAATTTCTTTTATTGCGTTTCTATATAATATGTACCCTAAGAAACCCATTGCAGTAGAGTGCATGGTCATATCTCTTATATTTTTCGAGATATGTAAATTTTTCATGTTTTTCGAAGTGCAAGTTTGAGTGGCAAAAACTCAAAATCTATGCAAGATATTGTAAAATCTTCCTCCGTTTTATGTTATCCGTATATTTTATGACAAATCAGCAAATTTTGAAAATTTTGAAAATTTTGAATTTTTTTTTCAAAATTTTGATTAGCAATATCTCGACAAATATAATAGATACGTGATTTTAACATAAACCATTCGATTCAGCTCGCCAAAATACATAAGTATGTAAACTTTCAGAATATTAGCTTTAGTGGTTCAAATTTTAGAACAAAAAACCTGAAAATGGCCTAAAATCCGAAAAACCCAAGGGTACCCTTAAGATTTTGACGATTTTTGACCATTTTCAGACTTTTTGTTCTAAGTAAATAACGCGTTTATCAAATGTTCTGAAATTTTACATACTTATGTATTTCGACGAGCCTAATCGACTAGTCAACACCGCCAGTCTGTATCTTTTATATTTGGCGAGTTATACACAACCAAAATTTTAAAGAAAATTCAAAAATTTTCAAAATTTTCAAAATTTTACAATTAGTTATAAATTGCATAAGAAACACATAACTGATGATTATTTTTCGATATTTTGTATAGTTTTTAAGTTGCAGCTCCCCAAAAATGCATTTTGAAAAACACCAGAAATAGTCGTATCTCAAACAATATAAGAGATATGATGGTGCGCTCTACTGCAATGCGTTTCTTAGAATCTAAATTATATAGAACTGCTCTAAAAAAAATACTCAAATTTTAATTGATATTTGATGAAAATTTTAATTTATGTTGAAAATGCGAGATTTTAATGTTTCCTGGTATCGTTTTGACTATTATTTCAATGATAAACTCTGAAAATGAATATAGAGCAAAATATATAGGTACATATTTCTATGTATCTATGGCTGGTATCACGAGCTCTGTTTTTAGGTGTTTTAAGATAAGTGTTTTATTCTTGATTTTAGCACTTCGAACAGAAATTACATAAGAATATATTATCATTTTTGAAATATTTTTTTTTATATTTTATAATTTTAGAATATTGTACAGCGCTAAATCTGAGGCTAAAACATTTCTCTTAAAACACACAAAAACAATTATGATTATTATTATTATCAATAATCACAAAGAAAACGATCATAGAACATGACACATATTTCTATCAAGGCTTTATTTAACATAGAACGACATCTAGATATGAAGAATACTTACAAAAGGAATGTATGAATACCTACTCTTTCGTGCAGTATGAGTATGTATTGCATTTTTATTTTTTCTAGAGTAGTTTCTGTATATCTTGTGTATTTATGGTTGAAAGAGTAATTTCAGAAGTTTTGAAATAGCGTGTGTGAAATAGTCTAAATAAATCAGATGAGAACTGAAGTTTGCGAAGGTGTGAGAGCGTTATGAAACTACAGTAACACAAAGATCTTAAGATAATAATAAATGCATGATTCAGATGTGTGGGCTTGAGCAGATCTGTACTCACCCAGAGCACCCACCATTCATTAACTCATAATTAAGGAATTACTCAATGATTTGTTACAATTTCCTTCAACATTTAATATTTTATAAACTCATTCAACGAATTTTAAATAAATATATGTGGGGTAGAAGCGATTGCAGGTTGAAATACTCCAGTACGGATCTGTCCAGCGGGCAAAATAACAGCTTCATTGCACCAACATGGCAAAAGCATGCATTTTTTCAGTGACTTAGAATTTAAAGCGCGAATGAGTTTCATAAGGTGTGCACCGCACGCTAAGCGAGATACCACATCCATCAATATTTTTGCTTGCAAATGTAAATGTTCATTCGTTGCCCACTCGTTTTGTTGCTTACAGTTGTTTAAACCACCAAGCGTTCATTTACAATGAAACATACCGTTGCATTAAAACATAAAACTTTTTAACAAAAAATTAAACCGACGAAAAAAAAACTGAAAATCGAAAAATAAAGTAAAGCTTTTTAATATTAATAAACTCCTGGACTAATGTAACTAATTTTGATTTGGCGTTCGTTAATTGTTTGTTTGCCACCGACTTAAAATTAGTTACTAACATTAGTTTAGGAGCATAGTTATTATTTTATTTTTCGCTTTTCAGTTATTTGTAAGTTTCATTTTTTGTTGAAAAGTTTTAATTTTTGTGTGGCTACCTATTTTTCTACCCTTAAGGGAGGAATTTTCTTTTCAAATTCAATTGCTACCAACTTTTATTAAAATACTACTTCGACCGGTTTCGACGCCACATACGTCTTCTTCAGGAGGTGATATTAACAGAAACTAATACAAAACATGTTCAAAATTTAAAACAATAAATACATTATAATAAATAAAATATAATCAGATAAAATAAAAAATGTAAAACAACGTTACTCCTCTTCCATCCAACGGAAAAAAATTGAATTTATTCATACTTTTAACATGTGGGTAAAGCTAAAACACAGACAATTCAATTTTCGCTAATAGTTTTTTGTATTCATACATTGAAGTGAGTTGTTTCGCGCTACCTAACAACGTGATAAATGTTCATTTTCTAGGTCACAATTATCCGGGAACCAAACTTTCCCGCACTTGGATGTACTCGTAAATAACTATTTTAGTGCTCAAGTGTTTTCTTTTCAGATCCTCGTAATTCAAACTGCTAATACATAGTTTACAGCAAATATAGGATTGCAATTAACTTTTCCAATTAAATGAGTGTTATGAGTATGCAAGATGGTCGTCCTCGATTTGTTATAAATTGATTTCTTGTTAAATTAAAAAATATATTTACAGTAACAGAAACGGTATACCAATAGCTTCCTTTCATTTATGAGTATATTAGTCATAAATGCAGGTAAACCAGACAGCTTGATCCTATATATATCCTCTTGCTTATACCTTGTTTTTGAAATGAAAAAATGTTCACAAAATTTAAAACGTAAACGAGAGTAAACCCACATGACACGATAAATTTGTGTCATATTTTAATGTATATGAATAAAATACAACTTCTACTATTTTCGTCAATTTTTGTAAAAATAAAATGCGCACAACACCTTTTCGTCCTTTGCGAAATGACATTTGAAACTGCTGTAACAGATCATTGTGTTTTTCCGAGTACTCTAGTTACGTACTGTAAATAAAGAATTTAATAATACTGTTACTACTGTAAAAGCAAAATATGTCACATTCGTTTTGCAAATACATTATGCTATTTATTTATTTGTATAATTAATAATTTAACGATTTCGGAGAAAATATAATGTATACCTCGGCACTAAAGTATTTTTTATTACTCAAATGGTTTATTCTCCTAGAATAAATTCTATATTCCTATTAAAAAAATATACTTTAGTGCCTTGATTGATTGTGTCAAATTTCCAGGGCTGCACTAGAAGATCACAAATTTTTCTCAAGCATTTATTAATAATCTATATTTATAACAAAATAGTTCTAGTATTCAAGCACATTTTGAATAATAATAATGACATCAACTCAAGTAACATTAATTGATTTAAATTAAAGTGGCGTTCCTCAGGGAAACAGTTCCGGACCGTTGTCAGAATACCACGTACAGAACTACCCCACAAACACACACGTGTACGTTATTCGCTGCGGTTTCAGTTCATTCATACGGCACAGATTCTGATCCGTTTAGCGAGAACATCCAATATTGGTCTAATCAAATACACGCAGTTTCCCAGTAGCAGCAGCAGCTCTATGCTGTCCACCATCGCATACACACAACCACGCTAACTAGATTTACGACAAAAGAAAACAAGGGAACACGATGTTCTGCTGTTGTATCATGCGCCAATGAACACACGCCAATCAGAAACATATTCAACGCAGATGAGATTTTTTTTCAGTGGTGACTTACTGGAATGTATGAACGAGCATTTTTTAATTTTCGTCTAGCTTAAACATTTAATTTTTTAACTTATTTTGAGAATAGACGATTATTTATTACCTCAGTTGATTTGATTGGGTTATAGTTTTTACATCTCAGGTGCAGAAAGTTATTCTTCCTGCATGAGCTCTTACTTGAAGCATGAACGAGGGCTTAACTTTTTGTGCCAAACAAAACTATTTTCAACGGAATTAAACTTAAATCAAAATACTCATAAATTTACAAATACTACAGCAGTAAAGTTATAGAAATTACTTATTGCTAAGGAATTTGACGATATTATGACATTTAAGATGAAAAATAATTTTTATATATGAAAATAATTTTATGAATTAAATTTTGTGATATTTAAGATATTTTTTCCGAAATCGTTACTAAAGTTCACGATATCACTCCACGTTAACCAAAATTGTTACTAAAGTAAAACTTTACAGACTCTTACATCAATATTTTACTTTACGGACTCATCTGTCAAACTTGAATTACAAACCTAAAATAATAAACATATATTCTACAATACTATTGGTGAATTTATTTAATATTTACTATAATAATTTATAGGATTTAATTCAGATCACATTCAGACCATGTTTAAGAACACAAAAAATAATGAAAATTATAAACAAATATTTGAAACTTTGACAATAGTTCTATCAAAACCATCTCCGTCGCAACAGCTATCTGACGTTTTACAAATACATAATGCTATTAATTTATGTTTTTATCCAACACCTTTCAATAAATGTTCTATAACTGAGGCGATTTTAAACAAGTAAAGTAACAGATTACTCACTAGTGGTAGGTATAATTTTGAGAAAAGTCACTAATGAGTAATTTACAGAACACTTTGGTAACTACTTCGATTGAAATTTAAATTTAGAAAATTTAAAGCATATGTCACTGTGAAATAATATTGCTTTAATAAGTTTTGCATTTATTGAGAGAGGTTAGATAAAACATTATTCTTCACACGTGGGCAAAATGGAATTAACCACGCAATAAAATTATCACACTTAGTTTTTGACTTCGTGTGCTAAAATTTCTCCCGTGGGTAATTCCTTACTTTGCCCACTTGTTAAGAAAATAACTATTAATTAATAATTTAACGATTTTTGAAAAAATACAATGTATATCTAAGCACAAAGTATAATATAATCATATGGTTTATTCATAATGAAATATTATATGATGTCTTGATATACAAATAACTATTTCTGTATAATTTTTGGGGAAATGTATTGTTTTACTGTAGGAGTGTGCATATTGAAAGTTTCTAGTTTTATATATTGATGAAAGTATTGCTTGACTGACTTCGATTTCCTGTCTTTTTATTTAAGTAATCTCAACTGAAATCTGACGGTTCTTTCGAATGTCCGAATGCATGGAATCATTGTTACCTTTTCACACATGTAAAAATACAAAAATGCGGTACAAATAGGTGACGTAAAACACACACAAGCATACCGGAGTCGGTTGTGTAGACAGAGATAGAAATGGCAGCGAGTAGCTCGTGCCCAAACCAGACTTTTTTCTAGGTTAAACCGCATTTTTCAAATTTCACAATGTCGAGAACTTGAAATAAGAAACTCTACTCCTGCCTCATAGAACTCTGACCCTTATATTCATAGATAAATAAGAAGATTTAAATAGTTGAGGATGAGCAGTCTTGGTGAACATTGGCCAACTGATTGGTTTTCTTTGTAATTTACTGACTACACACTATAAATATGCCATATTCAATGACGCTTTGGTTGTTAGAACGGACCCTCGTTTGCTGGTTTACCTCTAGACGTCTAGTCTTCAGATGTTACATGGCGCGACTGTCACTTGCTCGTGAGATATTACTGTTTTTCCACGGATACCTCGATGCTTTTATATAATTTTATATGCGCAGTTATCTGCTGCTTAATTTACTGCCTAATAAAAACTGTAAAATATTATTTTTAAATGTTTATATTTTTTTGTTAAATAGATAATAAATTAGCCATTTGTTGATGCGTTTTGAATGTTTCGCCAAAACTAATATTTTGGAGAGATATATCACACTGCGCACAAATCATTCGCAATATCCTTTTTCTTACACGATTGGTCATCTATTTATTTAACTTACCATGTTGTTCTTACCGGGTATTAGGTTAAACAGAACGGTAAGTAACTTACTTGTCGTTCACTGAAAGGTAATACAATTTCTTTGAAAATTTAGTCTATTATAATTATTTAAAATTGTCTACAAGATCACTAATGAAAATAGTTGAAAAAATGTCGATGAGATCACTAGTGAAAAATGTCAGTGTAATTCTTTTCTATTGGTGGAAAATTTTAAATCCTCAAAATCCATTTTTGACAGATGACATAAGAGTTGAATTGTCAAATAAATGCTTGCCCGAATAGTGCAAAAATATAAGAATCACCAACGTAAAGTAATTACTGATGTCAGACAAAATTGTCTACCGTTCTTGATACTATTACTGATTAAAAACCAGAAACTATGATAGTAAATTACCCAAAATATTAAATCTATTAGATAGGGATCGAAAAATGATTAAGCGTCCCTGTAGAGTATTCTCCCTAAAATGTAATTTTATGGCATTAGAATCAAGTGTAAAATTCGGCAAATTCACGCGAACCGAATTCCGAAAAGAAGCAAGAGCAAGGCGTACTCGCGCGTGAGCGAAGCAAATACGCGTGGCGTGCGTGTAGCGTGTGACTTTGCGTGACACAACCAATGTTACGTTTCTTTTTCTATTTTTTCGGTTATCTCTTGAAGCATTGTTGGGGTGTTAATTGCCGTGACAGATCGGGGTAAGATTGCCTTTTCGTTTTATTTACAACCTAATTTGCATTAGTGTTTCAATATAAATAATACATTCTTGGGTTATTAACTCGAATAACATTTAATCTGGTAATAACTTTAATTACAGTTTTTCGTTCTTTGATACCCATATTTGAGTTTTAATTTACTTGAAATGATAACATAGCCAATTCGCAGCTCTATCAATTTACAGTTCACTATTAATTAAAGATTTATTAAAACATAAATAAACAAATATACCATATTGCAATATATTTTTTTTTGTGCAACTACCAGATCAAGTCACGATTTCCAAAGATGTTGAGGTAAATCCATAGAGGTAAAGTTAAAATGATAACAGTGGACTGAAGAATTCAAATTCAGGACCTCATAATCTGCAGTTTTATATCACTTTTTTAGTTAATTCAGGTTAACTAATCAATAAAATAACATAAACTGTTGACCGAAAAATAAATATTGGTAATATTAAATACTTGTCTATTGACTTAATAAAGTTTTGAATTACAACAAGCAAATTTAGCTAATTTATCAATTTGTTATAATAACTATGATCTATTGTTCTGCTCCAATATAACTACTAAAATATTTAGTCAAAAGCACATAAAAATAAATGTTAATAATTACTTTATTCGCAAATATATTTAATTACTTGATAAATTAACAAAAACTATAGTGGATCGTCTAGGAATAAAAATTTTGTTAATTTTTACTATAAATTTTTTACTGTGTATTCTTAATCCTACGATAATCTATATCAACTATTGAATAAAGTTATTTCAATATAAAACATAAAAATAAATGTTAATAATTACTATATTCACAAATATATTTAGTTACGAAATAAACAAAAATAATTTGTTACTTGCTAAGAAATTTGTAACTTGATAAATTAACAAAAATTAAAGTGGACCGTCTGGGAATAAAAATTTTTGTTAATTTTGACTATAAATTTTTTACTGTATATACTTAATCCTACGATAATCTATATTAACTATTAAATAAAGATATTTCAATATAGAACAGCTTACGTATGAGGTTTATTTAAAACGTATAATATGGTATTAATTTCAAATGCTGGATTTCAACGCAGTTATTAATAAAATAAATCAAAGCATTGCAAAACCTGTATTTAAGTACAATAAGGCGATAAACAAAACTTATAAAACAAAACAGAAACAATCCCATTTCCGGAATGGAACTTCCTACACTTTCGTTTCGTCACAAACACTGTAAGTGCGAGGCAAGATGTTCCGTAGTCACACCAACGTGCCTCATGCAATAACACACCTAGCACCAAGTCATCCTAGTGGGCTCTGCTTTGTGAAAAAACAATAAGTATTAGTAATAACGCCAACTGCCGCTAACAAGGGCATGGGCGATGCTCGGATGGGTGTTCCTCGCGGCTGTTGCTAGGAAACGTGATTGCTATTCATTGCAACGTACAACGTAGGGTTGAAGATGACCTTTTGTTAGCAGCGGATTTACTAGCGAAGGTGTGTAGTTTTTGACCTCATAGTCTGGCTGTGGAGGCGAAAGAATAGAATATAACTTGTGACTTTCCTTGCAACAGTATTACACTGCGAATTATTAATATTTAGCTCTAGGTACACAGCTCCATTCACGCTAAACTAACTAGATATATATTAGCAAAAATTATATAAATAACGTCACACCTTTTGCACTCACAATAGTGTTCTCAATTTTTTCTTTCGAGGACAATTTAAAGGCAACATATCTAAGAACTGTTATATAATTCAATAATTGAAAGTAATATATTAAAGGGAACATTATTTTGCCGGTAAAATTTTTATTTTAAAGCCGAGGGATTTTGTCATTAAAATTGTCGAAGTATTTTACCTAAAAGCAACTATCTAGAATTCTAGAGTACAAATTATACCTGAAATATAATGGAACCGAATTTCAATGCTATTTTTTTAATATTGCTGTAATTTTTTACCTATTCACTTTACAACAAAAGTATAAATATAAAAGTTGTTCAAAATTTAAAAATACATACAATAAGGCTCATTTGGTATCTCACAATATATCAATCAAATTAAAATAAATATTTATTAGCAAAATTGTTTCAAGGCAATGGAAAATTAGACAAAAACGAAAATTATATGATATTTCAAAAGCAGGTTAAAATTTAATTATTTATTTAACAGAAAGAAATGGAAAGATATGAATTCTAAAATTCTCCATTATATTATTTCAATCAGCTGCGAAATTTCCAAATTAAATAATACAACAATGTAATAATTAATCTAAATCTGTTTTTTGAATTGGCAAATATTTTTCATTTTTGTTTAATTTTCCATGGCTGTGTTACAATTTTCCTAATAAATATTGATTTTAATTTTATTGATATATCCTAAAATACTAATATTTAGGTAACCAAATGGGCCTTATATGCATGAACTTTTGAATTTACACTTTTGCTGTAAAGAGATTAGGATCAGTAAAATAACAAAAATACTTTTATTCCACACATCTTGTATATTTTATCTGCACCCGTTAATTAAATGTCTTTTATCCCACTCATTTTGTGTGAGTTAAGAGCTTCTTTACCGCACTCGTTTTTAATAACGTACTGTTTATTATAAATGTTAGTAATACAATCTTTATAATTCTTTAAATTAATTGATATTTTTTTAAGCTTGCTCTTCTATTTATCAAATTTATCCCCTAAGCCTTTAAATTTGTAAAGAAATCTAAATACGTATTTCAACAACTAAGTTGTCATCATCAGTAGAACAAAAAGATGGATACAACCAAGATTACACAACTTGTGAACCAGTGGCCAAGATTGACCCAGTTCGAATCCCACAGCTGGCAGTTACCATTTTAATTGTTTCTCGGTAACATCTTTAGGGCCTTGATTTGACGAAAGCAGCGTGGTATACTCAAAATTAGACAAATGTCTTAATGAAATTTGTTTATTAATTATGATTAATAATATGTGTAACTGTATACAACAAAGTTTCTAATGACTGCATGCCTACAATAAAGTATATGTAGAGTTCTTTTAAACATGGTCTAATTATGAGATTAGCATGTGATTAAGCCCAGAAAAGTTTGCATAATGCAAGTCCATATCGGGCATAAAATTAATTCAATCTATCGACATGCAATCAATTTCAATAGATCGCAATCACCACATCCAACGACTTCGTAAAACCAAAATCCGTTAATTAATAAACTAATGATCGTAATTTGATATGAAATGATTCATGTCTTCGATGTTAGGTACATTGATGTATAAGTATATTTCTATAAGCATGCGTAAATAATTAATTAATATATAGTTAGTAACAGACACGGTTGTCATATAAAACTGAAAGGTATTAATTGGTTGATCATTGCTTAGCTGTAGACTAAGGGACACAAAAAGAAAGGAAATGATTATGATTAATTTTGCGAGATTGTACGCAGTTCCTAACGCGTATAAAGTCATATACAATAATTATATTTAATAAAGTATAAAATGAGATAAAACGCAATTTTTATACAGATATAAAGTAGGATAGTTGGTGTTGCATATAGTAATTATGTTTATTTTCATTTCTATAGTTTTTCTTCATTATAAGACAATGGACACAATTTATGGTTAAATAATGACTGTAATAATAGTTATTACAAATGGTAACTGAATAAATATTAAATTTCTAATTAAAATACTAGGATAACACAATATTTTAAACAAATATGTTCTCGCGCCTCCGTGTAAAAGCACTAGTTTACACATCTCAAAATCGTTTAGAAACTGCTCGTTTTCCAACCTAGGCCGGTAAAATTTAGGGACTTTTGAAAGGTTAGCAAAAAACATTAAATATACAGAAGTAGAATATTTTAACTGCTGTAAAAATCATATTGCCTAATATGTTGCATTATTTATTTAAATTATTTATTGAAGATATCTATAATCTGTACGATTCAAAGAAAGATTAAAATATTATTATTATTAATTGGCTATGTAAATACGTCACTTTAAAAATCTTCAAAATCTTGCCAGTACAGAATTTATGAATATGTATGAACATAAAAAATACGCAGTAATTAATATTTAACAAATAAATCAATACTTTATTTTAATAAATTTATGATAAAATCGACACCAAAAATAATATGTATCAATACATATTCAGAAATTGTCTTACGAGTGCTTGTAATTTACAATTTTCAAAACATACTTGTAAAATGCCTTGACTAGTGATACAAATAACTATTATTGTACTGTTTCTGAATATATTTTAATATCAATAATTTATTATAATTATAAATTAATATTTATAAGAAATAATTTATATAATATATTGAATTTAGTGGAAGAAACAGTGCGAAATGATTACTGGCGCTTACATAGCGGATTGAGCCGATACTACAGTCAAGGACGAAAAAATATTGAGTGCGATCTCTTATGCTCCATGGGTGTGACTTTGACTCAATTTTGTCAGTTTGTTATACCAATTAAAGCCAAGGACAAATGTTGCTAAATTTAAAATCAAAAGTCCTATAGCAAGTCTCTTTTTTATCTTTGATGACTGCTTTTAAAAATTAAAGGTATTTTATTTCAAAATATTCATTGATATTTTAATAATCTTCGGTAACAATACGTTTTAAAAAATAAATGTATGTTTATACAGTTCGTAGAATAACAATTGTCGAGAACAAAAAAATTGTTATTATATTCTAGTTGTGTTAATGCGCAGTCTTAATAATTACTTTTAAATCAATAACGAGACATCTGATCAACGCCTAACAAATTGACAGTTCTTATCGACAGATCTTAGTTTTTTCTGTAAATTAATTAGCACTTGTAATAAATTTTTTATATTTTAAGTTTGACAAGTGCAGTATATGGATTATTAATCTATTTTTAAATCTCACTTTTCCGTTTTGGCTACAAGTAAAACTAGTTTATATAACCGCGTACTGCGGATCCCAAAAAAATTGTTGGAAGCAAGATTAAATATATATTTAGTTAAATTGAAATCTCGGACATGTCTTGGCAATATTTTTGATGTTTAGCGTGTAAGTTTATCTACAATCGCACATGATTTCGTTGTTAATCTGTAACGGTTCCACTAATTAGTGACGCAATCATGATTAAAGCCTCTCTTATTGATTGGTATTAAATTCCACGTTTAGTTTAGGTGTGGTTCAAACACTTTTAATGCTAGTGCTTTATTTTTCAGTAATTTATGTTGTTTATTTGTAACCTTGACTAGAAACCAGATTATTTTTTGTTACCTTATTTATAACGGTTTACAAATAAATAATCAGGATAGCTATAGATCTACAGGTATAAATATAATGTTTAAGACATATAAAACTTGGCACCCCCTGGAGCGAATACAAGTAACAATTATTAAAATTTTTACAATTCCGGTTATGTAGCAAAGATATAAAGGAAGATTAATCGTTTGCCACCCCTTAAAACTGGGTGAAACATCATATTTATTATTCCCATTGAACGTAGCAATTATTAAAATCATATTTTTCCAATTCCGATTCATCAATAAGTTATCTCGCGGCAAAAATCATCCCACAGACCAAGTAACGAAACATTGATTCAAGAAGATCATTTACCATTCACATCGAAATCTATAATTTGCCCGGTAAACAGCAACTTTTAATTACAGCCATCAGAACGAACCCTAGAATTAAACCCTCACGAGTCAGAAACACTTGAAAATCGTCCGCAAGCGATTCAATAATAACAATAATCTCTACAGCGCTATAAATTCATCAGGTACACCCACGCCAAGGGTTGCAGGGTAAGCAGCTGTACACTCACTTGATACTTACAGTCTGGACTAGTTGCTGTTTTCGCCCAAGTCGCGCTAGTGTCGCTGGTACATTCTTACTCAAATTATAACAATACAAGATTAATAAATTAACCCAATATTAAATTTATTTAGAATTGAAATGCTTTTTCTACATTGCTGTATTTGTATATTTCTTCACTTGAGAGCAAAAGTGTAAATACGAAAGCTGTTCAGAGTTTTAAAAAAATGTTAATATTTCATGACATATCAAACAAATTAAAATTAATATTTATTGAAAAAAATTAAACAGAAAAAATATTTGATATTTCAGAAAAACGATTTTGAATAATTTCTTACAATGTTGTATTATTTTCTGTAGAAATTTCATAGAAGATTGTAATGATGCAATAGCAAATTTGAGAGTTCATTTCTTCCTATTTCTTTTTCTTAAATAAATAAATCTAAAATTGTTTTATGAATTGTCAAATACTTTTTCGTTTTTGTTTAATTTTCTATGGTTGTCTCCGTATTACAATTTTTCTAATAATAATTAAGTTTAATTTGATTGAGTGATTATTGTATGCATATCTAAATTTAGAACAGCTTTCTATTTACACTTTTATTGTAAGTGAATTGGCAAAACTATAGTAAGATGAAAAAAAAAAAATCATTTCACTCAATCACGGTATTTTTTAAATTTCGACCAATGACAATCGAATATCAGTGAATATTTGAACTTGTGCTGAAACCCGGGTATTTTCACAAGTGCGATACTCGAGTATTTATATTAATTATAAACACAATAAGGAAGAACCGAATAGTTTAATTTCTTTGTTTTAAAAGGACAAAAAAGAATAATATCTTCAATTTATTTATTTATTTCTTCAAAAGAATTACTTTCAAAACGCTGATGACTCATTTTTATCGTAATTTTACAAATGATATTTATCAAAGTCATTGATATAACGTTTAAGAATAATATAAAATAATGTTCAATAATTTAAAATAGTTACTGAAATTTAATTTTAATTTTATTGATATATCGTGAAATACTAATAGTTAAGTTATCAATTGAGCCTTATTGTACGTATTTTTAAATTCTAAACAACTTTTAACCGAGCTCCTTGGTAGCGTCTGAAACGATACGTCATTGTCTAGTCCAAGATCGTATTTTGAATCATGAACTGTTTTATTATTGAATTGAAGTTTAGTTGTCAAGTTAATGCAGAGAGCAGTTTAATAAATATTTTGCCGGATCACCCGATTAGAAATTGGCGCCCAACGTGGTCATGGCTATACATTTTATTTGAAATTTTGTCTGTATTTTGTATTGTTCAAAAGTTGCTTAGACGAACTTCTAGATTGGAATGTACAATTAGAACCCTCATATAAGTACATGGTAACCGCATTTATTATAAACTTGGATGGTCAAATTAAAGACACATAAAATATATATCTCGTATCCAGATCTGCGAAAGCAGATTGGAACTCCCAAAATGGGCAAATGACATGATGATATATTTACTGTAGAAAACAAATGCATAGTCAAACTGTGCTAATCTAGTGACTCTAGGCAGCGTAGCACCAGGAGATCTGGCGCTCTTTGGCGAAGTGGCCGTGTCTGTCCACGGCCCACGCGATCCCGGAGTCTGTGAGCTCGTCTAACAGGTTTAAACGCCTTCACTTTTTACTTGGCTGGATCATGGCTTGCTGGTTCTACACTGTGTGATCTGTGATGGGATTTTCTAGATGATGCGAGATTGTTTATTTGTTTGTTTATAATTTGTTTACGGAAGGTTTGTGGTTTATAACAAAACATAATAATAATTTTATTTGTGGCAGTCTGTAATTGTTTTCACACTTATGTAGGTTTGTGAATGCGCAAATGAAGGTGAATAATAATTAATGGTAATTAATAGTGCTTTGCCTACATTGAAGCAAAGTATTTTATGGCTTGTTCTACAGGATTATTCTTCTGGTAAGTCATAAATTATTTCAGTACTACTGTAGATTAGAAACATTAAAATTCCTCCATTTTACAACTGATTGTGTATAAATGTAATTTTACTGTCGATTATTTGCATAAAACATGTTTAAAATAAAAAATTGACACTCCTTTATAATTAAATTGTTAAAAATAACTGCAAAATAAAAAATCGTAATGATGCATTGTTATGTTTCTGTGGTTAGGAATACGTAAAAAACTAAATTTCCCTAATAAAATAATCAGAACAAAAAACCCTATAATGAAGAGTCACGACTGAGAAGTAAACAGCAATCGTCCACGCTAACAGTGTAAGCATCGTTTTTTCTCAATCTCTAACATCTGTCTCCTTCGCTCGCACTGTCAACGCGATGGGTCCGTCTTTCTTTTTATTTTGTACCTGTTACAGAGCTCGATGTGGCCGGCCACTCCACCTGTCCATCACGGGGCTCTTCTTCTCTTCTTTATCTTTTATTTGTTATTTCTTTTCTCGGGCCGCGACTAAGAGCAAACGGAGGAATAGTTTCGGCAGAATTTTTATTATCTTCCAGAGACATCTAGCTGAATATAACGGTACTGAATTCATTGAGTCAAGAAATATAAAAATAATTTGACATTGGCAAGGAACATTTTTACCTCCCGCCAAAAGGGAGGTAAAGGATCGTGAAAAAATACTATTTTGGACTTTTAGTCAATAAGCACGTTTGCATTTTCTCTAATATTACAGAACAGTAAAATTTTACATTTGTACACCCTAAGGAAAAGTCCAGTTGATTATAGAGAAAATTTGACAAACGGGTGTGGTACTTTACTTGAATCACTATAACATTTTTTGTAAACATGTATGAAACAAATGTTTCTGATTTTCATTTATTTATTAATTTTTTTGTGAAAGTTTGGTAACTATCCATACAGCAGCTGATTGGTTTGTTTGATATACCAGTATAAACAGAAGTTATCAGACATCAACAGGAATGTAACGGTATCGGGGAAGAAAATAGTTTAAAGTATTTGGCTGCTGTTTGTCCATTGATAAAATTAATGACATAAGTGAGTAATTTGGCTAACGAGTGTCGCCGAAGTATCAAGTTTAACCTATATTGAGCTGTCAATATTCGATATCAGAATCATATTTTATATAAATTTTTTGCTCATTATTAAAGTTAGTAAAGTTAACGGACGCAGAAAAAACGAAAACAAATACCTTGTTAATTAAAATAAAATTGATTTTTCATCATCATTTCCGGTCGATGTAGTTTTTCAAATGTTTTTTCTACAAGCGCCAGATACGATAATTTTAAATTACTAATCTTTACTCTAGTCATGCCTAAATCCTCTTTAGTTATTTTTATTTATTTAGTTGGTATCTCTTTCAGAAGGTGATTTCGGTTCGGCTACTAACAAACAAATATCTGTAATCTACAAAATTTTGTTTTATTTTGGAGTAGATAATGTTTTTTGCCGGGATTTAAAATGAATGTGCTTAAAAATTTTAATGATTCGTTAATCTGGATTTATGTTAATTACTTGTTAATTTGATTGAAGCACTCCGCTTCTTAATTGATACTTCCGATAACAAATTTGAGTTTTCTGAGATGCTTTCGTCTCTCATCGCGTTGCCATCGTAAATTAACTTTACTTTTTGTTTCGACAAACGGAAATCATTTGCCGACCTAACACTTATTTATGGAATCAGGAGATTACTTAATTTTTTCTCGGAAAATTACATAACAGTTTCATATTTTATGTGCCCGAAATAAAAACAACTTACAAAATATTGTTTCCATGAAGTTTCATTTATTAGTTACTATTAAAAAGGAAATAGTAATAGAAAGTATTTTTGAAGAAGTCTTGGAGAAAAGAAGACAAGAAGAAACAAAAAAGAATTAAAGATAATGGAAAGAAAAATAATTAGAAGAATACGAGCACCAAAAAAGTATCTAATAAGGAATGTACTAGAATACAAATGAATCATGAAATAGTACAAGAACTAGAAGAAGACAGAATGAGGAAAAAAACAGCAAAGAGAGAAATGGGTAAGACGCGTATATAGAGCTGAAGAACTATACCCAATAAAATCTGTGCTAGAATGGTGCTCAGCAAAAAGAAGAAGATAAGGATCACTATTTATTAGAGAATTAGAAAAGTACTTATAAACAGCAGGAATTAAAAATTGGAAAGAAAAGCAACAAATAGAAAAAAGTAGAAAATATTAATTAATAATATTTAAAAAAAAGGAATATGATTCCTTAATGAAAAGAGATGCGACTTCAAAAGAAATCTTAAGCCATTGTAGGTTTATACAATAATGGGGTGTATTATGTAAAGTAATTGTAATTTGTAATTATTTAATGTAAAATAATTACATTTTTTGCAAGTAATTGACCTAACTAAGAAATTACATTTTGATCACAAAGTTATGTAACATGACGATTGTAATTTAATTAACATTGAGACAGTAATTATAAAAAAGTAATTCATTACATTACAATTCATGGTATGAGCTTCGATTGGGAGGTAGCAAATGAATTATTATGAATTAATCTAAATTAGAAAACGGTGCAAGTCGGCGCGACATGATGTAGTAGAAATATATAAAACGGTTGTCGATTAGTCGCGCAGGTCCTGATTCACTCGAAACAGCAATCTGCTCCGTTGAAAACCGAACAAAAACAAGAGAAATAAAAAGCGTGGACAGTGAGGAGGTTGAAGAAACAAAAAACCTGGTGTGGAGCGTTTTTCCCATTATAATAATAATCGCGCGTGGTGCTCTTGCGTTGCAAGGGAAGGACAGAAAGAACGGATAAAAGTCGAAACTTTTTTCCTCGTCCGTTCGTCCGTCCGGCAGTCATAAATAAGGTGTATCATGACAGCGACTAAGCTAGCGGCAAATGTCCGGTGCAGGCGCAGCAACACGCGCACTCGCTCGCACGCCACCGCGCAAGGCGAAGCGGCGAAGAGGCCCCAGGCACCGGGCCCAGACGAGCCGCCGAATCCGGTCCTCACGGACTCCGTGTGTGCATCATCCCGCCAACGTCTTATCTAGCGACTAGGAGATCCACCAGCAACCACCTACCCGATTTTTGAATCAACCATTTTAACAGCAACGGGATTGCAAGAACTTTTGCGTCGCGTAATAATAATAATAAAAAAAAATACCAGGGCAAATAAAGGGCACTACTCGTTTACAAGTTTACTGATTTTTATAAATATAGTAACTCAAATTATACGCATGGAGTAAATACATGAGTGTATGAAGCAAAATTATTGGGTAAGAAGAAGAGAGGAAGGCCGATAAAAACTTGGAACGAAAAAGGCAAAACAGCAGTAGAAACAGAGTTGCTACATGGCAAGAATGTAAAAAAATAATGGGAGCTAGAAATATCTGGAAAATTTATTGGAAGAAAAGTTAAGAAACTAAAACAAAAAAAATGACACCGGTATTCACACCGAAAGATAGAAGGGCTTTAGGATTAAGAAAGTTTAAAAAGTGTTAAATAAATCACTCAAATAAACATATCATAAACAAATAAAGGAGGTTATGCTTTATAAACTTTCCGGTATCCGGTTTGGCAAACGTTCTGATTGGCTTGTAGTTCGCTACTTTCGGAGCCATCACAAATGCGTACTTTTTTAACATAAACCAAAGATTTAATTGACAATTCAAATTATATATGGGGTTAGTTTAACATATTTGTAATAATATTATTTTTTCTCTAACAAATGAAGATCAAAGGGGTGCAGTGCACCTATCTTCATAGTGTATAGTTCCCTTTAAAATGAAGGTGCTATCTAAAACATCAACTAATATAAAGCTGTTACAAGGTATATAAAATTAAAGCAATTGGTTTACAATTTTCTTCTTTTGCTTCATGTACAAATAGGAAGAATAAAAACAGTGACATCTTCATAAAGTAGCAACACGCATTCAAAAAATTTCTATACATTAATCAAACAATTCTCCAACAAAAAAAAAACATAACAAATACAGTTAGATCAAAGGTGACTACGAGCTCGAAAAAAAGCAAAAGTGTCCAGGTGTTGACTTCAGTCTCTTTCACGCCTTTTTAGTCCGTCTCCAAAGACTCTCTTCCCGCAACGTATAATTTTCTAAACGCGGTAAGTAATTCGATGCCGAAATAAAAACTAGAAATAACGACACTGGAAAATTTCACTCGCGTGTCAAGTTTTTGTGCCGGTAATGTAGAAACCGCACGCGGGTAATGATATTACCGACCGTAGACCGAGGAATCATTGCTGGACAATAAAGAGGATTTATTTTGTGGTTTGCTGTTTGTAATTTCGCGACAAATATAAGGAATATTCAATTGTATGAGTTGAGGTTAGCTATGGTTGTAAACTTGGCAATGCATAATAGATTTTACAGTAAATAAATAAATGAGTAATACAAATGTTTAGCTATGCTGCTGCATATTACGTAGCTATGTCTTAAATCTTTACTTGTCATAATTACTTTTTATGTTTGTGTGATATATAGACTTACTCATAAAAAACTTATTTCATTATAGCGCACTACGGTATGCGTGGAAAAATTTATGCAATACAATTAGAATTACAGTACAGTGTGGCGTATTCACACAGGACCAATAATTATTTCTTAATGATGAATTATTCAGCAAAACAGTAAATTAGTTTTTTGTACTCATACATTAAATGGTCTAAGCAACGTCTGAAATATCAGTTTCTCAGCTCTCCGATAGATAAAGGTACGGAAAACTTCAGAAAAACACTCCTATTTATAAATCATTATTTAAAAGATATATGTAGATTAAAAAAGTATTGTTACTGAAACACTCTTTTGCTAATTATAATAAATGAAAATGGGAGAATTTTAAATGAAATTTGGCAATATTTCTTCCCCCCACATACCCAAGACATGTATTTAAGTTGTAAAAAAGTATATAAAAAATGAAACACACAATACAGTTTTTCTAGAAATTTGAAGCAAATTCTAGAAAAGTACAAGTTTCTATGATATAGCCCGTCTTATGTTATTCATGAGAAGATGTCACAAAATTATCAAAAAGTACTCAAAAGACATTAAAACATATTCCATGAGTTTAAGCAAGATTTAATTTTGTCATTTATTGCTATGGATATCAGCTATATACATTGCCGTACAGTTCCAGTTCAACTTCAAATGCAATATAGGTTGTCAATGTTAAATGAACTGAAGATATTTACTAATGCAGAAAATATTCGAAAAGCTATTTGTTGCAATTTTTGTTATAGTGTAAGCTATTATGATATCAAGTATCATTTAATCTGGAACAGTACGGTAATGTATACAGAGTGGTGAATCGAAGGACGCATTATCAATGCTATTTTAGAAATATTCAATGATTTCCTTCCCTTATTACTTAACATAAAAAAAAATAAACAGCTTATTGTAGAGGAAGGATTTCTACATTTTTAACACCAATATTTATAATTTTACTCTACTTGGAACCGGAATAATAACGCAAATATATATTAGAATTTTTCTTCAAATTATCAGTGCTATGAAATAACAAACCAAATGTACCAATTGAAAGTTATTGGTCTTATCTATCATCATTGCTTGATATCAGAGGTCTTGATTAAAAATATATAATTTGGAAGAATAAGTAGGTATAGTGAAATGGTTTAATGGTCAACATAGTTCTCGACAAAAATGTATTAAATAAAATAATCTCTCACAAGTAGATTCACAAAAGGGATTAGCGCTAACTCCATTTTTGCTATTAGTCGTAACTTCATTTTCCATTCTCAGAACAAAACATATTTATTTTAACTAAGGTTGTAGTTAAAATTGGTTAGCATCAATTTTGACACACTGCTAATTTAGTTAATTTAGAAACAAAGTTACAGATATTGATAAAAAATAGAGTTAGCGTTAATAAATTTTGTGAATCTGTCTGTCAAATAATATCACATTTATTTTGTTATTTCATGGCACTGGTGATGTTATGTTAAGAAAACATTCCCGTCATTTTTCCGGTTAAAAATAGAGTAAAATATTACCTAATAAAATGTACAATTTTTCCCTCTACAATAAACATTATAACTTTTTAAATGTAAAGTAATTAGGGAAGTCAATAATAGAACATTTCAATTAGAGTATTGAAAACGCAATCGATTCACCACCATGTAGGTATATCTGATATCCATAGCATTATATTAATAACATAAAAGTGCATGATGCACCATAACTGAAACTCACAGTACTTACAAGAACGAAAATCTTTTCATCTTTAATTTTAGAATTAGAACATTTTTTTCTGGGTAGATGTAACTAACTATCAATATTATTATAACAAATGAACACGCATTATTTAATTTCATTGATGAGTTTATACAAAGAAAAATGTAACATAATTTCCACTGTAAAATAAAAATATCTAAAGTAGTAAAAACTTAAAAGAGCAAACTGTCGAGAAATCAAGAACAAACGCAACGGTGAAAATATAGAAAGCACCCATAAGCAGTATCAACCCAACTGCAACCTTACTTTCTCATTCAATACGAGTTAAAATCCTCTGCATCAGAGTAGCAACCAATCAATCAATTCATCCGAGTAAAGAAGAATAATTTCATAGCATTACACCTGTTTAGAATGTCTGGTATAGCTGTTGAGATTATTACCTGGAGATTTATGGATCACCGAAGCTGATCGATTAATGTTATATTGTTCGATATTAAAAATAGGCGGCTGTGGTCAGCGTTACGCAACTGTTTAGCGCTAATTCAAGTTTATGTTCTGTGTGACAGATCAGGGAAATAAGCGGTTTAATCATATGTTTCGAGTCGAATTTGTTGTTTGGCTCCGGGGTTAGAAACCTGGAGTAATTTTGTTAAATGGCCATTTTGCCTTGAGACAACACATTACTTGAAACATGAAAGGAGAAAAGAGAAATATTAGTTAAATAAAATCGGTAAACTGCGAAAATTGTGGAGGTTATTATCGTATTATTGCGGTAAATGGCTTCGAACGGAACTGTTTTAAAACTGTCCCATGCTTTGGGCGAAATACAATTTCGAAGAATATTTTTATACAAGCAAGCACAATGTAACAAGTTCTTGTTTAATTTATAATTAGTTGTAATTGTTTTCGTTGCTGATGTAGCAGCAATTTTTTTTAAACAGCTATATTGTATATTGTCTGTGTGTATAGGGACAGATTGAAGAAGGGAAGAAAGGAAGCCCAATTTCAAGAACAAAAAAATCTGGTGTGGGCACCACACTACTTTCTTATACAAATAAAACCAACTGAATATGTATGACTTGTTACTTGCGTATAACTATTGTGACATTTATTTGACATATGGATATTATATTTATCGAAATATTGCGATTTGTAATATTTTTCAAAATACGGAAATTTCCCCAAATATGACTTAAAATTGTAAATTTTTTTTATTACATTTCTTTATAATATTCTCACCAGGAAACCTATTGCAGCAAAGCGCATCGTCATATCTCTAATATTTTTCGAGATATGAAGATTTTTTATATTTTCCGAAGAGCAACTTTGAGGAGCGGTAACTCGAAAACTATACAAGATATCGAAAAATATCTCCAGTTGTGTGTTTTTCGTGCCATTTATAATAAATTAGTAAATTTTGAAAATTTTGAAATTTTTTTGAATTTTTTTCAAAATTTCGATTGGAGATATCTCGACAAATATGAAAGATACAGATTTGCAGTGTTCACCAATCGATTCAGCTCGACGAAATACATAAACCCTGAAAATTTCAGAAAATTCGGACAACCGGTTGAAATGTTAGAGCAAAAAGTCGGAAAATGGCAAAATTCAGGCCAAACGTCAAGGGGTACCTATTGACTTTTTGGACAAAAAACGCCATTTTACGGCTTTTTTCTCTAACTTTCCATTCCGTAGAGCGATTTTTATAAAACTTTGCATACTTATGTATTTCGACGAACTGAATCGATTGGTGAACACTGCAAATCTGTATCTTCAATATTTGTCGAGTTATCGCCGATCGAAATTTTGAACAAAAATACAAAAAAATTTCAAAATTTTAAAAATTTGCTAATTTGTTATATAAGGCACCAGAAACGCTAAACTGAAGAGAATTTTTAGATATCTCGAGTAGTTTTTGAATTACAGGTCTTTAAAGTTGCACTTCGAAAAATACCAAAAATCGACATATCTCGAAAAATATTAGAGATCTGACGATACGCTCTGCTACAATGAGTTTCTTAGCGCTTATATTATAAAGAAATGTAATAAAAAAATATTACAATTTTAAGTGAGGATATTCCGTGAGTCAAATTTTTCTATCGGTATGTGAATCTGTATTGAATGATTAAGAATTACAGTTTCTGTTATTTGTTTGTTCCCATAGCAACTAAAATTAGTTTACGATCCACAGTCCGACGCATTACCACGGATCTATTTACCCCATTTTAATTTTTAAAGAACATAGATACAGTACATTTGGTTCATTATGTTGGCAATAATTTTTGCCGGAGTTGAAAGCTCTTGGCAGCAGTTAAATATATCACCAGCAAACGAAATTAATTTGTGATACCACAGATAAAAAAAATTAATATTTGAATTTGATAAATAAAAATAAATGAATTGCTTTTTAATGTATTAAACGACTTATTATGTATCTTTGTACGGATTCGGTTGCATTAATTATCAATTTTATTCTTTTCGTACAAAAAATATTGTACAATCTTTTGGGTGAAATCGTTGTCCCGGCTGGGTACACAAAAAAAGTAACCTTAACAATTAAGAAACTAAGCTCGTTTATGTAGTAAACATTTAGAATTGTTTCCACAAAAATTTGGTACATTTTCAGAAAATGCATCTTATATCCTCAGTTCACCGAATATTTAAAAATTATAAGGAACTTTTCATGTATATAAATAAGTAACTATTATAAATGTCAAACTTGAATGGGAAGTGATTTATTAAAGATTCAAATCAAGATTTATATACTAATATACGAAAGTCGTATGGGGTCACACAATAATTAGATATTATTTCACACTTCTTTTTTATGTACTGTATATAAATATTATTTATTGTTTTAGAAACTGTTTCTTGTTTTGATTGTTAAAAATGTTATTTAATCACAATTGTTAATTATGTTATTGTTTACTTGTTGTTGTGAGAAAATTATTAATAGGAAATAATTGTTCCTGACGTAATAGAACTTTTCATACCATACGCACATACATAATTACATACATAAATATTTTTAGCCTTTCAAATATATTAACGATGGCACTAGAGATATCCGTACGAATTTAGTTATCATTGATATGGTAGTGTACTAGTAACCCGTATATTTTAATTAATTAATTAATTGCCTCGATGGCCTTGTGAACCAATATTAATTAAAATCGTTCTTATCTACAGCAACATTAAAATTAAATATTTCTTTTCGTCAGCTACCTGTATATCCTGAGCCACCTTGATATTTCAAATAAATTGTCACATTTATCTGCCGTTATACGCGACGACAGTTTTTTTTTCAACTGCACCTAGATATAAATTCAAGTTTTTACTATTTCAGGTGTCAAAATTAATAGGTTAAAGTGTGAAAAATGGGTCGACATTAAATAGTATTAATCGGTAGCAGATTTATTTTTGCTTTGTAGATGTTAACCTGTTATATAATAAAAAAAGGTTTAAATGACATTGAAACAGAAATAACAATTATTTAAAATCAAGTTTGTCGCCCATTTTGTTTGTCTAAAAATTGCGAATGCGTTGGCTGTTTCATAAACAATTGAAAGGCGTCATATGAGTGTAGATAATTTCTCTGCATGCACGCGAAATAAACACGACAACGTTTTAATTCCATTGGCTCCCGCTAGTTAGCGCTAATTAATACAACGTATGAGAATCTAGTGAGCATTGACTGTCTCGCATGTATACAAGATTTCATTGTTGTATGTGTTTATACCTTGGACTCAATTGGGTATTGTTTAGCAATGCTTTTGAATTATTGTTTTTCAAAATGTTGCTAGTCGCATGAGAAAAAATTATTTTTATCTCGTAGCAGAATTATTAAAGCTGCAATATTTTGTTTATACAGGATGTTCATTTTAAGTGGTACTCTATTGCTATTTCGAGAACTATGGCATGGCAAACTTCATATATCCATATTTAAATAAAAATGATACATTTTTATTTTGCATTTTTCTCAAATATTTTGTATTATTTGGTTATTACATGTGAATATCATTGAATTCAGAAAAAATACTGAATCGAATAAGCAAATAAAAAATAGGTTGCCATTTAAAATAAGAAAGTTGCACCCCGCATTTTGAGAACCACAGGTCCAAAAAAATTCTTGTTTCGCTCATTTTAATTGTCTTATAATATAGAAATTGTTTGCTAATTTAACCGATCTCGTAGCTCTTATAGTTCTCGAAATAGCAATAGTGTATCACTTAAAATGAACACCCTGTATATGGTTGTAATAAATTAATAGTTATTTATGTAACAAGGCACTGAAGTTTAACTTTTTATCACGAATATGGAATTTATTTGCCGAGGCCCGTAGGGCCGCAGTTAATAAACCATGTGAGTTTTTACAAAATAGAGGCAGAGGAAAATGCACAATTTGAGCCTATACAGATTTCTATGAAAAATAAAACAAACAGCTTGAACATTTTTGTTGCCAGAATTGTCAAAATATTTTATATTATTTCCAAATTGTTTTATTAGTTGCTGATGGCTTATTTATATTTGATATTAAAAATGGAAATTTAGCAAAATAAAAAAAAATCAATGCGTTAAATAGTATTAAAAAACATTTTGAAAGATTATTTAACAAATAAACTATTATCTGCAAAAAAATTAAGAACTAATTTATTAAATGAAGAGGTGCAAAACAAATTACGATTATTCTCACTTATATGCTCTATAGTATTTTTATTGCTAGATAATGATAGTGATTTATTCGCAGCAAGTGTTATAAATTATTTAAAATGTATTACGATATTAATATTTATAAAATAATCATTCCAAGTTGACAGATCGAGTAATAATAATCAGTATGTAGTTTTAAATTTTTATAAATTGTATTAAATTATTGGTTTAATGAGAAAATTATAATATCGTTTACATGCATGCTACATATTCATACACAAATTAATTATTTTAATATTATGCTCAAAATGTTTTACTTTCAATAAGAATTTTAATTTGTTCTCTATATCGCTTGAATCATTTTTATTAAACATGATAATAATAAATAAAACAGTCGTAAAAATGATTTATTGTCTAAAAGAAAACCAATAAAATTGAGAAATAATAGTATAGAATATTTTACTGTTTTTTTTTATCTAGAAGCTGCCACCGGAAACCAAACAGAAACATTAAAAATTCAACCTGATAAAGGGTTTCCTAGATCCCTGTGTTACGTTTGTGTAACTATGAAAGAAGAGTGACTGTCCAGAGTTAAGTACGTATACCAATTTATTAATATTATTTACGAACAATCCTGTCGGTGTGACAACTTGCCTCGAGTGTCCAAGTGTCCCTTGTTTCACGGAGTTTTGTCGCGGCTGTACATGCAGCACGTATACGTGTTTGTATGTCTGTGTGTGTGGACATATCAAGGATGTGTTGGAGTGTGTGTGAAGCCCCCCGCGCACACCCGCAAGGCTGCATCGGGCGATGGACGTTGACCCACGCATGCGGACGTGCGTAAGAATGTGTGTACGTGTGTGTGGGGATAGGACGTGTTGGTTTGATACTAAGCCGTAACGAACGGTGAACTGAAATTTCTACCCCGTGTCTTTGGAAAATATTAGGATTATGATGTTTTAGATAGGATAGTTTGCAATAGTGAGTTTGGGAAAAAAAGGTTCTTCTAGTGATGCTTCCAGAGGAGACAAGGATATGTAAATCTAGATGTAGTTTTGTTTCCAGTTGCTGAGACCAGAAATTCAACTCCTTCTATTCTACTATTTTTTAATGATCCCAAGAATAAACTTCACATCTATTCTAATTTCCTCGATACTTTTCATTACTATTACTACTAAATTATGATCATAAGATCCTCAGTTCATATGTCACAGTCAAAAGTTTACTATTAA
The DNA here is from genome assembly GCA_963942605.1 of Poecilus cupreus. Classification (NCBI taxonomy): domain Eukaryota; kingdom Metazoa; phylum Arthropoda; class Insecta; order Coleoptera; family Carabidae; genus Poecilus; species Poecilus cupreus. The sequence goes on from OZ012719.1 coordinate 5,736,323, forward strand.
TTTTTTTAATGAAACAATCGGGCCAATTTTCTAATAACTTGCTACCATAACAACTTGCTAATTGTGATAAAATGAATCGTTTATTAACTGCTAATGAAATATTCTCCATTAAATATGAAGTTTTGATGTGATATGAATTGGACCGATGTTCAACTAACTTTAAAGTATTCCAAATTACTATTGAAAACATAAATAACTGCTGTAGTTTGTAATGACTGCTTAAAGATTGAATCAATTTTAATTTACTATAATTTGTTTATTATTAGTATTTATCGAACTAATCGGTAAGCTGAGAATAAAAGATACATTTTCTATAAATGTTATAACAATTAAGAAACTAAACACGACTATTTACTAAACAATTAGTATTATGTACAAAAATGTTTGGTATATTTTCAGAAAATCATCTTATATCCTCAGCTTATCGGATAGTTCGGTATATCCTAAAGAATCTTTTTTTCGTGAGTTTGTACAATTGACAGTATAATATATAGCATATATAGAGAGCAGAAGGAAAGGATGGAATTAAATCAGTAGTAGAATGGATACTAGTAGGAAGAAGAAGACGAGGTTCATTCTGATCAGCATAGTTAAAGGAAATAGAATAAGATTTAAAAGCAGCGGGAATTAGAAACAGACAAAGTAAAACAATAGATAGGAAGATGTGGAGAAACCTAATTAGAAGTATTTAAATAAAAAAAAAGGAAGTTGATCCACTTCAACAAAAGGATCTAGAGAGCCTTATAAGTAGGGGGGCATAGTATATTTCTATAGTGTTGAATGGTTTATAAACACGTCGAAATGATAACAGTTAAATATTTAGCTAAAGCATTGGTCAGTTAAATATGAGATCTTCAGTGATATATAGCTTGATTTGACGGCACTACATGCGTAAAAATGTACCACTTACAAAGATTTACTAGAAGTAGAGTGTCACGTTCATAGTAGTTAAATAGCGTGATGGTATATTTATTAATTTATTCTAAATATATTGAGATATTTGAAATGTATAATTAATCTTTCTTAATTCTAGGTTATTATTTAATAATCAAATTAAACACGTGAATAAAATTTAACAATTAAAAGTTAATAAATTGTTGTGACGAAATGTCATAAACAATTTTCTATGATAAATTATATATTATCAGCAGTGATACCTCTTGGTATCTAAAATACTGCAAGTATTTTTTGGCACCATAAAATAAATTAATGTGATACCGCCTGCTGCTACAATATAATAAATACCATACATGACATGAATTTGTTAATAAGTTATTAATAACTCTTATTTAAGTATTAATACTAGAAGTGACAGTATTTCCTTAATTTAATTTAGTTCATAGATGTAAATCACAACTTCCAAATATAGGTTGAGGAAGCAAAAACTAGTGCTATATTTATTAACTTCAAAATAAATTATTGTTCGAATTTATAATTAATTATTTCACTCCTAATCGCCAACTAATAAACTAGATCTCGCAGAGAGGAAAAAAAAAAATTGCGATGATTTTTTCTGATTTGACAACTAAATATCATCGATTAAATCTCAATCAGATAACCGTCTAGCTTCAACAAGTTCATTAAAATCAAAGTTATCTATAAACCATCACATGTCAATAAGTCATAGTGAGTCGTAGTCCCAGGTTCAAATCCCACGCAATTCCAGCGCAGACTTCGACCGGAAATTGTTCTAGAAATTCATAAGTTAGGTTATCTAACGATCTGGGCTTTCTATCACACTGCATATAGTCGTATGCTTAGCTCTCACGATGCATGTTTATGTGGTTGCTAGCACCAAGCTTTAGTAATCATATTAATCAAAACGCTTTATTAGTGCTAATATAACAGTTTAGTGTCTGGAAAAATTGATGTTTTTTTGTCAATAGGAACTTTCTCTGTTAAATGCTAGGATGTGGTCCAATGCGAATGAATGGATAATTGATTAAAAATGTATTATTGTAGTATATTTATAGGGTAAACAGCTTCATGATCATAAGATCTTCAATTCGAATCCCAGAACCAACAGTAATCATTATTAACTTTACCGTTCCTGGAAAACTGGTAACCAAACTTTATGCTAGTACAGAGTGCCGCACGCAAAATGGGTAAATTGTGTGATTTATTCATTTATTTATATTTAATTTGTAATATTTTTTGTGATATTGTAAGGTATACCAATCCATTAGTTGATATGACATATTTATTAATTAATGGTATGTTATGACAAATTTGTTTCTAAATATAAGAATATTTTGTATTAGTTATATATTTGAACCTCCTGCGTTTTGGCAACAAAAGAAGAAAAAGACCTATGATCGTATAATACTTTTGGCTCAAAATAACATCAGGAATAGGTTGACACTACTACTGAAATACCATGTATACTTGTAGTATATTTCTGTATATCTTTTAATAATCTATTTGTAATTATGGTTTTGTACAAACTACGACTTATTATTAAATATGCGTCATCATCCTTTGTATATTTAAATAAACAAATATAATTTAAGCAAGTATTTTATTAACTTATCAGGAAAAGATTTCGTTAGGTAAAATTTTGATCCTATTTTACAAAATTCTGAACTATTGTATATATTATAAGATTTTGTGGTTAATACGTAGGATATTACATGATTATTGCACTTATGTTATACACAATCTCGGTCTACAGCCTAGTCCATGTGCCACTATTTGCGTAATTAATTATTGTAACATTTATTGTTTTTTTTTTTCATATATTTGTACTTATATTTTTCACATAAATTGATTCAATAAACCTTTTCACTTTAAATAATGTATGAATTTCTACCTTTTATATAGGTAGTGGGTAAAAAATTCGCCAATCCCGGTGTTAGTCGACGTATCAGAATAATCACATTACCCAATTACTCAATGAAACAATTAGAATTTAAATGGATGCATACCTAATGGTTGGTAGAATAAAAAGAAGTTAAAAGTGGTTTTGACACCTAATGAGTATTACTGACAACTAATAGCCAAAAATGATTTTCCATTGGGACCCTCCCCGTAGACCTAAAAGATCTTGGAACGATGAATTAAGAAAAGCAATGGACTATAAAATATTTAGCAAAATACAATGACAGACCACCTCCTCCTATCTGAAAACTCAGTACGCTCATGACTCCAAAGTACCCATGCCTGACCTAGTGTAACAAGACAGCAGGCATGTGTTTATGATATGTATATCACCTCTCTTCCCTTTCCCGCGTGCTCTACCACTATACCATCGCGGTATCGCGCTAATGTATTCAAGTATGCATCATTTATATGGTTATGTGAGTGCGGTCCATCCAGCAAACACAGTCGCAGCCGCTGAATGGTGCCGACGTGCGTTAGTGTGTTTACTGAATGCACCCATTCAATTCGCGACACTATATCGAGTTGTGTTGTGGAGAAAGTTGGATACACTTCGAAATCAGATCGATGTTTTCATTGCAGATAGTGAGTACGTATTAATAATTATTGTGTTCTGTTCTCCTATTAGTCCTATTGTATGATATAGGCCCGGAATTATACTGGATTTATTAACCAAATATCGTTTGTGCATTACACTACGCAACGGAAAAAGAGAAGCTGTATCAGAGACTATGATAATGACAAAAGCAGATGAAGAAGATTTAATAATAATTGAACGAAAATAATTAGAACAATATTAGGACCAATAAAGATATCAGAAAACAAATACAGAATAAGAATAAACTATGAAATGTAACAAGAGTTGGAAAAAGAAGACATAGTGGAATAGTTCAAATAACAGAGGGTCAGATTGGTAGAACAGAATAAAAGGATGCAATTAAATCAGTAGTAGAAGGAGACCAGGAGGAAGAAGAAGAAATGGGGTCGTTCATTAAAGGCACTAGATGGCAAATAAGTCATACATATTATAATTAGAGATTATTAATAATTAAGATATTTATGTTTTAAAAATTTCAATTTCGACGTCAAAGTATTAGGTCTCTTTCTCACACATCTATTATTTCTAAATTATTTGTACTTCTCTTATTAGATCTACTAGATTTTCGAAGTGTCAAATGACTGGCACCTAATTTGAAGATTTTTGTTTTATTTTCGTAACCAAATAACACAAATCAACAACACACAATAACATTTTAGCATTAAAAAAAACATTGCAGCCTAATTAATAACAATTAAGGCTTTGTATAACTGCAGATAGTCTTCAATTTAGATAAAGTTTTATACATTTTTTTTTAATAGTAAAGGACTTACTACTTACGCAAATATAGAAAGAAGTAGTTTGTTTATTATATTCAAAATTACACAGCAATTATATAATTAATTAAATTATTTATTATTTTCTTATACTGAACATAAATTTAATTAATGGCTAGTAAAAATATAAAAATATATAGTTTTTGTCAATAAATAAATAGTTAATTATAGAAAATTGTAAACAACAAAATAATTAATTGTTAAATCTGAAAATCAAGGATGTTACAAAACTATTGTTGCAAAATAAATTTCGACATATAAAGACACAAAGTACATGTATTATAGTATAGATTACGATGTGAAATTGTACAGAGATAAATATGCGATTCATATTTAAAATAAAGTATTTGCTCTATCAATTAACGTCGTGTTAATGTGAATAATAACAGCAGTTGCTATATTTTATCCAGTCAGTAGCCGCAAGTCAGTAGTAGCCATCGGAATGTTAAAATCTACACTACTATAAAACACAAGTCATATATTGACTTTTTAATATAAGTAGATCAAGTTATACCGGTAGTGAGTCGCCAACTAGATTGTTTTAATTTTTTATCCACGTTCGTACAGACATTTTTTCCTCTCTGATTAATTATATCGCGAGTAAAAAACTTGAATGTCGATACAAATAAGGCAGTTGCGTAGCTAGAAACAGCGACACGAACGGAAATAAATAAAACTAACGTAAAAGTTACTGCGGTCGTTTATTTTTCTCGAATGTCAAACGACTAAATTTATAATCACTTGGTATATGAAAATCTTGGACTCTATGAAGATATAAACCTAACGGCCACTAAATATTTTTCTAGTAGGCCATGGATAAAATTTTATTTCGTCATATAAAACGTAAGACGGTAACATCACATAAATTGCGATTATATAACTTGATCATGCTAGGCATTTATTTATTGAAGAATCAACCTTGCGATTTTACCGTATTCAAAGTTTAATACTAAGTGTGTAATACTTGAAAAACATGTTTAATAATATTGAAACGTTTTTATCTCATTCATATAATATATTTGACAGATTTATTATTATAGCTGCAGGTATAATATTTTTGTTTTTATGTGTTTAACATTGCCATATACAAGATGACTTTTTCGATACTTTTTAGCGTTTGAAGAACATTAAGTTTTTAATCTTTAATAATAATTAATAAGCTATAAAAACTTTGAAGAGGATAGCATTGATAATAATTGGTTTCAAGGAGCAAAACAAAAATTTGAATTCGTCAATAATATAAATAAATATGGCATCACCCCATTTATTCATTTGGGATGTGGCACTCTGCTTTAACAGATTTTGGTACAATATAGGTTTGTTTAAATTATTATTATGTTTATTAATTGATTATTACCCCAACATTTTATTATCTTTAAACTTTTCACATACTATCATCAACCGATTTATTAAAATTTAAGGGCAAACGTAAAAAAATATCCCATTCTATATTTTGATAAATAAATAATAGTTACTTATGATATAAATGTTAAAAGTGACATTTTATGAATAAGTGAGGAAGTTTTACCTACAATCTTCCTAGATTATTGGTAAATACTAAAAATGTAAAATGATATTTTGACAGGTGGGGTTATATTTATTCATTTATTTATACTACTCGTTTAACGTGTTAAAAGTGACAATAAAATCACGTTTAACACGTTGCTATGTTACTTTTAACACTACTGCTATAAAGTGACATTTTTAATTTTCTAAGCAATAGTTAAAAGAGCCACTTTTAACAACGGGAATAGATAAATAATTTTTTTCCAACCATTATATTTATTTGCTGGTTTCATGTTTGTTATTGGGTACATAACACATTGTAAGGTATAAATTCATATCTAACAGTCCTGTCAAAGACGATGATTTGTTTTAATTTTCGTCATTTTATAAATAATTTATATGCCCTGATACTTTCCATTAATAAATTTATAGACGTTACTTTTGCAGCTTCTATAGTATATGGAGTTTTTAAATTAAGAATATCTTGATTATCATTTTCCAATTTCATCTCATAAAATCTTACAACTTTAATGAAAAATAATATTATTAATTTTTGTTTTGTACCTAATTGCTAGGACACTCATTGTCATACTGAAGTAGTGTAACGAAGACATCTTTATTACAAAATATAAATTAATTAAGAAATAATATCGCTGTCATGGAAGAATATCCATTTCATACGATTCTGAAATGAGGACCATTCCATGCTTGTTGTACTATAAAGAATAAGTAAATATCAAATATAAATAAATATATCTCCACGCCTCTTATACATTTTGGAGTGGCACTTTGCTTTCGCAGATCATTTTAAGTACGGATACTATCCGTCAAATCAGGGCCCCAAAAGTGTTAAAGCAAAGGGAACCATAAAGGTGAATATATAAATTAGCGTTCTATTAAGTTGTACTATGTCTCTGGACAGTATTCTGCAAATTAATATTAAATAAATAAAAATAATTTATTCCTCATTTGGAGTGAAGTAATTTTAAATCGTAGCGTCAGTCGATCTCTAATTCTGCATTCTTGAGATTAGAATTATCATAGAGAAATAAATTCCAAGTTTTGCTTAACTGGGCAGAATTTCTAAACCCAAACTGAGGTATATAAATGTCAATTAAAGCAATTACACATTTTCACATTAAAAATCCGCCTAATTAGTCGCTTATCTTTAAAAATCTTTCCGATAAGTTCTCCTACGCTCTCACCGCATAAATTAACACGTATTTAATTAGACGCCAAGTAAAACGAGTCGCCTATGCGTGAAGACAGAGCACAACTCACGCACACAAACATATCGCACATGGTGTGCGAGTGTGTGTGTGGCATGATGCACGCTATCTGCTGAATCCATCAATATGCAAATTAGTGAAGAGGATAGCGCTCCACGCGCGATCCCGGGTGGCTGTGCCACGTGCTCTGACCGCGGAGACGTGCGGGATACGGCCCGGACCGGGATTTGAACCCTGGAAGGATGTGCCACTCTTACAAGTGCCTTATAACCGAAAGCACAAACTACCATTGAGGGCAATCAATAATTAAATTGGACTGGCTTTTAAAATTTATATTGTTCGGATAACTTTACTTAAGATTTGAATACCCCATTAAATCTCAACAGTTTCATACATAAACAGTCAGAACGTCATCATTTTTTCTTTCTTATTCTAAAATTTCGCGGAATATTCAAATCATAATTAAAGTTGTCCGAACATAGATCTGGCTCGAAGGATCATAATACTACAGATAAAATTTCACAAACTAAATTTCAACAGATTAGTATGGGAACAGTCCGAACATCATCATTTCTTCTTTCTTATTCTACAATTCAGCAGGATATACGAGTACAAATATTAAGTAAAGTCATCGGAACATAGATCCGGCTCGAAGGACCATAAACGAAATTCTACAGACAAAATTATACGCACTAAATCTCAACACTTTCATATTCTAAATTCCGGTTCTAAGGACCATTATAACGTACATTACGCAACTAATTTTAAAGTTTAATTTAACAACTCAGATTCTCAAAAAATATTGATGTACTATAATTTCTTATAGTCTATTTGAATAGGCACGGTAACAATTTGTATAAATATTATATTTTATGCGTTACCAGACGTCAATTCATGCCACCCAAAAATATTAGTGCAGGGGAAACCATAGGGGTAAAGTTAAAAGTGAGGACAGGATTAGAATACAGAATTTCAAAATTTTGTTAAATTATTCATCGTAAAATTATTTCTATTTGATTTGGCCAAAGAATATTAATAGGTCCAGAACACTGGCCTGGCATATAATAATACTGGAACGTCAACTGACGTTGAAAATGTGAACAAAGAAACAACCTGTATTATTGTACAGTCCGCTTAGAAAGTTGATAAGAAAATATAAAGAAATTAACAATGATTTTGAAATGAATACATATAAATATTGACTATACACTGTTAAATATTATTTATCACTTTTCGGTAAGACTGTGTTCAACAATTGCACAGCAATTATTCAACAAACAAGTATTAAACAAAGAAGGGTGTCCTTACGGCATCTATCTGTCACAGGTTGGCTTATAACTTTCACAAAAGTTTACAAGTTAGCGTTCCAGTGTTACTATATTTCAGTGGTCCAGAATAAATAATGAATAGCTACAGATATAGATAAAGGCAGCCACCCAGTGAACATAGTTTAGTATGCTTTGGTGTAGTGATTAATTTTGGAACTGCTATTTTATTATTTAAGAATGAAAGGATAGCTGATAGCCAACGTAACGTAGTAAATATTTTTAATAAGCTATAGTCATTAAAACACATATAAAACAGCAGGAGAAATAATATTTCTTATCGATAAAATCGTGACACGTTGTCATATAAAAGCAATTAAAATATCTTCTGTCAAGATTTTTTTCTTTTTCAATCCACTCGGCCTATGCGTGATACGTACAAATTTTATCAAGGATGGTCCCTACACTGCTTTATAGCTTCAACTTGTCAATTTATAAAAACAAAATTATTCTCATATACCAAACGCTGTTTCTCTCATAAAAAAAGCAAAATTTCATTTAACAGCAAGTCAGAATAACATTGGTAATCTGTACCAGTGCGAAATTATTACGTTGATTGGACGACATTCAGAAATTTTATGGGGGAAACAGTTATAATAATTCAATAAAATAATACAAGTAAACTAGAAGAATTTATTAGGTATTTCCTGCAGGCAACAAAAGCTTAAAAATATTAATAATTTATTGTGTCAATTTAAATAGAATTAGAACCGATAATACATTGTGAAATTCTAATTAATGATATTGTTAGAAGCCGGTGTTTAAATATTCTGACAAGTGTAGTGTAAGTGTATAATCATTTACCTGACAATAAACAATTAACCAGATAATTAACTACGCATTAAGAATGAAACCGCATGGAATAAATAAATCATGCTAATGCTGGACACTGCATACATACTCAAGTACCTCCTACATTTACTTCAACTAGCTTCGATGTTTAGTGCAAATATAAATATACAATCAGTACATCGTGGATCTCTGGTGAATTGTAATTATTGTTATGAAACAATTCATTCAGAAAAATATTTAAATTTGTATGTGTATTCAAGAACACTTTCTTTCATTCAGTAGGCATGTACATCAACACTACGTATATTGTAATGAAATAAATGATATATCTATTGTATTAACAAATTATGAGTAATTCAATATACAATATTTAGTTGACTATTCCTTGGAGCATGCATAAAACTTTAGACTAAAATAATATTAAAATCACTGACCTATTTTCGTTTGTCGAACGGAACTGGTGCCTTAGGAAATCAGGAATACCTGTAAATACAAATAGAAATTAATAAACAATGTATTATGTACTTATAGAAATAATTCTTACTCATTGTAATGTAAAATAAACAGCAATAAATATACACACACAACACTTATGAAGGTTCACTCACTACTAAGTATATTCGTTCGTTCGTTGATTAAGGTCCGTGCCTGTTTTGGTATTGGCAAGATTATGCTTGAAAATCGAGCAACTTTATTGTGAATTAATATTGAAAGAAATTAAATTATTTGTACATGAATATGCTACACTATTATTTACATATTAAAACATAGCAAAATGGTAATAATAATGACTCTTTGCTCTGTAGTTACTTATGGGTTCAAATTGATGCCCGAACACATAACTTATATGATACAAAATAGGCAAAAAAAAATTCAAATAAGACTTGTAGCCAATATTATTCTGCATTACTTTGAACGCAATAAAATTTTCTCATACTGATTTATTTAATGAGATAGGCCCAAAAAAAAATCGGATAGATCTTCAAATAAACTATACCACTTTCAATTGATTGTTTGTTTGATAAAGTGTAAAGTGGTAACAGCATTTAAAGCAGTGCTATTTGCCCCATAACTTTGGAGTACATAAAATATTTTTGTGGAAGTCGATCTTATGATTCCCAGTCCAATACGTTGGGATTCAATTATTTTTATTAAAATAGATCAATTAAAAATAATACAAGCAAACTAAGAAATCTCAACTGATATAACTAAACAAAAGGCAACTTTAGAATAAATAAGAAGACAAGGCAGTTTAAAGTAAGGTTTCTCCTTCCGTAAATTCCTGTGTTAGCAAACGGACAAATTAACAAAAGCAATTATTTGGCGTTGCCGCGGAAACAACTTATGTTTTCGTATGTTAAACACAGCCTACTAGTCCTACTACTACCTCACTACCGTATTTTATGTAAATGTAGACTTATGTTTATGTATCGGCTGATTACTTATGCAAAACTTTTGGAAGCATTTATTTGTCATGCGATACACAGAAAGCAACAAAAACCAGGCGAACACGTTTTCCTAGGTCAGTCATGCCTCTTGATGAGATAACTGCTCTTCTGTGAGTGTGAGTGAGTTTGAGGAGGAACCAATGATGAATATTTATGATTGAGGAAGTAAAATGGACGGGAGGTTCCCTCCCACGTTCGAATGTTTCACTGATTTTGCGTAGGGACTGTAATGTGTCAATCTAGTGTTTCATTTGCATGATTGAGACATTTGGGAAATTTGTTGCTAGGTGTGGTTGTTTATTAATTTTTGGGGAAATGTTGTTTTGATGTCTAGCTGGAAACTACTAATTAAATTGACAGCATTTCATATTTTATTCTGGTAATAATAAATACGCTTATTAAATCAATGAAAAAAATAAATAAAATGTGTAAATAAATGCAATGTTTAGAATAAGTAAAGAGGAAAAAATAATAATTACTGAATAAGAGACAACAAATTAATTAAAAAGAGACTGTGCCAATTTCATGTATACGAGAATAGTTGTGTACTTTCTCTCCCGTCGTGAGGGAAAATGCTCAAATAATGTAAAAAATTAATAAAATTAAACAAATCAAAGGTATCTATCATAATTAAAAATATATTTTAGATCCTTTTGAATTATTAATTGAGGTTTGTATGGTAGATTTCAGAATTAATCAAAATAAACAGATATATAATGTTATATTTATTTAGACGTTTCGACTTTAATAAATAATACTACAATTCAAATAATTTTGAAATACTTAAGAACCATCATAAATATTGGGGTCGGGAGAAAAAAGTATATACACTGCAAGAGAGTATTGTATTTTTTCCCTTGTCGTATTGAAGCCCTTGGAGCTTCAATTTACTCTTCGGGAAAAAACCATACACTTCTATACTATTTACTGCTAGTTGCTATTGAAGACGAGCAATAGAGTAAAATTCCTCAGAAAACATCGACGTTGCGTTGATATGCAAGCGCAAAAGTCAACTTTCTATAGCAATCATCGGAAAAAATATTTGTATACGCATTCCCCTAATTAGCTTTAAGTATGAGACTCTTGAGAAGAATTTAATAATTTATTGCTCATTTACACCATAAATATTAATAATAAATCTGCTGCCATTATACTTGAACCAAACTAAAGAACCGTATTCCTCCGGGATTTCCATAAGCAAATAATTTATATTTTCGCAAACTGGTAAAGTTAAGAGAGTGCTGGTTATGATATATTTTCGAGGAATGCGAATGACTTCCTGAAGTAGCAGCACTCAGCAGCAGCATCCAGTGACCTTGACTTAGCCTTGACGAAGTATCAGTAAGCACCGAGCGTCAGCTGTTATTATAATCATACAACATAAATATGTATGCATGTTTTCGTGCATGCGCTGCCGTAATTCACTTTTATATTTCCATTCATGAATTCCGGCCGCTGTGCACTGCGCACGCGCAGAGCCCGTTTCCCCGTCTTTTTGTTATTATAATTCATTTAAATTTTCTACCTTTTTATGGCGGTTAATTGCTCAGCTTATGATACGCGTGATGAATGAGAGAGAGTGAGGCAGCAGCATCGCGGTTTGATTTTTCATCTCCGTCGCAGCCATTGACAGTTTTGGGAAAGTAATTAGTTGATGGGCTGACGTGAGCTTAGGTAATATTAATTAGAATATGTATATTAGGATGTTTATACGGGTATTAAAACATCTAATTGGTTAATGCCCCGCTGTAATTTATTATAATTTCCCGAGGAAAAAGAAAAGACAAATTGATTAATGTTATAAATGATGCTAGATGTGAGATAAAAGTCTTCAGCGTTTAGATCGACAGATAACCAACAGTAGTTGTTTATAAATATTTATTAAATGAGATTTGTTCCACCATAGATGATATACTACATATACCTAGATACTTATAAATAGCGAAGACTCTATTACGACCTCGTAGCACAATCTAATATTTATCTTTTCGATTTATTGAGATAATTAAATTTTTGTAATGGATATAAAACAAACTTTAAGTTGAAGTGTATTTTTACCTCCGGCCTACCTCTAAGTAAGGGAGGTATTGTTTTTGGTCAAAAGATTGGATAGTAAGTTTTCAACGAATAAGCACGTTTTAGGGTCCCCACAATATGATTTTACTATTTTCGTGATGATGTCTGTATGTATGTATGTATGTATGTATGTATGTGTGTGTGTGTGTGTATTCTGTGGCAATTTTTTCGTCTCGCATAACTCTAATTCATAAAATTGATTTTTTGGTATTATAGTATTTTCTTATTTTTTTTTTTTTTTTGCTTCTTATATTTAAGTGAAGAGATGATTAGATTTTGGATAAAATTGGTCAACCGGAAATAGCAGTTTACTTGAAGCCCTTAACAGTTTTTCGTGAAAAACACGGTTAAATTTCCTTTTTCAACAATTTATGTTATTTTGAAAGTTGGAGAATATTTAATTTTACATGTGTTTTGATTATACTAATTTTATTAATTTTCATTAAATTTAGAGATAATAAAATATAAAAAATTAGATTTCACAAATCTTGCATTCCTAGTACACCATAAAAACATTTAAAATTTTTTATGAAATGTGACACATGTCATTGTGATTATGAAGCTATTTTCTTAGTGAAATATATGTCAGAAAATTATAAATATACGAAAGAAAATAAAAATTCTCAAATATAAATAGAAAATATACAAATAAGAAGGTATGTTTCTGAATCATCAAATACTATTTTGTATCGTTTAAGAGTAGTATTGGGCGGGAGGTTATGTGCTGGCACATCAGATTTTTTTTACAAATATAAATAAATATATCATCAGGTCATTATCACATTTTTACCTATTCACTTTACATTTCAATTCGATACCTGCTAAGTGCATGAGGTTGAAAAGATATAATTAATAAAATATATAAAAATTGGGTGCAAATTTGTCCGTTTAGCATTAAGGGTGTTATGAATGCGTGGAGTTGTTAGCCCCATGTAAAATGACCATGAGCATCAGCCTCACCATCGGCAGCAACCCAATTACGATGAAGTTGTACCTAGACTGAATGACGTTTATAGAATTCCATCGTTCGCGCACCGTTCACCGTTCGTTATCACAAAATTAATTATGAATCTGCATTTCTGTATCGGATTAATCAATCACCGCACTGTTAAATAAATTGATTAATACCGTGGCGCCCCGCAGTCATCGCTGTCAGACCAATTTCAATTTAACAAGTCAATTATATTTTCAATCAATATGGCTCCTCAGTGTTCAATCATTGTCTGCAAACATACGCGTGTGTGGCGCGCAGCGTTAACGTTAGCTCTATGTTACGTGCTCTGCGTAATGAGATGCGTTCTGGCCCTGATGTGGAATTTTCAGACTTTCGGCTTCGGGCCCAAGTTAATGATGTGTGCATTGTTTGGGTACTGCTGGTGTGTGATTAGTAATCCATCATATGAGGCAAGCAGATGAAGAGGGCTTAAGATAATTGTTAAATGTTGCAAATTAACTGCAGGATACACTCAGCTTTCAAATTTAATACGAACATGCTCATTTTAACCCTGGAATGTTACAATTGGATTTAAGGAACCTCACGTATTTTATATTCGCATAAAAGAATACATCTGATTTGTATGTACACTTTTATTATTTATTCAATATATACATATAGGACAGAAGGGTTGAGGGGGAAGGGGTTGTATACACATACAGATAGGGGTTATATACATATTTAAATGCAGTTCTTACTGTCCAAAATAATTGCATTCAAAAGTAATGAATTAGTATATGATGGATGACACATCACGAAATATAAGTAATAGTTATAGTTATTTACGTTACAAGCAAGGTAAAACAGTTTTTACTGCTGAATGGAGGAAATGACCGGCGAGCCTGTCACCTCCTCGAAGCAGTAAAAACAGTTACCATGCGTGTATTGTACAACATTTTACTTGTTACTCATTTGTAAATCAATTTAAAATTTTAACCAAGCCCTGTCAGTTACATACAACTGTTCTGTCAAAAATTATTGCAAATGATTTCGCATAAACCTTGCAAGCATTACTGTGGTAACGTGCATTGTTTACTTTGTTTACTAACTTGTAAAAATTTTACAATGTAGCTGTCAATTAGTAACTTGTAAAGATTCATTTTCAAAAGCAATAGAGAGCTTGGGTAAATGGTGTTTACAAATGAGTAACAAGTAAAATTAATATATAATAATTTTCTTACCCATCCTCTTATTTCTGCTTGTATTGTTGTGTTAATTCTTGGAACACTTTAAATCACTGCACTAAAACCACTAACATTACTTGCATAAAATTGCAATCAATAAACTTGTCAAAAATTATTAGTTCACCTTGAACTAAATGCTGATAATAGTTCTCAAAAATCCGCAAGATGGCAATAACGGTCCCCTGCATAAACATAGTAAATTTGTGATTGATAATCTGACAGGTGGCTGAGTAAGGTTATAATAAATTATTGATTTTTTTGTATTTATGCAGTTTTTTATAAGTTGTTTTATTTACAAACAATTTTGTTGTTTTTGATAAGTGTTGATTGTGTCTATATAATTTAATTTGGCGTTTGAAAAAGTTTAACTTGAAAGGTGACCTATATTTCAAGGTTCTGTTGAAATTATATATTCTTTAATACAGTAATATAGTTTATATCAATACAGAAATACAATTAATAATACAGTAATAGTATATTTAGTAGTGGTGATGTTTGAGTGAAGTGTGTGATACCTCTTCTGGAACATTTGTGTGGAACAATGATCGTGATCAATGTTGAACTTCCATCGTTCCTGACTGGCATCGCCGACAGCTTCTCACCGAAAGGTAAGCAATATTTCCTCTCTGGTTTTTATTCTTGTGCGAGTTTCTTGCAATTAATCAAACGTTGGCAACGAACACAGTTTTATCAAAAATCCGCGACGCCATGTGGCGTTCAGTGGTGCGATCAATCAGCGGTTTTTGAGGTTTGAACCCCGTTGTGGTGCTCGGTTGTTGCTGTTAGTTGTTGTAGTGCACCGAAGATGGAAAGAGTCTGTAGTGTTCGGTGCACGCAACGTATTAATTAAATGTTTGTTAAATGCGAAGTCATGCTAATATTTCATTATTTTCTTCTTGTTGATGGTCTGTTTTTAGAGCGGTCACTACTCTTCCTGTACGTGAATATTTATACTTATTTTGTAGGTCCTATTTTCTACAAAAATTTTCTACCGTAACTTGCTAATTGTGACAAAAATGAATCGTTTTTTGGTAGCTAATGATATATTCTACGTTACATATTAAGTTTCGATCAGATTTTGTCCCCATTAGCAAGTTGCTATGATAACAACTTCGTTAGAGTATTGGGCAGAATACTGTACAATGTTTATTTATTTATAAGTTTCTTTTTATAGTATTCTGAATTCTAAATTAATAATTAGGATTGCTAATTTTAAACCTAACTACACATTCTTAAATGATGAAAGAGGTTAGAAATCTGAATTAAAGACATACATTTTTTTAAAAATCTGAAGAGCCAACACATAATTTCTTGCACAAAATAGAATAAAGTTTTATGTGAAATTGAATCTAATATTACCTATTATACAACTTTTTTTCTATTATAACTCAATTATTTACTGAGATATGCTCAAAATAACTTATAGGCCTTCAATTAAACACCACTTGTTTTAAAAATATAATCAGCTCATAATTATGTTCTTTTGAGTTTTAAATATGAAATTTTAAAATGGTTTTATCTACGAATCAAAGACGGGCACCACATAAATTCCCAAAAATTTTAATTTCTAAACGGTACAAAATATAGAAAAATTTAAAAATATTAATAGAAATACAAATACAATGTAATTATTTTTATTTATTTATTTGTGAAATATGTCCAAATACCTAATAGGTCTTAAAAAAATACCACATCCGGTTGATAGAATGCTCCTAAAATCTAATGAGTTCGTAACATGAACACCAAAATTTAATTTGATATATGACGTTGATTTAAATTTTAAGTTATCGTGGACGTAAAAATCGTTACACACATACATAGTCACACACACTTCATCATAAAAATAGGAGAATCCTATTCTAGGGACCCCATAAAACGTGCTTACCTTTGAAAACTCACTACGAAAAATATTGACCTGTCATCATGCCTCTCTTACATTATGCGGAAAGTAATAAATATTATTATTTCTGGGTGTTGTACGCGTAAAGTGCGATTACCAACTGTCAAAGCAAGGCCAAAGATGTTAGTGGAGGTGGAACTAATTAGGTATGTGTCACCACAGTTATTTTTGTAATCTGTATTTTGGATATTAGATTTTCTCAGTATTCTAAAAATGAAAATAATTTACGAGAAAGAACATTGTGCAAACCCCCGATTCAGATGCCAGAAACCCATACCAAATCAACATCACAAATACCTTCAAAATACCGGTACCAACTTCCATAAAAAAAATTCCCCATTGCGAAAACCTCACCAACATAAATCCCCATCAAGTCTGAGGGCAAAAAACCGCCCAGATTTCGATTTAGGCCATAAATATCTCCAGGTCGGTCCTCGGCATTCCAGCGTGTCCGCCGAGCGTATAAACATGTCCACCACGTCAATCCACCGCGCCGTGCCGAGCGCCCGTAATGAATCGGCGCTGTAAGTAGTCATTGTTACATCCGACAGACAATGCTGCCAATGTACAGGTTGCCAAGGAGATACACCAACAGTAAGAGGAGTAATACAATGGGGGATTAATTGTAGTAAGTTGGCAGATATGTTTGGGACAGGAAATTGAGGGGAACAATTATATTGTAAAACTACTTATGTAGGTCGTCTTGGGAATATCATAGCTGGGAATGGCCGCAGGAATATCCAAGAATTTTGTACAAATTGCTTTGCTGATACGTATTTATAATATGCAAACAGAAATTAAGATGGGGGCAAATCTAGGTGCGTAAAATGCGATTACCAGTCGTCAATGTACACCCCCTCAAAATAATTTTGTTGTTGTGAAGGCATTTAGCACATCTGATGAATTGTTTGAAAAACCTACTCAGATCATAATTATAACAATCATAATAACACGCAACACTTTGGTAACTACTTCGATTGACATTTTAATTTAGAAAATTTAAAGCATATGTCACTGTCAAATAATATTTCTTTAATAAATTTTGCATTTATAAACATAAAATTTTAAAGGGGTTTTATCTACGAAGCTGATAATCCCACCACATAACTTCCCGAAAATTTTAATTTTTAAACGGTACAAAATATAGAAAAATTTACAAAGAAAAATACAAATCCAATGAATACAATGAAATTATTTTAACTTATGTATTTATGAAATATGCCTAAAAACCTAATAGACCTTTAAAAAACTAACACTCCCAGTTGATAGAATGCTCTCAAAATCTAACGAGTTCGTAACATGAACATCTAAAATCTAATTTGATATACGACAACATCTGCTTAGTATAGACCAAGATATATAATCATACCAGAAGAGTAAGCTATATGTATATATTGTGAATATTTGATCGAAAATAAAATAAACAACTATTTACCAGCCGTCAAAGAAGAATCCCAAAGATGTTAGGAGGAATGTTCTATTGTCCAATCCCTAACTATGGAGCCAATGGCCCTCTTAGATTGGGAAGGAAATCGATTAATCTAGATATATCCAACACTAAATTCAAGAAAAGACTTTTGCATTAAATTTTCTAAATTTTTTATTTAAATAAAACGTTTCTAATTACTGTAATTTTTATGAATTTTTGGTAAAATCTTTAAATATTTCATTAAACATTATAATTTAGCTTTTTTTAAATTGGAAGCATATAGAAGAAAACAGTATATATATTTTGTACGCCAAATATTAAACTTTTTTGTAGCTAATTCGATATGCGAAATAAAGAAAATGTATTGCTTAACATGTTTTTCTCTTTTCTTTGATTCTTATAAATATAATTATTTTTTTCGTCCTGAAGTTATTGAATACACATATATAACATTACGCTATACTCCACATAGCGGAGTAGCAAAAACCCTGAAACAAAATCGACAAACAATCATTCTTCTCCAAACATTCCACATTAATAACCTGACACATCTCTTTTGCCTTCGATCATAGGTACTTCATACATGCTCTTCTATTCTTCACAATCGGAATCATTCTTTCACAAAACATTCATTTGTATGTATGTTACTGAACATACGGACACAAATCCATCAAAGCATTCATCCATCCACAGAGATGTCAATGAAAAATGGTGAAAACGGATTGATGGGCCCTTCAAATATGTATTTATATGCATATGAAACTAGCATCATTTAACCAAATATCTGCGAAAAGACGATTTTTTAAAATGAGATAATTAACATAACCCACAAACTCCGCAATAAATATAACAAACATATATGGTTCAGATAGTTGGCATATCGATTTAATCGAAGTTTCACACTTTCTCAAAAACCTGAAATATATTACAGGTTCCTGAAGGTAAAGTGTAGATTTATGAAATTGAGTAATTAATTAAACAGAGCAAGATATTAATTTCAGTTTGAAATTGCACCATATTAGGTAAATAAAAACAAATAAATATAATACGTGGATATTGAAGTGTCATTTAACATTCATTAATTAATTTAATTAAAATTTCATGATTTAACTATTCGATATGGCAAATTTTTGAAAGTTTGAAGAAATTTCTCATTCTTCAATTTGATAAGATTGTCGAAGGCGTGTGTCGAAAAAGCATTAAATGCCGAATCCATCACCGTCAAATTAAGAAAATTCTAGTCCATTCTTCGTATCTGTTTTGAACAAAGCCTGATTGTGTTTGTCGCCAGCTGGTCTAATTTAAATCTAAACTATTTTGATTAATCCAAAGCAGCGGTAAAACTATTTTATCTGCCGGTTATCGCCATAGAGATCTGCACGGGTTTCAAGAATTAAGTCCTGATCGAAGGACCATAAATCTTAAAATGCAAGTAGGATATTTTGTCTAATTGCCCATTAGCACTAACAAATTTATGGGTCCCCATGTGTTACGCAGTGGATTAATGGTGAGTTATGTTTTTTGTATCCAGTAGTCGTTATTATACATTCAACTGTCTGATAACAACTGCTTGCTACGCTACTGTCATTAGACTACTGGATACATTTCTGGATCGAAGATATCTGATGAAACAGTTGGCACGTGATAAAATTAACTACTTGAATATTTAATTTTTTCTGGTGTTTTTTGGTTTAATTAAGAGTTTAATTGCTGCTGAGATGAGAGTATAGTGACGAACCTGAAGGAATTTTTATGGATATTAAAATATAGTTTGAGATAAAATTGTAATAAATTTTTGGTCATTTAGATGTAGTTTATATATGTGAAGAATTTTTATTGTGGGAAATAATATTGCACAGATTTTTTTCTACATAGTTCTTTTCTTAATTTAACACTTTGCGCGAGAAACTAATTAGTCAATCAAACTGAAATTATTTGTTACCGTAATTTTCAATAACTTGGTAATTATTAGACAAAAACTACAAACAAACCATTAAGGCACTGACAGATTCACATTGACAAAATGAAACCAAACAAAAACAATTTATGGGAATATAAGTTTTTCTTTGATAGTGCAAGTGAATGAATCTCTCAACCTATCTAATCGACATTGCGTGCTGGGTCGATTACGATATTAACGTAAAACGATTCTTAATACGCGTCTTGATGATCATGCAGCAGCTACATACAATGCTAGAGGTTCAGGTTACATGGCGGTTGAGGGTAAATAGTCAGTCGCCTTGCGCACCGCGGCAATGAAGTTGAATGTATTGTAATCATATAATAATACCGCGTGCACTAACCAACGAGCACGTGGCCGTATAATCGCATAATGGAATATATTACTTCTTCTACAACACTACGCGAGCTGGAGCAACGGGGGAGACGTTTAATAAACGCTGGCTCTAATTTTGATAAGAAAGGGTATTTTTAAAATAAGTTTTATAAGATTGTGGTAATATAAATAATAATAGATATAAGTAGATGCATTCGTTTCGAAAATTTGAGAGAATATTGCTGGATATATTTTGTTCAATTCTGCTATTGAAACTTGTTGTTTCTTACTTGGATACAGAGCTCGAAACCTTCTGTTTTGTCCATTCAATTCATTCCTCTGGCAACGGGATGGGTAATGACATCTGTCATTACCAAATTGAACCTAACCTAACATTGAGTATGTGGACCACAAGGATGGAGGCGCGTACTTACAATAACAGAATTGAACAAAACGCTATACAACACTCGTAAAGAAACGAATTCACTCACTTATGTGTTTCTTCACTCGTATACTATTGGATAATATTTTGTAATAATTTTATTAAAATACATCGTTTTGAATTACTTTACGTAACTCTTCATCAGGAAAACAAAAATTTAGTATAGCTTCTCGATGTATTCCAATTAAAGAGATTGTCGCAGACTTCCAAAAGGACAGGCATAGGATATGCGTTCGAATACTACAGAAAAATGGAAGCTTGCGTACCCTGAAGAAAGAATTTATCTCCCAATGAAATTTAAATTTACTTGAATTTATAATTAACGGAGAATTTGAAGTCGGTACTTGGTGGAACATAATGAATATAGGATAATCAACAACAGTTATTTATTTATATGTTACGTACTTTTCGTCCTTTCGGACATTATCAGACACTTAAGTAATTTACAAACTCCCCTTTCGCAAATATTTGTACGATGTAAGAAACTACATTTGTAAAAATAATATCTATCATAATCCCTCATATAATAATATAATAGTATCACTTTTGGAAAAGAACTGTTCTACAAACAAGTCCTAAACAAAGAAGGGTGATCCTACGACAACTATCTCTCAAGATCTCGTTTTTCGCATTCATAAAATCCTATAAGTTTGCATTCCAGTATACTACATTTCAGTCGGTAAGATAAATATTGTGCTAGTTGTTGGGCATAAAACTGTAAGGAGAAATGGAACCTGGTCTTCTGAGTGCAATCTCTCGGTCATTTACCCCCGAGAAAAGTGTATTTACAAATTTATTATAAATATAATGGGCAGACATTCTAGAGTTTTGAGAATCTTGGCTAATGAGGTGGATCCACTTAGAAGTGAATGAAAATTCCTGGAGTGTAACACAGGCAGTCGGAGATATCGTCCCGTCGTCTGCGCGCTGCGGCCGGATAAAAAATAAAAAGGAACAAATAAAAGTGAACTAGGCCCATCAGGAAATCATTAAGTTAAACTCTGAAATGCCTGGCGTACACTGTAAGCTCTGGTGGCCAGTTTCCAGAGAGGAAATCGTCTAAAAACGGAGATTAATTTTAATCGCGCGCCTTCCATCATCCGTGGGAAACGCATTGACACCGAAACCGCAACATGTGAGATGGATTATCGGCGCGAAATTAGGTTTGTTCACAGCGCGATTAACGTCAATTAAATTAAGTATAGACGTAGGACCGAACCGCTTTGGTTAATCATTAACTAGAACTGGAACAGTTAGAACACTTACGCTATCGTAAATATAAAAAAAAAATTTATATCGACTTGGTTTCATTCATAGATTCCACCGGAAATCTATCCTTAGCATAGGTTCATAAATATTATTATTAAAGTTGCACTTTTTACTTTCTTATACGGAGTATAGCAATAACGAAAATGGTCATATATTAAGGTCCTCAGAATCCGAATTGATAATTTCCTCAATGATGTCTCTGTGGATAAATGGATGTGTGTCCGTATGTTCTATAACTCACAAATGAGAAGAGGTAGAGTAACAAAACTTAATTATTATCAGTTTCTTGGCAATGCTAAGAATAGGAGATGACTGATCATAATTGCAAAATGGAAGTAAAAGTTTACTTAACACAAAAAAAATAATAAATTCAATTTATTTTGACTATGAATTCAATTACAAAAAAAGTGCTAATAATATATTTGGAATTTAAAATGTTATTAACAATTTTTTCTACGACCACTTAGAAATCTGCTCCTTGTATGTTTGTTGTTGCTAGGGATGTGAGGCACATTGCAAGCATCGTGCGAAATGAATTTGTTTTGTGAGTATTTCAATACAGGTCATTTCATTTCAGTACAGGTGCCATTGCTAATATACTTATTTAGAATTGTCAATTATTTAAATGGTGAAAGCGGAACAAATTTATTAGGAAATAATAGCGTGGGCGTAGAAAAAGTATAGTGTACAACTCGCATGGAATGTCCATTTCGTACTCGTAAGATTTCAACTGTCATACTCATAGGAAGTGAGTACTATTCCATGCTTGTTGTATACTATACTATTATTGCATCTTCTTCCGAATGTGCTATCAAATTAAAGGACTCAAAGGGGAGTGTTAAATTAAAATGTCAAAAATTAATTTGTGAACGATCGTCAATTGTTTTTACAATAAGCCATTGATTATTGGCGAGTGGGGTACCAAATTAAAGGTCTCACATAAAAAATAGAAGTTGTACTGTAATATGCGATCGTCAATTATTTTTGTGAAGTTATTCGAATTATCTGAATGTGGAATTAATTTTATCAGGTTATTTACTAATTTTGTATTACCGTATGGAAATGAGAGAGGAAGAGAGTAATAAATCAGTCAAATGTTTGCTCAGAGATTGTCGAAAAGACTTACTTATATAGAGATCCACCCCAAAATACTTGAACATAAATATGGTCATCATATTATTGACGATATGGCAGCGTATCGCGGTAATATAGTACTTTATTAACAGCCCTGTCATTTGAAATAAAAGTTTACAAATTGAAATTTGATAAGACTGGTGAGAATCAATGTTTTATTTCATATTCGTGGTTTTAAAATGAAGAGATGCAGAGATAAAAAGCTGTCGGGATGATGATTAAACAGTTCTATAGTGCGTTCTCATTTCTCTAAAATAATTACTCAGTAACTAAATATTTTCTTACCGGGCCCCAATTAAAATGACTAATCACAATATGTGATCTAACAAAGCGCTAACAAATAAACGTCTTTACATCACAAACCACAGCCTATTATTCATAATGAGTGAACTATCCGTTATTACAAAACTCACTGAATCACCGAATGTATCCTTCGTATGTTCATAAAACGTACATTTCTTAATAGGAGACGAACATGTGTTGCTAGGCGTAACCAATTACTTCCAACTTTAGTGTTTCTCGCTAATTAAACAAAAAATAAAACAACCAATTAAAATATTTGGCCAAGCGATTTAGAAATCGGAATTATCTTCTTTTAAAATTACCCGCTTCCGATTTGCAAGACGAAATGTGGATCGTTCACAGAACATATTTGATATTTCCGGATATGAAGGTTAAACTTCTATATTTTCAATAACAGTGTACCCTGAAAGCCTTTTCGGCTACTATCTTCCGAGTGACAAGACCGATTGTAAGGGTACATGTCTATTTAACGGATAATTTCTCTATTTCTTTTATAATTAATCATTATCTTCGTTTGTATCTTTCACCTGCTCTCATACGCCGGCCGAACTAACGCTTCCACTGTTGGGAACACTGGTTAGTGGTTATTTCAGGTTCTTTTGGTGCCCCTGAACACCTTAAGGTTGCTAACAAAAAACTTAATGAGCAAAGGCGAAACATTTTGCTGCAAGAATTAGTCCTTATCAGAAAGTAATGTGGCAAAAATAAATTTAGACTTTACTTCATTCATTTATACTTATTGTAACATATTGAGATTCTTGTTAATAAATGTTGGTATCTCTGTTTTTTTAGGCAAGCATTCTTACTACTGCGCTATTCCGCCGTTCAACTTTTAAACTTAAACTCTGTTGATTCCACAATTATTAATTAAAAAATACAATGAAAAAAAAATTAAATTGAAATAAAAATAAAGTATGATAAAATCCTAAAGCGTTCCTGTCAAGATGCAAGTATCCTTGATGAAAAAAATCATGCGCGAATAAATACTGTAATGTCAAGGAAGATAGTAAACAAATACCCAACAAAAAGCTATTATGCAAATGATTTATAATTCCCATCAATTACTTCAGTGGTGCAGGATTAAAGTCGCGTTTCCACTATCACATCACTTATAAGCTCATCAGTCATACGCGCAAATACTTTAAAACCATTCGCTTGTCGTGTTGCTATCATCTTGTATATCCTGCTGCAGACACCAACGGATGGCCTCATAGGCGGAGAGGTGGTGATCTTGCTTCCTATGTTGGGGTTCGAATACCGGCTGGTATGTATTTTTGCAATGTAGCGTTCATCAAGCACAGTAGCTTGAAAACAATAATGAAATAAATATTTACATACCAAGTGCAATTATTACACATAAAGGAAGACCTAATAATATATTTATAATTTTTGATAATTTAATATTTCTTTAATTTTGCCATTTAAACAAATTTTCTTTTTTTAATATAAATTTATTAAATGAAATTACTGGTTTATTTGGCAAACATAAAATACTAGGATTTTTTATGTTGGTAACGTCGGATCAATTATAAACAAGGATTCGAAGGATTAATAACTATAAAAAATGTATTTATTATTTTTAAATTTATTTAGTTTATACTCCGGTTTATTTATTGGTTGTGTACTGCTATTGAAATTTTAAATATGTCTCTTCTTTTTGCTGGCATAGGCCTCAAACCAAGCAGTTTCTGAACGACTTTGAAATGTGCAAAATTAATGTTTAAAATGTATAAAAAAGTTTGATGTGTTACAGTTGACATATTGGTTAATTAATTGCATTTCATAGACCAGTGTTAACTTAAGTTCATTTTGATGCATAATTTGACCACTTAGAATCAAGAAAAACTATGACGATAACCATTTGTGAAAAAAAAACCTTTCTTATTTTGATAGCATATAATGGCACATAATAGAATAAATTTATTTAAATTATACGAACGATTATAATACGGATAGCAAGATGTGAAATTACACCGTATTATTATTGTTCTCCCCTTGGATAAATCCGTTGCCTGCGGTAATGGTTGGCGACGGTGTCTAGCTAACGCTGTACCATCGACATCTTGACACTCGTATCGCTCGGCTAATTATATCACAGATTTCACGCACAGATATTTTTAACGATCGCTGTTTGAAACCTTAATTAATAAACGATTTTATCGACCGGGTAAAAATCCGTTTCCTTACGAGCAGCGGGACAAAATACAGCCTCAACTGTAGACTTTGAAAGCGCTGATAGTGTAATTAACGTGTAGATTCCATATAAGGCGCCAGGACTTTTCAAACTTATGAAGACGTATTGCGCAACGCAACAAAAACTACAGATACTGGCGCTGTAGATAACCACGGAAATACTATTGGATAAATCTTGCAACTGCTTCGGTTTGTTAATAGGTTTCGCATTTATTCTTCAAAAGGTTCTTAAAGTCTTATAAATTATTAATAAAATTATAGGTAAGTCCATTTCCTCTCAGTATTTGGGCCTATTCTTTAAGAAAATTGCTACCTTTACAACTTGCTAATTGTGACAAAACTGAATCGTTTTTTGACAGCTAATGAAATTTTCTCCATTAAACATGAAGTTTCGTTACGATTTTGTCACCATTAGCAAGTTGCTACGATAACAACTTCGTTAGAGATTTGGGCTGTACGAGTATATAGTTCTTCCAAATCTTAGATAGTTATGGTACTAGCTTTAATCTGAGAGAAGAGTCTTGGACCAGATTTTGTGTCCATATAATGATTGTGGCTTCGTAAAAGGCTCTGTCTCTAATTGATCCATTTCTAAAATATCCAATCAATAACAAGTGCTTCTAGTGTATCCGAAGAGCTACAGCTACTGATACCTACTCTCTATCTCCTCAGAGATAAAGCAGCAAGTAGCCTCGTACATTTCAATTTCTATGTTTCACTTAAGCAACTCTTACTGAAAACAATCTTATCTTGGCGACTGACAACTTACTATAACAGGCCCAATCAAACGTCCAAATCAGAAGTAATTAACCGCGCTCTCACCTCAATTCATTAGCCAACATTCTTCGTACATCAACCTCTACTGCGGAGGGATTTAGCCTAACAATGATCGGATAAAGAAGTCTCCGAAGAAGAAGGAATGTAAAAAGTTGGTGGGCGGTCTACGAACACTGGATTGATTTATCCGTCAATCTGGAGCTGCTGCAGAGACCGCTGTTGCTGGTGAAGGTGTCTCTTCATTTCGCCCGCTCTCGTTTCGACAAGAAATCTGCCGACATTTCGGTCACTCGGTAGAGGTGCAAGACCTCAACTATCCTCTTGATAAATTGTAAAATTATAATGCTAAGATCAATCTAAAAAAAATTATACCCCTAAGCCTTAAAGTTATAAAGAAAAAAATCTTGACCACTGGCTTGCTTCACAAGTTGTATAATCTTTATTGTATCCCACATTTTGTTCTACTGATGACGACAACTTCGTTATCAAAATACGTATAAAAAATCTTTATAACTTTAGGACTTCGTGGATAAATTTAAATTTTAAATTATCCTCTTGATCTTTTACAGTAATATATTTATTTATTTACGGAGTTATTACATAATTTATGCAAGACAAATGTAATGCATTTAGCTTGCTACATTTTACAGCGCCAGAAGACATACAAATACGTCTTGTCTCTACAAAATCTAACTTACCACTATCTTCTATGTTGGTCAAGCGAATCTAATTTTCCTACCCATCTCTGAAACATATGTCAACACAGATGATGCTTTAAGACGAAATTTCATAATATTTGTCGCGCTAGTCTTAAAAGATCTATTTTATGGCAAAACTAAAAAACTAACCAAATTAATTCAAACATGTTTGGCAATATATTAAACACTAAGATATGCCTGTCAAACTAAGTTCGAAGATATCTTATTATCTTTTGTTTTACTTCATCAGTTTTTAATACTGCTGCTTTCAAATCTTCTTCTACTTCATTTAACCATGCCGATCTGGGTCTTCCTTCTCCTGGTTTCCATTCTACTACTGATTTAATTGCATTCTTCTCTCCTGCTCTCCCTAAATGTCCGAGCTAAATGACTCTCTGTGGTTTGATGTTTCACTATGTCTTCTGCTTCTAACTCCTATTATATTTCATAATTCATTCTTATTCTGTATTCGTTTTCTAGTATCTTTATTAGACCTAATATAGTTCTTACAATTTTTCGTTCCATTATTCTTAAATCTTCTCCATTTTTTTTGTAATTGTTATAGTCTTAGCAGAGTACTTTTTTTTATTATTTATAAGTGGACTGTTATGATCATGTGCCTCTTAATGAGTGGATGATTGTGAATTTATGTGAACAACACAAACGACAATGCTCTTCAGTGGAATTCGAACCCACAACCTCTAGCGTGCTAGGCTATTGGCATAGTCACTACGCCACCGAGATCGGGGCGTACATTGTTATTTAGTTTTTTTTTGTTTTTTACTTGTTTCTCTTTCTTCTTTGCTTTTTAGCATAATACCTAAATATTTAAATTTTTCGACACTGCTCTTATTAGGGTAAAAATATCCCAGTGGTCGATCTGGGAATGGGCGAAGCGGTAGCTCGCGTTGCTGAAGACTGTTGGTGCTCAGGAGGGATTTTTATCGTGTTCTAATCAACCGACGCCCACCGGTAGCCGAGCGCAGAGCCGGTAGCCAGACGTGCAAGAAGTTGACAGTGGTTGTCATTATGTAGCCAAGCTGCTGTACTGCTGGAGATGCTGTGGGTAGGGCGCGGCCATTGAGGTTGAGTAAGTGGAGTGAGGAGTGTGAAGAGGTTTGTGGCTTCATTGAGAGTTGAAGTCTCTTAGGATGAAAAGCATAGGTAATACTAAAGAAGAGGAAAATTCGTTACGCAGGTTTGTTGTTTTATCGGGAGTTGAAGTCTCTGATGAAACAACTGCACTTTCATGAATTATATTCATGTTATGTTATTTTTATAGTATTCTACTTTTATAGGATTTTATTATAGATATTATAGGTATTAAAACATTATTTAATAATGCATATAAGTGGGAGACTAATTGAAATATCATTTATAAATACATTCAGCAAACAGCAATAAAATATTTTATTATGATAGAAGATATGTTTGTTAAATTATAAAAGCATGACAGAATTACGATAGCGAAGATAAAATTAATAATGCAATTATTATTAACGAAGAGTTTCTACAAACAGAAACAGTACAAAATAAATTAATTTCCAAAGCACTTTATTTCTATTAATATTTAACTAAATAACTATGGCTGGTACCAAACGACCTCTGTTTTTGGGTATTTTAAGAGAAGTGATTTTACTTCGGTGTATAATATTCTAAAATTATTTTATATAAAAATACTTCAAATAAAAGTGGGTGATTATATATTTCTCTGTAACGTTTATTAAAATAATTTTTTTATAAAATAATAAGAACATTGTACAGCATTAAAAATGGGGCAAAAACACTTTTCTTAAAACACCCTTAAAGAGTGCTGGTGGTACCAGCCCATACGTTTAAGCCATATTAAATGAAAAGGTTCTATAAACCATTTCTAAATTTACTAGTTACTACACGTGACAAATAGAAATACATACCTTACCGATTAGATTTTGGACACGTTAAATACTACAGTCTCAGCTATTAAACTACGTTTCCTTCTTTGAAAAGTAATTGTTTTTTTTTAAGATATAACCTCGAGGAGTTTGATACACGTGAAGTAGTCCTAGATAGCTTCATTTGAAATGGCCTTTAAGATCTGCGACACATTTGCTTTTATGTCATTAATAATCTTGTAACGACGTCCTTTTAACACTGATTTTAATACCGCAAATAAGAAAAAATTTCGAGGAGCCAAACTGATGAATCCACAAAGTTGGGCGTGTCTCACCACAACTCTGATCCCTTTTTGTGTTTCTGTGAAAATTTTCCACAAATTTTATGTTACATGGTTGCTCCAGGTTTACTGCTAGCACTGAAACACGTTGTACTCAAATAATAATATCACGAAAGCTAAGAGATATCATAAACACAGAAGAGGTTATGCGCAACGAAATGCTACCAACCACATATAACTAAATATTTTCATCGGCGCGTAATACAAAATATTCGGTTATTTTATATACAGATCTCGTTCTAATACTACATAATTATTAAACAATTTTAAAATATACATTTACCTGAACAGTGATTATGACGCTTCAGTGTCTTTCCATGTCTATCATAAAAAAAATTATGTTCCGTACAGTCCAGCGAAGTGAGCTCTCTGCCCATCCAACCAGAGCAGAGTTTCGCGGGAGTATCTTGAAGTAACCTCCATGTGTATGTGTAAGAGAGAAGTAAGGCCAGTAGCCCTCGTGTGATCGTGTCTGAGGCTGGTGTCTTAATGAGAGTCAGACGCGTGGCCATATATCAGGGTCGGGCTGGCCCCCGCGCCACCTCCGCCACCACGCACACCTTCATTAGTATACACACCAAGCCAATCACTTATCACGAGGGTGGCTGTACCACACACAGCAGAATCACACCCGAATCTGAACAGCCACACGATACCTTCAAATGGTGAGAAAAGAATAGTGGCGTTCAGCCAATTTGAATGAGCAGTCAGTTATTTGTGCGCAACTAAATACTTGGTAGTTAAATAGTTTTGTGTTTCTATAGGTTTGTTTCAACCTGGCACTTCGGACAATTTGTGACTGTCGGAAACATGTTCACTAAAAATACCATTCCAAGTGCACGACTGCAAGTTTGTGACTACTAGTTACCTATGTTACCTATTGTCAAACAGTCCAAAACAGTCGCATGTCAGTTACAGACAGTTTGAACTTGTCAGCAGTGCCAGATTGGAACAAACCTATTATCACAAAATAATATCTAGGTTATGTTTTTGGAGAAAAACAACATTTTAGTATATACTGAAACATTTTGAAAACTTTATTAATACTATTTAAACAAAAATCTATATAAGCTTAATAGTTTTAAGTTACGGAACCTTTTCACAAAATGTAAATGACATGTAATTTCCTTCGTAACTAATTCTTAGTTAATTGAACTGAGATTGTTAGTCAATTTTACGGAATTTTCATTTATTTCTACTGAGAAATGTTAGTTGCGCGCCGCTCACCTGATAAATACAGTTGTTTCTCAATTATCTGAAACATTCGGAAAATGCAACTGAGGTTCTTAGTTATACGCTGGGTATAACTGAAATTTTCAGTTAAATATATTGAGTAGTACAGTAAGAGTAACTGGACTATTTTATTTCTCTTATGGTTAGATATTTTCAATTATCTTCAGTTACGGTAAAAATTGATTCACGATAAAAATTTCACAAAATATCACTAAAATTATGCAATTTATTTTATTACATTTCTATATAATATATGCCGTAAGAAACTAAATGCCGCAGAGCGCATCGTCATATCTCTTATATTTTTTGAGATATGTCGATTTTTCTTATTTTTTAAATGCAACTTTGTGATGCTGTAACTCAAAAACTATGCTAGATATCGCAAAACACTCTCAATTTTTGTATTTTTCGTACATATTATGATAAATTAGGAAATTTTGAAAATTTTGTAAATTTTCAAGATTTTTGACATAATTTTGAATAGCTATATCTCGAAAAATATCATAAATACGGAATTCAACTATATTCCATTGAATTCAGCTTGCGAAAATACATATGTGTGCAAAATTTCACATAAATCGGTCAACGGATTGAAAAGTTATAGCAAAAAGTCTCAAAATGGCCTCTGAGCCGAAAATCGGCAAGGGGTACCCCTTGACGTTTAGGCCAAAATTTGCCATTTTAAGACATTTTGCTATAAAATTTGAACCCGTTGACCCAATATTCTGAAATTTTGCATACTTATGTATTTCGCCGAGCTGAATCGATTGGTCACCACCAGAAAACGATATCTTCAAAATTTGTCGAGATATCTCACTTACAAATTTTGAAAAAAAAAAATTGAAAATTTTCAAAAATTTCAAAATTTGTTTATTTATTATAAAATGCATGAAAAGCTCAAAATTGAAGTGTATTTTTCGATATCTTGCATAGTTTTTAAGTTAAAGACCCTCATAGTTGCACTTTGAAAAAGATGAAAAAACACGATATTTCGAAAAATATAAGAGATATGACGATGCGCTCTACAGCAATGTGTTTATTAGGGCTTGTATTATATAGAAATGAAATAAAAATATATTGTAATTTTAAGCGGTATTTGAAGAAATTTTTTCTTTCCATTTTTTATTCTTTATTTCAAACATATGTTAAGTATTATTATTAAACATTTAAATACAGCTTCATATGTATAAGAACTATTTTGTATTGAGCTTTAACAACACAAAGTAGTTACAATTATAATTACCAGTATTTATGTACTTGAATCAAGATTACAACTAATCTCATATAAATATGAATAGCAGTGATGGAGCTACTTATCATATCAATACAAATAATCATTTGTATCAAACTTAACATATCGTTGCTGCATTAGAAGATTGTTGTTGATAATCTACTTTACTTATACTTACATCATACGTGTATATATTTACATAAATTACGCAAAGGAAACAGTTTTTCGCGTCTTGTTTCAAATTTTTCAAGTGACAACTCTCCCAATCTCAATTTTTTTGATACAAGAAGAATGTTCATCCAGTGTCAGCTTTCTCGCAATTTTTCCAGTGATAACTTCGCAAATATTTTATAAATAAAATAAAAGTACAGTTGCATGTAATGTCAGTACATTCTAAGCAAAATAAATCAAAGAGCTCAGAGTGAAAGCAAGTCGAAGACGATCCGTGTAGCATCTAATAAAACACAGCAAGGTCTGCTTGCGACTTTTAAACCGCAGAAAAAACCCGTTCTAACTGCACACCGAAGATTCCAACTCCATGTTCGATGAAACTAACAACAATACAGCAAATAACCTCCCATTCTGGGAAATTACCCAACTACGCTTTGCTTTATAAATCATGGCAGTACGAACAACCATTTTTATTGATTTGGATAAATCAGCGCTTGGATAAATCACTGAGTCAGGCTGATTCGTGGAAGGCATCGAAAGTTAGCTGGAAACGCGAAAAAATCCTGGAAATAATTAATGATAGATGTAATTAAGCGGATAATTGATGCTATGAAATTAACGGTACGCGAGATTTGATTAAGTGTTTCTTAATTGCCCTTGCTGATGGGTGATGGCCTACGAGTGTGGCAGTGATAGTCTTGATACAGCTTTTTCAGATATGACGAGATGATCTAGATTTTAAATATTAATATTAGCAAAATTACCCAAGTTTTTAATTTGCAACAAACCAACTGAAAGATTGTGGGCACCACAATACCTCCCGCCATAGATTTCTTATCAAACAATGCAGGAACAAGGACCATTACTATCAAGAAACGCTTATCTCTTCAAAAAATTTAGTTTTCAATTATGACAAATGTTAAAAAATTACATAAATAATAGTAATACTATAAATATAAACAGATAAATCTATAAGCAAAAGAAGAGTAATTCAGAATGAATGCTACGAGTTGAACAAGACATGGTTTCCTTAAATTTATAAATCGTAATTTGTTGTTACTTAGTAACTGTTTACTTGTTTACGTTGCTCACTTGTTTTCCTGACGAAGAATTACGTACAGTAATTCGAATCGTTGTATTTTAATAAATATTTTTACATAACTTAAACAAAAATCTTTTATTTATTTGTTATGCGTTCTAAAAGTTTTATCAAGTATTGATAAAACTCTATCCTGGAAATTCAATTAAAGGTTTTAGAAAGGAGAGTTAATTTTGAACGATCGTCAATTGTTTTTGTAATAATTAATAAAATTTTATCAAATTTGGTCGCACGGATGAGAGCAATCCAAATTATTTTTGAGCGATCGTCAATTGTTATTGTAATAGTTAATATAATCTTTGCGACTTTTGTATCAAGGTGAAACTCGTTAAAGGGGGTATTAATATTATGAGGTCATTTACTCATTTTGCAGTTCATGGTATAAGATATATTTTACATGTACATAACTTTTTTGATATCCCCAGAATTTTCTCAACATCGTGTGTGTATTCGTATTTATGTATATTTTATCATGTGATAGTTTTATTTATTTATAATACTATTAAACTATTGCTACGTATATCTTTTTAAAATATTTCGATGCACTTCTCTTCATCCAATTAGCATTGTTATTTCTTAGATCAGTCCCTTCTCGAATGATTTATTGTTTCAGAATCTTCCTCACATATTCAGCATTATCTTATCTATTCTAAATCTCGCAATTATTTAGAGATTTTTATTTTCAGTTATAGTGATCGGCTTGTAGTCAACAAGTATTTATATAAGTTGTGGTATATATCTTTTCGTTTCTCGTCTGAGAATCAATTTATATGCATGTATAAGAAAGTCGTGTGGCTACCCCAGCATATTTTTCTTTTCGGATAAAATTTCGCAAAATTGCGTGTTTAGTGTTATTGGGAACGTACCCAAGAAGCGATTGAAACATAAGAAATCGTGTTTAAGTTGTTGAGAACCGTTTTAATAACAGCTATACACGTCTGTCTGATCCATTTAAAGAGACATTGCATGCAGAAATGAATGTATATGTTTACGTGATTATTATTACATACTGGGTGTTTGCAAATTATCGAGTGTGCGATGTGAACGCGTGCTACATACTTTACTTGGTTTCCATGGTGATAAATCATTCGTATGTTTTCTCCTCATGGCTGTCTCTGATCCATGTAATCATGTCCGAGTGATTTATTTCGATTAATTATTAAAGATGGCTGAATCAGGCGCTCATGCATACGCTTAACAACTAACAACCATTTTTAACACGGTGTTAAGCAAGAAATTGCGAACTAAATTACAGACAGTTGACATTCGGCGACTGTGTTATAGAAAACTAGCCACTTAAGGAGGCCTTCCTTTTTAGGAAGAAGTGGAATATTGGGAAGATACAGCCTTCTCTTAGACCACATAATAAAAAATTACGTTAAGAATTCATTTATAACAGAATAACTTATTTGGCATGGATATATGATGAAGATGAAGGAATTAAGGAAGGTCATCAGAGAATTGAAATCGGATAGAAGCGTCCAAAGAAATAAGAGTCTAATGAAAATGATTACTTCAACAACGATGTATGGTTTCAGGGATTTTATGTAACTGGCCTTTTTTTTTTAAGAAACCTCAAAAAAAAAAAACACTCATAAGGAATTTTATAGATTTGAATGCTGTAAAATAAATGACTTTATCTGCAATTCTATATACTACGAGTACGTATTAATAATTCTTTTCTTATGTTTTGAATCTTCACTGCATTATTTCTGCTTGTCTCTTGTTCCTTCTTCCTCTAAATAATTCTCTGCATTCCTGCTGTAGATGTTTAAAAACTAACACTAAAATTTTGGTAGCAACTGCGTTGGCTCCTCTTTAGAAACAGATGTCAAATTTATTAAACTGTGTTTTACCGTTAGACTAACAACTAGAAATTGCTTCACTTTTAATGACTTGATTACTAATATGGTATTTAACAGAACTTTAAACTATTGGCATTTAGAATTCAGTAGCATTTGTGATGGCTCCTGTGTCTTAAGGAACACGTGTCAAATTAAGCTGAACAGTTTTTACCGTTGGAACAACAAACAGAAAACTAGAAAATATTATCATACAGAACCCATTAAACAGTTTCCAAATAGGGAAAATCACCAATCGTGTTCTGATTGTACATTTTAATGAAAAATCCTGGTAGTCTACCGATTATATCTTGGGTTAATTAAAAAATAAATTCCTTCTTCCAAAATACAGTCTCACATTTTACAGTCATCTAAATTAGTGTATTTGTGATTATTTTATCACTGCGGCCGATACGATCAGCTGTCATTTCGGAGGCTGCATTTAAATAGACTTATTATAAAGCAATTAATGCTACATATTCTGTAATAGAATTACTTAGGCCTGTTATCGCGAGGGCTGGGTGAGGCTAACTGTTTTTGGGAGATTTTTTTGGCTGGTCCATTAGTTGCGATACAAGCTTCGGTAGCTGACTGGTCATCTTGCTGCGGCTACTGTTGCTGCTGTTCTTGTGTTGTCTGATGCTGGGAAAGAACTACAGCCGCACTCGATACATGCGTCTTTAATATGTTTCGTATGTCTAAGTGTCAATGTTTTGTTTTATTTTTCTACTGGAATTAACTGATTGGAAGACAGTTTTCTCAATGATAAATTATCCATTGTGTTGTTTAGTTACATTGCTCAATTATTAATCTATGGTGAGAACAAATATTTCGGATGTTTGATTCACATTAAACACCCACTTTTATTTTGAAATAATTAAATAAATATACGATCAAACCTTTTACTCATTTTTATGTGGCAGTCTCCTTTCGCAGATTTTATTATTATAATATAGATCGCTTATTTACACTTGATTAATTTTATAAACACTGGATCAATTTTCAGGTTAAACAAGAAATGTAAAAATAGAACTATTTACTATCTCTTTTCAATACTTTCTCATTGGCTGTTGTCTGTACTGACACTAACCACTAACCAAAAAGTCTGGAGTATGCAAACTCTTGCGCTAACTGAAATTAGTGTAGTCGATACTACTGACGTTAACCAGCCTTCAATTTTTTTTTTGTTATTACATAGTGTGTATCTATTTTCTTTTTTCTAATTTAATTCAAACCATAATTTCTTAATATTCCTAATTTATCTTATCCTGACAATACGAGTATATAGACTATACTCCTCCATGGTTCTTGCTGAATACTATTTATAAAATGATAGCACCTAAGCCAGTATTTTCCATGATTTCTTGGCTAAGTAGAGTTTATAGTTTTGAGTACAAAATTTGTCTCTCCATTTCCAAGGCACAAGCCGACGCTGAATCATAGTAATATAATAGAATAATTACTTAATTCAGAAGTTTGAAAATTGATGTTGTTAACATTATGGCTCGTCATCCAATATCGATAGTGTCATTTGTTATGAATCAAATCGTTAAATGGAACACTTTACGGTGCATTTCATTGAAGCCTTATTGAAGTGGAACGTTAATTTATTTTACAACATTTTCTCATTGAGTCAGAAACCTCGCAGTTCAATTATGAATGAACGCTAATCAAGGTCCGTTAAAACAGCGTGCTAATGTGATTGCATTGCACATTTTTGCTCGCAACCGAACGCTTTATTAAGTTTAAACGTGCGGTTAGACTCTTGAGGTTAAAAAGCTGATTGGTAGACATCTCAAGCAAGCTGCAGGTAGCTCGTGATATCTAATGATCACATGGGAGAGGCAGTGCTCAGTGGCATGGCAGTGGCTCAGCGAACAACAAAACAAATCGAGTAGTGCATTTATCGCGGCGGGCATCCACGCTGGCTGGACAAGGATGATGGTCAGGGGGATGAGGAGGGTGTAGGGGAGGAGTGCACGGTAGCCGAGAGCGAGACTTGCATCTCAATCACTCCCGGCCGGTGGACACCGAGACGGACAACCAAAGTAGCATCATTGGATGCTTACATGCAGACGACACACAATGAGGCATTACACACATCAGGGCCTTTAGACCATGCCATGTATTTATTCTTTAATCGAAATAAAGTTGCTGAAACAACAATAATTTGTCACGAGCACAAATCAAAAAATTCCTGTGGTAATCGGCAACCAAACAATTTGCTGCCACAAAAACATAGTCCTCAGGAAAACGCAATTTAAGCTCGCGTCAGCTGCATTGCTACGTTTTTACTTCACTCTAAACTAAACAGCATTGAGCTATTAAATCAATTACCAGCATACTGATTGTTATTATCTCGTCGATGACTTTCCAAAAATGCGGAAAAAACAATTCACTAATGCTCGTTTTTTCTTTTTTGGGTTCAATATAATTGAAGTTACATCTCATTGCCTGTTCTGTTAATACAGTGTTTATACGATTGGGGTGTCGCAAAATTTAGACATTTTCTTGGAAATTTACTTCAATGAATTCAAGATAACTCATTGTCAGTTCTATTTTATTATTATTATTACTATTAAAGCGGTCTCAACTGCTTAGATATTATTATTAACCGCTGGCAGTTTTGCTTAACTTGCTTTAACGAGTGAACCGGAGTCAACGCACTCTGCCAAGCCGTTGCCTAACAGTTCTATTATGCTACAAGATATCTAGTAACCAAAGAAGCTACTTCAAACTGTAATTTTTAAAAATTTTCTTCCGCGTGGAGTGAGGAATTTTCCGAACCCCACCCCATCGTATTCGTGTTCGCGAAAAATTCAGCTGACCTGTTAAACCCCCTTCTACCACATTTCAGATTCTAGATCAACCGCTAGGTAAGGGTGTCACGATTTTTTATTTTTCAATCGGAGGTGTCAATAAATGAAAAGGTTGAAAAAATTCAGTTGACCCATTAAACCTCCCTCTACCCCATTTCAGATTATAGATCAGCCGCTAGGCAAGGGTGTCACGATTTTTAATTTTTCAATCGGGGTCACCGATTAATGAAAAAGGTTAATAACACTGTGCTAATAGATATGAAGAATATACCTCTCTTCGTATAATTCAGTAATTCTGCGTCCTGGAATG
This sequence comes from Poecilus cupreus, assembly GCA_963942605.1. Lineage (NCBI taxonomy): Eukaryota > Metazoa > Arthropoda > Insecta > Coleoptera > Carabidae > Poecilus > Poecilus cupreus. Next base: position 5,774,467 of record OZ012719.1, read on the forward strand.
GAATAATTGAAGTAAGTTGTGGAGATACAATTAAATAATGCAGGGGGAATGAGTGTAAAACTATTATATAGTTGGTTACGTGCTGACAGCAGGTCTGCGGTCTGCTGCTGTTGCTGGGCTAATCAGTCGACAATTTCCATGTATGTCGCGCCTCGTGCAGGGCTTAGACCGCGCTCGTGGTCTGAATAAGGATGCATCACCACCCGGACTTCATAGTCGGTTGGAGCTCTGTCTTTCTCGCTTGATACCTACATCACTGCTACGAGTCTTTGTTCTGTGTTAACCTAATATACCACTTTCATTGCTAATGTCGACGTATTAAATAATGACATTCTTCATTGCCTTCCCATTTTACAGAACAGAATCATTTGAAGATCATTTCGCATTATTCCTAAAAACAACTTGGATAATAATATAGTATAACAACAATACTAAAAAATTGGATTGCCTAACCTTAAATTTGAAACAAAATCAGTAAACACTTTTAACACTGTTTTCCAGTTTACTAATGATATTAGGTTTGTTTGTTTCACCTCTTGGCATCAACTGTTTACTTCCGCCTTGGATTTTTCTTGTTTCATTTACTTGACACGCAGTGGACAGTAACTTTGTATCGTTCGAATCACCCAGTACACAGTTGGCAGCACTTACCTTAACTTTTTGTTTTGTGGTTGGCAGTAAGAAATTTGACAGCTGCGCAAGCGCAGTTAACTAAGCTATGTCAAATTAAACGTTGTTTGGCAGTAATTGTAGTGAAAAGAAAATTAGATTGTGAACACCAAAAAGTGTGAAACGAACAAATTAGTTAAACTGAGCTACTTCATCGACTAAATTCAGTACAAGTGTAGTGTCTCATCTGTGTTTGGCTCAAGAAAATCAAACATCATCTCAGCCTTGATTGGAATCTTCCACGTCAAACAATATCCCATCTTCTAAGACTCCCTTACTCCAGTTGACTCCAGCACCTTGGCTGCTGAGTATGCACGTAGCAGGGCATATGATGGCTCGTTAATTCCGCGGCGGCGGTGGTGATGGCGGTGGTAGGTAAGTGGCGGTTATCTCAGCTGCTATCGCCGGGCAGCAGCGGCTACTGCTGGCCAGCGCCGCGTGCTCGAGATAGCGGCTAATGCACTGCTGCTGCACCACCGTGTGCCATGAGTGACTCGTTGGCGGGTGGATGTCGCCCAACGCCCAGGAACGGACTTCCACTGGACATAATACTCACTTAATTGTGGGGATAGAAATACTGTCATTGGGCAGTTACTTTCTCATGTCATTTATTATTTTATCACTGAATTTACTGAATATCTTTGTACAGATAGATTATAAATATGAATGGCATCACAACAAAAATTGTGGGAATCTTTAATAATCTTTCGTTTTAAACTATATGAAAATGAATACAATGTTACAGAATCGTAGATTCTCTTTATTAACCTTGCACACAAGAAGAAGAATAAGAACGGTATTATACAATGCATTGATTGTACTACAAGGAGGAGCAGAAAAAAAATTATATGATATCGAAAAATTTGAATTAAGTTCCTAGGCCCTTGATCACGGCAAAGTCAGTTGAACTTCAGTGAAGACAGAACTCAGAATTTTGTAATGGGCGGAGGAGGAACCATAGGGGTAATTTTAAATTGAAAATAGTCGGCAGTGGGATTCGAACTGAGGATCTAACGATCCACAGTCCGCTGCCTTACCACGGAGCTTTTTACCTCATATTGCACGTTATAATTCGTAGTTCTGATAAACGGTCACAGATGGGTTTAAGTAATTCGGAGGTCACTATAAACTGGTAGTCTCTTTACAGTTCATCAACAGCAACATCACTAATGCAAGTAAAATATTTGGTCAATGAAACCGGTAGAATTCCGGCCTTATGCTCCGCCTAGGAAAAAGAGTAACAAATTATTGTTATTATTTTGTTTGCGAAAAGTAAGTGGACTAACTGCTTTGGTCATACTGCCTCATGAATGGATGAATTGTGAATTATATGAACATCACAAACGACCATACTCTTCAGTGGAATTCGAACCCACGTCCTCCTGGTGTACTAGGCTACGGACATAGCCACTACACGAGATAGAGATCGGCAAAATTATTATTATTATTTATGTTGAACGTAAAACTGCACAGGATAAAAAAGTTACTTATTCCATATTCGTATCAAAATGAGGTGTAGTGAGAACAGTACTGAAAAGCTCAGAACAAATAATTTTAATACCACATTTATTAAATGTTGCTGCTTTAAGCTTGGCTATATGCAACATAGTGGCAATTATTTGGATACATTCCGGCCCTGCAGCGCCACCATCACCTCAGCTGCATCTTGTCTCCATGTCTCCGTGTCTGGCGTATCTCGTGTCGGTGTGTGTGTGGTGTCGCAGCAGCTACCGTGTTACCCGTACCAGCAACTTCTCTCTCGTATGCTAATTCCTCCAGCCTCCCCCTCGGCGTCCCTGCCCCGCGCCACTGACACCGCATGGCGGGTTATTAAAACCGGACCGTGGACCGCGGCTACTGCAACACGCCGCGAGATGTGAGATGTTTCAATGAAGTCTCCTGCAACGTGCCTGCATGTCCTTCATTGCAGAGCGAGGGACGCAGACCTGCAAGAGGGATTGGGATGGTGAAATATTACAAGGAAACTCACTGTAACATCAACGACAAAGAAGTTACAAAAGCAAATGAAGAGCAAAAATGTCCAGTCTCAGTTGACCGTCTAGTCACTTTCGTAACAGTGTCTTATCTGTTGAACTTGAAGGCTTGAAGGTGTGGTAAGAGCAGCGGTGAAAGTGGACTATCAAGATTTTGTTTATACAAAGTTTCCAACAGGGGGCGTAGCTCAGATGGTAGAGCGCTCGCTTAGCATGCGAGAGGTACCGGGATCGATAACCGGCGCCTCCAAACTTATTACATTTTCACACATTACAAAATTAAATTATCATCAATGGCACGGCATCCTAGGAGGAGAGGGCCTCAAATACTGTGGTACTTGATTCTCGACAAATTAATCTTGGCACTGTCAGAATTTTTAGGATTTTTAGAAATAAATAATGTTTTTGGACTACAGTTCCGAAAGATTTATTATTTAACCCTTAACTGGTATAGTGAGGTCTTTGAAGACCCCAGTGTTTTTAAATCTAGTTGTGTAGTGTTAAAAATTTAAACTAAATGTTTGAGTTTTTCGGTAGCTTCATTAATCGACACACTCGACTTAGTGACGGTCACACGAATCTAAATATTTCTTAGTTAAGGAGATAATAACAACTGGGGTCTCTGTTGACCTCACTATACCAGTTACGTTGATTTTAAAATAAACATGTCTCGGCGTTTTTAACTGAAAGTGAGTTGTATGATATTTTAATGATCGAGAGCGAATATGAAAATGACCTACAATTGGAAGACGAAATACAAGAGATTGTTCTAACATTTTTAATGCAGAAAGCAAATATACACTTCAAATGAAACAGATTCAGAAAGAGGTACAAATATAAGTTAAAAAACCGCTGGTATTGTTTTTTTTTTTTTGCTGTTGTCCTAAAATATAATTTTTATATCATAGATGATGTATTCAGATATACTAATTTGTAATTTTTCCCGTTTGGCCCCTGAAAATTATTTTTAGCAGTTTTATGCCCCAATAACCAAAAGGCTGCAACAGAGGATCAATATTTTTTCTATATTGTTTATTTGCTGAATTTATCATTTTATTTTCTTTAGTTTTCTGCGTGTTCTGTTTAAATAGATGTAAATAAAGATATAAATATATAAATTTCCATCATTTTTACATACATTTTTCGGGGGGTTAATACCAGTTACGTTATAAAAAATCACTATACCAGTTAAGTGTTAATCTTTATATTACAGTCCATCATCGATCCTCTCAATTATTAAATTTTCATACGTTACCAAATAAGAAAATCATCATCAATGGCAAGATAGTCCTAGTATGACCAGAGCCTCAAGTATTATAGTACATGATTCCTGATTAATTCATCCTGGTGCAGTTAGATTCTTAATTTGTGCGACGGCTTTTGGTTACTAGTGTAACCAAAGTGGCCTCAGAGATGTTCTTGTGCGCGGTTAGTTTGTAATACCCGAGTGTGATTTAATATTGCAATAGTATCAATATTATTACATATTAAAGCTATGTTCAAAAACTATAAATGTTAGCTGCACATGTGTGTAACTAACATCTTTTTCCAGGAGAGAATCGGCTGTGTCGTTGAACCTGTGGTCATACGAGTCCTGTTATTTTTAGATAGAGAGATAACTGAAACAGACAGTTCCGATGTTATCTCTAGTTCGAGACTTTATGACGCGTTAAATGCAGCCTCAATTGGACTTTTTATTTGGAATTAAAAAGCGCATACACATTACAAATTTGAGATTTGTTACGTGTCTAGTCTTCTTGAAATATAGGTAAATATGTCAACTGCAACTTAACGTTTTAAAATACTAATTGTATTTTGGAAATGGTGCGTGAATTATCAGAGATATTTGATAGTAATTTTTTGTTTGACTTTTCCAATTAATTCATATAATTTACATACTTGAGAAAAAAAATCCTATAAATATATTAATTAAATGTACAATCTATAGGAAATTGTCAAATATATTTTTCATTAAAGAAAAAAAACAGGAGGGGGGTTACTTATTAGTGGGTGCAAACTAGTCAAATTTAATTAAAAATGTCAAAGTGTCAGTGGTTAATTAAATAATCTCAGCATGTATTATTTACAAGCAATTTATTGACACATAGTTAATTATTTATCTAGTATCGAAACAGATACATATCTAATCCAAGCCCCGATTTAATACTTCCTCGCAATTTCAAATTTCCCTTTAATTATTAATTTAAAAATGAATCAATCCTTTATAACAAACTAGACCATAAGTAACAAAACCAAAACAATAACGCGTGATAAGTGCAATGAGTGTGAGTGAGAGGTATGTTATAGTTAGCGTCACTTGTTTTTCCACAGCCTCCTACGGACGTCGAAGCAATTATAACATGTGCAATCGAGCGTATGACTTATTAAAAAGACTTACTGTCAATTACAAGCGATCATGCTATAATCCTATCGATATAATGCAGCGAACGGTTTCAAATAATGACAATTCGCATTACCCACTTAGTTCTAATGTGCGTAGGTGCAAGTGACATTCAGAGAGCGCAGATTATTTCAGGCATTCCACAAACACTTTTTATAAGGACATTTATATTCGATTTAAATTGGATATACAATCTATTGACATTTTCATCTGCAGACTTCTCTCACCTTCTCTTCCTTGTTTTATAAGAACTTTTTCCACATTACAACTACGAGTATAGATACATCCATAAAAATAACTTCTTGTTTCAAGAAAATTTTCACTTTTCCTTTTGTATGTATGCATTGAAGAATAGTATATTCTACAACAAGTAATGGAATGCCACATATTAAGCCATTCCGTTACATGTTGTAGACTATACTTTCTATAAAAATGTTTTGGAAATTATACAAAAATACAAATATAAAACTATTGAAAACGTCAAACTCAAATAAATCAAATTAAAACAAACAGACGTAACCATAGTAAGTGAATCAAGATACTTCATATGTCGCGCTAATAAGCGGTTCTGATTCGTCGTAAATATTCCATACGCAGCGTATGGAATGTTTGTGATTCCATAACAATTTTTAGTAGTGGAATGCCCAGTTTCCAAAATAATGTTATAGAAAATCTTATTTCTTACAAAATGACTAGGTTTAAATAAAAATGTATTAATTTTAAATATAAAATGTATTTATCTTCATTTTTATGCATTGAAAGGAATATATATAGTCAAGAACCCATCTACCGTAAGGTGTAGGGTGAGAAAGAAACTGAATATAAACTGAACATAATGAAAAAGAAGTCGTTTTAATTTTAAACAAACCGCATTTATTTAAAACTATTTCGATTCAAACTACTTCATCCCCATAATGAGTCTCAGTTGAATACTTTGATATGTTCATTCAAAACTAAATTAATTTTCATACAAGATTATTTATTAAACCTTTAAAAGTTTTCAATGAAATCGAAATCGGATTGGCACTATTCAATTCAATTTTTCTCTTCATGTAACAGGAATCTGTTTGTTCCAAGAAAACTTTTTTATTAGTGCTTAAAGTCAGTTAAGCCCATTGAGAATGAAAACCATTAACATCGGAGAGCATCTGCACAGTCTTGGAAATGTCTGAATTATTGCATACATTGATGGTAATATATACCTAGATTAAGACTTAAAATGCACGAAGAAAATGAGTGATCGTTATGGTGAGAAATAAACAAGAAATATCGACGAGGCAAAATAATTTACTGCAGCCTAATTAAAGTGAAATTAATCTAGAACCTTAAAATAGCTGCTGTCCAAGTCAAGTTGCGAATAACTTAGCAAAACGGGAGCCAGTAAATTTATTTAACAAGCCAACTGCATTGGCACTGCTCTTATAAAGTATAATTAACTCTTCGGCCGTGGCGCACCGTGTTTTGTCCTTTTTCCTCCAGCGACAACCTGCCATAAATCCTTCTTCTTCTCTCTCACTCACTCTCGCTCGCCTACATCTAATTATTATTTATTGGTGCGCTGTTTTATCGTTATTTATCGGAATTCTTTGTATAGGAAACGTAACTTGCTTAGTTCTTTAGCCAATAAACGTGTGAAATTCAAAGTGAAATATAGAGCAGAACGAATGGATCACTCCAAGGGCACTGAGTTTGCGTGTGTGAGTTCATTTCGAGGCTGCAAAAGGACAAATTGGTATAATTGTGTCAGGACTAGAAGCCTTACACCTTTATACTATTAAATTATTCTCTTATATTTTTTAAGTACAGTAGATTTTGTACAGCATATTTTTTTTGCATATCATTTCAGCTTGTATGGAATTAAGCAGATATTGGTAAAAAAAATTTATACAAAAGTATAAAACTAATACTCGTAATAGTTATTTACTTTACAAGTGGGCAAAGTAAGGAATTACCCACGAGAGAAATTTTAGTTCACGAAGCCAAAGGCTGAGTGAGATAATTTTATCGAGTGGGTAATTCCACTTTGTCCACGTGTGAAGTATAACGTTTTATCCAACACTTCTTCATAAATGAAAAATTTATTAAAGAAATATTATTTGACAGTGACAAATGCTTTAAATTTTTAAATTATAATATCAATCGAAGTAGTTACCAAGGTGTTGTGTGTTATTATTATTGTTATAAATAAAAAAATACTCACTAGTGCATTTCCTCAAAGTTATACCCACTAGTGGATAATCTGTTACTTTGCTTGTTTATAATCGCCATAGTTATAGAGCATTTATTGAGAGGTGTTGGATAATAATTATTAACGCAGTGCATACAAATAAACGAAGTTGTTCCAGGTGCTACTATTTCTAATTGTCAAATTTGTACTATAAATACAAACTTGCTTAATAATTCGTCTCAAAATTCTTGGATTTGAATCCCACTGAAGGGAATGGTCATCCACTCATGACTCATGAGGCATCATATGACCGATAGTTAGTACGCTTCCCATCTTCGTAAAAAAATAATTTTCGTCTAATATTTCAAAGGAGTAAATAAAGTTCTTTTCTGGTGGGGTCCTGGGAAATTAACATTGCTTAGATTTAATGTTTGTATGAGTACAAAAAGAAACGTCTAATCTCCCTTCGACCAATTCATTTCCAAACCCGGACATCCTGAAGATGCCGTGTTTGGGAGGTGCGAATTTTTTATCAGCGCGTGTTTTTACGCACCTCGTATATGCAAATCCGGTCGTCAAGCTGCAGCAAGGAATGCTAGCGGAATACATTAGCTGCGACTGGGACTGTCGACTGACTATAGCAACTCCACGGTCAGCTGTTATGGCACGGTGTACACTTGGCGTGGGAGATATAGAGGCCTGTTATTTTATATCCTACAAATCTCTAGATGCGATACACGCGCACACATTTACTATTTTGTCCAGTTTATGTCCGCTGTCTGATCATTGACAGCTTCCATCGTAAATAAATACATTAGCGGCCATCATTTCAGTATGTAACTTCTAACTTTACGCAGAAGAATTTCCTGTGGCATTGATGCTGATGGTATTTGGTCTTTCACAAGGATGCCAATTTTAAAACTGTTGTCTTAAGACTTTAATAGTTTTTCTATTAATAAAATTAATAATGTAAGATTTGATAAACATATCTTCAGTATTCAAGGAATGATGATTGTCATTTTTCTTAATCGATTCTTCTCCAAATCATTCCCACTTTTCTGTAAAGACGTTGATGCTTCAAACTATTTTTATTCCCAGGACATATACTCGTATGTAAGGGATTATGATAGGTCAAAATTTTCAACGGATAAGCACGTTTTAGGTCCCTAGAATACTATTTCATAATTTTTACGATGATGTATGTGTGTCTACGATATCTCAAAATCTAGCAAAAATGTAATCTTGAAATTTCATATACATATTTGAATGTTTAAGTTAAAAATTTTTTTATATTTTGATGACCAAATGGTACTTTACTTGAAAATCTCAGTTTTTGAGTAAATAATTGAGTTAATTTTGTTACATTTAAAAAGTTGTAAGTATTGGATACAATTTTTATTTAAAACTTCTTTCTAGGAATTAAAATTTTCGGGAAATCAAATTCTAATAATACTGTCATTTTCAAATTTCATATTTAGACCTTGTATGTTCAAATTGTATAGATTATATTTTGGTGGCTGGCCTTCAATCGGAAATTTAGGCCTGCAATTTTGTTAAAATAAAAAAGATATAGAATATTATTAGCTGCATATTTTTTTACATTTTTTTCTATTTTGTACTGTTCAAATACTGTTTATTTTATTTAAATTTTTAACAGTTTGTGCAAATTTTGTAAAGTTTGTACCATGAGTATAATTTGGAACTGTAGGATATAACGCAGACTGATTGCAAAACAAAAGCAATTACAGTTATCTGTATTGTCTCGCTTCAGTTCCTGTATTTTTACGGTCCGACGTGTTCCACAGTTCTATTATTTGCAGGTCTGAAACGTTAATTATTATAATATGAAATCAATTAACGTCTAGTGTATTTTATTTATATACTTGTTTTGTTTCTGATTGTTGACGCGTATATATGTACTCCACTTTATTGACTGCCAAGTATTTGTTACATTTTTTCTATAAAGTAATTGTTGTAAGTTTACATTTCTTTGTAGAAATATGGTCATGTAAGACGATTGATTAATAGCCTTGTAATGTGGACTAGCTATAACCTCTATATATCTTGCCGTTTAAGAATTTAAACTTTCATAATCACACGAGTACACATGAACGTTGATACTATAGTAACGGTTATAGAACTTCAAAATGAAATAAAACACAAAAAATCGGGATGATGATCACGGCATTCGCTGTTTTGGAAAGATAATTTAATACCATTAATGTTTGAATATTATTTTGAAAAGATGACACAAATAGAGTACAATATGGAAGTCTAATTTTGATCACTTGATTCCATGTCGCCATCGTCTCTAGTTTATCAGCGTAGACTGATGACATCAAATATCTCCACAGAAAATTTTTCACAAGATCTTGGAGGCCAATCCACTAGTTCATTGCACGATATTATGCACTCATCGAATGTGTCCCTCAATAAATCGATTGAGGCCTTCGCTATGTGACATGTTTCGCTGTCTTATTGAAACCACCGCTCTTCCACATTACTACCATTCAATTTGGGAACGAACAAGTCAGGGCTCTATAGCGGTTTCCATTGACTGCAACATTATGGTTGGTATCATTTTTGAAGAAATATGTACCAATGATTCCAACAGCCCGTAAAGCACACAAATTAGTGATTTTTTGTTTATGTAACGGCGTATCAATAATGGCTAGTGAATTTTCCTTACCCCAAAGGAAGCAATTTAGCTTTTTGACGTAACCATTTAATAAAAAAAATCTCATCGCTGTATTCAATTTTGAAGTAAAATTGCACAATTTGCAAGCGTTGTTCTGGCTTTAGTCTATGGTAAAATGGCAAACAAAACTGAGCACAAAACAGCTGTCAACTGTCAAATTGTCTATCGTTGGAAAAAGCAATGCCAATTTGAAAAACAAACCTCCAAAAAAACACCCGTTACGATTAATAAATAATTAAACGATAGACTCCTGAATTTGTTTCTGCGCAGTCTTCTGCAGCATGCACTCCCAATCCAGTTTCCAATCACCACAACACTGTAGTTCATCTTCTGGTGCGTTTAGCTGGACAGTGGACCCTCCCACCGGACTGCGTACGCGGCTCGGCGGCTACCGATGAGAGAACTCGGCGAGCAGACTGGAGCAGCGGCCGGTAGCTACCGTTCGGACAGGTCTTAATTGTAATTACACGTTACACGAATTCCAAACTCGCCCACCGGACTCTTATTTATTGTTGGTGCTAACATCGCCACCGAACCACCGAAGAGGCCGTGGACACACAAGTCGATGGTGAAGGATTGCTGCAAAGGAATTTTCCAATGGTGCGCTGCAACTGTACAAGAGCACATTTTAGAAAATGAAGAGAACCTATATAAGTGACTATTGTACGAACGGTTGGCAGCATAAGTTATTGTGACCCTTTGTAAGCTTCTTTGTTGTGAAGTATCAATCGGTTTTGTTAAACAAGATTTCGTGTTTGGCGATTTTGTGATTTTGGTCAAAAGAATCAAAAAGAAGGGCATCGCGTTTGTGTGAAATTGGGTAATACTTTTACAAGAATTATTCATATGTTGAAAGAGGCTTTTGGGGATGTCTGAGTCGACCACGGTGTTATGAGTGGTCCAAGAGATTCAAATAAGGCCGGAAATCATCAGAAAATAATCTTCGATCAGGCGTTCTTCAATTTCGACTGACGATGATCATGTTGCCAGAGTGAACGGTCTCGTGTGATCAAATCGTCAACTAACCATCCGTGAAATTGAAGAAATTAAAGAAAAGTAGCTGGAGAAGTATTCCAAAAATGAGTTCTAAGGGTCTTTCCATTAGTTGGAAACATGTATGGCTTCCCAAGAGAGTACTTTGAAGGGAAAAATAATAAACTTGTATTTCTTAAAAATATATTTTGGTTAGCCTTCGTTTTTGCACAACCTCTATTATTCGGCATATAGTGCGATGGTATTTTGATTCTTCCTCTAACATTCCAGTTAGTCGAATGTGATCATCCTTTTTGGTTTTGAGCATGGCTGTACATATTGGTGCTCAAAATGGAATTATCAGTTAATATTGCTATATTTTTTACTTTGGGAGAAATGCTTTAAACCATAAATTTTTGGTTTCTATTTTTCTTATATTATTAACATTATTTTTCGTACCTAACTAATTATATTTTTCTTGTTTCAGGTAGGTGAACTTCTTTTCAGCAACAGTAAGTTAATCAAACCTGTATTTTACTTATATTATATTACATAAGCGATCATTCTATTACTATACCAAAACCCAAAATGCTTGTAATAATAGTTCTTAAGGGTTAAAAACCCTTAAAATATAAATAACAATCTACATACCAACGATTTCAAGAAGTAAAATCTCTTCATCACCGGACGAAAGAGGGATAAACCGAGTTAGTGGTCGAGGTAGAAGGGTATTGAATTTAAGACACAAAAACGAAAATTTATTAAAAAGAAAGGAGTGCACTTGGATATATGTCATAAATTTTTCTCTTGAAACTTGATTTAAATATTACGATTGCTCAACAAAGATCTATGTTCAAACCTTCTTCATTCCAATTTGTAACCAAAAATAGAACTGCGACCGAGTGAGCAACTTGTTAAATGAAATAAAACGTGTAAATTTGAAATGTATTGATGCAGAACAGTGGAATAGTAGATCATCTTTGCCGTCTGAAAGATATTATCTAGTACGAAGCAGCAGATCCTATAATATATATGTACAGAAGGAATGGAGCTACTAGTGTTAATGGGATTCAAATGAAGGAAATTAAACCCGTAGCATTTAATTAAATTGTAATTTCTCAATGATTTATCCAGTGTATCGTCTGCGCGCTATAAATATCATCGCGGCCGACAATGCACATGAATAACTGCAGCAGGGCAAGAACTTACTCTCTGATAGCACATTAGGTCTATTATGCAGTACGCGCGCGCCTGCATATGCTCTATAGGGCCTCCCGCTGGCCTTGAGTCGCAATAGTCGGCCTGCTGGTGTAATTGTTGCGATTAATTGAACTGGGAATAATTGCAGGAAGTTGTTGTGTGATAATACAATATTAGAAATATTTGTTTCATTAGTCTAACAAGATAATTTGCTGTTTGCACTCGATTAGCGCTTGCTTTCAATTTGTAAAAATATCACTTTACATTTTAATACCATAGAATGTTCATTGCATTACCCCGTAATCTTACTAATTGAAAGATCATAAATTAAATTGTCCTAAACCTTGAGGTGTCGGGTCTTGTTGTTTAATAGAGTATACATTTTTAAAGATATTTTTTTATTCACCGTTAATACACAGAAAAAAAAGTAATTGAAGATCTTATGGATGGTACTGTTCCACAGGTAAATGGAAGATCCTGGACACCCTAGATGCTAAGCGCGAATCATGAAAAGCTATACATGAAAGTAAATAAGGTGCATCGATGAAATTATGCAGCCACATCCAAAGAAATCTTGTGCTGTACGCTTCCCTTTTAGATGTTAAATAGGGCAAAAGGAGTGAAGATGGTAAAAGCAAAAGGAGTGGTCTCTTTTAAATTTAATAGAAATATATTTAAAAAATCTGCGGTGTATTCTTTCCAAGGCATTGGTACTTATATTAGGGACACCAAACTAAATTTGTATATTCTAGTTTACTGACAAGAAAAACTTAATACAAAGTTTTTAAGATCAAGAGTTCTAGAAGCTGATGCACAGATATTATTATGTTAAGAAGGGTTTAAATACGAACAATCTTTTACAGAGTGACGTTCCTTGCATATTATATGGAAAGTTAATAGATGTGTAAAAAACTACAAAGCATTTATTTAACTTTACATGAAGTTTGTTACTGTTACACCAGGATATCACATTGTTAATGTTTCTTTGTATACAATTCGCATCATCGGGAGACGTAATGTTTATGTAGAATTTAATATCATCCGCATAAGCTAAAATAGTAGAGGACCTAAATTCGATCCTTGCGGAACACCAGAAGTCTCCACAAAGTCAAAAGTATATAGGAGTATATAGTGAAGTACCTTTAAAGGTGTAGGGTGTAAAAAGTCTCTTCATTGAGATCTACGAAAGCCAAGTTGCACAACTAAAATAAATGAAAGGCGCAATGATATATTTATTGCATGCAAAAATGCATAGAATCCACCTGAAAAATCAATTACCAACCATTTTATCCTTTACTAATTTCTAGAGCAAATAAGCTCGCCTGCATCGGCCAGGAAGTAGCTAATTTTCAACACGCAACTTTTGGGTCTGCACCTTACAACTCTGTAGCCGTGTTGTCTTGTTAATTGGCTCCAAGCAGCACGGTGTGCGACACACGACACATGGTGCTCGCTGTCTCGGTGTCGCTTGTGTCTTCACGCGTGCAATTAGTCTCGTGCACTCGCACACTTGATTGTAATCGAGATATAGACGAGTGCTCATTATTGGCGATACAGGTGTAGATGGATTGACGATCGTCATAGTTTTAAATGAACATTTTTTCTATCTTGACAACATATTTTGGAGAAAGAAGAATAGCGTACTAATTTAAATTTGTTGTAGAACAGTAAATTTTCATTTCCTCGTGTTCAGATAAAAAGCCGTTGTGAAAATATAATTCATTTTATTTATCTGAGTTAGCATCAAATTATATAAATTGGTAGTGGCCGAGTATGGCAGCCAAGTGAAAAATAATAGAGCACATCGGGATAATTACACAGCGTAGTTCCAGCTGGTTGATCTCTTTACCGTTGGCGCTGCAGTTGCCACTTAATCCTACAGGTGTCAATGCGTATCATTATACCCAAACGTACTTATAAATTCGTACATTTACAGCTAACTATTTGGAAGAAGATGCTTATCTGTTAGGGAATTATAATATGTAATTGTACTACGAAAATTAAGCACGGTGGTCTTCCGCTATTTCCGGATAATAAAATTACAGTTCATTAAAAGTTCCACAACCAAACTGGGTAAAGGGCGTAATGATGTATCTTTTATTTCATACTGCATCACATTTATATGTTTACCAGACTGTTTTCAGTCCGGTAAAAGTAATTTTACGGTACTGTATAGTTGCTTAGAAATATTTTAATAGGATTTGATCTACAATATCGTGGTTAGAAAAATCAAAAAAACAAAATGGGCTGTTCTAATTTTTTTTTATTAAGACCTGATTGTTTTACCGTTGAATTTATGAAACTATTTGGTAAGCTGAGGATATGTCTTCAGTTCACCAAATAATTAAGTAAATTCTTGGATACATTTTTTCATGTACTCATTTCGAAACTCCTGATTCAGCTCCTTCGTCTGAAGAAGGTCCAGAAAGATCTTATTCGTACCGTAAAATCTCATTTGCCGGACTTATAATATAAGTAACTACGTGGTTTTTTGTTTATATTCAAATAACCGAATTTACATTTTGACAAACTAAACTTAAGCAATATGCTACTCAGTAGAAATATGTCTTAACTCAAGTATATAACCAAAACCGTAATCGTGTACAGGGACGGATGGGACGGCCGGGACACCGGGCAATTGCCCGGTGGGCCGCAAGGTTTAAGGGCCGCCAGGGCTGATGTCGTGATCGGTTAGATAATTTTCATTTAGAAAAGAATAGACAAGTTTAGAAATGGATAAGATTAAAACTAACTTTAAATTAATTTTTTATATACTTAGATACTTATATTGCAAATCTACATGGACAAACTCTTTAATAAAAATAGTTATGTTCATCCTTTACTTTCTGTATCTATTTCATCATTTGAGTATCAAAAAGAACTTAAAATTATTTATTATTTACCAAAACATGAACAGTTTTAACAAACAATATATAGATAAAACTATATTCCAACAACAACAAAATACATTGAAAAGTTTCCATTCAATTCTAAGTATCAAAACTTAATTTAAAATAGTTACTTAATAAACTAATATACAAGGTGGTGAATCTAGGAACGCACTATAGCGTTTCCAATGTTATTTTTGATATGTTCAATTTATTGGCTTCCTTAATTATTTTACATCAAAAAAGTTAAATAGTTTATTGTAGAGGAAAACTTTATGCATTTTTTAACTAACATTTATAATTTTAGTCTACTTGGAATCGGAAAAATAACTCCAATGTTTATTGATAAAATATCGCCAGTGCCATGAAAAGCAAATAAATGTTATGTTAATTTACAGGCAGATTCATAAAAGGGATTAGCGTTAACTCCATTTTTATTATTACTCGCAACTTCACTTTCCATTCTTAGAACAAAATTATATTAACTAAGGTTGTAATCAAGATTGGTTAGCATAAAATTTGACACATTTTTATAATACAATTAATTTAGAAACGAAGTTACAGATGATTGAAAAATTCCTTTTATCTGCCTGTAAGAGTTTATTTTATTTAATAAATTTTTGTCGTGCACTATTTTGACCATTAAACCATTTGAATATATCCAACTTTTCTTCCAGATTATACATTTTTAATTAAGACACTTAAGGGTCAGTTGCACAGTTACCACTTAAGTATAAGTTTAGTTAAACCTTAAACTGCAGATAAAACCAAATACTTAAGCTGTATATGTTGCACAATTCTCAATAAAAAAATACTTACCTACACTACAAAATTTGAATGTTCGCAAACACGAATATCAATTATTACTGTTTTATCTCTATCTCGTATTTTGACATATACAAAATAGTGTTTTGTACATTAAATATGGAAAATTTGGAAATAAGTAAAGATATTTAGCTGCAGCTGTAATAAAAATAAAATATCCCTCAAAAATCGATGTGGAGAGAGGAGAGAGAAATAAGAGTGGCAGTGTCAAATCTTATTCCGAGTTTTGAAAAAATTTGAGTTGTTCAAGTTTTTCACCATTTACTTCTTATTTTTTGTATTTTCATAATTTTAGTTTGAAATATTTAATTTTAATAAATATGAGGTATATCTTAAGTTGTTTTCATTCGTGTGTCTGATTTATGTCACTGTACACATATTTCGACAAGGGCAACGAGACAAAATACTGAACACGTAAGTACCCGGAGACTGATAATGTTTGGAAAGACCTGTTTTATAAAATTCTTCATCATTCCATTCATTTAAATTATTGTACCTGTTCTCTCCAGGACTACGACAAGGTCTCATGAAAATGATAAGATTTCTTCATCCTCATTGTCATCAATATCAATAATAATTATAAGATCTATTTTAGACATGCACCTGAAGTAGATAATGAAGTGAAAAACATAAGAAAATGTTAAATTTTGGTTTAAGCGACACCACATGTACCGCTTAAGTATTTGACATTTAAGTGACAGTTTAAACTGAAAAACGAAACTAAACCACAAACTAAAACTTAAGCTTAAAAAAAAAACTTAAGTGGTAACTGTGCAACTGGACCTAAAATCAAACACTAATGACAACAAATGACAGATAAAAGCAATAAGTTTCAATTGGTACATTTGTTTGTTATTTCATCATGGCACTGATAATTTTAAGAAAATTATCAATAAACATTTCCTCATTTTTTCAGTTGTAATTTTAAATATTAGTGTTAAAAAAATGCATAATTTCTTCCGCTATATAAACTGGTTAACTATTTTGACGTTAAATAATTAGGGAAACCAATAATTAAACATTTCAAAAATAACATTCATAACGCTATGCTGCGTTCTTAATTTCAACACCCTATATAGGAAAAGAAAAAAAACAAAGAATGCCGGGGCCGATCACTCCTAATTTCCCGGGCCGGTGTAAGTTACCCCATCCGTCCCTGATCGTGTACTTGTAAAGTTTAAATTGCACATTCCAAGTCAAAAGTTCCACAATGTAAAATACATAAATTATATTAAGTGCAGTAATGAAGTTGTAAATATTTTTGTATTATTTTAAAACACCTTTGGTAGCTCTGACTTAGCGACTGGTAACCGCACTTCATGCGTAAAGATGTATCAATCATATTGATCTGTGAAAGCAGTGTGCCACTCCCAAAATGGATACATAACGTAGTGATATATTTATTTCATTTAAGGATAAATTTCTTTTCAATGTTTTAAATTGAATAATCTGTAATTTCTGTAAGAATATTTTGAGGTTTACTCGATAATGCAAGTTAAGCAGCACTGCCCGCGATCAGTAGTTGGATGGGTGACCGCTTCGCTAAAACCCATACCGAAAGCATATATCCTCAGCAATTGAGACCCCTTAAATTATAATAACAAAATATATATTAGTTGTAGATTGTGGTATTGTATTCCTCAATTCATAAGATCGCTCGATATTTGGACCCAAAAATACAACTGCACCCAATGGTGTTTACTTGTAGATTTCATTTCCTCGTTCATTTGAAGAAATATGCTAGATGGCCGAGTCATCGTCGCTATTTTATTCCCGTCTTATCTGTTATTTCCCGTTTGGCGGTACTTCCACCCTTGAGACTAAAACACCGACATTTCCACTCTCTGGTCTCGCTTGGCAATGGCGCGACTAAATAGCGAAACGAACACACTCATTTTTAAAAGACCATTAAGATATCAGTGTCTGATAAGCTCCTCTGAGTGTGTGACGCAGTGTAGGGCACGGAGGGGGTGCGGCACGGTGCGGAGGGTGATGTTAACTGGCCGGAGTCGGCTTCGCGCACCGGAAACAGACGGGCCCGAACAACGTCAAGATGGCCTATCACCCGACCCGCGAGATTGTATCAACGGAGACTGTCGTTTGTCTCGTTTGACAGTTACGCTCACTTGATACGCTTGATAGTGTGAATCATTTTTTTGCTCTGCATGCCAATTTATTACCGGAAGTTTTCAAAATTATTAGAGTGCTCAAATACATTAATTTTTAATATACTAAGGAACGATTAGTATAGAAAAAACTAAAATAATGATGATCTGTAAAGAAGACTCGACAACAAACATAACACTTAATGGTGAAGAAGTAAAGCAGATAGACTTATTCATATACCTAAAGAAAGTAATTCATGCGGAAAATAAAAGTTAATATGCCATAAATAAAATAATAAATAATAAACGCCGATCTCGTTGGTGTAGTAGTTATGTCACTAGCCAATTACACCAGAGGTCATGGATTCGAATCCCAATGAAGAGCACAGCCGTAACATATGACCAACGAAGTTAGTCCGCTACCCCTCTTCGTAAATTTACAAAAATAAAAATTAAACAAGTATAGAAAAAAGAATTAAATTACACTACACAAAAAAAAGAGTACAATAAAATTACCGGACTATCCTCAGATTACCGAATAGTTCGGTAAATTTTACGATACTTTTTTTTGTGTATTCAAGACAATATTTAGACGAAAACTAAAATATAGCAGCGAATCCTATGTGATGAATGAAAGAATGAAAAGCAAGGTACAAGCAATCGAAATTAAGTTACTAAAAAGTATAATAGAAGTCACAAATTTGGAAAGGAAAAAGTTATAAATAAAAAGTGTACTAAACACACTGGAAAAAATACAATAATAATCAAAAAGGAAAAAGAGGATAAAAGAAAAAATAGAAAAGAGTGGAAGTACATAATAAATACAATAAAATAATGAAAACTAATATCGACACAAAAGATAATAATAATAAAAATAGCAAAAGGATAAAAAGTTAGAGAAAAGTATGTCTTTAATGTATGTGAGTTAGTGGAATAAACAAAAGAAACGGGTTGGATTGTCAATTGTTTATGATAAACGACATCAGTGGCCAGGTTAATGAAATGCAAGGACAGTGAAGCATCGTAAACAATTGAAGGCTAATGGATTTCCCTGTTCGTCGTAAAGTGTTTTACAAAGATTGTCAAAACAATGGGCAACCGTGAAACACTACATTTTTATGTATCGTTCGATTGTTTCTGTGTGTGTAAGAGGTGACCCGCAGGTGACGAAACCATAGGTTGAAGGTCAACATCGCCACGTGTGATACTAAATGCCGAATTTATGAAATGGGAAAAATGTGTAGAATATAAATATCCTTTTGGTGACTAGTGATATTTGAAAACACAAAAATGTGGGAATAAATTAACCGTTAGGTAAAATTTCTCTATGCACCAATTTCCCTAAATTTAAAGTCAATTTCCTCCTTGACAAATATTAGTTTGTATGGCAACGGCAATGAATAAACAACTCGATAAATAAACGCGAAGCTGACATTTTCACTGTTGACCAAATGACACCGAATTCATAGTTCGGTTGTTGGAGACGGCGGTTTTGAGAATACGGCGGTTCAGGCAGGTGGAACTGATGCCGTATTCATAAAGCATTGCGATACGCTAGTCAGATACCGGATAATGTGTGGCTATCTGCTTGTATGGTCGATACAGTCGCCCAGATCAATTCACTCTCCCAAAATTAACCTTTAGAAGAGTTTAGATAGCGTATGAAGAAGTTAGCTATATGCTTCAGTCGTAAATTACTACTCATATCCTTTCATCGTAAACTACTTATGATTTCTACAAATAGTATGTTTCTTATATTTTATAGTTGTTTATTAAACATGTCTTGCTGTTTCTTCGGTTTCAAATTTCCTACAAACTACAAAATAATTTGTAGACGTATTTTAACTTTTCAGCGAAACATATATTTTCTAATATTTATTAAAGAGTCTTAACATAAATTTGTATTCATGTTCAAATTATAAAGGACGCAGAAGATATTTTAAAAAATGGGTACAATAATTTTGATGGTCCTATCAAGTTCTTCTAAACTCCAACTAAATTATCAGATAACAGAGCTAAGGCTGTACTAGAATTAGATCATTATTCCGTAACCTTTTTGGGATGCAAACCAAATCTATTGTCTTGATTTCAAACAGTTATGGAAACTATGAAATCCTAGAGTTAAAGAACTAAGTGTTCTCATTATTTCAATAGCCTAATTTGTCGTTCCTTTGACTTTTTTCTGTTGCGGGCAGGGTCATCTTGATCTAGCATATTTAGGGAAATTGCAAACAAAAATTTAAAACTACATACCATCATTAAGCTATCCCTAGGTATGAAGTAGCACAAGAGACAATACATACAGCTTTACCTAGTTGCGAAAGTAGCCGAACATTTTCTATTACGCGGCAACGGAGATATTTAGTGGTAAGCGGTTGGCAGCATTGGGTTGCGCATAACCTCCTCTGTAACCACATGCTCTTGGATTGTTGATATTTTGTTTGATTTCCGTGATATTGTAATTTAAGTGCAATGTGTTTAAATGTTAGTAACAATTATTAAAATGTATAATTTTCTGGAGTACCGATGCAATATAAAAATTTGCGTGAAATTGTGGAAAATTTCCATAGAAACACAAAAAGAGACCAGAGTTGTAGCAAGAAAACTTCGTCAGGTTTATGCAAAAAAAAAACAGATGACTGTCCTTATTTATTTCTGAAATGAAAATCAGTGCGAAAAGGACGTCGGTTTCAGGCTATTGATGGCATCAAAGCAAATGTGTCAGAGACCATTTTAAATGAAACTATCCAGGACTGCTTTGCGAAATGGAAACACCCCTGGGTAAAGTGTGTGAAAAGGAAAGAAAGTACTTTGAAGGACAAGGACCAGTAATCTGTAAAATTATTTATAAAGTTTTTAAAATTATAGTACGATATATCGTACAACACTAAATGGGAATAAATCGAAAATTAGAGCATCCTCAAAAATATTGTAAAGAGGAATGCTTTAAATATAGAAGCAACTGGTTAAAGGGTCATTCGTAAAGATGTGGACATTTCGTCGATTTAATTCAATGGAATTCCAATAAAAATCTTAACTGATTAAGCGAAACGGTCAAAGTAATAAAACCGAAAATTTCGACTTGGTCAACTGTAGCAAGGTGCAGGCGTGACGGCTACGGCAAGGTGCAAGCTGAACATCAACGTGCACAGCCACCTTTCTACCAGAAACCAGAACCAAACACACACATGCGCAGGGCACGTGCCATACAACTCTTTCCAACTCCCAAATGTCCAGGATTTGAAATATCGTTAAGGGACACTTATTAGAAGAATAAAATTTCAATCGGTTTTTAATGATGCTATAAACGGTTTATTTGGCTGTATAATTGCTTATCTTGATTATTTTTTGGTACTTAAATGAAGCCAGAAGGGAACTGTTAAAGGAAGAATTTGATTTAAAGGCGAGATTGTAGTTTTCACGATGGAAAAAGTGTCAAGTTTAGAACAAATAAATTAGGTTCGGGGAAATGTGCATTTTAGTGCCTACCATAAATAGATAAAGAATTTCAATCTTCGAACTTATTTTAAATATATTTTATTACTCATTCTATCTTGATTGAAAATATACGACATAATCGTGATTTTTATATCAATAATTTTTTAATACTACATAAATTATTATTTACTTTATCAATATGGAGTTGTTTAAAAAATAAATTGTTTTTAGAATTGCCCTACATTGTAGTGAAATCTGTATAAATATTGTAGTAGTAATCAAATAACTGTTCAGTCGTTTAATTGTACAGTGACAAATAAAGTAGTATCTGCATAATAGATGAATATAATTTAGGGTTTTACGGACGAGACAGTTTAGGGGCCAACTAAGCGCAGCGAAGCGAGGCAGATATAAGGGTGGGTCAATAATAGTTATTTATATTACTAGTGAGGTAAGAGGCCTTATTAACTCATAAATGTGTAGGACATACAACGAGCGAAATCGAATTGTGTATTTACACGAATGGGTTATACCTCTAACTTACGTGTGATATAGAAGATCTTATCTACGCCACAAATATGAAAAAAATATTTGCAATAATTAATTTACTCAAAATCAAAGGAGCAGAATAGATCGAATTTGTTTGTTTCTATGACAATTTTGGTAATAGTTTTTCCATGGAGTAAAGTAGAGCAAACGAGTGAGGTAATAGACAAAAACGCACTGAAATGATGGGAATAATATGTTTATTATATCAGTGGAGTAGATAAAATACTATTATGTACGCGTTACGTACAATATTTTATGTTTATATTTATATATTTGAGATATTACGTTGACATGAACAAAGTTGTTTATTATTTGTTATGAAAAAAGTGTTCAGCTGTCATTTCATATCTCAATCATTGTAACATGTTATTATGGATGAAATTATTCAACTATATAATTTATGTGTAATAATTATTTTAATATTTCATGTCATACCTACTATTATACGAGTATGTTTTGATAAAAGTGTGCTTAGGTACAATGTTGGTTAACAACAAAAAAAAAGAGAGCATGATGTCTTTAATCCCAATAATTAGAAGTGGAAAGTTTGGAGTTTACAAGCTTCTCAACCAGTACCTAAAAACACCTTCTAATTCACACATTCTAATTGATAATCGTAAGGATAATTGGGTAGCTCATTATTAATACTGTTTACAAATAAGTGATAATATTTGATGTAATAAGTAATCTTGAGGCACAGCGGTGTTTTGTAGAACAAAGCTAAAAGAAACTGAGAGATTCTTAAGTGAAAACCGTCACGAAATCACATCGCACCTCGCGAATAAATTTCGCGGTATTTTTTATGCAAATATCGCAGGTGCTTGCGGTCAGACATACTCCGCTTACTCGCGGCGGACTGTTGAAAATGTACAACTTAATTACTGGTTAAATGTGTTCTCTACAGCTACAGCTGTTGGCCACTGGCGTTATTTTACGTGAAGCCGTAGAAAAACTCTCTTTGATACCTTCATTTTTCTTTTTAATCGAGCTGGTATACTGTCATTTGTTCTGAGATTTTATCTCTGATGTTTTTTGTTTGTTAATAAATGAAGGCAGTTAGATGAGTTTTGTTGTAGCACGACGTATGTTATTATATTATTATACGCTCCGTAATTAATAGCTGCCTTTCAAATGACAATCATTTTCGTTGTTTCAAATGTCACGTGCTTTAAATATAAACAAAAGAAACACGCCAAATATAAATTTGTATAATTTGAAAGCGGTCTTCACAAATTCTTCGCTCGGATATTTATCTGCGCAATTACTTTTTACAATTTATTTTAGGTATACTTTTGCACAATACATTATTTTTAATGAAGCTTCTTTATTGATATTGTTTCTTTTCGATACTCGTATTTTGATATTTAGATTGAATAAATGAATGGTTTATATTCTTATTAAACTTATTTACATATCCGCAGTAAACGTAGTTCTTTCATCTGGTGAATAGTATTTAATATTTACAAATTTAGATTTAGAAATTTAAGTTTTAAATTTACGATTTATATATCTGTTTCTTACTGCATTTATTAAATTTTAAATCTACCAATCAAGATTAGGCTTAAAATTTTTACATATGTAGGTATTTCAAAATAAAAATATTCTATACCATTTCCACCAGTCGATCAATTATTCCTTCAATATAAATAAGTTTAATTTGTCAATTTGGTTTTATATGTGATATTCATCAATCACAGATATAAAAATTAATGTTTTATTTAACACTTTCCACATCCCTGTTATAACAATATTTTATGACATATAAATAAATCAATTTAATCTACAATCTTGACATATTTTACTGTTATCACACTTACTTTTTCTTTCGCAGTCAAATACTGATTGGATGAACTTAGAAATTTAAATTTAGAGTAATGAAACATTGTGATATTTTGAATGTCAATTTTAATTCCCTAAATTTGTAAACTCAAATATTTATTAAATTAAATCTAAATTTTAAATTAAATCCAATATAAACCAGCCATTAAAATCAATTCTGGGCAACGGCCATTGCAGGTAGTGTCGAAGCCGGTTCATTCGGTAACTCAAATTAAGCAGCACTGCCCGCGGACACTAGTTGGATGGGTGATTGCTTAGCGAAAACCCATACTAGCAAACACTGCATACAGTTGTCACACTATCAAAAACAAGGTACCGAGGAGGCATATAACCTCAGCAATTGAGACCGATTAATTAAAAAAAATCATTTCTAATAATTTTTTTATTATTATTCTAATTATTTTTTTATACACAATGCTTACAAACATTACAGTGAGCAAAGATTGAACCCACGATATTTCGTTGTAAAACTAGTATTCTATCCAAAGTACTATATGTGTTCATATACGTACAATATGCGAGAAATTAGTAAAAAAGATTATTTTCTTGTTACAAATCAGTTTACAACATAGAAGTGTCAGCAGTGAATTAATCTGTGTTAGTAACAGATCCAGCGCCACCTTCGAAAAAACCTCATCAATTACGTCACGTTTCCCTAAAAAGCAGGAAAAGAAATGAGGAAAAAAATCGTATGGTGAACAAAAACCAACCCTGGTGATCAATGTAAATCAATTGGTGACACAATGTGGACAAATGGCTTGTCTTATTTGTCGCGCTGATGGCAAGCTGAGGGTCCGGGCTCCGGGCCAACTCCGGTCAAGTCCGGGACTCCGGGAAGTCCGGTAAGGGCCAAGGCGGACCCTTCTACATCATCCTATAAGGGGAGGAATTTGTTTTTTAGTACTGGTCATTTTTCTAGTGCAGGGAAATTAGTCGGACGTGAGTGGCGAATTTTTTAAATTATTGACCCAATGGGATTTGTAATAAACCATTCTTTCATTTTATATAAAATGCACATTATAGTACATGGTAGTATTTAAATACAAACCCAGGATATCCTTACAACGTCAAAGGTCAAAGTATTAACATCCCTGGCCGCCTGTGACAACCGTCAATTTCTACTTTCGGAATTAAAAATGCGCATAAGTATCAAGTTACTTGCGTGCGGTGTGCGTAAAACAAGCGAGCATCGGTATATGCTAAGTATGCACGTCACTGTTTATTGAAATATTTTACTATATGTACAAGTCAACTGGAATGTGTCTAACGCGAATGTGTCAAATATATTTTTGGTAGGAATGGTAAGAAAGTGTTGACTGTCAAAATTAATTACGCCGGACTGAGTTTTTATATAAAATTCCTGAGATATTTGATGGAATTTCTGAACCATGAAATATGGTTGTCAGATTCTGGACAATCAATCATTTAATCAGTGTTAACTGTTGACACATTTATTAATTATGTACATATGTAAATACAGCATTTATTTATTTCATTCCAGCTTGTACTGACTTTTAAAAATATTGAAAGAACTTACTAAAACATCGATAATGTTAAGTTTATTAGTTGACTCAAATTTTTATATTGACATACGTTTGCTAGTCAGGGTAATGTCTCAAGGAATAAATAGCAAAGTTCAGGCACTGGATATGAAATATCTAATAAAAGTACAAGGAGTAACAATGTTAAACAAAATAATAAATATAGAAGCAAGACAATTAGCATAGTGGAGCCATATGATAAGAATGAATTAATCGAGACCGGTGCAACAAATTTGAATGACAAAAGTGAAGGAAAAAGAGATCGTGGAAGACCAAAAGACACCTGGGATACCAACATCAACAAGACTCTAAAAAAGAGGAATGTTACAGGATGCACGAATGATGAATGTATAAGATATTGTGGGCGAAATTTTTGCACGATTAATAGACTTTTCAGATCCTACACCTTACGCTAGAAAATTCTTGACTATATATAAATACAGGTTACTAGAAATCCTTTGGAATTAGTCATATATTTTCTTTATTTAGTAGAGAAAATGGGATTTTTTTTTAAAGGTAATGGGTATGATGTAAATCCTTAGAAAAATTATCTAAAACAATTTGTCATAGAAATAGTGTTAAGATATATTTTATCCTCGATACTTTAGTTTGAGAATATACTCATACTATTATATCATTTTCATGAATAGACTGCGTTGAAATCTTCAAGGATTAAGTATCTGTGACCCATTCGTAGTGGAATCTTTTACCAAATAAATATTCGTTGTTAATGTTAATATGTATGCTTCTTGACTGGGACTTGTACATACATACATACTTAACATCACGCTATGTCTTACTTAGTGGGGTAGCACGAACCCAGAAACACAGTCAACCAACAATCAATCTCCTCCAAACATTCCTATCCTGATACACCACTTTCGCCTCGTCCACATTCATAGTATTAAAATAAAATGCATTTCTAGATTTCAATCAAAATTTAAAAATTTTATTTCAACATGGGTTTTCATCAGGAGCTACAAAATGTAATGTAATGTACGATTATTCGTTATTAATTATTTATTCATATTGTTTTAAATATAATGATAGTAATTGTATATGTTAAATAAGTATGTTTTTATTCTCTGTTTGTTCCCGTAATTAATTTTCAAAAGTACTATTTTGTAGCTCCTGATGGAGACCCATGTGGGATAGAAACCGGTTGAGGTTAAAATAACATTTTTAATTTTTGACTGAAATCGCAAAATTGTTTTTGTTTTAATCCTCTGGTAATGTTTCTTTTTATGTACCAAGAGTCTTCATGGATTTGGTTATATAATTTAACTACTTTGAAAGTAAATAATTTAAATGTTGAACTGTTTTAAGAGTGATAGTTAATAAACAAGTAAAACTTCAGGAAGTAGTCGAATGATTTATTCACGTTCTTGTCCGATGAAATGAAACAATCGTTTACAGTCATAGTGAAACAACAAAAACGCAGTAATGTAACATGCAATATACTTACAAATGCAAATCTATTCCAATGGGTATACGGTATAGGGTACCTCACATGAACATATACTTAACCCGGCGACTAAATTCGGTGTCGATTTAAGTGCAGTCTTAAGTACTACTTAGCATATTTAAACCCTAATCATGGTAGTGCAGTATTTAAGCCAGGCTTAACCTCCCAACGCAGGTGAAAACTGAAAACATTTAGCTACAATCACATAATGAACCGTCATTACTATAATAATATTGATGCATTCTTCTAATAATTGTTGTGCATAATTGCCGTCACACTACGCGGAAATAACAGTTATTACTATTTGAAATTCTAATTCGTTCTATCGCCGTTTGCGCTTCGCAGCTCATTACCGGACGATTTAAGTTTTAACGAATACCGGCGCAAAATTGCCGTATGTATGAAGCATACTTCCCGACAATTATCACACCGGAGCGGCAAATTATGCGACTGGAAGACAGATGTCGCGCCGACCGGAATAAATGTTTAATAAAGAGTTCGCGGGTAACGACTACGCGGTAGACCGTTTGTTTCAACGAATTTTATTACCTTCTTCATACGTCCAAGACATTCAGCTCTCCATATGCGACTACTATCTACTATATTTCTGTAATTGGTTAGCTAAAAATACATTTCAAAAGAAGTATCAATAGGGAGCGAATCTTCATTAATTTTTTTCAGTGAGACAATTGTCCGGTATTATAAAGAACTTTAAACTCCAGTTCGATTTACTTCCATATTAAATTTACATCAAGTTATCCAAATAACAATCAAATATTTGACAGCTATGTTAAGTAAGTCATAAAGTAATTTGAAATGATTTGCACTTAAAAAACAAATACCGGAAAAATGTCTATTAGAAATCTTCAATATATAGGTATAATACTTTGTAAAAGCCTTTTTATTGGTTAATCTTAGGTTTTGCTAGTAAATCGTAGGACTAACCGACATGAGTTGGTGATGATTTACTGGTAAAAACCTTAGATTAACTAATACATGAGCTTTGAAGGATAGGTTAGGTTAGGTTTTTTAAATGTTCTAGAACCCTTTCGGGTATCGAAACTGATTTCAATTACTTTATCAAATTTCTACATAATAAAAACAGTATTAATAAAGATATAAAAACAAAACAAATACAGAATAAGAATGATTTACGAAATAGGACAAGAATTGAGAGGAGGAGATATGGTGAAAAAGATTAAAGCAACAGACATATATGGACAGCAAAAGAGAAGAATGCAATTAAATCAGCTGTAAGTAGAACAAGAAGACGAGGCAAACCCAGATGAACATGGTTACAAGAAGTAGAAGAAGATTTAAAAGCAGCAGGAATTAAAAACTGGCAAAGTAAAACAAAAGATAAGAAGATGTGGAAAAACCTAACTACAAAAATTTAAAGGAAAACAAACGAGATTTATTCACTTCACCAAAACGATCTAGAGAGCTTTATAAAAATCTGCGTTATCCCATAGGTGTATTTTATGTATAATCATATACCTCAAATAATGTTTATTACTGTTTTCCATTTTGTTTTTCTACAGCTATTGTTCTTCCTGTTAATATTTCTTTTGGGTCTAGTGTGTCCTGCAATGTCTTCGTCAGTCTCCTTCGTTTTTATTGTTTTGTTTGTTTGTCTTGTGTTCCATGGAATTTTTGTTTGTTTCTCTTGAGACAATCTTATTAAGTATCGGTACCATATGGTACATTTAAAAATGATTACATGTATCGACCATTTTTCCTAATACCATTCCGGAAAATGATTCCGAAAAAGAAAGCAGGAATGTTGCTTGTTCGATACCAAGGACGGTAAATAATAATAAATATTTTTCAAGACAATAAATTAAGTATTTTTCTCAGTTAATAAAATCATTCATTCAAAAGGAAGACTTTTGTTTAATGATTGAGCAAAAAAATTTATGTGGACAACAATTACACATTATTACCAAATAAATATTTCTATTGTCATATAAACGTGCAATTAACCAAATCAACAGATAATAAAATCAATCATTCAAGAGGAAGACTTTTGTTTGATGATTGAGCAAAAAAATTTATGTTGACAACAATTACTCATTATTACCAAATAAATATTTCTATTGTCACATAAACATGCAATTAACCAAATCTGGGTGTAAAATGAAGAATAATTTCTATGGATAGGTAAGGCAACAGAAAAATTGTCGCATATTATAATGAGAAATTATAGCTAAATTGCAAAATTCGTTCGAGTATATAAGTAACGAGTAAAGAATATTATCCATTATAAATCATAATTACCATATGACCGGTAGCTAATTACTAACCAATAAATATTTACAGTAAACATGGCATATTTGCAGCAATTACCATCCCATTATTATTAATGGTAATGCTGGATTCCTGCCCAGAATTTTCACCTGTTTATTACGATCTAAGACACCGTTGACATGCGAAACAATTCAACAGGGTTACCTCCATAAAGTTAGAGTTAGGATGTAGTCTATGAATTTTAATTCCTAATTTGCTTAATGTTACATATGCTTAATTAAATAACTGTTTTTGCGACCACCATGTAGGCAGAAGTTAACATAAATAATAATATCATTAGCACCCGCTTGTTGTTACAAATTGTAAGCATTACTTTTTTTAAGAAATTACCTTACATGAGGGAACTTGTTCGTGAGAAGCACAGCCCAAAAATTGTTAAACAACTTTAGGGACCATCATTTTTAGACAACTTTACTATGTAGAGTGTATTTATTTCTTGCTTGAAAAGTGGACCTATACCATAACTTCCTGTTGAAAAGGTGTCAAATAAACTGCAGTTTCTAATTTCTAAAAGAGTGTTTGATGATTATGATTAGCTTTTTAATGCGTAAAAAATCTAATTTGTTTCATACATATTGTTGTGCATATGTTTCTGTAAGGGGACAGGTACCGTTTTTAATTATACGCATTTATTAAATATATTTCCACTTATTCTTATGGAAAACTGTGATAATCAAGTGAAAAGATTTTATGTTTAGAAATTAATTTGCTTCTAGCAGTAAAAATATATTTTTCCACTCCTGTGTAAATATATACCCATTATTTAAATTTTTTAGATTAATTATAGTAGTCATAATTTACTCTTCTCGACCAATCACAGAACCAAAAACCAATTATTCCTGGTTTATTTTAAAACCGTGATGTGGATCACCAAGCTACGGCCGTCTGACAGTTGACAGTAGTCAGATGTCTTATTAGTGTATTTTAACGTTTTCAGCCGATTTCGATCATTTTCACAAGTCTAGGACGTACAGGAAATAAATATCAAAAACATTTATACCCTGTAACCATTCCATTTTTTTCTACACTAATAAATGTTTTTAAAGAATGATGACAAGTTCAATTGACATTGCCATCTTCTATTGCATTTTATCTGGAACACTACTGCCTATAATTAATATCCATATCTATGCTAAAACTCACGATAGTACTAATCGAATTTTGCTATCGATCTAATCTAATAGATCTAATGATGATATAATAATCAATAATCAATTACTAAAATTTAACCATCAACATCTAATCATGTAATCATGTATATTTATTTTTGCCTAATTAATATATTATTAATCGATTGTCCATCTCTATTTCGAGATCACAAATAAATAGATTCCCTGAATCAAACACCTGTATTTATGTCATTGAGAAAGTAAATCCATTTGAAATTCCTATGTAATAAATATATTGAATACAACAATACAATGTTTTGTATATTAAATATCCATCATTTGGTGACTAACATATGTAATAATTTGTAATGACTGCTATGTCATAAACTACAATGAAAAGACTGAAATTGCCATGTATTTCAAAAACTTGTTTATTATGCATATAGATATGTTGTCATGCCCGTATTTACCTTACACAAATATACATGAATTTAAACACGCATATTAAAATGAACACAATATTTTATAAATTTTTCTATCGTATATGATTAGAATATGTAAATGAACTAATAGGACACATATCGCTCAACATTATTGTTTGTGTTTTTTAGCTCTGTAATATATATCTAACCATTGAAAAAAATGAGTTATTTATTATCACTTACTACCAGTTTAGTGAAAGTATAAATGTTTTAATATTTATGAATACCTTCACAAAAATATGAGTGGATAAAAAGTTGTAAAATTACAATTATTCCTTATCATTTCACTGACAAAACCCAAGCGAAATAATTCATCCTTATCGAAATTTTGCATCTATTACGTTGGCAAGTGTATCGGACGAATTAGCATAAGTGTCTCTTTACGAGTTGATATAATGTTTTGATATAATTACCCGTATGAGTGTAACAATATAATTTAAAACAATTTGCTTTATATTGTATTCATTTATGTATCGGCTTGGTCATACACTTAACATATGTAAACTTGGAATAAATGCATCTTAATTGCGTGCCACTTTTATGTGTTCCGTTGAATTGTATCGTTTCACAGTTATAGCAAATAAACACACTTCTTCTTCGGACCACTTAATATTTCTTTAGTCATAAACAAATTAAATAAATGAATTGTTACTTCATTGTCAAACTTCTATTGCTGAAGATCCCAATGGAATTTCTGGATTCTAATAACCCTAATTATGTACATGATGAGTATTTTAAAGCAACCAGTCAGTTTTTCTGGCTTGCTAATAACTAGAAAAGAAAAATACACAGGCTTATACAACAAGAAAGGGGACAAGATTGTACGGTGGGTAAAATAAAATTATTTGGGAGATGTGGTGGAAGGAAATGAAAGTTATATTTTCTTAAATGGAAAAGGTTACTCTTTTATTGTAATAGATAGCCCGAAGTACATATTTCGATTTCAACGATATAACATGTTCCTATATGTAAAATTAAGGGCACAAAGTTCAAAAAATCATTAACATTTTTAATTAATTGCAATTCCTTCGTATCATTCTTGCAATGGAGTATCTAAAAGGCATACAATTCAATTGTTTTTATTTAGTAATTATCAAAATGACAGTGCAAACAGTTCATGTTTCCGTTGCGCAATGCATAATAATTCTTGTGAATGAGGGTACCAAGTGATATTTTGCAAAAACTTCAAGCACAGTATGGGGAATCAACCTTATCAAAAACCCAGGTGTTTGAATGGTGTAAGAAGTCTGTCAACAATGGTTTTACATCGACAATAATTGTTGACAAATTGATGACAGGAGTATTAATAATAAAAACAATAACTTGTTTTGTTCAACAGCTTACCTAAAGTTATATTTTCCATATTAAAAATGCTAGTTTCTTTGAATTTTGTGCCAATAAGTTTAATTTTAGGTAAAGGAACATGTTATATCGTTGAAAAGGGAGTACTTCGAGCTATCCATTCCAATAGAAAAAGTACACCTTTCCATTTAAGAAAATTTCATTCCCCCGTCCCTTCCCCCTAATAACTTTATTTTATACACCAGACAGTTATGTTCCCCTCCATACAGTATAAGACTGTGTATTTTTTTACTCTAAAGTTATTAGTTAAACAGCAAAATTGAATGGCTGTTTTAAAAAACATATATAGTGTATAAATATAATTTATTTTCATTAACGAATATGATGTGACTACATTTCTCAACTTGGTTTCATCAAATCTTACTCATCCCTCTCAGATCATTCCGAAGTCAATCCACTAAACATCTACAAAGTGTAAACGCTTCGCATGTAAGCAGTGTCCGTCGTAAAGGGTGCGTTTGGGGCCGTTATCTGCGCTAGTTCGGTTCGCAACCGCCAGGGGAGAATGGCGCTGCGGCAGACAATCGCCGTGACCCCCCGGTCAGGCCCCGGGTCATCTGATCGCTGATCTCTGATCGCACATCTCGAACCAAGCGCTCGGATCACTTCAGGATCACTTGTGGGGTGACAACTGATCCCTAATAGAGTGAAAGCTACCAAGACCAGGACGAAGGATTTTTCATAAATGCTTTATTTGTTTTATATGTGTAACTATTTATACCGTAAGTTTTAGCTAAGATGTTATTAATGTATTGCTGTAAGCAGAGAAATCGAGTTAGTAAAATGACACGAAAAATTCAGTAATAGTATATTCTACAACAAGTAATGGAATGGCACATATTCCACGCGAGCAAAAAGTTGGTAGTCCGAGCCAAAGGCGAGGGCTACGGTTTGCGAGTGTGGGATATGCCATTCCATTACATGTTGCAGACTATACTTTCTATAACAAGATTTTGGAAATTATACAAAAAATACAAATATAAAACTGTTGAAAACGTCAAACTCAACTAAATCAAATTAAAAAAAACAGACGTAACCATAGTAACTGAATCAAGATATTTCATATATCGTGCTAATATGCGGTTCTGATTCGTCGAAAATATTCCATACGCGGTGTATGGAATGTTAGTGATTCCATAACATTTTTTAGTTGCGGAATGACTAGTTTCCAAAACAGTGTAATAGAAAAATAGTTCAATTATTCTTAACTATTATATTATTAAAGTAACTGACAGTCAGTTATATGCTATGCATAACTAAAAACCTCAGTTGTATATACCTACTGAATATTTTAGTTATTTCAGAAACAACTGAGAAGAAAATAATCATTGTGATTTCAATTAGTCTATTTACTTTAGTAGCAGAGCTCAAAATACTATAACAATCCACTTCTGATATTGGTAGATTTGTCATGTCAAATTATCAACTGTTGATACAATGAATCAATACTATTCTAAGTAAAGCATTTCTTAGTCGATGGTCCCGGATTTGAACCCCGGATGGGCAGTATTGATCAAAGAAAAGTAATGGTTAAACCTGACTATTTATATCATAAAGTTATTTTGGTTGAAGAAAATAAAAAGCATTATTGGAAAAATGTAAGATTAATATATTAGGTCGATGCACTTAATAAACATTAAATAAATATCCCAATATCAATCATGGCTCTCCACTGATTCCTAATCTTAAGTATGATCCCCAAATTTCCAAAGTTTCATTTGTCTTCCAGAGCGATCAGCAAAATAAATAAATATCCTTGAGTTTCCTTCTCGTCAATACAGCAGTTCATTATTTGAGGTCTATGCAACATTGATAGATTCAGTGCCGGCTAGATAAGGGATGCCTCGGGTGATGACCCTTGGCGTTAGACAAAGAAGACGATAGAAAAGAGAGAAAAATATGTGAGCTTCTGTTCGAAGACACAGCAGCGTCCCTAGCGGCAGGAAACGTAAACGCTGTCTATTCGGCACATCTTACGCGGTCAAAGTTGAACTTCTTTGGATTAAGGTTAAGCTTCCTGCTCACCAGGGACCATGGCGGAAAGTTTTATGGCCGCTGGTTTGCACAAAGGTCTTAGCCAAATTATTACACATGCTCGACAACATTTCTATTCTATTTTCTAATTAATAATACAATCATCCATTGTAACGAATACTGATAATCCTTACAATTATTCAAATTTTCATACTTTTCAGTAGCGAAAATTTCCTATTTTTTTTTTTTTTTTGGACTGTGAATCATGAGATTTGCACGCTCTACTTATAGTTATTTTCAAACTAGAGAGGAAAGCGCTTCTTTTTCCCCCTCGAGTTCGAAGTTTGCCTCATGAGCGCAGCGAGTGAGGCATTTCGAACGAGAGTGGAAGAAGAGCTTTCCTCTCGTGTTAGACGCAACATTTTTTTCACGACATGTTCCTAAAAACGATTTTCTCGGACCTAAAATACACTTTGAGAACACAACTCACACGTTAAAAGTTAGGTTATCAGACACAAGGCGGTGTAGCAGTGTTGCCAATGAACCAATATTAAATATCTTTAATAAGTTGTCAAATTGTGATTAAATAAGAAAAAGAAAAATGTAAGTCATAATTGTAAGATAATTTAAAGTATGGTAAATCACTAAAATAAGGATTTTCAATAAAATTAGGAATTTATTTATAATTTTTATAATAATTTTTTGTAAATAACATTCATATTGGTATCACTTCTATATTTTCCTCTCTAGAGAGGACCAACACATTTTCCTCACTATTTCGGGAGAAGAACGGTGGGGTTTCCTACCATGAGTACAAATGAGTAACAAGTAAAATGTTGCACAATACACCCAGGGTAACTCAGACAAGAACAAAATTAGAGCCTTTATTTTGCTCAATGTCTAAACTTTGTTTTCCATCGGTAAACTGTCCTTACCGCTCTTGATACTCAATATACTAATTTTGTCGTGAGATACAATAGCTTCCACTACTCAAAGTTGTACACTTTATTTTTTTTTTCAGATAAATTCTACCTTTTTGTATCAAAGACAAATATGAAGATTCTCTTTATTGTAGATTTTGTTGTACCTGTACCAATGTTTCTACAAACCTTAGGTTGAGAATGAGATGCACTAATCAACGTTTC
The DNA here is from genome assembly GCA_963942605.1 of Poecilus cupreus. Classification (NCBI taxonomy): domain Eukaryota; kingdom Metazoa; phylum Arthropoda; class Insecta; order Coleoptera; family Carabidae; genus Poecilus; species Poecilus cupreus. The sequence continues at coordinate 5,809,597 of OZ012719.1, forward strand.
ATCAGTTCTTTCTCTAAAATATGATTGATAAATTAGTCGACGCTTTTTATTTCAAAGAATACATTTAGTGGAATGTGTGAAACGTGTTTTAAAAATCCTGCTATGTCCGCAGAGAAACTACACATCTATAACTCTAGCATTTTTGTGCAATTTACTCGTACTCTTGTAACTTTCGCGTTTCGTTTAACCTTTCATAACATGGTTGGCTGTTGCCTGTTGCCTGTTGCGTTACAGTAAATCAGGAAATATGAATTTCGCCTTGCGAACAAAAATACAGTTACGCCGGTAAACAAAAATATTTAGAAATCTAGATAATGCTCACTCATTAAAAAAGGAGTCTAATTAAAAATTACTTTTCCGCTAATTACTTTCGTTCTGTATTTAATAAGCTGTATCAATTATATTTATCAATGTCAGTGTGTGTTAGCCAAGCGAGTTTGCGTGTTAGTGTTTGGGAAAGACTTGAGTACTTTATGCGTTACACTTCACGATTTTAGACTTTCGGCGATGTGTGGCCCATTGTTTAGGATTAAACTTATGATGCTTTTATTTTTCTGTTTGTGAGATATTTAGTAAAGCGTAACTATGACACGATTGTTTAGAAAGATATCATTCACTTTATTTAAGAGTATGGTTATTGTTACGATAAAAGTATGTGAAGTTTTTAGCTATTATTCCACAACTACTGATAAGAGCACTAGAATAGGATTTAATTTGTGTTCTTTTTATTCGTTAAGTTTTATGTATAGCTCTGCAGACTATTTGTTTTATTCGCAGGTTATAATTTCGCTCCGTCGTAACGTATTGAACTGCGAATTTAGTGAAATTTTATGCATACTGTATCATCTTTCTACACATTTCATAGATATTTGTAAAAACTCTATGCTTTTGATGTATATTTTTGACTAATTTGATTTTTTGTTATTTACTTCCTATATACTTTTGTGAACGTTTTTCCGACCCTTTCATTGGTCTCTGACGGTTGGTTAGCTTTATTAAAACAAAGAAATAATAATGTGGTACTGTAACTATTGCTTTTGGAAAAAATTTTCGTTAATGCCATTATGGTCATGCACGGTGCATAATTTCTAGTATAATCAAAATTTTATTTGCAGATTTACGTCAAATGGCATTGGTTCAAATATATATTTTAAAAAAATGATTTCCTATGGAAATTTACCTTCTGGAATATTTTGTTATAATTGCTACTTGAAAATCACCACTCGTCTTATTTTCGTAGTAATAAAAACACAAATCAAACTACCACTTAATAGATTATGCACGAAAATATGTTTATTTGAAGGAACGCAGTGATATGAAAATCAGTGCGACGGAGAATAATTTTATCTAAATAGAAAAGGAAATGGAAGAAAGCGAGCATAAGTATTTTTACGATGGCAACATTAAATGCATAAGCCCATAATTTGAAGTAAAAATTTCGGCGTAACACTTTCATGAAATTAAAATTTCACGACGGCCATCGAATTAAGTGAATTAATTCGTTGAAAACAAAAGCGGCAGAGCCGTAAAAACATCAGCGGACATGGAAGAGGAAATTTAAAAGTTTCATGAAAACCGCAGTAAAACGAGAAGTGCGCTACGCTGAGGCTGCGAGATATCCACACTGGCGCTCTCGGCGCTCGGCGCTTGGCTCGCCGGAGTACAGAGCAGGAACGCACTTTCAGTTTCATTGCTGAATACATTATTTAAACGCGAGAGTACAAGTTGTAAAACGTGTGCGCATGCGTCTCAACGCACGCGGAACTCTCCGGCCCGCCTAATTGATTACTGCATGTGCTCACACACTGCACTATGCACTTTACACAACTTTTTATTCAATTTGTTTCTACACTTTTTCAATCAGAATGAAAACTAGAAAGGGTTTAAACGAAATTTATTGTATTTTGTGTAAAACAATAAAATACCTCGGTAGTATAAAGTTAGATAGTAGAGGTGGGTACGAAGAAGAAATTAATATTAGAATTCAGTCAGCAACAAAAAAATTTCGTCTTCTAAGAACGCTAATCATCAGCCATGAAAATATAACAAAACGAAATAAACTGTTACAAAATTTGTTACTAAGTACAGGCACAGTACAGGACAAAATAAATCATACACCTAAAATTAATTTAAAATTTTTCTTGCATTTGTTTAAACTTAGAAATATATACCGTGTGTCTGTCTTAAAGGTGTACATAGGAGATTAACATGGGAAATTAGTTTTTTGCGTGCTATTGCTCGGTGTTCTACCGGACAATAGATATTGTGGTATCAATCAAAAGATATAAAAGATGAAACGATGTAAAATACATTACAATTTAGTTGTAATTTAGTTCCGTAAATTAATTTTTAAACGTCAAATAAGTAGCTTGAAAAAAATCAAAACAAAATAGTCATAGGTGACTATATTTATTGTCAATAGAAATTGAATAAATCGGAGAATTTTCAAAACTTAAAAACTATTTTACTATGCCAAATTACTAGTAAATTGTAATGTATGTTACATCCTTTGATTCAGAAAAATTATATCTTTCGATTGGTACTACAATCATTGTTGTCCGGTAGAACACCGACCAACAGTATACCAAAAACTGATTTCCCATGCTAATCTCCTATGTACACCTTTAAGACAGACGCACGGTATATATAGATATAAAATGCTATCGGTATCTCCAATCTGGATTAATTTTGCTAGTAATTTTATGCTGAAAATTAATTTGTAATTTGTTAGTATATTATAAATATAAAGGCAATGATAGATAATATTAGATTTTTATGTGTTATTATTAATGTTATTTATAAATACAAATTAATTGTATATAAATTTCTTATTAATAGCTACTACATAAAATATTAATTTTTAAAAATATCTATATTATAAATATAAATACTTTTTCACTAATAGTTATTGAAATTTTGTCCATAAAACTAGTTTTATAAACCATTTCTCTCAGTGTATACTTTCAAAACGTATGAATGTTCCTGCGCCGTCAGTCTTGGCGAGTGGTAAGGCCAATATTAGTGTACCGTGAAGGGTCATTCCCACGTCGCATGCAAACACCGACGCTGATATGCGTCGCGCCCGACGACGTCCCCAACGAATTCCTTGAATTGCTTTCAAGCAACGCACGAATACACCACAAGCAACGTAGTTCACCGCTCTTGTACTGGTGCTGGTGGTCCTATATTGTTCATGCATATGCTTACCTAAAGGAGACACTCGTGATCAGATTTACACTCCTATATCTGCTTAAATCTCTGTACAGATCCTTGAAGAAAAACTGTAAAATATAATCATACTATTCATTCATGTTTGGTGTAACACTCTGTTGAAGTAGATTTCGGTAACTGATCCATATTTAAATAATGAGGTTAGTGTTCTAGGAATAGTACAACAGTCCGTTAGGTTTCATAAAGCAATTTAAAACCCCTAGTCCAAGTTTTACAAAGGACGAGTGCGATAATACGGTTTTTTTACATGTATACATTTTTTCTATTGGAGAAATTTTATAATCTCTTACAAGTAGATACGCAAAAGGGATTAGCGCTAACTCCATTTTTATTATTAGTCGCAACTTCATTTTCCATTCTCGGAACATATTTATTTTAACTAAGGTTGTAGTTAAGATTGGTTAACATAAAATTTTACACATTTTGTTACTTTAATAAATTGAGAAACAAAGTTACAGGTGTTGAAAAAATGCAGTTAGCATTAATTCCTTTGATGAATCTGCTAATAGAATTTAAAAAAATTCGACTTCTCAAAAATATAACTTATAATAAAAAAAGATGTTTGGATGTCTGCTCTTCAACATCAATACAACAAAATAAATTATAACAACGAAAAGTAAGTAAGTAAGAAAAAAGCCAGTAAAAAGTATTAAAAAAAGAAAGCATCTAATCCAATTGTTTAAACAATAATACACAAATCATGGCATACTTTCCAGGTGTGATTATTTATTAATAAAAGTTTAGTTTCCGTACTGATCCAAAAATATATTGAATGTTAAAATAAATAATATAAAGTTGCATATCATTGCGTAAAAATGGAACACCCAATAGAAAAACTTATACTGCAGATATGTGGGTATCTACATCAATTAAAAATAAAAAAATAAAATTGGGTAATATTTAATATAATCGTATAAAATGAAAAATACAGACTGATAGATCATCCAGTACAGTTGTACAGTACCACTACTAGAAATTGAAAAACGTTATAAACAATGCAATCATAGATCACAGGAACTAAAATTTAATAAAATTGCAAAAGTTGTTGGTAGACCTCCTTCTAGAGTGCATGTATCATAATTTTGCTAATTAGACTGCTGTTTTAGAGCGTGCAATTTACAACTTTATAAATTAAGATTATAATTTAAATAAATGTCAAAATAAATACAGCAGCTTAATCCTAATTTGATCTATGCGTCATAAAAAACCAAGTATTAATGTCAATTAACCATTTTCTTTTCTAACGTAGTAACATTATGCTGAATATTTGTGCTATTAAATGTCTATAAAATGAAGTGAAACAAAACAAAAATGTAATAATAAAGTAAATCATCTTGCGTTGCGCAAACGGCAGAGTTTATAGTGTTTATAATTTATTCGCGTGTGTGAATATCGTGAAAATAGGAAATAAATAGTAATTAACGAACATATAACATGCGGCGTAACAAGTTTTATTACTCAATTCTGTCATTATTTCAAGTAGTGCAAATTAGATTTACACTTCACTTTTAATAAATTACGCAGTGTTACATATCTTTAATTAGCGCACAGTGGAAATAAAAATTCAACAGTGACAGTGTCATTTGTTTGCATTCCCGGCGTAATTATGAGCATACAGCGGCGCGCAAGTAGCCATGGCGAGATAAATGCTTCAATTGTTTTCCTGTAAATCTATTTCGTTTCACGTTTCGAGTAACGGCACAGCGCAAACAAAAGAATGAAACAAAGGTGCATCGCTGCTAAATAAAATACCGCTTCGGGCTAATCTCACAATCTGGACATAAAAACGCCGTAAAGGCGACCCAACTGAAAAATTGGGCTCTTCCATGAATTTCAATAAAAACCAACACAGATACTCTATATCCGGTGAAATGTACCACTACGTGCGATAACATTGTCGAAGACACATTCACATGCAAATACGATACACAAACTATTTCTCTATATAATTACAATAAAACACAGATAAGTCAAGTTAGTAGAGCCATGAAGTTCAGATTGTTTCAAAGAAATTCAAAACTATCTAGTTAACTACTTAGTAATAATGATAGAATATATGTTGCAAGGTTTATACAATATATTTATATTGTACAAAAAGTATCAAACTAATATTATTCACATACATTTTTCTGACCTTTGAACGTTAGAGGTGGCACAAGTTGATTCCCGAAGGAATTAATTTTTGAGGAAAATGGGAAATTTTAATTTTTGGGGCATTTTATTTAGGGCCAATCTGTCCATCTACGAAAATACCGAAAAATAATTCCCGGAATTGATGAAAAATGTCGCATCGAAATCATAGTTCAAAAGATAGTAATTGTTCTATATGTCATATTTCGTGCATAATTTTTTTATTTATTCGACTTATTTTGAAGTTTATTCGTAGATGGAAAGTCCGGCCCTTATTTATTCAAAATTTATTTCAATATTGTTTGGGCGTATGGTCTTTCTATTTATCCTCATCTACAAAGGGAGTTCAAATATGACCCGGAATTTTATTCTCAGAACCAAACGAATGACCCTAGCGGAAATTTCTTCTTACATTCTTGCAATGGGGTATCTAGAAGGCGTGCATAATGTCTACGTCACTTCAATTGTTTTTTTTTTAGTAATTGACAAAAGAATTACTTATGTTCGTCGTGTTTCACTGCTGCCAAAAGATGTCATCCCAGACAGAATTTGTTGGCAATAATGTTATTCTTTTAAAATTAAATTTAATGTTATATTATTAATTACTTCAATTACTATAACTTAGGTTTTAATTATTTATCAATTTATATAATTAATTAAAATAACTAAGTGTAAATGTCATTAATTTACACAATTATATTTAATTTAGAAACATAATAATATTAAGTAAGTTCGAAGGCAAAATGAAGTAGATATCAAAACACCTGGGGGATTAGAGTATAATTTGCTTGTATTAAAAACAAATGCATAAAGTCAAGATTGTGAACTAATGCACTAAATTAATTATTTTAAAATAATTTTATTGAATATTCTGCCATTATCTTTTATACAAATGGCTATTTTTTTTATTATAAATGTAGTTTATTTGAAATTATTAAACGCTTTGAAATTAGCATTACAGTATTCAATTCTACTAGGATTTTGAACAACGCAGTGTTGGCAACCGTACGATAATACAAGAAGTAGTATAATTTCGGCAGGTTTACGATGTAAAATAGTAAATTTGTACGTAAAATGAAACAACATGTACGAGAACAACGAACTAATTAATTCCGATGAAGAAGTTGAGATCGAAACACATAATTTTAAATGTTCTTTACGATAATTTCAATGTCTGAGCTTGGCAACACTGAGTGCAAGTTTCAATGATAACTGACAGATATGTAATCTTAACCTATAATTTTTTAAAGATGTTTCTAATTGATACATAACCAAATATTTTTTAATAAATGCTTTAGAAAAAGCAGTGTTGCTTCCAAAAAACTTACCAGGTGTAGACTTGGGAAATTGACAATTTCAAGCAACCTATTTTAATGTATGAGAACAAAAAAGTAATTTAAATACACATTAGAGTGATGGAAACGTGCAAATAGAAGATGAATCGTATGTTTGCACAGACCGCTGAATTCCGTGAAGTAATAATTACAATAATTTCTTTACACTTCGCAATCACACAGATAATGAGTAATTACAAGCTCCATTTCCGTGCTTAATTACTGCGTCGCACCTAATAAGACTTGACCTGTGCGCCAGTTTTTGCAACTTGTGAAAAAAATATTTAATTGCAAAAATAAAACCTACACATAACTACCTTGCTACCTAGTTTACTTAACTCTAGCAAAATCATAAATAAAATACGGATCTAACAACACCGCAAAAGGGACAAACAAAATTTTGAAAAACTAAATGTACCGAGGCACTAGTGGCCGCTGCGCCGAAGTGCCTTTATAATTTTTTAAATAAAAAAAAAAAAAAAATTTGAAAATATTTCAGAGAAATAAAACGAGATATCACAGCGGGAGGCTGATATCACGGGTGAAGATTTATATGCGCTAATTGGCGGAGATGTTCTTCGACTTCTGGAGGTCACAAACCTGGAAATATTTTCAGGTATTTCACTGCGCAGCGGTGGTCGTGACCAGCGACATTCTTCCGCTTTCGACATTAAAAAATTGGAGAAATTGGACAACACTAATAGACAGGTGTGAATAAATATATGTATTCATTTTAGCGATAGCTGTTGTAGAAGCACAAAACGTTTTAATGTTAACTTGTAGCTTGCAATATTATTAATAATCTAATTATTTAAGCTCTGCCAATGCAATATAGTAATGACAAAACAAAAAAGATTGCAAAATGTATATTCTATAAAATGTTATTTATCTATTTCTAGATGTGATATTCTTCTTGGAGTAGAACTTTGGGTATGATATATTCTTGTGTGGGAATTACGGTTACCAGCCGTTAAATTAAATTCCCCAAAGTTGTTAGAGAGATAAGAATCCCCAGTTATATTAGAAATCGGTTACATGTAGAATATTTTTCGTTGGCAACATACTAATGATATTAAAAATATTTTTGAAATGTGAATTAATTTTTGTGATCAAAAACAAAAGTTGGTTTTTATGACATCAAACAGGGATAGAAAGATCATAGTTTCTCCCTAAGGCAATAATGGGCTTATTATTACAATAGGAACTTCATTTTATATAATTACTAGCTAATACCCGACATGCTTTGCAATTTCAAGAAAGATATTTTCTTAAATGTCTTGCAATTAATACCAAACAATTGGTGTAATAAACTCATCACTTCGTTCCTCGCTTCCATGTCAATTCATTGACTAAGCAAGTTTTTTTACTTCATTTCTCGCTATCATGTCAGTTTATTGGCGAAGCAAGCTCGTCACTTCGTTCCTCGCTTCCATGGCAGTATAAAATTTCATATCAAACGACAATGTTTTTTCACTCATCCCATACAAAATTTCAACCCCTATTTTATACCCTTAAATGATGAATTATAATAGATGCTAATACACGTGTTTCATTATTCTTATTATAGAGTCTAAGTATAAAATTTCAAGACAAAAGACAATGTTTTTTCACTCTTTCCATACAAACTTTCAACTCCTATTATACTCCCTTAAAGGTTGAATTTCCCAGGCTATGAAAGAAACCTACAGTCCAAATTCCGTAGTTCTAGCTTCGATAACTTCGCTTCTGCGTTGATGAGTCACGCGAAAAAGGCCTTCCTCTTTATACTATTAGTATAGACTTTTAATCGATAAGAATTTTTATTTCCTAAGCGATATCAACTGCTGATGTTACATGCCGCCTCGGTACCTCATTTTCGTGTGACAACGGCACACAGTGTTCGCTGGTATGGTTTTTCGCAAAGCGGTTACCCATCCAACTACTCACCGTGGGCAGTGGTGCTTAATTTGCGTTATCGAGTAAGCCGACTTCAACGCTATCTGCCAAGGCTTCAATAAGAATTGAAACTGTCAATATTAGCCCAGGCTTTACGCTGTCAACATGAATGAAAACAGCAATATCCGTTTAATGAGTAAAATGAATTCCAGAGCTTTTTACAAATATACACAAACGTACAAGCATGCAGTAGTATAAACCTTCACTGCATTGTTTTCCCATGAAGCGAACGTTAAGAAATATAGCTTACATTGCAGACGTATTTTCTAATCTTCTCTGCTGGTAATCGAATCATAATAAAAGTAATGAGATAATTTGAACGTTTAGGGTTGTAGCTTGAACTTGAAGTGAGCATCATTTGAGCAGAGCGAATTCAGCCATAAATCGCGCACAGGCTCGTAAATCTGTTTGTACGTAAACGTTCTTCGCTGGCTACCGTAACGCTAACATATACCTGACCATATACAGGGTGCTGAAGAAATGCCGAACGATAATTATTTCACATACTCGATGAATTTTTCTGCAATATGAACATCTGGCTGGACCTTACAAGGGGTTAGCTCGAATTTTAACCTAGTTCAAATAGTTCCCAAATTATAAAAAAAAATTTGCTCTGTCCTTTATTCCGCGTAATATTAGTATTTAACCGTACCTAAATACATTTAATTTTTTTCCATTTACATTACATAGGGTTTTGATACATTTTAGAACTTAATTATTTTCCAAAGCAATATAGAAAGTTCGAATAATCTACTTAGTAGTGAAATATATAATATAATGATCCGAGAATATTTAGAAAAAAATTAGTGGTTTCAAACATTATTCCTAAGATATTTGACGATATAGTTTTTGAACGATAGTTTAACCATCTGCATGTATCTACACCTTGGGCCTCACAGGCCTTATACTCATACCTTATACCCTTTGCCTGAAATTAGTTCAACATATAAAAGTTTTCTGCAAATACGAGCCCAGAATTAAATCACTTATATCTTAAATTCTATCATTTTTACCTTCCGGACATACAAATTATGTTCATTTCACAAATTGATGAGATTTTAGAAACAATTCATGAAAAATAAATGGTAGATTATTTGAAAGCTTATCAGGATTTTTCAGCATATCTTAGTAAATAAATGAGATAGAGTAAATTTCATTGGAATTAAAAATATTACCTACAATCTTCATTTGAAACAAATTTTATATTTTGTTGTCATCAGATTCAGGAATAATATTCATGGTACCAGCCAATACCTTTGGGCCAAATAAAACCTTTATTTTAGTGAATTTAGTTAATTTGTTAGTATTTTAAGAGTTATTTTTAATTTAAATATTCTTAAAAATAACAAAATTTATGATACAGATAAATTGAGTCAAACAATCTTCCCTCTGTAAGATCAAAACCATGTTTTAAAGTTATTCTAAAAGTCTTAATTGGGTCAAATGGTATAATTCTGGGCTCGTAGATGCTTTACCGTTACAGAAAAGTACAAGAAATTTGAAATTAATTGATCGAAATGGTATCGTTTTATTTTGATTTAAATATTTGCTCGGGCCTTTTAGACCAACGTGTACACTAAGTATTCCATCACTGAGCGGATTTTTCGAACCTCCTATTACCTCAAAAAAAAAAAAAGAAAAAAGTACTTAAATGTGTCAAAACCTAAATACAACATTCAAGTGTATCTAGGCATGGTGAAATATTAATATTCAAAATAATAAGGATCAGCACATTTATTTTAAATTTATTTGGAACTGTTTTCAAATTCGACCTAAAACCTTTTAGGGTCCAGCCTAATGCACATCAGCTAACCTATAGGTACTATTGTAATATTTATTTTCGATGTGTAAGAAATATCTATTTGTTAGTATATATTAATTGTGAAACGTTACACACAGCTGATCTCTGTATGTAATATATTTTTGCGAGTGCTGTAACCAGCAGTCAAAGATGTTAATGGATAATGTAGAGGATAATCAAATCGCAGTTCTAGTTTTTTTTCACTTAATCAATCTTAAAAATGAGAGCGGTGTAGCTTTGCAACACCCCGTATATGCAGCCACGTACACTAACTAAAGGTTCTCGGTGCAATATGAAGAAGTGTTCTCCACATTCGACACAGACAGACATTGCAGAATTTTTTGTATTTTTAATTGATCTTGGTAATATGTTCGTTCACGTCTTGGACGCAGACAGAGAAGTATTGTAGGTTGAAAGTTCATTGCAACTATCAACTGTTCAGTTTTTTACAGACTTAACTGTCACTGGAAGGAAATATGAGTATTGTGTACCATGTCTAATTTTTTTACTGATAGTTATTATATTTCCAATTACAGTCATTGGTGAATTAAACAGTTAAATATTTGTTGTAATTGTGTGAAATGATTTCATTTATCTTCGCGGAGCAGAGATACCGAAATATATATTTTGTAATCCTTTGGCTTAAAAAAAGTACCCAAGTTCAAAAGAAAATATAAGTCAGTGGAAAAAGAAAAATATTTTCTTCATTAACTAGTTAAGTAAATATTCAAAAATATTTAGGAAATACACATAAAACTGATAAAAGGCGTCAGCATATATGTATATTTATTTATTTATTTAACAAGTAAAATTTTGAAACATAATTAAAGTGTAAAATATACTTCAAATCTCAGTCATACAGCATTTATTCTTCTTACCTAACCGACGTTTCGGTTTATACTTAAGTAAGATCTTCTAGCAAACTATCATGTAACAAATACATTCGTAGACAATCATTCAGTTACTCGATAGTGTTAACCGAAACGTTGGTTATGCAAGCATAATAAATGCTGTATAACTGAGATTTTGAGTATACGTTACACTTTACAAAAAAAAAAAACATCCAGATATTATTATAATTTTTCGGGCAATGTAAAACAGTTAGAAATAAATAGAATGAATTATTTTGAATAAACGATGAAGATATAGATGAATGAAAAATTAAATGAATGAAGAAAATGATTGCATTAAGCTAAAATGGCAACAGTTTGATTGACAGACTAATGCTAGTTCTAAATGACTGATTGATTAATTGTAAGTTATGCTAATTAATAAATGTCTAATTTAATAATAAGCATAATATATATTATACACGAAACGAGCTGTAATGATGCAATGATTTAGCATTAATTTTAATATTTTTGCATATCACTAAGCAGTTCTTTAAAACACCATTAATTTAATGTGTTATGAATGAAACTACAAATACTCGTTTTCAAGTGTACGCTGCTATTAAAAAGTAAAACTCTGTTATTATTTACAAACACTCATTTAGAATTAGTGATGAGCTTGCTGGCATGAATATATTAATATTTAATTTCAATTCAATGTTTTGCTGTCTGTATATGGATATAGTCATCACATGCGCGCACCACGCAGAACAATCCTAGTTTCACCTCAAAGACTAAATTAAAATTATTAAAGTTAAACATTGTTTTAAGACAAAACTACACGGGACCATAATTTAGAATGAGGCGTTTTATTAGGCTCATGCTTCCCCTTGCGAGGGTGGCCGGGCCGGTACTTATTTTAACTTCTTTACCGACACGTGGCTGATCAACATCCCTCGACCCTTCCACCCTTATCCTGGGGCGCAGGATAAAACGTTTAATGTAACTAAACGCGTCCTACACCCTAATGCTGACTACACTATGCACAGAACGCACCCTAGTGGAGAGCTGGGCACTTTAAAATCGTATTCGTAAATTAAAAAGCATTTAAGAATAAAATTGTGACTGTTAAGGAAATTGAATAATTAATATGCATGACACCCTGATGTGCTATGATCTACATTATAAAGAATACCTTTTTAAATGATCAATTTTATTTCTCATATTACTTTATACTGTCATTTATTTATTTATTTAACTAAATGGTCAACAGGTCAAAAACCCTTATAAAGACAAAAAATATATAATAAATACACTGGTTATAAAAGATACAGAGTATAAAATTATATTATAAAAATAGAAAGCATAATAATAATAATAAAGTAACAAGTAACTAGTGAAAAATAATTTTACCTAACTGTAAAAATCAGCTAGAATCTGAGCACAATGATTTTGAAAAGATCTATAAGATTCATGTAATTAAATGACACATAGAAAAACTAATACATCACATTTACACTGACACATGAAACTAGATAATTTGTAACGGAAAAAAATCCTATATTATCCTAAATTTATTTTATAAAATGTTACTTAAATACAAGAAAAATAAGAAAATAGGAATAATAAAACAATGATGTACAAGTTTCGTGGAAATTACCTGTAGGTAAACTCGCACTTTTTATAAACAAACCCTAAGCCTACACAACTGACGCTTGAAAAACTCGAATTACAGTACTCATTTTTGATAGAACTTACCTGAAGATAAGCTCGCTTCCATTTTCTACGTTGAACGAATAAAGTGACCCATTAAAATGTGTTTTTAAAGTCATCCGGGCCCGACTGTCACTTGCTAGTATTTTTCCGTTTAGTTTTACGAGAAATGTGACGAATTCACTAAGTTTAATCCAAATCGGAGCAATTAACAAACATATCTCAAATTATAACCTGAATTGTAGTAACCATTCGCATTTTTTTTTATTTCAAATTTTCATTCTATGCTACATTTTATTTGTATTTCACGATGTATCAATCAAATTAAAATCAATATTTATTAGGGAGATTGTAACACGGCCATAGAAAATTTAACAAATACGAAATATTTTTGACATTTCAAAAGCAGGTTAAGCTTTATCTATTTATTTAACAGAAAGAAATGGAAAGAAAGAACTCTAAATTTACAATTATTTCATTACAATCTTCTATGAAATTTCTACAGAAAATAATTACACATAAGTAATATATAAATCTAAATATATTTATAACTTATTTATTTTACAAGTGGCCAAAGCAAGGAATTGCCCACGAGAGAAATTTTTGCACACGAAGCCGAACTCTTAATAAATGCAAAATTTATTAAAGAAATATTATTTGACAGTGACATACTTTAAATTTTTGAAATTAAAATGTCAATCGAAGTGTTGTGAATTATTATTATTGTTATAAATAAAAAAAATACTTATTAGTGGATTTTCTCATAATTATACGCACTAGTGGGTAATCTGTTACTTTCCTTGTTTAAAATTGCCATAGTTATAGAGCATTTATTGAAAGGTGTTGGATAAAATATTTTTCGTTTAATTTTCCATAGTCGTATTGCAATTTTTCTAATAAATATTAATTTTTATTTGATTGATATATCGTGAAGTAATAACATTTAGGTAATTAAATGGGCCTTATTGCATGCATTTTTAAATTCTGCACAACTCTTGTATTTACACTTTTGCAGTAAACTGAATAGGTAAAAATTTAGAGCAGTATCAAAAAAATAATATTCCACATCTCAATTCTACACTTATAACAACTGGTATTTTTGATTTTTGATAAAGTTGTGGCCGTAGTGCCGTTAATAAAGATTTATTATTATTATCTAAATGACACAAAAGTAAATATTGTATCTTAGCTAAAACTCATGGTATGTTATCAATGGCCTTCCACAAGCAGTTTTGCATTGCTTTTGAAAGGTACTAAATTATTTAAATGTATTAATTGATATGTGTTATAAATGTCAAACTCCTTAAAGATTAAATGAAATGTTGAATGTAAATTATATTTTTTTGTATCCGGCACAATTTGCTCTCAGTCGAATGGTTGCATTGCCTATTCCATACCGTGCTCAATTCCCATAATTTCACTCCCTCAAATGAAAGCGAAAAGAAAGTACAGTAAAATTCTTGAGTCAGTGGGGAAAATTCATTAAACCAGCACGATCCACACGAGCACACAGAACACCGTCGGTTTCTTAAAAATATATAGTTATTGCGTCTGAGTCCGCATACCGCAGCCAAGCACTACAATTGTGCGTGCTGATCATGATCACCCTTCACCCCTGACTTTAGAGTATGGTGTGTTTCTTACAGGGCTACCCTCGCGGCAATATATTTTTATTTCCCCATAGCCTACTTAAAGAACTGATTAAAAATAGGGGATATGTATTGAAGGCAATGTTACAGCATTTGCCTCCGATGTGCCCGATGGCGCTACTGCTTTCAGGCACGGACCAAGGACACTTCTACTTACATCCCAGCAAATTATGAAAAATACAGATTTTAAATTTCAACTTAAAAGACATTTTTACGTATATGGGGTGTAGAATTGAATAGGGGTTTTAAAGTAATGTTTTAATCTCTTTATCTATTCACTTTACAGCAAAACTGTAAATAAAATAGTTATTCAGAATTTTAAAAAGCATGATATATCAATCAAATTAAAATTATTATTTATTAGAAAAATTCACATACCGATAGAAAAATTTGACTCACGGAATATTTTCACTTAAAATTGTAATATTTTTTTATTACATTTCTTTATAATATAAGCGCTAAGAAACCCATTGTAGCAGAGCGCATCGTCAGATCTCTAATATTTTTCGAGATACTTCGATTTTTGGTATTTTTCGAAGTGCAACTTTAAGGGCCTGTAATTCAACAACTACACGAGATATCTAAAAATTCTCTTTAGTTTAGCGTTTCTGGTGCCTTATATAACAAATTAGCAAATTTTTAAAATTTTGAAATTTTTTTGTATTTTTATTCAAAATTTCGATCGGCGATAACTCGACAAATATTAAAGATACAGATTTACAGTGCTCACCAATCGATTCAGCTCGTCGAAATACATAAGTATACAAAGTTTCATAAAAATCGCTTGACGGGATAGAAAGTTAGAGCAAAAAGCCGTAAAATGGCGTTTTTTGTCCTGAAAGTCAAGGGGTACCCCTTGACGTTTGGCCTGAATTTTGCCATTTTCAGGCTTTTTGCTCCAACATTTCAACCGGTTGTTCGAATTTTCTGAAATTTTCAGGGTTTATGTATTTCGTCGAGCTGAATCGATTGGTGAACACTGCAAGTCTGTATCTTTCATATTTGTCGAGATATCTCCAATCGAAATTTTGAAAAAAAAATTCAAAAATTTTCAAAATTTTCGAAATTTACTAATTTATTATAAATGGCACGAGAAACACAAAACTGGAGATATATTTCGATATCGTGTATAGTTTTCGAGTTACAGCCCCTCAAAATTGCTCTTCGGAAAATATAAAAAATCGCCATAGCTCGAAAAATATTAGAGATATGACGATGCGCTCTGCTGCAATGGGTTTCTTGGCGCGAATATTATAAAGAAATGTAATAAAAAAAAATTACAATTTTAAGTCATATTTGGAGAAATTTCCGTATTTTGAAAAATATTACAACTCGCCATTTTTCGATAAATATAAGACATAGTACGATGCGTACTACAGCAATGAGTTTATTGATGTTTAAATTATACATAAGTGATAAATTTCAAGTTAAGTTTGGAGGAGTATTTAATTTATTTTCTAGTAAACAATTTATTTGTATAAGAAAGTAAGATTTTTTTCCACATCATTTCTCCAATCGAACAATCATCTTTTCAAAAACGAAAAATATTTGATTTCTCAAAAACTACTAAACTGAAAATTTTTGTATATATCCCCTTTGGAAGAGCTGATTAGTTTGAGGTGATAATCCAAAAAACCGGAAGTGGTAGTTTACTTGAAGCCCTATCAAGTTATTTTAAAATATATTAGTAAATTAAGGTTTATTGAAATTTGTGTTATTAGAATAATGTTACAAATATTTTTTGAAGGGATGAGCGTTTCTTGATAGTGTTGTTCCTGCATTGTTTGATAAGAAATTTATGGCGGGAGGTATTGTGCTGCCCACAACAGATTTTTTATAGGACATAGGAAATATAATATTTAAATTGTTGTTAAACGATAGTTCATTCCCTATAAATTATAGAACAAAAAATGTTCAGAAATATAAATTGCATTAAATTAACCTAATAAATGCTGATATAATACATTTCTGTCATGAGATATAAGTAAAAAAAAATTATAAATTTTAGATATTTACAGAGTGCAATGGAAAACAAAATATACGAGTAGGAACAATTCAAACAATCGTATTGCTCTTTTGATGCAGTTTTTGTTTCTGAACGAACAATCGCCTAATGAAAATTTAAACTTTATATTTCCATTTGGCCATTTCACCCGGTATGTGCTGGAGGTATAAATGTCTTAGGGTCTGTTTTCTGCATGGTACGGTCCTGGCAGCCGGGGTAAGGATTGACGGCTTGGCGATATGGGGGAGTCACACTGCACGGTGTCGCTTTTAAATTTGCAGCGGAGTCGGCTGTGGCCGGGGGCGGCAGACAGTGTCGGCGGCGGCGGCGGCACGTCGTAGGTTATGGTTACTTGCCGCGGATAAAGGATCGGTTTTATGCTCTTATAAAACTAAATTTTAGGAAGTGATAGCTTTAAGTGCTCTGCTCAACCGCGTGCTCACTCATGGAGAGATTGGTTTATTACGAATATCAGACGCCTCGTTTTTCTTCACAATGCCGCCGTGCTCTCTTAAATCAGCCACTTACGGGAACAATATTTTCCAAGGCATTATTTAGTCCTAAATGAACTTTCCGGGAGCTTTAATTTTTCAATGGTACAAAACTTTTGGACAAGACTGTGCAACATGGTTTTACATAGCAACTGCTCTAAAAACAAGTGTTAGACAAAAAAGGGTAGCCCATGACATCTATCTGTCTCAGTCTCAGACTCGTTTCTCGCTTTCATGAAAGCCTACAAATGCGCGTTCTAGTTTTAATATATTTAAGTGCCAAACTTGAAAATCGACTAACAAAATTCACCATCATACTATCTATAAAAATTAAAGCCTAGAAGTATTTGGAAAAACCAATTAAAATCATGTAAAGGAAAATTATTTTACTCACCATATTTATATCTTAAATTCTATCATCTTTAACACGTGCACATCTACATATGTAAGGGTGGTATTATGTTTATGTTACGACTTACGAATTAATTAAATTTTGGGAACAATTCATCAACAGTAAGTGGTAGATAATTTGAAGGCCTATCAGGGTTCTTAAGCTATGTATGAGATAGAGTCAATTTAATTGGAATCAAAATGATATTGAATTATGTATAATAAGAATGAAGTATAATTGAGAAAAGTCGTCGGATGATGGATAAAAAAGGTGGATAAATAATTTTACATCTTCTACCTTGCCTTACCTTAAATAACACAAATAACAAAACAAGTTTTACAATACAATAAATAACACTAATAAATTTAAGTTAAACAGCAAAATAAACAAATACCTGTGAGATATATAGGACAAAAGTAACAACAAAAAAGAAACATGTTAACCTATTGACAGTGTAAGATCAACTATCTTAACAACAAAGCATAAAGATGACGCTTCCTCAATTATTACCTACAATTTTATTTCAATCATTTTTCTATATTTTGTTCGTGGTACCAGCCAATACTTTTGGGCCAAATGAAATTTTATGATAATTAGGTTTTATTTCAGTTGTTATTTTTCCTTAAAATGTTCTTAAAAATAACAGAATTTAAGATACAAATAAATTAGTACAACGATTTTTTACCTTTGTAAGATCAGAACAATTTTTTAAAATTTATTCTAATAGTCTTAATTGGGCCAAATGATATGATTCTGGGCACGTAAGAATATATGAGCGTGAAGGGTGATTTCGAGTCGTCAAAATAGCGGACCACATGAAGAATATTTATTTTATTTAAAAGATCCTAACCTATATAGGTTCCTGTTAAGGAGACATATCAGCTGCGGTTGTTTTCTTAGTCTGCTTTCCTATTTAGAAGGGTATGGGAACTTCTAGACTTATCAAATTATAATATTTTTGCAATTAATAATCATAAATCTATAACGATCCAAGGTTATTGTCCGTTAACAAGATAAGTACACCTATTTATATAAACAATATAAATTACTGCTACGCTGTATCATGCAGAGAATAACGTGCTAAATAATAAGCTTTCAATGCATAAAAATGTCTACGGAACATTTCATTGCTATTGTCTCTACCAGTCTGTATATTCTGTAATCCTACATGCATTCAGAACATCCTGAATCCTACAAAAAAGACATAATTTTAATAATGCGTTTGTGAGGAGTGTTTTGGTGAAACTGCAGGTAGAATTACTCTCCCAGGAATGTTTATTTTTTTGCGGTCAAGTTATGATTTTCACGTTCCTAGATGGGTTATCTCATCTCGCCTCCGTACAATTTGTTTTCGTTGTTCGCGCTGAAATTTAAGATGCGGTTTCTTAATAATTACAATTACTGCTAGGGAGTATCGTGTTCTCCATCATTTATTTCTCCGTTGCTACTGGTTTCGATAAATAAAAGAAATAAGAACATGCAGTGTGGAAACAAGCCGAGGTGATTTGTTACATTGTGTTGTAAGCTTCATTCTTGCACGCATGCGCATGATGCTGCTTCTGTTATGCGCCTAACTACCGAAATGATTTACTTGGGTAATATTTAATTAATGTAAGCATAAGCCTCACGAGGCACTACAAGAGTTTGCTAAATAAGCAAATATTTTATCATCACGCCATTCTCTGTTTCTAAAAACATCATTATCTTTTTTACTTTTTGAGTCAAGGGATAGCATTTTTATTGTATAATGAGGTATTGTATCCGATGAAATACTAAGGACTATTACAAACAACCATAATCCCGAGTTTAGATTTAAGGACCTTTGGCATCCGAAGCAGTAATTTTATCTCTTCGTCATCATCGGTGGTAGGAAAAGTATTACAATAATAATTGTGCTAATTTTCCTGTTAAATATAATTATATTATTACTGTTTTATATCGCTGTAAAGAAAAAAAATCTATTAAAAGATACCATGGATTACTATGATCTCCATATAAAAAATAAAAGTTGATACCAGTAACTCCTATGGTTCCATATAAAAAATTTATTCACCATTAAAAAGGGCCTTAAGCTAGTGCAAACCAGAATCTCAAAATAATAAAGTTACAAACAAAAAAGAAAATCACTAAATTTATATTTTGATCTATATCTAGTGCACTCACACTACCCTACTAATGGGCCACTTTTGTCTAATTTGACCAACCTCGACATCCAAATGCATTCGTATCTTAAATGGGACACACAATATTTAAGGGAGATATAGTGTCAAAATTTTCGATAGTGAATTTTCAACAGATTTAGGAATCTATAGAATACTTACTAACTTTATCGTTTTCGTCTACTTTTCGGTGTAGAGGTAAAAACTTCGTTAATTGTATCTTTCACTTAATTAGCTAATTATTAGGTGTTTTTTGCATAAAGACTTCTTTCTATTCTTTCTTGTTGGTCGTAAGATTTATAACTTCTTTTCATTTTAGACTTTTTGGTGAATGCATCTATATTATTTGACTGTCATGTATGTTTGGGTCGTCTTATATTTCTTTCACCAGTTGTTCTTGTCTCTAGTACTTTTTTCCATAGGAAACAATTTCACTATTTTCACGATGACGTCTGTGTCTATCTGTGACGAATTTTTCTTTAAAATTTTTATTAAAATTTGAATGTTTAAACTACCAGCTGATTAGATTTTTAAAGAGATCTATTAATCGAACGCTGTAGTTTACTTCGAAACTTATCAGGTTTCCTTTGGGCATATCTCAGTAAATGATATTCAAAAAGATTTAAAGTAATATTGGCTACAATTTTTTTTGAAACTTCCTTTTTCTATGTTACACTGTTAAGCGGGAGGTTATGTGTTGTACCATCAGATTATTTTGGTTGATTCCTCTTAAGCCTTTTTGACGATCATTGTCCCGTACAATTTCAAAAACATATGTTTACACATTTATAAAAAGAATTAGTTTCGTAATTAATGCGAAGTTTATGCTGATAACTAGAATTGCCAGACGAAATGTAATTAGTTGGCGTAGTGTATGATGTAACAATCTCTCAAGAAATTCATTAAGGTTAGCCAGCTTAAGAAGGGTGTTAGTAGGCATTGTAAATTGTATGACTTTCTTCTAAGTAATTTGCGAGGGGTCACCTCAAGCAGCTGTCGTAATGAATTTCGCCAAACATAGTCCGTTCCCCACACAAACCGATCCCATCCTAGTTGTTACAAAATACAAAGAACAATTAAAGTTATTGTTAGTCACCTATCTCACCTCCGCTCTGAAGATGACATCACCAGGAAACAACGTCTGCAGGGTGGGTGCAGCAGCATCCCTCATTCGTCCTTGCCGATCCCGGCCATCATCGTCCATCTTCGCCCAGCTTCGCCAACGTGCAACACTCACATCCCTTGCATAACATCTCGCCGATCCAAGTAGGCGGTGATTACTTTGTTTTGATTTATTGTTTCGTGTGTCAGTGGGCTATGGAAAACAAAAGTGATTGGGAATAGTTGAAAGTAGTAATTGTTCCGCGTGATAAATGATCTGCTGTCTTCGTAGTGTGGTTTTGATAGATGTGTGTTGACAATGATTTTAATTTGATATTCAAGCAAGCAACAATACGATATATTAATGTCGTACGTGGATATGGGATTCAATGCACGTTATGTAGACACTGTTTAAGATGCAATGAATCATATTTTAATCAAATTTACTCCTAAATGAGGCGCATATATTATTGTCATTCAATTTGAATATCTCCTTCTCGCATTCTTGATTCTTTGTTCACTAACATGCATCATCACTAATCATACTTCATACCAATTATTACTTTCCGCCATTTATGTAAGGGGGGTATTGTCAGGGGCCTAAGTAAAAGATAGTAAGATACCATGTGATCGGGTTAGATATTAAAATGTGTAAAATTTTGAACAATTTCTATAAGATCTGATATACTTCATAAATAGATTTTCAAATGATGTAATATTCTAATTTAGTACTTACCTGAATGCATATACATGCCCAAATCCAAATGTACTCATACCACATGAAAAATTTGCTATAATCAAATATAATTTTTTACACGCTTTTAATGTCACTATACATGTCCAAATTATGTATTGTACTGTACTAATAATAATAGATATAATATATAATAAAAATAATAATTTTTCAATAGATTTTATAAGATTTACTATGTTAAGGGATCAAAATTCTTTTTCGTAAATTTGTACTTAACGCACTTCCATATAACGAAAATATTTTTTCACCTGGTTCAGAAATGATTAACCTGCGTCAAATAAACTTTATATTTTCGTATTTACATTAAAACAGATCTAATTTATTAGCCCACGAAAAAGTCTAGTCCCCAATTATTTGTGAATTGTTTTTATTTATTTTACATTTCATATTATAATAGTATATTATTATATGAGGGATTATAATAGTTATTACTCAGGAAGATGAAGTTTGCGTAGGAGAGTGATGCAAATCATCCGAGTGAATAATGACCATAATCCTAAATATAACACTATACTTTATATACTCTTGTAAATTCGGAAATATATTTTGAAAATAATCGAAACCAACACACGTTGAAAAACAACAACATCAAAATACACAATGACAACTGACTGCACTGTCAAATATTAGACGGTTGTATCTTGGTGATCCACATCACGGCTATAAATAGGAATAATTTATTTCTGTTTGCGTGATTGGCCGAGAAGAGTGAATTATGAATCCATAATCCACTGCCGTGAATTATAACTACTATAATTAATCAAAAAAAAAAATAAGTAATGGGGATATATTTATACAGGAGTAGAAAAATAATATTGTTGAAAAATATTTTCATTATAGTCCGCGGAAGTGCGTTAGGTGCGAGTTTATGGAAAAGTATTGTGATCTCATTAAAACCGTAAATCTTATAAAATATATATGGAAACATTTACCTATAAGAGATAGATTGTTGGTTAAATGTGTTCATTTCACTTGTTTGGAATTTGCCATTCTTCATAATTTCTCAAGGGCCAACACCTCGTGGTGTTTAAGCAAAGAAGACAGTAAAGTTACAAGCAAAGATAGTGACGGTGCGACCCTTCCAAACTTCTTCCAGCATTAGCTAATCTTGCTCTATAATCCCAGGATTTTCATCCTTCCAACAAGCTGACTCAACTTTTTAATTCATCTCAGTTGCTCACAGTCCTACAACACAAGTGTACGGTACACTATCCTCTCAAGGAAAGCAACCGTCTCCTCGGTCGGGCGATCAGCGCTTTAATGAGCGGGATTAATTAGCAGTTTAAGAACTATATCCGGAGATCATGCGAGTTATGACCACTGTGCTCCGAGACTCTGATTTCATCTCTTTCTGGAGAATGGAAGCGTAGATAGTTCTGGCTCGCTTCAGCGCTAATTAAACTGAAATTTGCGATTACGTTTTTCGTGGCTGCGCCTCTAATCTTTTTCGGTTGGAAGTTCTCGGTGCGCAACGAGCCGGACAGAAACGTGAGTTTAATATTATTTGAGATTTTGTGGATTTTGGAAATCGGCACGGAGAAACTCAGACTTTCTACTCCGCGTGCCACGGAACACTCAACGAGATATTTTACTCCATTTTTACCAAATTATAACATGTCTTACTATCTTCCTGTCATAATTTGAAATCGTTTTTGATCAATTTTCGATTAGTCTTTCGTAAGATTGCAAGCAAAATAACTAGACTAATACACAAATCCATTTCCGGTTGCTGACAATTATATTTAGATAATATTTATAAACAAAATCGTTGTTTTCAATTCTTAACATTAACTACAGAGCGATATTCTAAGGGTATTTCTAACACTCAATCGGCTCAATTCTTTAACGGAGTAGTTATTGTAGCAATTTGCTAATGGTGACAAAATTGCATCGAAAATGTTTAATAGAGAATATTTCATTAGCTGTGAAAAGATCGATTCATTTTTGTCACATTTAGCTAATTGTTACGGTAGCAACTTTGTTAGAAAATAAGCCCGAATATCCTATTTTGTGTTAAGTACCTACTCGACATAACCTAAAGATATATGCTGTTCAGTAGTTTTCGAGAACCGTAACTCCAGAGATCCACACAGATCGACAGACAGATACACACAGAGACATCAACGCAAAACTGTTAAAATCATATTCTAGGGACCGTAAAACGTTTTCATCCACTGATAACTCACTACCGATTTTTTTGCATGATTCCTATACCTCCCTTACAGAATGTGGCAGGAGGTAATTGTCCAGTAGGATTATTTTTAGAATAGTAATTCCATTTTTCTGTTTTATCTGTAATAATTTCCCACCACTTATTCATCTTACACTATTCCACTAGTTTTAATCAAACATCCCAATGAAATGTACCTAGCGACTTATTCTCCGGGTCGTACTTCTGTAAACCAGCGACATCACGTGTCAATGTTCCCGTGGATGATAAGCAAATAAACTCGTAAGCTGTAAGACTTGCTCAGCCTGTAGCAGTTCACCTCATAAATTTCTATTAGCCGATATTTTGAACAGATTATCACGGGGAGAACGCGCTTTGCTTGCCAAGGAGCAGCCACGGCTACCTACGATTGTGAGATATGCACGCAGAAAGAGTGAACGTTCATTTCAACCGTTCCAGAACCTTCCTCATACTTGTTCTTTCACAATTTTTACGAACACCAATTTCTTTCAATTAAATCTGTCAAAACCAGGAAATACCAAAAAGGAACTTAGTAGATGCAAAGGACTAAGAAATGATTGGGAGATGAAGGAGGATTCTAAAAAGAAGAATTTTAATCAGTAAAGTTCTGTCAACCTTCACCTCTGATTTGGATGAAACTTTGTTAGTTTATCATATTTTATTTTATTTTAATACAGATAGCCAACAGGTAGAGCCCAATGAAAGGGTAGGAAAAACGTTCGCAATAGTAAAACAGAATTATTAAAACAGTTTTCTTGTCAAATTGCTAGGTAACAAGGTTTCGTACAAACAGAAATTTGTCCGGCAAAATAAAAAGCTCTTGTGTAATTTACATTGAACATTTTGATACTCTGATTCCAGGTATGAGTTGCTTTGACCAATTTTCTTCAAAGATTTGATAAAAACTATAAACACACTCGGGAGACACTGACAGGTTGACATTGACAACAACCTTAATACTTAATACTATACATATTAGTACTATTTTCTACTTTAATTGGGAGTAAATAGGATAAAAATCAAAAGGAATAATACATTTTAGAGGTAAAGTAGTTCATCGCAAAGTTGATCTAAAGTTCTGTCGTAAAAAAATTCTTCCGAGTATTTGCGAAAGGTGTCGAACGAAGAATAATGTATATTTCTCATTAAGAACTCATTTAGAAACTAATTACCTATTACCCGCGGTAAACATCCATGAAAAACAAGTGAGCATCACCACGTCATCGCAGACTCTCAATTGTCAAGTCGATGACATCCATAACATTCATATAAATTATAAATCCTTCATGCTGTCTGCTTCTGCAGGTATTTCAAACATATTAAAACTGAAAAAAAAACTCCGTAGAAATTCTGGAAGCGCAGGGTTTGTAATTAGCAGAGAGCCGTTAGAGTGGAGATTAATTATTGTGCATTTGATTATGATTAACGCTGGATGTCTGTAATAACCTCGATTTATGGGAGGTGTACGTGCAGCACCACAAGACGCCAGCTTAAGAGACGTCATAAATATATTCACTAATTATTGTTGTAACTATACGCCGGATACTATTATGTTTCTTAACTCAATAACGCTAGAATTATCAAATGTCCTTAGATAATTAATTTTACTGAGTGTAGTTCTTCAAATACCTATGTCATCTGAGTTATTTATTGTTTATTTATAAATAATCTTCAACAATCTCACGATAACTAACCGAGATATCAAGAGTCCAAGAACATGTGGTTACAAAGTATTTTGTGAGCAGACTTCACATAATTCTAGAAGCAAGTCTTCAGGCGGGAACAAAAAGAGCCAATCTACAGAGAGTTCACGTACGTTTTAAATTCAAAAACACGGCTGTTAAAAATGGCACAATTAAAACGCAGCTCCAGATTCCAGAGCGAGTCTGCAGCTTAGGAAGAAACGGCAATTGAGTCGCGAAACGAAGCGAATCCTCGAACCCTACGGAAAGGGTTGCTCCTTGTGCGTTGTGTTTAGATATTTAAATTGAGATCTTAGTTAATTCCGCGCTACTGGCTCGCTAATTGCTCCCTAGCACTTGGTGTTTATTAAGCCCGGACGGAATGAAACTAGATACAGAGGAATCGGAGCTGTTTTTGATACGATTCAGCAGGGAGTGTTCGACGAAGATTTAAAGCAATGGAAGAATTAACGGATTAAAACATTGCTACAATATCTTACACTTCTAAGATGCCATCAATGTTTTTCAGTGCTTACTTTTAATAGTAGTAATATTAAATATTTATCTATTACATGTTTCTGCATAATCGTGCGGTAATTTCATTTATTTATAATACTATAAATCTTTTACTATGCACAAATATTTAATCTATTTTGATGCTTTCATCCATTAAATGTCTGAATTTGTGTCTTATAGTATCTATTGTGTAGAACTATAATATCTTAGCTCTTCTGTAGAATCAATTCTAAATTAATTTATTGTCTGTATGTCTAGATATTTCCGTACTATTAGTGAATTGAAATTTTTTTTCGTTGCTGATTCACTATTTGAAATAAATTGAATTCATTGTTCTGTTTGTCCAATGAAAATTTCCTCCTATTTAGAAATGAATTATTTTCTACGACCACTTAGAAATCTGCTCTTTGTATGTTTTGCTGTTGCTAGGGATATGAGGTACATTGTAAGTATCGTGCGAAATGAATTTGTTTTGCTTGTATTTCAATACCAGGTCATTTCATTTCAGTACAGGTGCCATTGCTAGGATACGTATTTAGAATTGTCATATATTGGAATGATGAAAGCGGGACAAATTTATTATTGAAAGATAAATTAATTAGGAAATAGTATCGTGGTCATAGAAGAAGTATAGTGTACAACTTGAATGGAATGTTCATTTCATACTCGTATGATTTGATACATTCGCCTTCGGATCATGCTACAAACTTTCATACTCATATGAAATGAGTACCATTAAGATAATGAAATACTCTTTTAAATTGACGAATTATTTATAGTTTATGAGAAATTAATTATTGAATAATAAGTAGATGGAAAATGTGACACAGATATAGTAGCAAAAAGATTGACATATTTGAAGAAAAAGGGAAAGATACAAATGTCAACTATTCCACATATAAAGAACATAAAAAAGTTTATATAATTTGCTATTATGATAGAAATAATTTTTAATCCTGAAAAATACTCGTGTTTGGAATTTTTTCATTATATCATTTGTACTTAAATATACTTTTTAAATATAAGTTTTATCCGAGTTATATCACTCGATATCTGACAAAAGTATGACGCGATTGGTTTTCAAATATTAACAATGTCATAAAACAATAAGATTATACATATGTAACTATTATAATTTGATTATTCAAATTAGTCCCTATTATTATCAAAATTTAATCAGCTCTGTACATTTTCGATTATAAATTGTACATTCATCCATCGACTCATACAAACATCAATGAGAAAATAGTAAACCTCAAACCATGTATCTCCGCGAAAATGATTTCATTAAAACCTTCCGAAGAGAATGCGGTTAAAAATAGACTTCAGCAGATATATTTAGAATCACCTAAGCCTCTCGCTAATTACTTCATGATTAATAAACAGTACTACACTGAGAGAACAACAAATAAAATAAGATTCCATGTTGCATTTGCTGGTTTAGCATCTAGCAGCATCAGCAAAGAGCAGAGATATCACGCTAAGCCACTCAATCATCGCAGTGAGCTCATTAAATTATTCACACACAATTAGAAACAGCGCACGATGCTATTCCAGCTCTAGCAGAGCGTTAGTAGAGCGCCAGGTCTCTGGATATGTTGTCTTTAGTCGCGCACTGCGGTTCGTCCGCATATAATTGCTTGATATTAATGTGCATACGGAATTGAACCATTTAGCTAGAAAATAAATAGCAGTAATTATTTTGAAAATGTTCTCTAATGTTTACTCCATGTCATAGAGATCACTCCTCTAAACACATAAATATATGTATACTCGAAGAATATTTATCACCTTTGCATAAAAAATAAGGAAATATCACTTAAAAATTGATATTCGATTTATTACATTTCTATATAATATAGACAATAAGAAACTAATTGCAGTAGAGCGCATCGTCATATCTCTTATATTTGTTGAAATATGGCAATTTTTCATGTTTTCGAAAATGCAACTTTGAGGGGCGGTATCTCAAAAATAAGGCTAGATCTCGAAGAATACTCTTCAGTTTTGTAATTTTAGTGCATTTTATGACTAATAAACAAATTTTGAAAATTTTGAAAATTTTCGAAATTTTTTTCCAAATTTTGATTAGCAATAACTCGAAAAATATGAAAGATGTATAGTTGCGGTGTTCACCAATCGATTCAACTCGTCGAAATACATAAGTATACAAAATTTTAGAAAATTTGGTAGATAGGTTTAAATTTTAGAGCAAAAAGTCTGAAAATTTCAAATTCAGTGTGAAACGTCAAGGGGTACCCCTTGACTTGTCTCGCTTCATAAGCCATTTATAGACTTTTGGCCCTAACTTTTCAACCAATAGACCGATTTTTCTGAAATTTTACACGGTTACATATTTGGACGAGCTGAATTCAGTGGTTTATGTTTCAATTCCAAATCTTTTATATTTTTTGAGATATCGCCAATAAAAATTTTCCCAAAAAAATCAAAAAATTTCAAATTTTTAAAAATTTACAATATTGGAATAAAATGCACAGGAAACACAAACTTAGAGAGTATTTTTTGATATCTCGCATAGTTTTTTGGTTACAGCCCTAAAAAGTTGCACTTCAAAAAATATCAAAAATCGACATATCTCGTAAAATATACAAGATATGGCAATGCGCTCTACAGCAATGTGTTTCTTAACGTATAAGTTATATAGAAATACAATTAAATAAAATTGAAATTTTGAGTGATATTTGGTGAAATAAATGAATTTCTTATTCATGAGTTTGAATGTGATTGAATGGTATGATGATATATATGTATGTGAGAATAACAAAATTATTAGTCGCAAAACGTAATTATGATAGATTATCAATATAATCAAATTAGCGTACGTCACTCAAAATGCAGGTAGACACCACTTAATAATTAAATAAATCGTACGTAATGATCATTAAATTAATTGCTGTCGTTATAATATATTTTTAATTCCCAGTAGCACATCGTTGTAAATTCAAGCAATATATCATGCTTATGAATGAAAATCATATTCAGGAATGTTGTCTAATGTCGAAAGTGTCATACTCTTACATGCCTAATTAGTTACTTTAGTCTTAAACAAAAAGGTGCATTCATTAAAACGCGTCTTGTGCTATTATTTTATTTTCTGAAACTGAAATAATATATAATAAATAATGGTTGTGACAGAAATGCTCACACTCACACGAATTGTGTTGAGAAAAATGTACGTACATATAACATCACGCTATGTCCCACAGTAGGGTAGCGCGAACCCTGAAACACAATCAACCAACAATCAATCTCATACATTTGCTCGAGATCGCCCAACCATCTCAACTGATTAACTACCACTTTTAACAACATTCTTCTCAATCTCATTCTAGATCACGTCTCGAAAAATATGTATTTCTCTGTTACTTCTGTAAGAACCTTTTTTTATAAAATAATTTTCGAACATTGTCCAGCGCTAAAACCGAGGCTAAAACAGTTGTTTTAAAACACCCAAAAACATAGCCAATATGATTGATGCTTTGAGATTATTGGAAATATTTCATAGACAATTTCAAATAATAATAATAATAGTTATTAGCTCTCCATAATTCTTCATCGATAGTCACGAGTAACCATGCCAGGTTTTTTGTAAAATAAAAAATATTCCAAGAACTATTTTCAAGATTTGTTACAATCACAAAATTATACACCATTGCATCTTTAAATGCAGGTGTCACAGCTTCCTTTGATTTCTTGGAAAAAATCTATTTGCTGTAGCATCCTTGGAAGCAAGTTCATAAATAAATAGTTGAGCATCAACGCGGAAACTACAGTTGTGATGCAATGGCTACTCTCATATTTTATTGAATTTATCAGTTTAGATTACATTACAGTAAGTCAAATAAGAGATGTTACTAGTTTACTAATTGTTACTGAATGTAATAGTATATTGTGTAATGTGGTACTTTGCTCAAAAGTAGTTTAGTTTATTTTTCGCTTTTCTGTTTTTCGTCAGTTCAATTTTTTGTTAAAAATTTTTGTACCATTCGTAAAAATCTTGTATTTTTCTTTATTTTCAGCTTTGCTTATTAGCATAATACCTATTATTATATACTGGGGTTTATAAGAAATAACATGTTGGACTGTGAATCATAAGATCTACCCTTCAAATCCCACCGCCAATAGTTTTCCTTTTAACTTTGTGGTTCCTCCTATACTTTCTACTAACTTCTTGACAGCTTAGAGAATAATATTACTTATCGAAATCTGCCACGCCTAAAGTGGATAAATTGTGTTATGATATATAAATTTATTTTTAAAACAATTATAGAGACAGTATTTTTCTTCGGTAATATAGAGAGCAGAGTACAAGAGTATACAATACGCAATAAATTATACCAATCTATAGGTTTAACAAGCGTACAAATCATCGGATTCCATGAACCAATTTTAATAAACATGTCTTGGGGCAACACGGTGCTTCTTCTTCGTTCATTTGTTTTGTTTTTCATCTGTTTAAGCGACACCTACCAGGATACATAACTTATGTGTTTTTGTCTTAAGAAAAACAAAAATTTGCTTTCAATTTATTGTAGTGGGTTTTTAAATTACTCAAAGGAAGATACTGCCAGAACTTTTTAATACATTGAATATGAAAAATTATTAGGTATTCCAAATACAAACATCAGGCTATGGATCGTAAGGTCCTCAGTTCGAGACCCACAGCGGACAGTTTCCATTTTAGGGTTCTAACATTTTTACTGCTGGCATTTGTATAGTATTATCTAAAATTGGGTAAAAGGCGTGATAATATATACCAGGTGTCCATTTTTTTTATGGGACATAGTAAATACAATGTTAAAAATTTTATTTGGCGATAGTTTATTCCATATGAATTTTAGAACAAAAGTGATAATACAAAAAATGCTCAGAATAAAAACTGCACTAAATGAGCCTACATTTATAGATGTAATACATATCTGTCTTGAGATAAACGTAAAATAAAATATATAACTTTTAGATATTTGGAAAGTTCCATGGTAAAAAGAAACATACAATTCAAATAGTCGCATTGTTTGAGTTTGAAATATAATATGTTGTGATTAAATATTTTTTTTGTGATTTTTCAAATACTCTAAATTTTATGTTTCGCTTCATCTCAATCAGTAGGTAATAAATATATTTTTCACGACCTGGAGAGAAAATCATGAGAGAAAAAGTTATTTCATATTTACGGGAGATTTATGCACTTTCTCTCCCGTCGTGAGGAAAAGTGCTCAAATAATGTGACAAATAAAAAAAATAATCTAATAAAATAAGTAAGTTTAAATTTAACAAAGGAAAGGTAACTGTCATAAATTATATTAAAATTCAAATAATTTTTAAATACATAAAAACCATCAAAAATATTGGGGTAGTGAAAATAATAATATATACATCGCAGGGGAAAAGTATATTAGCTCTCGCCTACGACTCGTGCTTCAATTTACTCCGCAGGAAAGAATCATACACTTCTCTCCCTTAATGTATAAAATTAATTATTAAATATTAAAATAATAAGGGTTGCAATTAAACTCGATTTCTACTTGCGTTTCGAGTACAAAATTATTGTCTATAAATTGTTTTGGAACCTCTGGAAATAAATAAAATATTCGCATCGGTGCTGCAAAACCAATTTTAACTTGTTAAACCAAATGATTTGCGAACGAACTTGCACTTTTCATCTGATGTATTTCAGTCAGTAGTTCGGTGATCTTAGTAGCGAAGTGTTTATTTTTCGTGTGTTCCGTGTTTAAAAATATGTGATTCCATAAGGATTTCGCGGAGGGCGTGGACACTAGGATGAACCGTAAGTCGCTGTTTCAACTGTCGAATTGTACAGTTAAATGTAATGCAATCAATTGTGTTTTGTGGCTAATAATGATTGCGGTTTATGTACTAATTTGTCAATACAATTGTGCATGTACAAGAATGTAATTCAACAATGTATTTTTCAGGGAACATCGTGGAGCCTAGGAGATGCTGTACCAGTCGTGGAAATCTGCAGATAAAGGTAATGAATTTATAGCTAAAACAATTATGATATACGTATTATTTTGCCAACAAAACTGTTTTTCATGCTACGATTGTGCATAGTTGTATTTAATTAGCAAATCGCCATTAGTCAAGTTAATGAGCTTCTTTGCATGTGGCTGTCCTGAGATGATTTGTAGGTTTAGGTTTTACCTCTTCATAAAGTCATTTTTACTCATTTTTCCCAGCGCAGTAGAACTTAAATCAAAGAGTCTACCAGTATATTTATAGAAATATTTTGTTTTTATTGTGTTCGTGCTTACCTTTAATTAAGCTAAAATTAAATGTGTAAATGAGTAATAAGCCAGCGATTAAAATTAGCAAAAATTAACATTTAGTGATAATTGATAAATTTGTCAGAGAAAATAGTTGTCTGAATTTAATATTCATAATTATTTTATTAGCTCCAATTTTTGAAATAAAATTACTATAAATTCTACAGTAATGAGATACATTGAAAGCCGTGATATTTTGCTACAGGCATTGGCATATCTAGGGGGCGCGACTTTTAACGACCAGTAATCATATTTATCATGTACTGAATTCTGTGAAAGTAGAGTACCACACACAAAATGTGTAAATCCCATTAATACATTACAGCAGTTCTCAAATGAAATTCTTGTAACAATAATATATAAGTTGTACGCGTTTTGTGGTCGCGTTCAGTAGCGTGTACGAGCAGAGGGGGCAGGCAAAGGGGCACTCTGCCCACAAGAAAGAATGTCGTTGGTTTCCTATTACCGTCAGCTCTTATCATTGGGAATGCAGTGGATTACGTAACTTTTAATTATTTACTTGTCTGCAGGAATTTTTATTTCACTTTTATATTTTTTTGTTTTGTTGAGTAATGTAAAAAGATGTTATAGGAAAATTTATTGCTTTTATTAATGACGATTGGTAACCTTGAGTTCAGTTGCGAGAAAATCTGTATTTGCTCCGTACCTTATATGCGTTTTAAATAAATTATTGTACGTTTAATTTAAGAGATTTTCAATGTAAATACGAAACGTCAGAGTATGACTGAATTTTAAGAAACTGACGGATTCCTCCAATTACTTTAATCTTTTATTTTCCATCCAGTCAAGATATCTACATTTTATTTTATTGGATTATATTCTAGACTCTGGACTTAGGTACATGTTATAGTCATTTTACTTTTTGCTATTTTAATTTCCTCACCATTCTAGTTATTATTCTATTTCTTGGTTCATTCGTACTATAGTTATGTTAAATACTAATACATTTCTTGATCTTAGTATTATTCCTATTATTTTTCTATACATTTCATATTTTTAAGCGTAATAACCATGCGTGATGCAGTTCCAAAAATTGTCTTCATAACTTGTAATACGAATGGTATTCGGATGACAATTCAACGAGTCAAAATTTATTTAAACTGAGTCAAATAGATTCATTTACACAGCATCAGTGTAACAATTCAATTGTTTAAAATTGTCGATGGAATCACTAGTGAAAATTGTTGAAAAAAGTCGATAAGATCACTAGTGAAAATTGTTTTCAATTGGCGGAAAATTTTAAATCCTCATAATCTATTGCACCATTTTTGTCGGATGACATATGAGTTGAATTGTCATATATAATATCCCAAGTGCATGTCATATCGACAATTACATGCATGAGGGATATACGAAGGACTATTTCCAGATTAAATTTAGCCAAACGCTGTTTCTCTTATAAAAAATAAAGCAACATTTATAAACTTCATTTGACAGTTATTCAGAATCACATTGGTAATTTGCATTAGTGGAAAATTATCGTGTAATTGATTGGACGACATTCAGAAATGTCAGAATTCTGATTGGCTTAAATTTTATGACGGAAATAGTCAAATAAATATCGGATGGTCCATTATTTAAAATATTATATATAAATATAGGTCTTATTGTATATATACTCTTATTTGTGTTGTTTTTGTTGGATTTGCTAAAATTATTGCTTCCAGTAAATAATAGCTCAGTCTGATTTTTTTCTTTACAATGGTGTCTCACTAAAGTCACGTAATAGTAAATAAGTCATATTATATTATAACTAGATATTTGAGTTTTAAAGATAGCAATTCTGACGTGAAGTATTATGTTTTTCTGCTTATCTATTCTTACCAAATTATTTGTACGGGTTTGAGGCTGAAGTTAGTAATTTCCAGTATTCCTCAACAAAAGCATGCTGAAAAATTCATGCCCAATGCATCTCAATAGTCAATAAAGACCATTACAGTATCTCGCATTCGTTGTGAAATAATTCAAAACAGTTTTTACGAGTGGCGCTCCCTGTGTTGGGTCGCCCACCGCCCCATTGTGCGTGTCGCGAGTGTCAGAAGCATAACTCGCGTCGCAGGTTATTGGCTCTCAATAATTCACAGGGCAGTCACACATCTGAGCTCGGGGTGCTGTGCGGATGTCTGTGCGTATGTGTACAGAACCCCACACACGCGGCTTGGCTTTATAGTGCGGTTCCCCTAAAACACCGTGTTCATTTTACATTTCGGATTCGATTTTCGATCGAATTGAAGCGCTGGTTTAGCAGCGTACAGTTCTGCGGAAGAATGAATACGTATCTCACTTGTGCCATAACCTTAAATAGATACTTGAGTTTGTTTCTAAATACTTTTCATACTTCGTGATAAATTTTTCAATACTCTAAATCCAGACGTATCATAATCATATTTTATTTTTAATTTATTCAACAGGACAAGTTAAATTAATTATTTATTCTTCGCAATTTAATTCCCAATTTTAAATTATTAATGTCCAAGTCCCAAATTTTTGTGTATAATAGTTTCATAGTAAATTAAAAGTTGTAGGTTCAATTCCGACCGTCTACATATTATTTTAATTTTATAATATAGTACTGTCAGTAACTAAAATGATATTTTCTATTCATTATCATCATTAGGAAAACAGTCTTAGTAAGACCAGGGTCTCAAGTACTGTAGTATTTTATTCGCGAGCAATTCGTCTTGGTGCAGTCATAAGCTCTCTAGATCCTTTTGTTGGAGTGAATCAATCTCCGTTTCTTTTCCTTTCAATCCTAGTAGTTAGGTTTCTCAACGTTTTCCTATTTTTTGTTTTACTCACCAGTTTTTAATTCCTGTTACTTTTAAATCATCTACTTCCTTTTACTATGTTGATCTGGGCCTGCTTTTTCTTCTTCCATCTGGTCTCCATTCTACTACTGCTTTAATTGTATCCTTTTCTTCTGCTCTACATGTTTGTATGTCTAAGCTAGCTCACTCTAGTGCTTGATCATTTTCACTATATCTTCGTCCAACTCTTGTTCTATTTCATAGTTCATTCTTATACTGTATAAGTTTTCTGATATCTTAATTGGTTTCAAAATTATTAGTTTTAGTTCCATTTTTATTTGTATATTTTTATTTATTAGCAAATAAATTGTAATTTTTGCATCTTTAGTTAAAATCTTATTTTCTGTTTTTGGAAAGCAATATTTGTTGCCTTGATCTTCACTTTGATTTCTGCTTGTCTTGTCAATGTTAATGGTACATTTATTTAAGGATTGAAACACTATTTTGGTTAGCTTTAAATAAAAGAAACATTTGGATAAATATAGATAGATTATGAATGAACAGTCTATCTGCATATTTATAGAACTATTAATCTATTTACGCAGCTAAATTAGTATCTAGTCTGTAATAGAAGAATTTTGAATTTTTAACCTTTACTTAGGAAGCTGGGTGAAGAATAAATACTGCACCGTAGAAAAATTGCAATACAGACAAATATAAAAAATAAATTCCTATTACAATAAATATTAAAAAATTTAACCATTTTCTTCAAAGCTTTTTAATTGCAGTGGAGGAAAGTTATTGAAATAAAACTTGACAATATT
This sequence comes from Poecilus cupreus, assembly GCA_963942605.1. Lineage (NCBI taxonomy): Eukaryota > Metazoa > Arthropoda > Insecta > Coleoptera > Carabidae > Poecilus > Poecilus cupreus. The sequence goes on from OZ012719.1 coordinate 5,845,410, forward strand.
TTTTATCAATGTCTCGTCTATGGAATATTCGTAAATTAATTCCGGCCATTAAATGGCATAGAGGCTCAGTGTTAAGAAAATCGAAGTTGGCACTTAACGTTCGTTCCTCTTCAAAACAACACACCACATCCAAGCAGCACGCTCCGCTTCCTGCATTCGCATCACGTAGGCTGCGAGAAAAATTGCGACTCACTTCGGGATTTCCCCTCTTGGGCCGGGAGCGGGGGGCACGGGGGTTTATCGGAGAGCTATTTCAAGGGTGGAAATATATATAAAGAGAAAAAGCATAGAGACGCAAGTGAGGGAGGTTAAAAAGATTTCATTTTTCCGAAACCGAGCATGTTGCGGTCGAGAACGGTTTATTGGAATATTTATATCGGGAATTTTAAACCGACGCGGCTGTAAGACGGAGCAGCGCGACTGCCACGTGAGACAGACCGCGGTAGGCGCTGGATAACGAATGTGATTGTGATTGTACTGTACAACTGGCGGGAGGAGACTGGGAGTCGATTCTGGCACGAAAGGGATCTGGGCTGATGATGAATATGCCCCTATCCTCATACATCTTCATGCAGTACCTAGTCAAAATATTAATAAGGTTACCAATTATTTCTGGATTGTCATTATCTATAGCAAATATTATTTTTCTGGGTATTAGTCCTTATTTTAAAAATTTAATTCAAATTTCCACGATTCGATCACAAACTAGCCTTGTTCAGGAGAATTATCCTTGAGGTAAAAAATATAAATATGAAGATTAATATTTGTTTCATCTTTTGACTTGTTAATATTGATGTTATTATAATATTTTATTTATGTAGTGGGTTCTCTAAAAAGATGTTACCAATCATATGGTACGTAATATATAATTTTTATATTTTTTTTTCTGGCTAAATATGGTTACCTGACTTACTTTGGAATAGAGAAGAAAGGTAGCAGCTAAGTTGGAAGTATTTGGGTTACCCTCAGTAGTAAGAAAAAAAAATCTTTTCTACGAAACTATTGCTGATTTTTGTTTTTTCTTACTATTGAGTGAGATCCAAACACTTCTATGCAAGCTGCACTCTTCTAAAGTAATTCGAGTGCCCATATCTAGTCTACAACAACAAAAAAATAATTAAATATTATATTATCTTTTTGGACAACCCTCCATAATTCTTGTAAAGAAGGCCAATGTGTAGTCGAAACGTAGAGATTTCAATTAAATTTTTAAAACATGGATTGATACCTACAAAATTAATTTTCCTATACATTATTAATTATATTCGTGTTTAGAGATCTTTCTATAAAACTGTTTTGGAAACTACACATTCCACAACTAAAAATTGTATTGGAGTAACTATCATCCCATGGAATAAATTCGACGAATCGGAGCCGCATATTAGCGCGATATATGAAGTATCTTGATTTAGTTACTATAGTTACGTCTGTTTATTTTAATTTTATTTGTTTGAGTTCTGAAGTTTTCAACAGTTGTGTATTTATATTTTTTTGTATAATATCCAAAATTTTGTTATAGAAAGTATAGTCTACAACAGGTAATGGAATGTCATATCACACACTCGCAAACCGTAGTCCTCGCCTTTGCTCATGTGGAATATGTGCCATTCCATTACTTGTTGTAGAATGTATTATTCTGAACTTTGTTTAAGCCTTATTCTACTATACCATTAAATTAAGGTATGCCCAAATCGAATGTTTAGCTCTTTGGTAAGGCATCGGACATGCAGGAGATTAAGTACTAAAGGAGGACTACAGTTTTTAAAACTATTAATCAGTGAACAACTAGAAATCAATTAACATCATATTTGATTGGCAAAATTAATTTATAGGATCTGCAAGATTCATGTAAAACTGATCTAAATAACGTGCCAAATTGTGTTGGAAATAATTGAATATTTCTAGGAAGAAAACACAATTATTTTAGCTAAATTGAGGGTTAAAATTGATCCTCTATAAAATTAACAACAACTTAATAAATTTGTATGCGCAATTATACACTAATTAACACTGTAAGATTTATAGTAATTTCCTCATCAAAAGCTTGCTCTTTGTGTAGGCATACTCACAGAAGCAGTAACAAATACTTGTTTCTTTTTAAATCATAAATACTATCCCATAAGGAAGAGATTCAAATGTACGGCTAACGCTAGACGTAAACGCACACGTGAGATTTCAATCGCGGCTCCTTAAATCAAACAATGACGTGGTGTGGCGTGGTAGTGGCGGAGACGGTGTCATCGTAAATCCACATTAGCTCCCTTTCTCCCGTACCGCTAGACTCTACAGCTACACCATCACAGCCCTGCAGATACTATGTTATTCTTCTTGATTCAAGATCAGGAGGGACGGTCCTCTTTGAACAAATTTTAATTATTGTAAAATCTTATAAACTTCTTCTATTTCTTCAAAGAAGTGTGACAGTCTCGTCGACCTCTCGCCTTTTTCCGTACCCGTACTAGTTCCACCACTGCTACACAGCCGCCTGGCTGGCTTTTACATTGATTTGGTCACGTCCCGGATCACCCCATATCCCCCGCCCCGGTCCCCGTTAGGATTTATCCCGGGCCCTACGTCACCCACGGTCATCTACATGATAGATGGCGTGTGTATGAGTCGCCTGGAGACACACAGCAGCGTTGATAAATAAATATTGCAGTATTATCACGAAGGACGAAATCTGACCAGGAGGTTGACTACTTGCGCCAATACAATCAGGGATTTGACACCTGCATACAATAAACCATCTGGCGGATATTTGAAGAACATATTTATTAATTTAGCGTAAATAACATACTGTAAGGTTTCATTGAAGTAATTCGTGTAATTATTTAAAGCTCTCATCTTTAATTTCTTATGTAAAAAAATATAAAAAATATATATCATCACGCCTTTTACCCATTCTGGGTGTGGCAATCTTCTTACGCAGATCTCGGTAAGTGAACCAGTCGTCAAATCATAGCACCCAAAGATATTAGTGGAGGGGGTAAATTTAAATTGGCAACTGTTAGCTGTAGGATTCGAACTGAGGATCTCACAATCCACAGTCCGACGCGTTACCACAGTCTCTTATCATCATTAGAATTACATTGGCATATATTTTATTGTCAGTTATTAATTAAAAATAGTTTTTCCTCCTCTGTAGCGTTCATATCATGTTTTTTGTCTCCACGAATACCATTATTAATGCCTTTTTAACAAGATGCAATTTATTTATATACAAATTGTTCAAGTTTTCTCGTTAATTAATTTGCAAGAACAATAAACATAAAATTTTCCGTCACCCATGCCACAAATATTTTTATTACTTCGCATAACTTTTAAACGACAATGAATACAGTACAACAAATTAATTTTCTTGAGGCAGCATTAATGGCTATGAAATATGTACAAAAAAAAAGAAATAAAAGCTTGTGGGTCAGACTGTGGTTAAATATTAAAAAAAGTAATTTGATTTATTTTTTATATCCTGGTGAAATAACTTTGTATAATTCGAAATATTGTTCGTACAAAAAATTAATGTTTTTATTGTTTAATTTGTATAATTATATATCATTATTGTTTAATTACACAAATTTGACTTAAATTGTCTAAAAACATAAATAGGTTCGATTGGCAATAGCTAAAATTCTAAAGAATTCTCTAAAAAAATTTTTTATTCGTTTATAGCTGATCTGGGTGATGTAGTTGCTATGACACTAACCTAGCACACCAGGGGTCGTGGATTCGAATCCCACTGAAGAGCATGATCGTTTGTGGTCACAAAAATTGACTAATTGGTGCAAGAATAAATTGACAAAAAGCGAAGGAGTTTGGAAAACCAAACGAACAAAACTACAAAATGACAATATCAACAAACAACAAAATATTAGCTGTTTCAAACCATTACCTCTACTAAACTTGGCATGAAAAGCACAAAGTTCCTGATGTGTGACATAGAGTGACAAAAAGATACTGTATCAATCTCCTGGTGCAATAAATTCTGGAGGAATTATTTGCTTGTATTTAATTACACTAGTACATACCCAATTACCCGAAAAAATAATTAACATAAAATTACTATCTGCTAATTAACCAACTTCTCTAAAAACTAATCAAGGCGTTCAAGCCGCCTACACACAATCCAACTCTATTAAAAAAGTAAAAACTTCCATGAAATATCAACCTTGGCCGTTCAAGGTCGCTCAGGTTTCACACCCTTTAGAAGTAGAAAGTGACGCATTACTCGGTGGTGTAGATCGGTTTGTGCCGCGCAGTATGGGGTGGCGCGAGTGGTAGTTTCCGGTTTAAGATACCTGTGTAGACTCAGACCATCCTATTGTCAAAGGAGAGTGCTGTCACAAATCATAAGATTTTGTAATTGTGTAAGAGTTGTGGGAATGTTGGGGGAACTAGAAAACGTTGGGATATACTTTACCGACAATCACAAGTTTTGGTACAGAAACATAGGGATACAGTGTTTCTAAATATTTCCTATAAGAGTATGTGGTTTTTCATTTCTATGATTTGTTTTTGAATAATGTTGTCAAACTACAATAGTTTCATATCATAGCTACTGAAAATTGATATTTGTTTATCACTTGAACAGTAACGGATTGGACTCGATCCTCAGTTCGATTCCCACAGCCGGCAGTTGTCAAATAAAGGATCTTCCAGAGAAGAGCTACGAGCTATATTACAATATCAAATATTACTTTTGAGCCATCGTAAATTATTTTTGTAGTAAGTATTAGAATTCTTTTGTGTTTTTTATCAAATTCAAGCATTTTGAAGGGGAAAATGAAAATATTACCATTATATTATTATTCGTGCATACAATTTTTGATGTACTCTAAATTTTATTAGTATCGTCTACGTATCTATTTTCTTTTCAATTACCATAGTTGCAATGAAAATAAACATATAACTGAAATATTTATTCTATATTTATTATAGTTATATGTATAAGTATGTACCTACGTATTTTGAAGCCCAGTAATGATACTGATTAATCTATTAATAGTAAGTAGCATGAATGTTTGCAGCGAATAAAATTATAATTTCTAATTTAATATCACTTTCCTTGAATTGCAGGTATAATGGCCTGCAAATAAATTACCTAATTTAGCAGTTTTATGTAAATGAAGTATTAAATATGTAGAAAATTTCACGCCATATAAATCGAATATTATTATAGAGTATTTATGGCGGAATGAATAAAAACACATAAACGTCAATCAAATAGTCCGTGTTCCAGTTCCAGCGATGCGGAATCAAGTAATCTATGCTGAAACATATTTAAATGAGACGCGTGCCGCACATTTTTATTTATTCACTTTTGGTTTCAATTTCTGAATGCTGCTTAAAATGCATGGCATGTGTTTGTGATCTAATAGAGATTAATTAAGAAAGAAATGTGTTAAATTATTCATTGCATATTACATATTTATCATGAAGAGTAAGAGTGGGAATCCATCGTTCGTTCATTGCCGTTGGCTGGTCTCCACTGCTACAAGAAATCATTCCGGCTTTTTAAATAAAACTATTACAACTTTATGGATATTTTGTATTTTGCGTGCAATTCATAATTATGTGAATTAGCATAAAATTGCTATTTAATAGTTCCTGGCTATTATTATTCTAACACAGTTATTTCATAAATACAATTTTCTCGTTTTAATTATAAATAAATTTAAACTCTTTTGTACATTTATAATTGCAAGTAAATTATATCTATTTCTATACAAAGCATTTTTCAATTTGTCAATAGTATCATGATGTATATTTCTAGGCTTAATAGTCGTCAATGACTGTTGATGTATATTAATTAAAATTAAAAAATTGTTATTTACATAAGAGTCTGGAAAGTGGTACATTACTATCGAGGAGCCATATTTAAATATGTAAAAAAAAACTATTTGTAGCATTTTAATTTAACTATACTCTCTGATGCTCGGGATTATGAAGAAATTTAACTGTCACTTGAATTTACTTTTAAATTAAATTAAATTTCTTTGTTTTTAATAAATGCACATCACTTCAAATTATGTTATGAATGTCATGAACTTGTATGAAAACAATTGACGATCGTAGAAAAATTCCTTTTTTGACATTTGAGGACAAATCTTCTCTCTGAAACCTTTCCTTTGGTGTCAAAGTCGACTAGGTATAATAAATATTTATTACTTATCGTTTTTCAAAAATATTATGAAATATATAATTTGTTCTTTTATTTAAAACTGTTTTCGCAGCTAATTTCATATTTAAAATAAATTGAATTTATTGTATTGTGTGTTAAGTGAACTTATAATTTTGAAGTTTTATTGCTGTATCATTTTTCCATCTACACAGACGTCATTGAGAAAGTGGTCAAAACGAGATCAAATTAAGTATGAGAAAATAAAGAAGATTATTTTATCAAAGAAATAGAAATAAGATTTTTGTTCTATTATATTCAGTTGACAACGTATTATAACAATATTCTTCAAACATAAAAATGCCATCATGCTTTTTTATCATATTGGGCATTAGTAGTTTTATTTCGAGTTGTAGTATCAGTTACCTTTTACTTTACACAAATTTCATATGTAGCATATGAGTTAAAGTGAGATTGTAAAAAGTATTTTAGCTGTAATATCTCTAGTGATATTGAAATGCGGTGTCTGACTGGTAATGGCACCACTTTTAAAATAGTTTGTATAAAAGCACTTACGGATTATCCGAAATTCCTTCCATCTGGTGAAAACTGCGATCGCATTAATTCTCTTGGCGCCCGCGGAACTCACACCCAAATCCAATAAACTAAATTCCAAAGTGCAGCGAAAATACGTATTCCAATTGTTCCAAGATATCGACATACCTAACTACCACCGTATACCGGATGTTTCTACGGATATTTACGCCAAAACATCACATATACATTAGGGTGTCCTTCAAAAAAATATTTTACGTACTTCGTAAAATGTTCCTAAATTTTATAAAAGTTAAGGAAACCAAATTAACTTGTCATTAAAAAGGGGTAAATGGTAAGAGCGATAAAGGCAGTAAAAAAGGCGATTTTCAATTGGTAAATGTGCATGTAAGTTTGAACGACGAGCGAAATTATTTGGAAAATTACAAGAGAAGGAAACAAAGTATCACATTTACTTCTAATAATACAATATGCTATTAACAAATTAATTTGGTAACCTTTACTTTTAGAAAATTTAAGATTGCTTTATGAGGTACGTAAAATTTTTTTATTTACTGACACCCTATCAAATATTGTCAATCGGAAAACAAAAATTGATAAATTATTTGCTCATTCATTCTTTCATAAGTGATAGGTGAAAATTTTTGTCTCCGTGTTGAGAATGTTACTTGTGTTGTTTTGGATTTACTAACTTTTATTTTTCATTTTTAAAGCCATATATCGAAGTATTCTGGACACTATTTGTGGGTCATAATTGGTTGATAGTATTGTCTTCATATGTGGTTTAGGCGAATAGTGGAAAGTCCGCTATATACTATAGATGTAGAACAGGGTCTAAACCGGTGCCTTGGGGGACGCCGATAGGATTGGGTATTGATATATAATAAAGTAAAAAGCAACGTATTTCTGCGCAATAATTCACTGCACACTTAGTATACTTTTCAACATCCCAGTGAAAGTAGACCATTCTCACTGAGTACAAACACAAAAACATTTGAAAAGGAAGCGCTACTAGTTATTATCTCGCCCGGTAGGTGGTATCACATGAGCACCCTTTGTACAATGTGAAATTCGAACTAGGGTTCAATTGTAGCCAAAGTGAATTACGTGAACGGTGAACGGAAAGACGGAAGGTACACAATAATGGGTTGAGAGTAGATAACGCACCCAACGGGGTCTTTTTGTGAAGATGAGCCATCAAATGAGAACAGTGCGAGGAACTGTCAATGCACCTATACATTTGAAACTATTATGTTTCTGTTTCTTTCACTGCGATGTGAAGTGCGAACACAACTAGGGGGTTCTTCTTCAGTTAGAACTGCTAGTTTTATTAAAATAATATAAAAATCTAGGAATCTGCAGTCTTGATTTGCGAGGGTTCGAAACGCAGACAAATCAATTTTCCCTCTGATGAGAACGGCTCCAAAGCTATGATATCGATATCGCAACGATACCACGGGGGCGGATATCCTGCGTCTTGGCGCTCCCCAATGACAGATAACTGTCAATACGGCGTGTCAATCAGCCGGTAACGCGGTTACCTAGCGCACCGACAGCAACAGAGACAGGCGGACGCCTCGGGAACTCACCAACGCAGAGCATACACCACGAAGCTCAGTGAGATGATGCTGGGTAGTGTGTAGCTCACAGCGGGGTGAAATATGGGATAGCCACCACTGTGTTTCACTCCCGATCCGGTGCCGGATATAATCTATGGAATTATAGCAGATTGATAGCCCGCAGATTGACCAGTGCCGTACTGGGAGAATCGTATCAGGCCTCATAATTTTTCTTCATACTTTTAGTTTTCTTAAATATTATGGACTCACTTACGAATCAAGTTTATTTTAAAATTTTTTGGAGTCGTTTTATATAATTTAAACCGTAAGATTTTTTTTTTTTTTGAGAAATGACGATTATTGATGTTTTTCGAAGTACAATTTTAGGGGTTGAAATTCAAAAACTATATAAGATATCGAAAAATTGTTTATTCTACGACCACTTAGAAATCTGCCTATTGTGTTTGTATTGCTAGGGATATGAGGTACATTGCAAGCATCCTGCGGAATGAATTTGTTTTGTGAGTATTTTAATACAGGTTAGCTCATTTCAGTACAGGTGCCATTACTGGGATACTTATTTAGAATTGTTAAATATTGGAATAGTGAAAACAGGACAAATTTATTATTGAAATTAAATTAATTAGGAAATAATATCGTGGTCGTAGAAAAAGTAAAGTGTACAATTCGCATGGAATGTATATTTGGGCCCAAATTTTAGAACAAGAAATGAGAAAATTCCAAAATTCCTCAAGGTATTAATGAATTGGCGATTTTATGTATTTTTAAATATTTTGCTCTGATTGATTTACGTGTTGACATAATATTTTAAACTCTTGTGTATTTCGACGATCTGAATCAAAGGGTCACCACCGCAAGTCTGTACCTTTAAAATTTAATGAGTTATCACAGATCGGATTTTGGTGAATTTTCAAAATTTGTTTATTAGTTGTAATTTAATCGAAAAACACAAAACTGAATCGTATCTCCACAAATATAAAAGGTATGATGATGCCCTTCTCAGTACCAAGTTTGTAAGCACTCATATTATATAGAAACGCAATAAAATATTGCCCAATTTTAAGGGATATTTGGATATTCTAATCTTGCCCGAATTTTTCCTCTACTTAGTATTTCGGTGTTATTCTATATGGATTCTACACTTAGATAGATAGATAGATATATTACAGGTCTTAGACTAAAGATTTTCTTATATTTTTGTTGGAACAATAAATTCCCGGTGGTACGACACTGGCGGTTCCGCTGCCATCGGCGGCATTTAGTCACGGCGGCAACAGAAATCCCAAGTGCTTTACACGTGACCTTATAACCATACGTCGTGGATTTATTGTGAATGCGCCTTCTAATAAACAATTGATGTAGTGGGTACTTACGCCTTACTGCCTGCAAGTAGCGCTGAATTATTTCTACCCACCGGTAATTTATGGCTTTATTAGGAATTGACTGCATGCAGACAACAGAACGCACTTTTACCTAACAGCGATGAATGTACATTTCTTTTTCCATTGCTCTCTCATTTTTATTTTATTGTCTTAAATCGTCAGTTTAGAAAGGTAACAGTTATTTTATAACGATGCTTGGACAGGGCATCCACACATCCTTTATACATTTCCAAAATACATATATAACAGATACCTTGCACTTGGTACCAAGAGAAGAATGACATACGAAAGGGTTTTACTTCATTAAATGAATAACCAAGGGTAGCGTAGTCGCTGGCCCCAAAAAATATTTTAACTCGATTCCGAAGAGTATTTAGAGAAAGACGTATTCAACAATAGCAAAATTATATAATATTTAATAACGAACAGGCAAATAAATTATAGAAATCAAAAGCTTTTACGACCTGAATAATTCGACGCTATATAATCCAAAGTATCGCTTACTCACTAACTTTTACAATAACTTTCAAAGATCGAGACTGATGTAACATTCGCTATTAACAATAATCATACCTAGAACTCAAATCTATTTACATGAACTCACAAAGTAAACTTCAAATAAACTATGCATACAATCGAGAGGAGTGTACTAATTTCACATTTCACAAGAAAATCCAAAATGCAAGTGGTTGCTCACTGCCCAAGGTTGACAATTTGTTACTTATTAAGGGATGGGACAGTGGCCCTCAAAATAACTTTTAACTGGGCACTACTCTCGCATAAGACACTGGTTAAAGATTTCCTACAACATATGGGTATCCGCTGATTAGGCGGGAACTGAACTGAAATACTAAAGAACTGGAGTTTTCCACGAACAACAACGAATCATTTATTATCCCTTAATATTATTCCCAATCTAAAATCTTAATAAAGGCAAATACCGTTTATTACAAATATATAAATGAATATGGACGAGGCAAAATTGATTGTTGTTTGGTTGTGTTTCTGGGTTTGTGCCATCCCACTGAGTGGGATAGAGCGTGATGTTATGTATGTACGCATTAGCAAGATGCTAGAAACTATTTCTAGGAAGAAATCTGTAAATCATTGCAGTGTTAAAATAATTTAAATGAGAATGAGTTGATGTTCCTGGATCGTGCGGCGTGACTCGAGTAGGTTTATGGCTTATTTCCATGGCAACGGTTTTGTCTGATCTCATTTGGCTTTGTACAGTTGATCACTGCTAACAATTACAAATGCGCCTGCGGTCCTGCAACTGCTTAGCTCTCGCCCACGTATCTGCACGAACTCATTACAACGATATTTATATTAATCTTCCCACAACTTTATTCCTCTACAACTCTTCATTAATAAACTCATTCTCAAGTCCAGACTAAGGTTTACAACTTTCAGACGGTGGAATATGATTGGGAAATGTTTTGGGAGCGGTTGTATGCACCTGTTTTACGAGGGGCATTATGGACAGACAAAGGACGATCACACCACCGAGGCTGGCACAACGCAGGTACAACTACAGTCAGTTGTCATAAAACCCCCGGCAACTGTTTATTACTATTGCACCTTTGGTAATTTGTTCCTCGCACCAGTTTACAACCAAATTCGGTTCTACTACCCTGAATGGCACTTGTTTCTGTTTCTCACAGTGTTTTGTTTCGTGGCGATCGGATTTTCAAGGCACTGGAGTGTTGTGTTTCCTTGAACAAAGAATTTAAAAATTCAAGACGCAAATACATAAACAAGTACATTATTACATGTAAATACGAATATACACATCAGTTAGACGGTGCACAGTACGCTTGTTCCAATCTAACATAAAAACAGAAATACTCGTACATGGGATTAACATTGACGCACACGGAATAAAATAATAGTAAATGCACATGTTAATGAAGACATTTATACACAGCAACCTTTACTCTGGTCACTCGAGCCATCAACACGCCGCCAGAAATCCTCATCTAAATAAAAAATCACTACTGACCTCTTATTTATTAAGATAACAATATCAATACATGCATAAGCAACTCTGCTCTTGGACTTGCATTATTATTAGTTTGAGAAAATGATTAAAAATAAACAAAATTGCAAGGAAACTGTAGATCTCCTGCAATGAATTAGAGGTATGGCATTCTGCTTTCGCAGATCATATTGCGGCCCCCAAAAACATTATTGAAGAGGGTACCACAAGGATAAAGTTAAGAAAGACGACATTGTTGAATGTAGGAGTCGAACTAAAGATCTCTTGATTACATGCATATATATCTTTCGAATCCAGAAGATGTAATTGTACAATTCATGAAAATGAAGTGGCTTCTCATAGTGTAATTTCAAAGTTTTCCGCCACATGGACAAAACCCAATTCATGAAGTGGAATCACATAATTTCCATTAAAAATGTGAACTATGATTCGGAAACCTTTGAAATTACATCTTTTGGATTCGACATATACACATGTGAAACACAATCATACATATTTACTGGTAGGTTTGGATTCCTGTAGGTACTTTCGTTTTCCATTTTTACCTCTCGCCCATACCCGTAGTGAGCTTTCAGTGAATAAGCAGGTATTGGGGTCCATAGAATACGTTATCAATAATTTACACGATGATGTTTGTGTGTGTCAGTTTGTATATCCGTCTGTCGCTCTGTCTGTGTGGATTTCTGGAGTTACGGTTTCTCAAAAACTACTCAACAGAAAACCTTTGGCAAAGCTGATTAGTTTTTGGTGATAATCCAATAACCGGAAGTGGTAGTTTACTTAAAGCCCTTTCAAGTTATCTTGGAATATCTTTGTAAATTATTAATAACCTAAAATAAAATAAAATAAATATGTCATCACGCATTTAACCCATTATGGATGTTGCACCCTGCTTACGCAGATCTCGGTAAGTGATATATTTTTTCGTATTAACGAATTTCATCAGGTTCAAGAAAAATTTTATTTTGACATTTTCGATAAAATCTGTTAATCTGTTTTTTTTTTTTTTTGAAAATGTCGTAATTAAAAAGTAATTTTTTGAAGGGATGAGTGTTTCTTGATACTGGTGGTACGTGTTCTTGCATTGTTTGACAAGAAATCTATGGAGGGAATTTTAGTGGTGCCCACAACAGAGTTTTTAAATCAAATCATCTATATACATATGAATTAAATAGTTGGTCAGTAAAAACTAATTCTTCTAGTTATATTGAAATTATTTACAGATTAATATATTTATTTTAAAAAAATCAGATTTAGATCATTCAATCCATTATGACAAGTATAAATAGGTGCACCTCCACTTAATCACTTTCTGATACGCGGTATCAGCAGCAGCAATCCTACTAAGAAGTTCTCCCTCCAGCCACCAGGCGAGCAACGGGGGCGGCGGGCGCAGACGCAATGTCCAGTATGCAAATGTCATTATAAATTGCAGGATACTTTAATTGAGCGGGACTGTAAATGCGATTTCGTTGCACATAATTAGTCCGGCTGGCTACTAGCGTAGTGGCTCGGTCACTCCAAGCACCAACAGATAAAATGAGATTTAGTGACGGATGATGTTACGAAAAAAGGCGAAAATCAGCGCGGACTCGCATGCCAACCTAATTAAATTTTATTATTACGTAATTATTTAAACCGTAGGTGAGCGCATTAATTAGCGACAAGCTGGTGTTAGAACGGGCATCTCTCAATCCGGCCTGATAGGCCTTATAGCCTCGTCAGGACCGCACTCGGGAGAATTCATTCATTTTACTTAATTTTTGTCTCAATAATTATTTATCGATACCTGTTGTTTTATTTCTGCCTTATTTTACTTTCCATTTCTATTTCAAGGCAAGTGTGTCTAGGATTTTAATAAGTTATGGCAGTTCAAGAATGAAAAGAAATTAATTATCACATATTATAATAATTAAATGAAAGTAATGTCTAAGAGTACATACAACTAGCAGGTGCTATGGCATACTGCTTTTGCTGAGAGAAATTAATTTCTATTGATCTAAAAAGGTAAACCATGTATACTTCATATGAAATTGTGTTAGCTTTAGGTAAATAGAAATAAAAAATATTTAATCTGAATTTCCTTTCATCCTTATCCAACTTTCAAATAGAAATACTTAGATTTTGAACACGAATTACGAATAAAAAGATTTTATCTCTATTATAATAAATTCACATAATAAATTTTGCACGTACGAAATTCATTAGGCAACTTAATTTTATCAAAGTAATTTCTTGTAAGGACATTTTCTACAAATATGATAAATACATAGTAAAAATAATAAGGTATATTTTTATTATTTCATAATTAAATAAGTTTATGTTCTGTATGTTATGAAGTAAAAGAATAAAAATATTTTTTTCTACAACAACTTAGAAATCTGTTCATTGTATGTTTGTTGTTGCTAGATACATTGCAAGCATCATAAGAAAAGAATTTGTTTTGTATTTCAATACAGGTCATTTCATTTTAGTATGCCATTGCTACGATATTTATTTAGAATTGTCTAATGGTGGACGTATAAATTTATTATTAAAATATTAATTAACTAGGAAATAATATCGTAGTCGTAGAAAAAGTATAGTGTACAATTCGCATGGAATGTTCATTTCATGCTCATATGATTTGCAGCATGAGCCAAATTTTCATCCTCGTAGGAAATGAGTACCATTCCGTGCTTGTTGTACTATAGCTAAATAGCTCCATGGTAACGCATCGGACTGCGGATCATGAGATCCTCAATTCGAATCCCACAACCGACAATTGCTATTTTAACTCTACCCCTATGGTTCCCCCTCCTCTAACACCTTTGAGAGTCTCACTCTATCAGCACTTATGATGTTAATAATTAATTATTTCATGAAATAAACTACAAAATTTTCCTCCTAGCAACTTCCCGCATAAATCCCTATCGTGTAATTTCCCTGGCGACAACCGTGTGAACAGTCCAATACTGCCAACCTCACCACAGGACACCTCTGCTACTTAGTTACACATCAGTGCAAGCAACATTAGTTTCTAGTTTTTCAGCGTTCGCCATTTATTATAATCGTGCGAACATTACAGTTCATACGGCTCAAATTGCGCCCATCAATTCCCTTAACGACGGGAAGCAAACCGATCTACGTCCGATTTAAATGAGCGATGGGCTCTGAATACGATTGCAGTTAACCAGGCTAGGCGCCGACCGGTTAATAAGTTGGGTTTAACCCGGTTGATATCAATGAGGCTAAAGGATAATTGTAAATATTTTATCGCGGTTTTGCTTGCTCTACGGGGGTGCTAGAAGATGATATATATCTTAATTCTATTTCTTACCAAGCTTATTTTTATTTTATAATCACTCTAACTTTAATGGCATGCATAGACGCCTCGTACTTTGGTTCATGAAATCCTCATCTTTGGGGTTCGTGATTTGACAACTGGTAACCTTGTACTATCACTTAATGAATAAACGCCGTGATTATATATTTATTTTGAAAATGTAACCAAAATTAATAACAAAATATCAAATGTAAATGTATATAATTAAGAAAATTAGTAACACCTTTAAAGGGAGCATGATTTGACGGCTAATAACCGCACCTATAATGGGTAAAAGACGTAACGATATATTTATTTGTATTTTTTTATAGATAATTTTAACACAATAATTAAATGTATTTCATCGAATCTGGAATCAATAACGACGCAGTTTTGGGCCAACTTTAATTAAAGTTAAAAATAAATCTATATTATTTCTTATTTCAACAATTATTTAATATTATTTTTAAAGTAATGTGTTGTTTTTGTTACAGGTAAGAAATTTTCTTTTCTGATGCACTTTCTTCGGCACAGTAAGTACATCAACTTGTATTAAATCATGGATCAATTTTAAAATTTGTGAAGTATCTACATTTTTCGGATAGATGTCACAAGGACAAAATATGGATCCGCAATCTCAGATCTCGAACTAAATCAAATAGATAGATTGATAAACAGATAGGGAGATACGGAAAACAAATAAATGGGTAGTTCATTTTTGACCTATATTTAATTGAAATAAAATATAAAATTGTAATTGCATGTCATTAACGTACTTAGCTAAATTAATAGATGCAAAGAAAGAATGAAAGAAGAAAAGAAAGAAGAGGTAGATGCAGAAATTTATTTTATTTTAATTTCATATACTATAAATTTTGTATTTAATATTTATTTAAGTTCATTATTAATGAAAGAAATGTAGCTTCTATTAACAATTCGAAAGATCAATTATTAATTTATTTAAATCAACAATATTACTGGAAAATATTTTTAAAAATCTAAAATACAGTTGGAATTAAACCAGGGCCCAAGTATCTTTAAAAATTTCTAAGATCTAAAAGATGCAAACCAAATAAATACAATAAAAAACGCTAAAAATTTATTTGTGACAAACTAAAAATTCTTTTCAAGTTTGCAGGATATTATTTTAAGTTTTGATTCCTTAATAGGCAATAAACACTTACTCCTTTTAACTTGACGATAAAACAAAACAACAAAAACTTAACGTTCCTCTTCATTTGTTTATTATATTCTTAAATTTAACATGCTCAGAAATTAGCGCGCGGTTTTATTTTTACGGCTGCTCGTTAGGGTACTTGCTCCTTGTTAATTATTATCAAAAGTTCTACGATGGGATGGAATTCTCTGGCAGTGTGTGTTGCGAAACGATCCATAAAAAATTAAAATACTGACGTTTTATAGATCATAATTTTATTTGGCTTTGTTAGTACATAGTTATGATGGTTTTATTGTACTCGAACGCTTCTTTAATCGTAATTGCGCTATTTGTTCGCCATTCTCCTTTTAAGTATCAGTCAATAACTAAAGTAAATTGTATAATTCTAAGGCTGGAATAATCGAAAATATTAAATCTAACACCTAAACTTTAAAGTAATAAAGAAAAATATTAATAAGTATTTCGATAACTACGTTATCATCATCAGTAGAAGATTACAAACTTGTAAACCAAGCCAATAGTCAAAATTTAATGATGCGCGGAAAAATGGATTGCTACAATAGCAATATTTATCTTACGTACAGTGACAGCAATTTATATATTCTTACTGTAACAATACGTATATATTTATTTCTCAGCAATAATATATATTAATCATAATTAAATATCTGGCTTGAAATAATAATATAAGTTGTTGATTTAAATATATATTATATTCTTAACAATATAGCATATTTAAGACAATATGATTTAGATATATACTGCAACTATATTAGATTATTAAAAGAAATATTTAGATTGTTGAAGCAGCAATCAAAATTAATGTCATATTACTAATATAAATAAAAATATTGTTATTGTGAATATCTAAATTGTTGTCACTATATGTAAGATAAAAATTGCTTTTATAGCAATCAATTTTTTTTTTCGAGTAGCAATACACTTATAGCATAGCAGAATATTTAATGTAAAGAATATCAAATTGAACGAGTTGTGCATACGAAAGTTCTGTGGTGGACAAATTTTTTTTTATTATTTAACAATAAATAAATAAGCCGTTCCCAACAATATTTAGGTATCACTTACTCATACAGTTTCATGAGACATATACAACAATTTATCACAAAATTAGTCACACTTCAATGACTCATAACTGACTCACTGAGTTGTCTTTGCGTTCATATACAGATACCTAAATTACCTACATTTTCTTTCAAATATTTACAATAATAGTGAAAGCTTAAAAACATTAGCACTTTTCTAGTTAAAGTTAATATCGACAAAACTTTTGGTAAACAGTCGAAACCTTTCTAGCCCAGTGAAAAATCTGACACTGAATATATTTTAGCGTGATTATTATTATTTATGGGCCATAAAATACCTGTTCCGTTAGCGAAAAAACTAATAACTGTCAAACGCTCGTCCTTGATAGCGGTATTTGATTTCATCTTGTAATCACGAATATTTATGATAAATTAAAACGCACGCTTTCTCAAAATTTTGTGCTATACCTATGATGATGCTGTCAAGGAATGGGAATGCTTACACTCGTAAAAATTTTGATTTGTTCACGGATCTCTTTGGTTGGGATTTTGAAGGATAATTAGGTTTTGATTAGAAACTAGTTTGTGGTTATTAAATATCAGACATTCCCAACCTACAATCATTCGCCTCCATTCTAATCCTGACACATCATTTTTACCATATCGCCGTTTAAACAAAACAACAATTAAAATAATTATTTCACACTGCGTACTTATGTTACCTTTTTCGTACGAAAAGTAAAATTTGACTTTTAATTTGTTAATTATTTATAAACAAATACTTGTTTCTATAGAAATTGTTAATTAGACTACTTGTATCAACTTATATTCCTACGAATTTTTTATAATTTCTGTTAATAAATACTATAATTTAACAACTTTAGTAACCAATATGAAATAAAATAAGTAACTTTGACCTCAGCCGTAAACAACTTGCTACCTTAAAGTTTCACTTTTCGTTCTAAATACTTAAATAACTATTTTCTAAGATTGTTAAAAAATCGGAACTTTTTTTGATGAATTTCAATGCGCGAAATGTAACATTCTTAGCATCATAATGTTTTTTTTTTTTTGTTACCATTGTAGTCAGTCAATTGGAAAAACGTTTTCGTATGGGAAAACGTTTTTGCACGATTAGGAAATATTTTTTGCTCGGAAAATAAAATTGTCAACAACAAATGTCACTCTTTCTTAGTTACCAAAATATGCCGAACTACGGTGTACTAAATTTATTGGGTAAGCTGAGGATATAAGACCCATTTTCTGAAAAAGTCATAACAGTTAAGAAACTAAACACGATTATTTATTAAACAAGTAGAAGTATTTACAAAAAAAGTGGGGTAAATTTTCATAAAATGCATCTTATATCCTCAGTTTATCGAATAGTTTGGTAAATTCTTAGGAACTTTTTTTTTTTTTCGTGATACTATAATTTGGTCTAAAATATTTTGTGAATGCGAGATTTGGATGCTCACCAAAGAAGAACAATTACTGCAAATATGGGAGCGTAATTTAATTCGTGCAATGTTTGGGGGACTTAAAAATGGGGAACAGTGAAGATGAATTACCAATAATGAAGTAGAAGATATACTAGCTGAAATAAATATAAAGACCCAAATCAACAAGCTGACTATAAAATAGTTAGGACACTTGGCAAAGAGGGTCTTCAGTAGGAAGCAATGTAATAGAAAGTTGAGAAGTAGGACCAAAAACAGGTGACTTGATGAAGTACCTACCAAAGGACCTGGAAACTACAGATGGAGATGTGAAGAACAGACGAACTAGAGGACTGGGCCCTGAACAGGAAAGAAAATAATAGGATCAAAGCAGCTAAGAAACAGAAGAGTAGAGAGTAAAACTCAAATGATGCTGAACGACGTAACCATTTGATTTCCTATCAAGTTCAATACCGCAATAGCATATGCATGTATAACACCTCGGTGTAATCTTGCACCGGTCATGCACCGAACTTGACCCCATAACCTCCCTTTTACACCGCGGTGGGCCGGCGAGGAAACGTCCTCCCATCACCAGGTCGTGTCAGCTCCAGCACCAGGTACACGCAGAGGTCAGCGGGTCAGGTGCCTCCGCCCCCGCCGCGCGCCGCCGCCGATGTCTGTCGTCGCGGCCCGCCTCGACGCGCCTCCTTGGATTTATTAACGGGGATTTTAGCTGCAGAGTTTCCTGTGTTATTAACGTGAAGGTGTTGAGATGGTTATTGAATATTGAGTTGATGAACAGAAGTCTCAAGGGACTTTGTTGCTTGGATAGGTTGAAAATGATCTATTTTTCTACTAGTTTGTAGTAAAAGTGTCTCTTTAGCAACACTTCTCCGCCTGTAGACAAAGTAAAATATTATTAAAATTGTCAATAATTTTTGAAACAAATAAACAAAATTAAGAAAGCAACATATTCTGTGGGAATTTAAATATTTAAAATGCAGATAATATGATTAAAAAGAAATGAAAAAAGTTTAGAATAATATTAGGGTGGACCTTAAAAAAGTTTCATCGAATTGGAACCGGGGTGCCGCAAAATTAAAATAAATAAAAAAATATATGCTTTACTTTATTCGGCTTAATAATAATATTTGACCGTGCCTAAATGCATCTGATTTTTATCCCATTTCTTTGGCTGGTACCAAGAGCTCTGTTTTTGGGTGTTTTAAGAGAAATGTTTCAGATTTGGTCCGAAATTTATTTATAGAAAGATGCTTTTTTCGATCGGACGAAAATTGACTCGGTATTTTAGTGTCGTTGCTCGGTTATGATAAACAGTGGCAAAGTATTCCTGTATGATTTAGCTTTTTAAATAAATTTGACGGTTGAGAAAATAAATAAACAAACCATGGATACGCTTTCCTCAGATATTTTTATCAAAACAACGAATATTTTTATGTCTTGTTGGTTGTCTGACGTTTATAAATGAAATATAAAATAACTAATTATTGAATATATACCGATCGAAAAAAAAAATAGTATGTGTACCACTTAGGAACTTTATTTTACCGAGACTATAGAAGGTTCTAAAAATCTGCTCAGTGGTGGAATATGATCCCGGAATATTTTGGATATATTAAAAGTCCCAATCATCAGTCCTCTTTGATCATATTACCTAGAAATATTTGAACGTCGTAGAGTTTATCGCGTATTTCCTGTTACTATTTTTTTGATAAGTTTCCTGATGGGTTAAAAATAGCTGTTTCGCATAACATGTTTACGTATTTTGGAAAATCCTGGGAAATTTATAAATAGTATCATATTGTTACTTTGTAATAGGGATTCCCATTAAAAACAAAAGTGAGAGATAAATAACTGATATCAAGAAATGTGAGGTGTAATTAATAATTTAACCACAAAGAGAAAAAATAAAATCTTAGACACAATTATTAATTATCTGCAATCATTTCATAATTGCATGTTTAACTTTATTTTCTTCTATCACTATGGAATTAATAACAATAATATTTTCAATTTATGAAGACAATTGTGTTCTGAGAAGAGTATGCACGTACATGCAACGACTATATTTCTTGGAAAGCACAACAAATACTTCAATATTCAAATTGACGCTAGAAAAAGCGCTACATATTTTGTCGCCTTGAACAAGATATTCTCTTGATCTTGTCTTAAAATCCAGACAAAACCAAGACAAGAAGTATTTTCCATTACCCAAGACAGGACAAGAAAATATAATCAAGAATCAAGATTTCATATCAAGTAATCTTGATATCTTAATAAATTTTTGCATTCCGCATTAAAAAAATTGAATCTATGGCTATGATTTTCAAAACAAATATTTTTCGGAGCTATTAACTAGTATATATTTTATTGAATAACATTTTATTATATATTATTGTGTATTCTTGCATTTGCATAATTTTAAAAAATCTGTTAATTTTTTATAAGATTGATAGGGCGAAAAAATATTATTGGATTAAACCGATTTCTATTCTTGGCTAATGAAAGAAGATGTTTTAAATTAATTTTAGCTAGATTCTGTAAGATCGTTTTCATTACTGTCTGAGTAAATCTGATTTATATTTCTTTTAATACTCATTGTTTTACTTTGAAGTGCAACGCGACGCGACCAACATTTAAGAAACATTTAACTAAAACGCTACGTTCTTGAGCTTTCGGATGGGATTAGAAAAACCGGATTCCCCTAAAATATCAAGAATTCTTGAAACAAGACAAGAAATATGTTACCAATAAATGAGCAAGACAAGAAAGTTTTAATTTCTTGTCTTGCAAATCAAGCCCAACACTAAATATAATACAACATATTTTTCTTCCGAGATCTGCTGTGATCAGAGTGCCCAACCAAATACTGAGCAAATGAAACTGATGTGTAAGTTCGTGCTCTTCTAAATTTAATGAAAGTGTTTCCCTGCTGCTGTTAAGTGCGAATGTAGCTCCTCCAGAGTGACAGAGTATGTTCGCGGAGTTTCCGGCGGCAAGTGGTGGAAGTGGCGGCGTGTTCTGGCGGCGGTTCCGTGGCTCATTTGAATAACATTTAAATACGATCGATGTCGCGGTGGCGGCAACGGCGGCGGCGAAACTTGGCCTAGGTCACACGGCCACTGAATATGTATAAGTGCGTGTCACTGCACTGCCACCACTAGCTTATCTGATCCCTAACAAACTAAGGCTACTGTTGAGCTACTCCTGCTGGAGACTTCTATTGCTACATCTCGAGATTATATTTTTTAACTCGAATGTATTGCAGTTCAATAGTTATTTAGACACATTTTAATAATGTAAACGAAAATAGATTTCAACGAAAGTACTGTTTGACATTTGAAATATGTACAAATTGGTTATATCGGATGCCTGACACCATAGGATTTTGAGTGTTAGAAATACTTTAGATTGCTCTGTACGTAATAATAAAATTTATAGGATGTGGATAGGAATAACAAACTTAATATTCTGTCATTGGTTTTATTTCTGTCGCGCATTTATCTAAAAAAATAATAATATATTGTATAACTTGTAGCAAAGTGGTATTTCCGGACGATAGTTGTAACCGTAATATTCCGGGAAATACACTTTTTTTTTCTTCCTTCGGAAAACCCAAGTATTACTATTTTATTTTACTCGCAGAAAACCCGATTTAAAACGAAAATAGTTATTTGTCAAATTAGAAAGGATAGCGCTTCTTTTTCCCACTCGAGCTGGAAGTTTTTGCAAGAGCGCAGGGAATGAGGCAATTCGAGTGATAGTGAAAGAAGAACTTTCCTCTCGCGATAGACATAACATTTGTTTCACATGTTTCTAAAAACGATTTGCTCGGTCCTAAACAACAACTGACACGTTAAAAGTTAGGTTAGGTTAGCAGTGTTACCAATGAACCAATCTTAAATCTAAATTAAAGCTGTCAATTTAGAAAATGAAAAAAAAAAAGATAATTTAAAGTACGTATATCACTAAAATTAGGAATGTATTTATAATTTGTACAATATATATTTTGTAAATAACATTCATATTGGTTACACTTCTATATTTTTCCACACTATTTCGGGAGAACAGTGGTGTAGTTTCCTGACATATCGTGAAAAAAATATTTTTCTGCCACAAAATGTTGATTTTATTATATGTGATTTTACACAAGAAAATTAAACACCTCTGGAATTATTAAAACCTTTTCGCGTGATACTTATACATAATTACTGTTTCTATTTACTTGTTTATGTTATTCATTTGTTTTCCTGACAAATAATTATGTAGAATAATTCGAAACATTATATATTTTATTTAAAATATGTTTACAGAACTTAATAAAGAAATATGTAATAATTTTACTTATTACCGTATTTATAGTTTACTAGAAGTAAATATTAAGAATTAGAAGAATGAATGCGTGACGTAGTTTTGGTAGGAGAAAGAGAAACAGAAGAGCAATAATAAATACAAATTTCATCATTTGTATTTCGTACATATATGGTATATTTAAAGATATGTTTGTCTTATTATAAACATAAAGTTTAAACTTAGAAACTATTTGTTTTAAAAATGTATTATAAAATATAGGTAATATCATTCGCATTTTGAAAACGTCAGTTTCTAAACGTCACTGCATTGGCGCAACATACAATGAATTTAATTTTAAACTGTTTAAAATATACAGAAATATGCGAAAGTAGAGTGCCACACCATAATTGGATACTGATGATTTACAATAGATTAAAACCACGTCCCTACTATAATGATCGTAATACCATGTATAGGCAATAAAATTAATGGCAGAATAGATTCAAATTACAACAATTTAAACACTCTGGTAACAAATTTGAAGAAGAGTCTTTAAATGAAACAATTTTTTTTACTGTTCATACTCGTAAATAAGTCATAAGAATAATCTAGCTATTCAAGCCTGCCACTGGGACAGATGTAATTATTGATAATTTTGTTGACAAAGTATGAATAAACCTAAAATTCATTGTACAGGCAACAAAGCAAGTATTAGAGTCGTCATTCATGTAACATGTTCCATGCAGGAACTGTACGAGAGGCTGAGGTATGTCTATCTGGGCGTACATCTCATCCATTCATAAATCTTTTCATACATGACCTTTTACGTTTCAAAGTCACAATCTCTTGTTCTCGCAAACAAAAATAGCGCCAAGCTAAAAAAAGACATGCACAAGTATTCGTAACAATGGATCAGAACACGTCGTCGAGCCTAGCTTTCAAATCAATTAAATTTCAAAATAGCAGTTAGTTTATTACAAGCGCTGTTGTCATCAGAAATGCTAGGTATAATGGAGAAATATAATATCTGCTAAATACGTGCTACATTTTTATTACACGGCTGTTATGAGCAGACAACTTCGAGAAATTGATATCATTGCAGAGGAGAAAAACTCTGTTGCATAATCAAACGATCACGTGTAATCTTTATTACCGCGACGATATATGTACTTGTTTATGCCATAAAGTAGAATAAGCCCGTAAAAAATATTTGTTTTTTTCAACGTTAGAAGAAGCGAGAAACCTGTTTAGTTCGAGTATTTTTTCTATGTACTAAATTTCAATGTCATGTTGAATGTTATTTCCTTGTGTGTTATGTGTGCTAATAAAGAATCCACCTCATAAATCTGAAATCGTGAAAATTTCTTAGAATTTTTTGTGCTGTTTTTTGTTATTCCGCCAAACAGAAGGTCATTCCGCGTTATTGCGAAATCGTGGATTTCTTAAAAATCCCTCTTCTCAAAGGAAAATTACAAGCTATATCCTAGTTCACCTTTTATGCAGCTCTAAATATGTTAGAAAAGTTACACCTTTCTTGTTTCATAATTCCTTTATATTAATAAATCTTATTGAATTGTATGTTTTTTTACGACGCATCTAATCTTTTGGGGATGTAATTACTATCTCCCTTACAGTATTAAATATTTGCCCTATAAGTATTGAACAGGGAAAAATTGTAAAATTATAAAAGACTTTACACGGAAAAAATATTTCTCAGGATTTATCGTACTATTTGTAAACTGAAGATCAGAGATGGACAAATTAATAAAAAATTATAACTAATTACTTTTTATAATTACTGTCTCAATGTAAATTAAATTACAGTAGTTAAATTACATTACTTTACGATCAAAATGTAATTAATTAATTCATTCAATTACATACAAAAAATGTAATTAAATTACATTAGATATTTACAAATTACAATTAATTTTTAATTTTTATGGAATAGAAGATTTGTTCTCGACTGGATGTTAAATAAAACGCAAAATTTTAATATATTTATTTATTTTACAAGTTTATAATATTAAAAAAACTTAAATATAAATCACAGGCAAAATGTAGCAACATAAAATTCATATTTATTAATAAATATATATACATAAAAAATATAGACTAGCAGTCTATAACAAAAACAATACGTTCTGATTAATATTATGGATTGTGGTTATTTAAACTGGTGTTTTAAAATAAAAATAAAAGAGAGAAACTAATAATCTACATAAGGCCTGCGAATGGCATGACGCCATAGAAAATTTCTCTGGTTTGTTCAGTGATTCTTGTTGTAATCGTTATACTTGTTTGTCTAATGTAACATTTTCCACAATCACATGGAATTTGTAAATTCCAGAGAACTGAAGCGGTAATATACGTTAATTTTAGATGCGGGAAAAAAGATGATGTTATTTCTTGTAAATATTCTTCCAATCTTGTCTGCAACATTTTAAAATTTTATTCAATTTATTGAAAAATCTATTTTATTT
This sequence comes from Poecilus cupreus, assembly GCA_963942605.1. Lineage (NCBI taxonomy): Eukaryota > Metazoa > Arthropoda > Insecta > Coleoptera > Carabidae > Poecilus > Poecilus cupreus. Next base: position 5,870,801 of record OZ012719.1, read on the forward strand.
TCATATTGATATACTATATTTAGAAAAGGATTGTCTCAAATTGTATGATGACTGATGATATTTAGTCCAGTATCAATTTGATCATGAATTGCGCTCTTCAAAAAGCTGTGCTGAAAATAAGAAACTGAATATAAACTTTTAGTACCTACGAAATAATTACAAGAAATAATTTGTCAGTCCTTGGTGGTATTGAAGTAAAAGTAAGCTATTGATATTTCGGTGGTTCTGGGCGGTTGCAGGTGAATGACACGAAGGTATTTTCTTCTTTGATCATGTATAGAATTTCACATTCCGATCTAGTATTTCTGGTTCGCTGGGTTTTGTATCTTAAATACTTCCTATTTTTTCATCTCGATGTTTAAAGTAGATGACATGTGCAGTCTGATGAACAGAAAGATTTCTCGCTTCGTTAGGCTTGAGCTGAGCATGCGTATTTGATTTCATGTTTGTTGACCAAACTAGCGCCTCATTTGCATAACCGCTAAAATTTACTGTTAACGCACCAGCCTAGGAACCACCGCAGATGCTACTGCTAGTCAACAAACACCACCGATAGTTTCTCCTATTATACCCAGAACACACAGAGACCTATTCTATACTTTGCAGCAGAAGCTGGATACTTTCTAACTGCATTGGAAAACTACTCTTACAATTGCACAGCACAAACTCGTAGTCTTGTTCACTTATTTTATATATTTGTTATATTTTGAAACTAAAGAATAATGTTAATAATTGAATTACTATAAATCATCATCACGTAGTTCAAATCCTACAGCTCACAGTTGTCAATTTAACTTTATCTTTGTGATTACCCCTTTCTTTTAGGTACAGATGATTTTACAGTTGGTATTTACACTTTATGCTCAGAAATATATCACTTACCGAGAACAGCAAAAGTAGATTGCCATAACTGTAATAGATAAATGGCCAAATGATATTAATTTATTTTTACGATATACTGAATCATAAACCTGCTATTATTGAGCTTTGTCTCTACTCGTAAATAAACTCTTATCTTAAAACCAAAGCAACATACAAACTTATTCTGCATGTTTTCAAAGTCTATTTCGACCGAATAGATTACTGTATGTGTTGCACCTTTCAATAAATGTAAGATTTTCAAAATATTATTTACGATCCAGTATATGATGTATTATGCTCAACCGTAATCTAAGTGTTACATGCTCGCACGGATTACTCTCTGCGCTCGCACATTAGATACCGAGCTTGCCAGTAACGGTCTCAAATAGACAAGAACTCTTCTATGGTAAGGTGTATAAGAAGTCTTTTAATCGCGCACAAATTTATCCCATTGTTTCTTATACATCATCAACCTTCGTGCATCCTGTAGTGTAACGTCTTGTTGATGATAAATATCTAAGGTGTATTTTGATCTTCAACGATCCCTTTTTTCCTGCACGTTTGTCATCCAAATTTGCCGCACTGATCTTGATTCATTCATTCGTACCACATGGCATCAACATGCTAGTTGTCTTATTTCTATAAAGTGTTGTATTGAATTGCATTATAGTTGTTCTTTTGTTATTTCGTTTCCTATTCTGTCCAACATTGATACTGCTTGTACTTTTTCTAGATATTTTATTTCCAGCACCAGAATTTTTCTTTTCATTCTTTGAGACAGTACCTATTCTTCGCAGCCATGTCAATATAGATCTGTATATCGTCGTGGTAAATTCAATAGGTCCTGGTCCAAACTTTTCAGGAACAATAAATAACTACCCCATAAAATTGGCCGTATGTCAAAACCGGTGTTCTTGAACAAATAACTACTTTGGCAATAAATAAATGAGAGGTAATGTAGATTTGGTCACTATGGTGCAATAAAGCAAAATTGAGATTTTTTTGACATACGACCTATTGCATTTGCCACGGCGATGTAGTTTTACATACTGTTATTTTGTTTTCGTACTTTTGCCCTATGAAACTGAAGACTCTCTCATTTATGCCAATATCCTGTTTACCATTATTAGCTAGTATCGTTCCAAAGTACTGAAACTTATTGACTAGTTTTATTTTTTCGTTATTAATAGTAAATTTTCAATGTAAATTACTATTATTTTCTGTTGATTCCCGTGAACATTTACAAATGTCTATTACGTTGCCCGTTGAACAATTCCAAGTGTAAACTGTCGAAACCAATAAAAACAGTTGAATGAAACCCACTCCAAATAGCATCCCACAATCCAGAAAGTCCTGCAGTTTATAGAGTCAAGTAGAGTGTTCTTCACGATTACATAACATCACCTACAGCTAGCCAGTCGTAAATCCACCTCACTCACACACACACACTCACGCACATTTACAACAAGTGTGTGTGTGTGTCCTACATGAGATCCACACATGGTCAATAATATGTGACGTCGCGGTCTCAGCCTGCCGCGATCAGATCGGGTGGGTTGGTCCAAGGTCTGTGACGACATAGAGACAACTTTCAGCTTCCTAGATAGATACAAACATCACATCACACTGTGTTAGAGTGATGCTTGAATATTTGTGCGTATGTGTGTGTGTGACCAAAGTTGTGCTGGTAACTGGATACGTTATGTGCTTTAAGTTTTTCTGATTGACAAGTTTTTATCACTTGCTTAGCTAGCTTAATAAGTAAACAGGATTGGATTATTTTGAATACCACTTCTTCAATGCAGAAATTGACGCCAACTATAACGTTATAACTACGACTTGCATTCGTTTCATACTCGAACTGAAGTCGAACCTTTATCGATTATTGATATATAGCTCCTAACTCGAACACTTGATCATAAAATCCTCAATTCCAATTCCACGGCTTACACAGTTGTCACTTTTACCTTTACTCTTTTGGTTTCCTCTTTATTAACATCTATAAGGGTCGCTACTTGAGCGCTGGTTACCGCAATATATCACATAAATTTATTATTATTTGATTATTTTCCTTCGCTCTCTTGGAGCATTGAGCATTCTAGGGTATTTCAACGCATTTATTTTTAAAGGTTGCCAACCTTATTTGTTTAATGTACCACATCTACTACTTGTTTTTTTACCTCCCGCATACATCTAAGTAAGGGGAGGTATTGGTCAAAAAATTGTGTAGTGAGTTTTCAGTGAATAAGCACGTTTCAGGGTCCCTATAATATGATTTTACTATTTTATATGGATGTGTATGTGTATGTGTGTGGTTTGTACCGATTCTTTCGCATAACTCAAATACTACTCATATAATACCAAAAAAATTAAATTTTGTGTATTTTTCTTCTTATATTTATATGTTGGCTTCCATTTTTAGGTCGTGGCATGTTTTGTGTATGTTTCTATGTTCCTTGTGTATTTGTCATCAATTTGGAGGTGTGTCCCTTTTTCTCTTCCTCTTTATATTACATGCTAGCGCTTCTTTGGTAATTTCAGGTTTCCCTTCCAGTCATACAAATTCATTCAAATTAGTCAATATAAAAGATCAACTTTTGCTAGTGCGTGGGATCGGAATTTAGTACAACTAAAAAAAAATAGGGCAACCTAGTCCACCTATATGTTTATTTGAAAATTTTATAACAGCTTTCATCATTAAATAGCGACAAGAACTGCTTCTAAAATAGAGTTGAGTTTCTTTGGGCAACCAATATTTCTGAAACAATATTTTTGTTGTAGATTTGTTGAATACATTATATTTTCAAATTGTGTAAAGAACTAGAAAATAGGTACTTATTTTTGCTGCAAATAATAGAGAGGAAATATCTACTTTAGTATATGGAATATTTTTGTTAATCCACAACTTTGCAAAATAAATTTTAAAATTTTGAAAACAATTTTTGAGTGTTTATTTAGTTGCCTTGGAAGTTTGTAGTTTAAAACTAAAAAGTTGAAAATGTAGGTCATATAGTCCAGATAAAGTTAAAATTAATTTACTTATCACCAATGTTATTTTTCATTCCGTCACTTCCATTTCCTGATCTGCAAGGTGTTATCCTAAAAGGTATGAAGGTATGAAGTGTTGGAATTACGCACAGTTTCAGTAATTCTGGGCAGGGACAGTGACCTAATCCACAGAATATTTCTGCCTAGTTAACATTTTACTACTTGTATGTATGTGTGGTATTGTCCGCGTTTACTCATTTGTTTGTTTTCATATGTAAATCTTATGTGGATATGTATATTTATTAGACTTTCAAACACCAATATATTATTAAAATTGGCCGTAAATTATTATGTAATTTCTTCATTAGAAAAAGAAGTAGAATCTTAATATTCATGCCTGAATACTTACGTTCTTTACTATATATACATATATTTATTTTTATATTCCTATAAATTGCAGTCATTTTCCTGCTACCATAGTTTACATTTGCATATTGACAAATCATATAGTTTATACGAGGTATAATTAAATATAATTAGAAGTACAATATTGTTTTACACAATGTAACTGGAAATAATTATTGATATTTATACGTATAATTAGGTTAGGAATTCTTCAGTACGGATCTGATCTTCTAACCTTGTCCAGTTACCTACCAAAGTGACATTTTATTTATTTTCACGATGTTGATTTTGAAAGTTGTCAACAGTGTTCAATCAAGCTGTCACTTGTCTTCTGACCGGCACACCTTTATGGCCTGTCCTGACTTACTCCTGACCCAAACTGGGCCCAGTTCTTAGTCCTAACGAGCATTTTAGTTAGTGTCCGCCATGTGTGAAAAGTTTGTTTGCGATTTTATCTTTATTGGCAGAATTACCTTGCCCGGTTTATTTTGTTTCTTGTGATAGTTTTTTGTCTCGTTCAAGGTTTCTAGACAGATCGGTAACTATTTATTAGATGAGTTTCGGAAAAGTGTAGTTCGGAATGAAATTGAAGAAAAACATATTTGTTACCTCCATGAAAATATGAATATAACATTTTATTTATAAAGGCAAAAGTTCAAATATCGAGTATATAATAATCAATAATACCTATTTTCTTATAAACAATTTGTTTAGTAACAACTTGTGGAGATACCTCGTTCTTGCCACCAAAAGGAATAAAATAAATGAAAACATAATTTTACTTGAACAATATTTTTAATTATATTAATTCATTTGTCACAAAATTATATTTTAATCCTTTTTAATATAAATTATTTATTATATTTCTGTGAAGTTTTATAAAATATGGTTGTTTCTTCTTCATCATCTGTGAACTAAGTATTATAATTGTCTTCGTTAGCTTTTTAATATTTACATTATTTTGCGATGCTCGACGTTTCACTTGATTTGGTTTACATTAATTTTCCGAACAATAAATTGGCACATTCATGTCACTACAATTATTTACAATCTCTGCTGTTTGAGATCCACCAAGACCTATACAATAACGTCACAACATTTAAAAAAAATCATTGTGGCTTAAAGAATAACAATTAAGACTTTTTAAAAGTGCAGATGGACTTCAATTAAGATATAGTTTCATAAAAAAAATTAAAAAAATGGTGAAAGACCCCATTGTTCCGCTGGATGTGAACGGTGGCGATTAATCTATCAGAAAGATAAAAATCTGTGATTTCACAGCCTTCGCAATACATATAATAATAAAGTCGTAACTCTTGCACACTCCTAGTGCTACTGTGTACCGGGACATATGAAAATCGTATTCCAGCCACTGTTGATTCGAGATAACGTAATGCAATAAATCCGGCGTCTTGATTCACGTTGAAAATTAAAATACCAGAACATTTTAACACCCACGTGCTGGCAAAAGATCATAATCTGGGCGTTCCTCCTAGAGTATAAATTATAGGAAATGTACTCACACCAGTGCGCGGCCCAGTCCGTGTGCCGTGATCTAATCAAACTATAAATCAATCGTTGTTGCTGGCTGGTTGCGTTACTTAACCTAACATTTAATAATAGTTTTGTTTCAAGGACCTGGGGAACATTCTTGATCGCGGTGGCGCTGCCTGGACTTCCATGGCCACCTTGACGCGCGACTGTCCTTTGAAAGACGCACAAATCATCGGCTTTCTATTTTAGAACTGCGACTCACCGACCAACACAATCCCTTTACTAAAAATCCTACACTTCAACAATAACTCTGAACATGAACAGCAATTCTTTACATTTCCAGAAAAGTTTAAACAATGTAATTATTAAAAAATATGATGTGCCCAGCACATAACCTCCGGCTCAAAACAACTCTTAAACAGAACAAAATAGTATTTGATTATACAGAAAAATACCTTCTTCTTTATTTATTTTCTATTTATATTTGAAAAAATTAATTTTCTTTCGTGTATTTATTTAAGTTTTTGACATATTTCACTAAGAAAATAGCTTCACAATCTCAATGACAAGTGTCAAGTGTCAATATAGTTGAAAAATTAAATAAAATTTTTTTTTTCATGGAAAACTGTTAAGGGCTTCTAGTGAACTGCTACTTTCAGTTGATCAATTTTATCCAAAATCTAAACCAGCTCCTCATATAAATAAAAGAAGCAAAAATACTCAAAATTTTATTTTTTTGGCGCTATATTATTTGAGTTATGCGAGACGAAAAAATCGAAGACCTGATTAGATTATGGAAAAATTGGTCAATCGAAAGAAACAGTTCACTAGAAGCTCTTGAAAGTTTTCAGTGAATAAAACACGGCAAAATTTAATTTTTCTACAATTTATGTTATTTCGAAGATTGTATTTAATTTTACATGTGTTTTGATTAGACTATTTTTATAAATTTTCATTAGATTTAGAGATAATAAAATATAAAGATATTAAATTTCATAAATCTTGATTTCATGTATTCTGAGCAAAATATATGTCAAAAATTTAATAAATATACGAGAGATTATAAAATTTCTTAAATATAAATAGAAAATTAACAAATAAGGAGATATTTTTCTGTATCATCAAATACTATTTTGTACCGTTTAAGAGTTGTATTGGGCGGGAGATTATGTGTTGGTACATCAGATTTTTTCTATTATTTTACGTCCCAGTGCCTTAAATCTAACTTATAACAAACGTTCATATTGTATGAATTCTAAGATTCTTCAAACATATTTTTACTGAATATCCGGTATTATACCTATGATCGTTAGTACTCGTACTATTGTATGCGATTGAAGAGTGTTGTTTTGGAATTCTCAGTTACTGGTTGTAACTCACGAAGTTTCTCTACAATGTTACGATGTTATCGTCTGCAATTTCAATTAATATCGTGTATAACGTGAAGCTAATAAGCATGTAAAGAATAAATCACAGTATTAGCCACAGTTCATTGCGCGTATCGTTGTTTCCAATGATCGGGTCCGTTTGCAACCGAGGTGTGAATTCGAAACCACGCAGAGTGGTTACTGCAAGTGGCTATTACCAGCGATCGAGACCAGTGAACCGGTTATGCTTTATTGGTATCTTACATCAACCAACACCGGTAGCGGCCAACGCCACCGCCTAATCTGATAGCTGCTATTCAAAGTGGAAGGTGCAACTGCCACTTACCGATCGGTAGATTTCTGACGCATTTTTAGCACCAAAATAATTTGAAAATTATCTGAAAACACATTATACCGGGCGGAAGTACGCACACAAATAAAGACTTATACAAAAATTTGTGTCATGTTTTTTTGGGCAGATGCTGCAGATATACTTCAATGGACCACAAAATAAATGTAGATGTATGAGGGGAGTTCAGATATGACTCGCAATTTTATTCTCAAAACCAAACGAATGGTCCTAGCGGCAATTTCTTTGTAACGTTCTTGCAATGGGGTACTTAGACTTAGACTTAGATTCGTTGACCTATACTTTGACCAGAAACTATCTCTAGGTCTAAATAATTGTTGTACATCTCTTTTACAATTAATTTGGTGGTGCCATTACAGAAACCGCGTTTCGGGTTCATGTTTAGCAACACAATCCATAGAAACAGAAACATGTACTGCCTACTCTGTCGTTTTGATAATTAGTAAATAAAAACAATTGAGTGACGACGACATTATGCATGGTTTCTAGATACCCCATTTCAAGAATGTTAAGAAGGAATTGCCGCTTGGGTAATATCTGAACTCTCCTCTTACTTCTAGACATTAATATAGAACAACTATCAGCAATCCAGAAAGATGAAAGATAATGTAACAAGTCTAAGTCAGCACTTTATAGTTCATGCAATGATTAAGTAAGTAGGTCAGCTATTGTTTATTTGTGACACTTATTTTGCTGACTTAGGACTTTTACAAATATATATATATAAGTGGTAAGTAAGTAAGTAAGAAGTACAGTGGAGTATAGTAAGCTGTAGAGTACGTATCATCGATTATTGTTCAATAAAGATCATGTGAGTTGGTCGACGAAACCCAGTTTTATTTCTGCTGACTCCCAGTCTCGACAGGACCCTTTTTAATAATGTACCCTCGTTTAAGGGGGTTACAATAACAAAAAAGTCTAGAATAAGATGGTCCTCACTAACCTCATCTGAGTTTTCAGAATATTCAATATGAAAGCTGAGCATTTTATATTGACAATAATTGCAGTTGCGTAATGGTAACAGTAACAATAAATATAAACACGGTTTCGTTTAGGTAGTGTGAAAATTAATATCACTTAAGCAATTAGGTTTTTATGAAGTGGTGGGTAATTGTTTGAGTACTTTCTCGTGTTGCGGCATTTAATTAATTTTATTAACCGTACGCTTGTCGCAGTATGTAGCGACAAATTAAAGTCACCGCCTTTCAGCTATAAATTAAATATTTCAGGTAAAAACGAATGTAAAAATCAATGTCACATGCTAGGAATTATCTTAACTGTCTCGTTAAATTAACAGTCAAACAAACAAAATCACTACCGGAACAATTTCCAATTACCGTTAATTACCATAATCAATTGAACGTATTTCATACAGTTTTATAACTTTATAATTAATCGCAGACTTTCTGTTTGTGTTTTTCTTCACTGCTTGACAAGTGGAGATTTTTTCGCGACGTAGCCACTCAAAGCCTTTTTGTGTTCGCGACACTTGTCATTGTTTGAGTAATTGTAGGTTGCACAAATGGTAGAGGACCGCATGGAAAACACGCTTTGTTTTTTCTTTCATTCATTAAAATACTTTAACATTGAAATGCGCACCTGCACACAAAAGTGTGTTTTCTAATCGAACAAGTGCTGTATGTTAATTAGATAAATTGTTTCATGATCAACTTCTACGATAAAACTATAATACTCTCCGCAAACCCCGGATCTGTTGTTGTTATTTTCGCATTATATTCGAACTAATTTATTTATGACTAAGGTTTTTATATTTCTACAAAATTAGAACATTCTTGTTTCCCCTTACACCACTCCCGAACTATTTAAACATTGTTTCATCTATGATTGTCCACTTATTTACAACCAGGTTCCAGATGAATTAAAAGATCTCTAAATGAACATCTTTTCATTTAAATCAGCACAATCTAATTGAACAATCTCCACTATATTCCATCAACAATGCCATATCTGATCAAATCCTTTTCGGGATTTCAAATTTAGTAACTTATGATTTATGATATACACCGTGAAGTTAAAATCCAAACATATCAATTTCGCTTCCAGTTCTCTATTGCAGATATATCAAATTCCAGAAAGAAATCTAATGGTCTTTAACATTTCAGTATTTAAAATTTAAAAGGATATTTCCAAATTCATTCATTTTCATCACGCTATTGTCTCACTACTGAGCCTAAAAAAATAAATCTAACCCCTAAACTTTAAAGTGATAAGTAGATGCAAGAGGGATAAATTCAAGTTTACACAACTTGTAAACCAAGTCAGTGGTCAAGATTGAATCCATAACTTAAAGGGTTAGAACTTAGATAATTTTTTTTAGATTGTTTTTAGCATTAAAATTTTACAATTGTCAACTGAAAGAATCTAGGGATTTGAAGTTGATCAGTCAGAAGTTTAGTTGGTCTATTGAAACTGTCTGAAAAATAGCATTCTGGATTTAAAAATCTGTAAAAGTGCCCTGTGGCATTGGCGTGATGTTATGCGTCCATTAATTACTAATAATTGCAATTTTTTCATTTTAAACGCCATAAAGTTTCATAACAGTCTGTGGCACCTCCCATTCCAGGCGAACGTTCTCATCGCGGCGAAAAATGCGCATACTTGCGTCTCAAACTGCTAATTATCTTTCCTCATATTTAATCAACGTGGCCGCGGCGGCGAGGTATCCACATCCATACAGTGACTAGAGAGAGACAGCGACGTTGCGCAACGCACACATGTCGCCCGAGACAGCACCGGCTACTGTTTAATGATGTGAATCATTAAAATTATTAATTACGGACATTACAACTAGGTCTTAATACGCACTGTGTGCACACTGCAACCTTTTCAAGCTAAATGCCGGGCGCGCTGCCAGTGACACTCGAATCAATTACTTCTTGTTATAAAACGGAGCTGCACTTGCTAATTGTTCGGTTGCAGAGGTTGCCACTTACTAATGGCAATAATCCAATCATAAACATACTTGCATGTCACTGAAAATATACCACAGATTAATTCGTTAGGCTACTAGGCAACAACAGAAGTTTTTTTTTAAGCACCTTAGTTATCATTATAATTGTTACAGTTTGTTTCTGTGATATTTTTACAATTTACAATACATTTTAATAAATCTTAAATTTTATAGCCACCTCTTCATATTGTCTTGACTTCCTTGGTATTCTTCAAGAATGGATTATAATTGGCACTTGATACAATGATGGTTGAATTTTCTGTGGTCAGTTTTGCATCACATTGAACATCGAACTGGTTTTGTTCTTTTGAAAATGTAGTAATTGTGATATTTTTACAATGTACAATACATTTTAATAGATCTTATCTTGACTTCCTTGGTATTCTTCAAGAAAGGGTGGTAGTGGGCACGTGATACGATGATGGTTGAATTTTCTGTGGTCAGTTTTGTATCACATTGAACATCGAACTGGTTTTGTTCTTTTGAAAATGTAGTAATTGTGATATTTTTACAATGTACAATACATTTTAATAGATCTTATCTTGACTTCCTTGGTATTCTTCAAGAAAGGGTGGTAGTGGGCACGTGATACGATGATGGTTGAATTTTTTGTAGTCAGTTTTGTATCACATTGAACATTGGACTGGTTTTGTTCTTTTGAAAATGTAGTAATTGTGATATTTTACAATTTACTATACATTTTAATAGATCTTGTCTTGACTTCCTTGGTATTCTTCAAGAATGGTAGAACAATATTATGACCCGTAATGATATCAGAAAACGAATACAGAATAAGAATGAAGAATGGAATACAAGTAGAACTAGAGTTTGAAAAAGAAAACATAGTTTAAAAAAATGTAGATGTCTTAGGCATATGTGGAGAGCAGAAGAACAAAAATGTAATTAAATTAGTAGTAAAATGGAAACCAAGAGGAAGATGAAGAGGAAGTAGACTCAGATTAACATAATTAAATTAAGTAGAAGATGGGAATTAAAAACTAAAGAATTAGAACCAAAAATAGGAAGATGTGAAGAAACCAATTACAAGGATTTAAAGAAAAGAAACTAGATTGGTCCACTCCAACAAAAGGATTGTATGTTTGAGTCCATTCGAGCGGCTATTTTTTTTCTTTTCTTTAAGATTTGACATTCACTGTGCGTGTCTTATAGTTTTTGACGTCAAACTTCATCAAAGATGAAAATTGGACATAGCGTTCGATCGCTTCACGGGGACCCTATTACTTAAGAAGAATAACATTATAGACCTGCTCGTCTCATGTCAGTCATTTCATCTTGAACTCATCTGCTGCGAAAAGAATATGTCTTCAGCGCAAATTAAATCATCAGGATAGCAAAAAAGCCATAATTATTTTTTCATAAAAAGCAGGGAAAATAAAAACCTCCGCGTTGGCAACACTGCTCAATCCACTCCACGTAAGAAAGCCGTAGCACGCTCCGTGGCTGGAGTACGGCAGCGCATTAGCATACGTCAACATTGCATACATAAATAAATTAAGAACTTTTAATATATACAAATAATTCATTAGGTAGGTTAGTAATGCTACAGATCGGCGTGTTTACATCTCGGAGACGAGATTATCTCGTCCGCATGGCTGGGCTACCGTTGCTGCGGAGGAATGGATCGTGTTTTATTGGAATTTGATTTGAGGCCGAGTAGAAGCGCCTGACACACTTTGCCGCGGTGAACCTGTTGGCGGTTACAAGCATTTCATGCAGAACTATGCAGTTGAGCGTAGGCGATTAAATGCCATTTGCGTTTTTAATTTAAATGGAATAATGTAACTAATTCAAATACTACCTACCTATTGAAGTGCAGAACAATCCTTAATACTTTATTCTAAAACTTTAATACTTGGATATTCTACTGGATTACTTTTCCAAATATTTTTCTACTCTTCTCTTTTTACCTCCCGCCACATCCTCTAAGGAAGGTAAAGGAATCATGCAAAAAAATTCGGTAGTGCGTTTTCACAGGATGAGGACGATTTAGATTTCCTAGAATACGTTTCTCAAAAACTACTAATATTTTGGAAATTTAGATATTTTGTATATATCAATTGTATCCCCTTTGGAAGAGTGGATTAGTTTTTGGTAATAATCCAATAACCGAAAGTATGGTAGTTTACTTGAAGCCCTGTCAAGTTATTTTGTAATATCTCGATAAATGGTTTAATGACCCTTTTAGTTATTAGAATAATGCTTCAAATATCTACATCTACAATTGTTCTTTCAAACATTTTTCTCTTATTGTCTCCATTTACGAATTACAACAAGTTAACCTCTGCTTTTTGAAAAAAAAGCAACAGTTGAATGGGCTTATTCTGTATCTAAACTGAAAACGGCCTGGTAAAAATTTTAACCAATGATAACAGACATCACTGAATAAAAAATGAAAATTTTATTTGACATATATTTTATTGGTTAAAATTTTTAACAGGCAGTTAAAAATTAACAAGTAAGTTACAGAATAGGCACCGAAAAATGTTATTTTTTGACATTCATGACTAATAAAAAATAAATGTTTTGAAGGGTTGAGCGTTTCTTGATAATGGTGGTCTATGTTCCTTCCTGAATTGTTTGATACAAAATCTATGGCGGGAGGGAACTAAACATAGGACAAAGTTCTGCGTTTATTTGATTTGCCATATAATTGCTAGATGCAAGACAAATATATTTGCTTTTCTAGCACATAATTGTTCAAATACATTTCGATATTTCTGGAAGAATGTGTAATAGTCATACGTGCCATACAGGAAGTAGATATTTGGAGTTTTGAAATTTTGGTTTGTAATGATTTAAGTTAGTTCGGATTTCAATCCCAAATCATAATGTCAATTAACTAAATAGAAATTATCTGTGTAAGATTAAAAAAAATCATTAAAATATCTGTGTAAATTTATGTGGCAAAAATGTATATATGTAATAGTTGTAGGTAATAATCATTGCTGAAGTAACATTCACCTTTCGAATGGCCTGTAGTGATCTTAACCCTTTCAAGTAAATCTATTTATAAATGATAAAATTACAATCTATTGTAGGGCAATCAAGTTAAAAATGATTGTGATAAATAAAATAATAATAAACATGTTTGTCTTGTAATGAGAGACAAGTCGGATAAAGTGAAATACCAGGTTAATATCAAACCAATTAAAGCAGATAACAAATAAATCAACCGGCCCGTAGCTGGTGCATTAGCATTGTCCAGTTGGCAACATTGTCACGAGCACTTGCAGCGAATCACGATCACATCTCTCCTCTCTCTCTCGGGGGTCAAGTTCAGATTTAACATATTCTCAATGAAGAAGCGAATCTTCCGATTTTATATTTTACTGAATCGCATTAAAATGTAGAATTACTAAAAACTTTTTTATGATACCATGATTGCGGTCGCAAACGGAATATTATTATCATATATTAGGAATTGTGAATTTGGCGGACGGAGGAACTGTTGCGCTTCGACCGGAAGTTACGCTGCCAAGACTCGAACAAGGATTTTATTACGGGTTGTCGTAAAATATTTTATTTTGTTTTGGAATATTTTTTCATATCTCACGAGGAGGCAGCAAGCAGATGTAAGATTGTGCGAGGCAAAGAAACAATTTTATAAATAATATAAAAGTTTATCGCACCTTTTTCAGTATCTACTAACTCCAAAAGCCCAAGAGTAGAGATTCACTTTTCGCGGATTTATTTCTGTACGAATGCGTGCTGTATATGTGGATCTTACGCTTCATTTTCATTAGGGTAGTATTTGTATGGTAAAACTTAATATGGAGTGGTAGTGGTATAGTAATACAGATTACAGAATATGCCAAATTAAAATAACGACAAAAAGTGCCGGAGATGGATACAAGCAATATTTACAAAAAAATAGTTGCGCTGTTACAAACTTATCTGACAATATGGGACAGAAAACCTGTGATATTTAAAAATGCGTTCAATGAAAGAAAATTCTTCAATTGGGTATAGTATTGTAGGACGACTTGAATTTTTATTGAGATGAGGGCCTACCAAAGCAAGCAAATTATCGAACATTTCTTTCGTCAATCTCGTATAATTAAAAAACAATTCATGATCACATTGTCGCATTTCTTTGTACAAGTTAATCATTATGCTGATATTTTCTGATATAAAGGGGACGTATCCACCATCACTATCGTTTGATTATTTCTATGAAATAGATTTTTTTTTCATAATACAAGCCGTATCAGTTAATAATAAAACATGTCCAATTTTCTTCTTTCATTTGTAGATTCTACCAAATCTATAATTAGAAAATTATAACTTCTTCGAATATAAACAACGAATCAAATATCAACTGTCAAATGACATGTCAGTAATGATCACTTATTTTATTCAAACTTATGATTGGCTGGTGCATTGTTGTGTACGGTAAAATTTAAAACCTACCTAGCTTTTATCATACTGTCTTACAACATACAAATGCAGCATTCAACATCCAACGATATTAGAACGAACTCTTACACTACACATTAAAGTTTACCATACAAATACAATCCCCTACGAAGACGACGCTTATGTTTGTGCACCATAGCAACGGCGGAATTTGTGCAGTTGTGATTCCTCCTGCCCACGTAAACAATGGAACGGTCCAGGGCCACCTTCGACGCTGCCGCCGCCGCCGATGTCAGCCCGAGGAAAACGGGTTACCGGTGTGACCTTAATGCACGCGCTGTCGTGAGTCGTGACCTTACTAACGCTGTAGGCATAGTAGCATAGCACAACATAGACCCAGCAACAAACAGCGAAACGAACGATTTCTTATAGAGACTACTCATTTTTAATTCGCAAATTCCAAATTATTTTGGTCGGCCTAACCAATATTCCTCGATAATTCAAATCCCTTATAGGAGTAGATCTGAATTCAACAAGGTT
The DNA here is from genome assembly GCA_963942605.1 of Poecilus cupreus. NCBI lineage: Eukaryota > Metazoa > Arthropoda > Insecta > Coleoptera > Carabidae > Poecilus > Poecilus cupreus. The sequence continues at coordinate 5,886,174 of OZ012719.1, forward strand.
CAAAAATATTGGTTACTGTACTTAATGTTCTTCTATTCCTTCATATATCTCAATTTTATAAGTAGTATAGCAACAGTGTTGTACTAAACAATAATACTTCCTTCCAGATATAATGATTTATTTATTTATGTTCTTCCTCATATTCTAGCGAATAATATGAAAATATTTGACTCGCATCCTTCCTTATTGAATCATGACAAATGGAGACCCAATCAAAACGATTGTTTACTTTGTGCCCAGAGCAAAAGTGACCAAGCATGTCTTTAGAGAAAGAAAACAAATTAGATAAATAATTTTAAAAATATCTACATTTAAATTTTTCCGAATACATGTGTAGGAAAATTGTGTGATGGCCACACAAAATTTTTAATTATGTTATAAAAACACAATTAAGTAGCCACACCAAATTGATTTTCATTTCATTATATTCTGAATTACATAACCAACAGCATGTATTCGAAAAACAATTTTCTCTGTCAGAAATTAGACCATCGATTACTTTAATATATTTCTTAATTTAGCCACAACCATTAATAAACCTTCGACCGGGCACCATTACATCCAGGAAATACCTAAAATGTAAACATAAAAACATCGACTGCCCATTATATTCGATATTAAGCGCAGAGAAGCCTTCATTACGAAGCTTTCAATTACGCGGTGGCTGAAAAAACGATTACCGCAGACGAGAACTTGTTTACATATGCACTTACTTCTCAAGGTCAAGAGAACATACGAAACAATGCGCGATAACCAGATACCGATCGCGGGTTATTAATGTTCTGGTGTCCGCGAATCTTGGTAACTGCTTATGGTTCAACCATTATGGTTATGTTAAGAGAACGGCGCTGATAGATTTGTCTATGTCTGTCAGCAGCTTCGATGGAATTTTACGAGAAATAACTTATAGTATGTTTTAACATGCGCGGACTATACTGGGAATTGAAAACCGCGGATGTGATTAATGGATATTTAAGTATTTTAATTGGTGTTTAACCAGGAATTTTGTAGTCTATTTTTTATGCTGGCACCTTCACATTTGTCATGATTCAATAATACATCAATGAAGGATGCGAAACAATATGTTTTCATACACCAGAGACTTTGCTCTTATATATTAATGCCAATTTTATAATTTTAGTAATAGTGTGTTATACAAATAGATAGTAGTGTTTTGTAAGGAGCGACAATATAACTTGAAATTTCGGGCATGTTATGATTAGTACAGAACATTATGTGTAAAAATGTGTAATTATGGAGTTTCCATGTAAATTTTTAGCTTAAAATATTTTAAAAAAAGTTACAATATATTTTCCTGATTTTTTTAAAACATGTCAAAGAAATCTACAATTATAAAATTTCGAGTAAATCATTTCTATCGGATCTTAAGTATACCTCTGAATTTTGTTAGACCAATCTAGCCAGTCATTGCAGAATGGTAGACGATCAAAAAAAGTTTTGGGACAGATTGGCCCAGAATGTTCTCCGTGATCGAAAAAATTTTAATATTTTTTCGCTTATACCTTTAATTTAATACCAAAGACGCTAGGATTGAAATAACTTGTATAAAAACAATTGACGATCATACAAAATTAATTTTTGATACTTGAGGTCAAATCTTCTTCATGAGACCTTTAATTTGATACCAAACTCGATATGGTTTAATCTATACTTATTTCGCAATTTTTAAAATTTACTATTAAAAATATAATTACTTTTCCTCAAAACAAGAAATTTATTTTTTATTTGAAACTTTTTTCGCAGCTAATTTCATATTTGAAATAAATGGAATTTGTTATTTTATGTGTCAATAAAACGTCTCTTTGTGGTTATGCAATTGTTTTCAAAACATAATTCTCCAAATTGTCATGAAATTTATAATTATTAACTTTTGTTACTCTATCTTTTCTCGTTTGTGAGTTATACAACACACACCCAATCCATCCATCCAGAGGTCTTTGCGAATATGGTCAAACGTTTTTTTTTTTTTTATTTTTAGGTACTTAATAAGATGTAAGTAAAAAAGGGGTTGTACTGCTTATTAATATCGAAAGTGAACTAAGGGAAATCAACAACAATAAAAATTAGGAAACGGTAGAATAAATGTAGGTATGAAATATAAATAAAAATATAGTTGGAAAACTGAGGAAAAACAAGAACTGCTGAATAATTCAAAATCGATTCCGCCGTAGTGCAAACAAGCCAACAACAATCAAGAAATGTCATACAATTCACAGTTAATCAGTGCAGCAAGTGTATATTTATAGGAAGCAGTTTTATCCTTTTACAAAGTAGAAGCATTCCTTATACATTCGTGAATCACACAAGTGCGAGTCCACAAGTCATGTAAAGTACCAGCGGCCAGTGCGTAGCTTGGCATTTCCTTTCGACTTCTGTACAAATATGTGGCTTTCATAATACTGCTCAATGTTTTCTTCTGCTGAATACACAGTTTTTTGACATGTTTGCCGGCCACTGTCCGACTGGCTCTTCAAATATTTGTCCTCTTCTTGACGGGCTGCTATACACTGTGCTATGTTGTACGCTACACCTATGTTGTTCTTGTTTTTTGTTGGACGTTCTTTAAGCAACTTTGAAGCGTTAGGAACTCAAACGTGGCCTGACGAGGCAATCTGCACTTACCCAACTGTTTTCTTATTCTTACGCAGACTTCCTACATTTCAGCAGCAGCCAATCATTCATTTTTTCATTAATTGATTCTCTTAGTCTTGATCCACAGTCACATACATAATTTTCTAATATTTATATATCGTAAAATATTTAAATGTCATCACGCCATTTGTCCATTATTAGATGTAGCACTTTTCTTGCAGTAATTCTCTGTATATGTTATATTTCTGCACCTGGAAACAGAAGTAATATTTGGTAAAGACATTTAATTAACTAATTAATTAAATAATAATAATAATAATTTGTCATCTTTATTTTTCATTATTTATTTTAAATGTTACGCATGTTATTACCATTTGAAATGTATCAATTAACAGTGACTTTCAGATCTTATAAATGGTAATGGTTTTATACTTCTAGATATAATAATAATAATTTTATTTATTTAGCGTAGTACAATAGTTGTTATAATAAAGGTAAATAGGTACATACATTTAGCTGTTAGGATATTATTTTTAGTTTATGTTTTAATGATATAAGCCAAGGTTGGGAAAATGATCATTATTGACCCAACGAAAAGATTGCATCCTTAGGGAGTAGGGTCAATAATGATCTTGTCAACCATGGTTTATATACAGTTTTTGTTCACTATTAGCTCTAAAATCTTTTCTACGAGCATTATGTTAATAATAATTAATAATATAAGCATTTTGACATAAATACTTACAAGAACCGAGGAAGCAGAAATTAAATTATTTAGTTTTTAACATTGTTTTTTTTTTTTGACATTTCATTTTGGTAAGAACAATTTTTGGAGAAAATTCAATCAATTTTTACTGTAAATAAATTATAAATACTACTAATTTTATGCGTTTTCTTTTAAACAGAATTGCAATTATAACTTTAAAAAACTGTACAATTTTCGAGAAATTAACAATAAGTATTACAATATAAAACACAATGTAAAAGTAAATTATATTTATATAAAATTTAACAGGAAAAAAATAACTTAAAATTAGCGGCAATTTTTAATTCATAATTAATACATTCCGTGTAATGTAGAGAAAAACATTTTAACTCAAAACGAACTCAAAAATGGCATGTTTGCTAGGTTAGTAGTGGAATTATCAACAATTATAATATCTGTAGACCAACCATGCTTCTGATGTCAAAATAGAATAAAAATCTCTACAAATTTCTTATCTTGCTGTGAAGAATATTACAGTTAAACCATTCCTATATTCGAAGACCTTCGCATGAAATATTGCATCGGAACTTGAGTAAAAACAAAATGCATTCCTGTACAAATATCAAGAAAGGAATGCAATAAATTCGAAGATATTTATTCCAGGTAGAAACACAGAATATGTAAACTACGTGCGACATCTCTTGGCATGTTTGATCACCTTGCCAGCACTTACGTAACACGTGGTTCTTGCCGACACACACATATATAAGACACGTGTGTTGCGCAAGTGTTGTACGTTTGTATACCGGATCACATTTCAAAAGCTACTTATCTTTGACATATTTTATGTGGAATTAATTGCACTGCTACTTGAACTGAGCATTGTGCTTAATTTTATTGATGGTGGTTGTATCTCACGGGGAACTGCACAAAATTATATGCAATTGCTGATGATCGCTGCGCTAATTTCAGTACATTATTGATTTCAATAGCATTTAAAGCGAACGGTTTTTTACACTGACTTAAATACTTAAGTACGTATACTTATAAATGAAATGGGGTCACAAAATGACAAATAACTAGGGCTGCCAATTAGGGTATCCGGATAATTGTAAAATCCAGGTTTCGATTTTTAAATATTTTTGAAGGCACTTAATTACATATACTTATAAATCAAATAACTTTGAAGAAGTAGGGAACAATTCTCGGGGAAAAATTACCGTTAAATAAGCACATAATTTAAAATTAAATGCCCGCGAAGTATTTTTTTCTTTCTAGTTAATAAAATTAATTGATATATTACATATATAAAGTCAAACACGTTACAATCGAAACTCGGAAGTCTATACTATACTTGAAGTTAATTAAAAACGCATGCTAATTAATAAAGTGTTTCCTTTCGTATTCGCACAGATCGTTAAATAAGCAATAATATAATATAGGAGCATTACTCTAAACATAATTAACTTTTTGTTGAAATCATAAAGTTTTTTAAACGGAAATTCACTGCATTATTATACAATTACTTTATAATAGTAAAAGTGCTGTTTACTGCGGCTTCAAAATGGAAAACTCACATTACTATTTCAAATAGTCTATTAATAATAACTATACTTTATTTCTGGTTCTCTAGAACAGTAAAAAAGTTATAAAATAAACATAAATAACCTATTTTTAAATGGATTTCCGTATATCATTTGAATTTGAAATTAGAAGCTTGTACAAACAAATAATGAAACTATTTATGTTATTTTAATTTTTAATAATATAATTATTAGCATGAATTGATACTATCAGTTGTTTTGACTTGTAAAATTATTTGATAGTAATCTGTAATATTTATTCTATCGTTTAATATAAAAACTAAATTAATTGCAACAATTATGTTGTCAATCAAAATGAGTCACACTCTTTTACAATAATTATTATTGTGAATGATTTACTAACCTATTTTTATGACTCACCGATTTATCACAGAAAAACATAGACTTGATTAATCCAATAATTTTCTAATAAGTACTGTTTTCTGTGGTCAATAATTGACTCAGGATTTGAAACAAATATTTCACTTTTATTTAACCTTAGCGTGTCTAGCTAAGAGGTTTACATTAGCACAGTTAAACTCGCTATATATCACCAAGTTTTTTACTAGCGAAATCAAAACAATGTTCAGCATTCATAAATAGAAATTTTAATTACTTCTAATGCCTCGTACAGTTCGTTAATTATTTCTCATAATTTATTCGATCGTGTGAACTACTAATAAGTATCGCTCTATCTAGTAGTGGTCACTTATCATTGTATAGCTTACTTTCACAGCTATAGGAAGTTGAAATGAATTCAAATTTCGAATTTTTATATATAATTCTAACAAGATAATAATATACCCATATTCTTTCTTTAATTGATGAATTATTTATAGCTTACGTTAAATTAAATATTAAAACTAGGAGAAGGGTTACGTGACGTAATTTTGGTACGGATATAGATATATTTGAAAAGAAGAAGATAGAAACAAATGCCATCTGTTGTTGTGTTATACCAGGTGTAGAACTGAAATGTGGAATATATGGATTTCAATGCTTTTTTAAATATTGCTGTAAATTTTTACCTGTTCACTTTGCAGCAAAAGTGTAAATACAAAAATTGTTCAGAATTTAAAACTCTATACAATTAAGCCCATTTGGTTCCCTAAATGTTGGCATTTCACGATATATCACTCAAATTAAATTCAATATTTGTTAGAAAAATTGTAAGGGGACCATCGAAAATTCGACAAAAACGAAAATTATTTGATATTTCCAAAGCATTATTAAAAATAAAATTGCTATTTTAGGGCGTGTTGAGACAATTGCTTTACGACTTTGTAGGTTTTGGGTTCAATCCTTCTTTGTTTTAGTTAAAATTAATTTTAATTATGATCATAGTTGCCATTTTAACTTAACCCTTGTAGTTTTCCCACCACTAACATCTTCAGGGAGTAGTTGATTTTACGATTTATTACCGTACTTCACGCTTAAAAAATATGGCATTTCCCCGGGATCTGTCAAAGCAGAGTGCCATACTCAATTTTGGGTAAAAGGCGTAATGATATATGTATTTTAATTATTTTGTAATTCTCCACTTCATAATCATTGAATTAAAATGTGTTTCATTTTATTTATTGTACCTAATCCATTTTCTTTTTGTTACAGGTATGTGAGCTATCATTTGGCGTTATTTGCTGCAACAGTAAGTTGAATATTTGTTTATTTGTTACATAATTAATTATGATCTTATTGGTTAAAGTCATAACCAAATATCTCCGGCATTCTTTTGTTGTCGGTTATGCAACAGCCGCTGCTGCTAATAGTTATTGCGCAAGACAATCGATAAAATTGCGATTATAATAAATGAGTTTTACCTTGGCAATGTCCGCGGCCCGTACTGGTACACTTCACCATACCTACCAGTTTCAGCAGCCCCAGAACCCAGCAACTCGACGTGCGGTGCAGACAATCGCGGAACTGTCAATCGGAATCATATATTACCTGCCGAGAGCAAATCTATATATGCTAATCGCACCGATAAAACAGCTATAAAATTATGTCTCAACAATAATAACTTTTAATTTCTTTATGACGGGAGAATAATAAACTTTCAACCAGATTTTATGACGGAGCTCGTGCTGAAATCGCAGAATATTTATGTTGTGCTATGCAAATAAAATTATATTTTTATGAAATTCCCATGCACTAATACGTGCACGACGCAGACCATAGATTTCAACGCATATTTGTTCTTTAAACTCAACTGATAAATTTGTGAAAATCGAAGTATCACTAATCAGGCGTTAACTTAATTCGGAGTTAACAACCTATTAATACTTAAGATGACTAACATCACATATTATACAATTTCTAATTTTATAAATGAATAAATATATCATTACGTCATTAATCCAATTTGAGTGTGGCACTATGCTTTTATAGATTTCGGTTAGTGAAATATTTTATAGTTACTATCCGTTAAGTTGCTCCCCCAAAGATGTTGCGGAAGGAACTAAAAATATACAGTAATATGTATAGTATGAAACATGATTAATTCTATTTGGAATATTTAAAAAATAAAATTACGTATGCTACCATTTGAAGAAATATTAAAGTAATTTGGTATCGTATATTATCCAATATGAATACTATAGAGAAAACTTTTAAGAAGAAATATGAAGAAATTGTTTTTATATTATGCCAGTTGACTCACAAAAAATGAGTGGGATAAATGTCATTTAACTCACGGGCGTAGATAAAATATTTTACACATAATTACAAATTCTGGGCATTAATTTAATTATATAAACTAAGAAAGAAACGTATAAGTATCAAAAGGTTAGAAATAGAAAATTGTTTACTAGAAAATAAATTAAATACTCCTCCAAACTTAACCTGAAATTTATTATTTATGTGTAATTTAAACATGAATAATCTCATTGCTCCAGTACGCATCGCAATATGTCTTATCGAAATATGGCGATTTGTAATATTTTTCAAAATACGGAAATTTCCCCAATTATGACTTAAAATTGTAAATTTTTTTTATTACATTTCTTTATAATATTCGCGCCAGGAAACCCATTGCAGCAGAGCGCATCGTAATATCTCTAATATTTTTCGAGATATGACGATTTTTCATATTTTCCGAAGAGCAACTTTGAAGGGCTTTAATTCAAAAACTATACAAGATATCGAAAAATATCTCCAGTTTTGTATTTTTCGTGCCATTTATAATAAATTAGTAAATTTTGAAAATTTTGAAATTTTTTGAGTTTTTTTTCAAAATTTCGATTGGAGATATCTCGACAAATATGAAAGATACAGACTTGCAGTGTTCACCAATCGATTCAGCTCGACGAAATACATAAACCCTGAAAATTTCAGAAAATTCGGACAACCTGTTGATATGTTAGAGCAAAAAGTCTTAAAATGGCCAAATTCAGGCCAAACGTCAAGGGGTACCTATTGACTTTTAGGACAAAAAACGCCATTTTCAAGCTTTTTGCTCTAACTTTCCACCCCTTAAATAGATTTTTATGAAACTTTGCATACTTATGTATTTCGACGAGCTGAATCGATTGGTGTACACTGCAAATCTGTATCTTTAATATTTGTCGAGTTATCGCCGATCAAAATTTTGAACAAAAATCCAAAAAATTTCAAAATTTTAAAAATTTGTTAATTTGTTATATAAGGCACCAAAAACGCTAAACTGAAGAGAATTTTTAAATATCTCGTGTAGTTTTTGAATTGCAGGCCCTTAAAGTTGCACTTCGAAAAATACAAAAAATCGACGTATCTCGAAAAATATAAGAGATCTGACGATGCGCTCTGCTACAATGGGTTTTTTAGCGCTTATATTATAAAGAAATGTAATAAAAAAATATTACAATTTTAAGTGAGGATATTCCGTGAGTTTCAAATTTTTCTTTCGGTATGTGAATCTGTATTGAATGATTAATAATTACAGTTTCTGTTATTTGTTTGTTCCCATAGCAACTAAAATTAGTTTATTAAACATATAATTCAGTTTTGTTAAAAGAAGCAAACAAAATCTTTTATTTGAAACTTTTTCTCTAAGCTTATTCTATTTTTGAAAAAAAAAATGAATTTATTGTTTTCTGTGTCCAGTAAAGTTCCTCTTCCGGTTCTTCAATTTCATTCAAAATCAACTCAGTTCTTCCTTTTTTTCATAAAACTTATAAATTCCAAGTTTCGTTAACATATCTTGTCATAATCATTAGTATCGCGAAGCCTAGGGGTCAGATAGGACAGATAGTAATTGTTTATTGAGTATATTTCGATTTACAAGTGATATGTGAAATTAAAGTGCCTACTAAATTAATATTGCAGTATGATAGTATAATTATTATATTCCGCTGAAAGAAAATAATAAACCCGACTTAAATTATGCAAACATACATAACCACAATTTATTAGTCAATAAAGAATCAAAACTAACTATAAACAAATATCGTAAAACTCGCAAAAGAGTAATAAACAATAATCATAAAATGCGGACAATGAAGAAACAATTTTTCATTCACAGTCTGCTTTGAGATAATTCTTCATCGCTACACGTGACTCAGTAGCCGCGAAGAATCGGCGACTGTCGGCTGTTTATGCAGATGAGTTACGAGTGCGTTAATGCCGCGGACTGTAGCTACACACAGCGGTATTGTACACTTGTGTATTTACGGCGGGTTGGTTATTTGCTTATGCACTTGTGGACAATTTCAGAACACGCAATGTTGTGATAAAATGCACAGAATGCGCGGAGGTGACATGATATGATTTATAGTCAAGGTTTGCCAGCTGTATTGCCTTTTGTTTCCTTCGAGGCCCCACTTAGAAATTGGCAAACTTCAACATTATAGTTTTGGATTTAAAACGTACACATAATAGTTATTTACTTTACAAGTGGGCAAAGTAAGGAATCACCCACAAGAGAAATTTTAGGTCACGAAGACGAAGGCTGAGTGAGATAATTTTATCGAGTGGGTAATTCCACTTTGCCCACGTGTGAAGTATAACGTTTTATCCAACACTTCTTAATAAATGCAAAATTTATGAAAGAAATATTATTTGACAGTGACACATGCTTTAAATTTTTAAATTAAAATGTCAATTGAAGTGGTTACCAAGGTGTTGTGTGTTATTATTATTGTTATAAATAAAAAAATACTCACTAGTGGCTTTCCTCAAAATTATACCCACTAGTGGATAATCTGTTACTTTGCTTGTTTAAAATCGCCATAGTTATAGAGCATTTATTGAGAGGTGTTGGATAAATAAATTTATTATCAAGCTATTAATTTAATTTGGATGTGACTCTATAACAACTATCTCACACGTTAGTACTAAGAGGTAACTAACAAACGAATGGGGGTTATTTAGTCGCTAGCTAACACTAGATTCCGAAGAGTATTTGGGGAAAGGCTTTTGGTAAAAATTGTAACAAATAACATGCAATAATTATTTACTTCACAAGTGGGCAAAGTACGGAATTACTCACGAGAGAAATTTTAGCACCCGACGCCGAAGGCTGAGTGTGATAATTTTATCGAGTGGGTAATTTCACAACAATTATAAAATTTAGCATACAGCATTTCTATTGGATCTTAAGAATACCTCAGAATTTTTTAAACCAATCTATCCAGTTGCAGAATGGTAGACGGAGGGTTAAACTATGTTAATCTTTTGAATATTTCATATTTCGCAAAGAATACAAAAATGTAAGTGGTTATTAACTGCCTGTGGAATATGAACTAAGAAATGTCATGTTCCACAGTCCAATGCGTTATTACGGAGCTATTTACCTCATCGTACACCTATTGCAAAATTGTTATATATCAACCTGTAAAGAGTCAATCGAATAATGAAAAACAAATGTACCCTTCAAGTTTTAAGTAACTGCAAAATTTGGATCCTTGGTTTGTAACCTAATTCCCTTTACTTGTTTGGTATCAAATGTATCCTTTACCTGAACCCTAAAATAAGTTAAAATCTTCTTCAGGTTCGCGAAACCTAGGGGCCAGACCTGCGAAAGAAGGTGTACGTTTTTCTAAAAATATCAAGTAGTTCAATTTTACGTCCAGTATCGATATTCGAAATTGGGCATTAGAGCTAATGAATTCTCGTGTACAGTGTCAAACGTAGAAGTGGAATTTGAAATATTGGACGAGTATCTGTGTGAAACCTGAGTTAAGTGTAACCGCGTATTTTTCCTTGAGATCATCGATGATGTTTAAGATTCGTCCAAGGTCAGATTGAATGTTTGTCCCAAAGTGTTGGTAAACAATTGGCGTTCGCAAATAACAAATAGAAGTAAAAGAGTGGAGCGTGACTGCACAGTAAGACGTAATCGAAGATGGCGAGATTACGTGGAAACAGAACGGCACGAGTTCGACCATTACTGCATGGTGCACGAGCGGGCGCATGGCCACTATCCACTATATGTCAGACGATAAATTACCGCGGCTAACCTTATAGAGAAATGCATTTTGATCTCTGGTTGACGAAGGCATATGGTTTATATTTTATTCCGTACATAGTCATCTCTATATTTAGAAGTCTACGTAATGTGAAATCACAAGATAGCCTAGCATTTCTAGCTTGTATGTATGTACCTGTACACAGTACACTGTGTGTACACATGAGTCGTATTTATGAGTGTTTGGAGTGTACTGCAATCACGATTCTGCAATTACTTGCTGCTGCACTCCTCAAGATCAATGTCGAATAAAGCAAATACTTTTTATTTGTTTGGCGAGCTACTGGTCTTGGGAACGCGAAGGAGAATTTACTTTTACTAATTCACTTTTCAACGTTCAACTGATATATCTCAATTAGAAGCGCGCTGCTATAAAAATGCTAATATAGATACCATTAATTTAAAAACTAGTTTAATGCTTAGATTCTGACTTGGTTACACATAAATGTTGAACTTGGCAGAATTTTCGTTTTAGAAATGATAATTTTATTTATTAGAAGATTCGTTACATATTTACTAGTATATTCCGTTTTTGAACCCGATTGCTATTGTTGCATTATTGTATTAATGCAGTATATATGGTCATTACGAATATAATTTATTAAATATATTTTTAAAAATCAGAAAAAGACCACAAAAACTACAAAAACATTTTGGTTGTCGAGGTCATAAAAATATAACCAATAATTTCAGGAACTATGTTTCGAAATGAAACCACGATCCTGATATTATTTTCTGGTTCCATTACGGAATGCATAACCAAAGCGTTGATCACCGTGGTTCAATTTCGTAATATACTATACGTATACAATTTTATAGTCTTGATAATTGTATTTTTCTGCTAACAGAATAACAAAAATTAGACAGATTACTAATGTAGGGTAATATAAGTCGAATAAAGCCCAAACACGAGTTCATTGCGGAGGGAAGCATAATGAAAAGATCGCTCATTTGAAATTCAACAAAGACAAAATTCCAGTATCTTAAAAATAATAGAACGGGTTCGACAATCCGAGAACAATTCGCAGTGACTGGAAAAATCCGCCGGCGCTCTTAATAAACCGCTCAGACATCTAATTAATATAATGCCGTGGTGTTCAACCCTTCTCTGCGCATTCCGTTAGCAAGGGGAGCGAATGCGAATAATAAAGACGGAGCGAATAAGCGAATAGTTGCGTCCATTCACGCCTTGTTCCGCGATGTTTAATTATTACGGTTTTTGTAAAAACTGCTCCGGAAGAATTTGACGCTGGTTTATGGAATGAATTGGCGTCTTTGTGGGAGCTTTTTGTTCTGATTTCGTTGGAGGGGGATTGCTTCAATTGTTTCTTTCTTAAAACGCTCCGCATGCAGATTTTTACAATATGCTATTCAATCATTTGTAACGGTTTCTTAATTCATTTATTTAACTACCTGTCTCTCCTAACTTGATAGAATTGTTTTATAGTATTTTAAGATAAGATCTTTATAGTTTTTGATAACAGTTTATAATGCTTTCACATTAAGTTGTTATAATTTATACTCAACAAATTTTAAACGGTTCAAAATAGAGAAAAAAGTTTCTAATAAAAATTCTAACCAATATTCTTTTGGTATCAGAAAAAAAGTCGATTTTAGAACATTGTATAGCGCTAAAACCGAGGCTAAAACACTTCTCTTAAAACATCCAAAAACAGTGCTCATGGTATCAGTATTTATGTTTAAATATATACCGATCATTTCAATTATTTAGATTAATTATAGTAATCATAATTCACGACTGTAATCATTCACTCTTCTCGGCCAATCACTGAACCAGAAATCAATTATTCTTGTTTATTTTAAAGCCGTGATGTAGACCACTAATGCCCGGTTGCACCAACTTTAGTTACATTTTATACTTGGTTTAAATAATTTAAACCGGAACTAATTTCTGACATCAATGTCAATTACTTCATAAGACGTATAACTTCGATTTGCTTTTATTTATTTAAACCAAGTTTAAAATTTAAGTAACGTTGGTGCAACCGGGCATAAGCTAAGTCAGTCTGACAGTGGACATGTAGTCAGTTGTCATTGTGTATTTTGATGTTGTTGTTTTTCGACGTGTGTTTTGAACTGATTTCGATCATTTTCATAAGTGCTTAACGTTATTTCCGAATTTACGGGAGTAGAAAAATTAGAGTATTATATTCGGGTTTATGGTGAAAAATGAGTCTCATAATCCCTCATGTAATAATATACAATTACAGAACTATAATACAAAAATATTTTATTATTTTACAAAACATTAATGAATTTACATGTTTTCCATGATTGAGATTGTTGACACCTAAAGGAGGACCCCCTTTATTAGTACGTGAAATAAAACTAAAATATCTTAATTTTCCTCTTAGTCTTTACAAGGGCCCGAAACAATCTCCCGAAGCAATGGCAATGCTTGCTCCACCCAATGCGAATACTCCTTCCGGCTGTGACACCATAAACCAGCGATCCAATTTAAAACAATATCCCTTTCTGCACTGTGAACCCTTCCGCTTGCCCTCGGGCGCCTGTGGCTAACCACCGCTGCTCACACCCCCGGCAAGGGTTGATGGATGCAGCTCTGCGTGCTTGCTTAATTACGGAGAAAATAAATGCCTGCAGTAATGAGCGTTTAACAGACGTACGATTATTATTGAGTGACGCTTCAGCGAAACTTGAGTTCATCGGATGCGTATTATCGCGCGATGATGAAGATAATATTTTATGAACTCTGTCTGTTTAGAAAATAATCGAACTTTGTTATTAATTTTAAACATTATTGGTTCTTGTTCCCTGTAGAGTATGCCCTTTTCCTTTTCACACACGTTTCCCAGAGGTGTTTCCATTTCGCAAAGCAGTCATGAACAGCTTCATTTGAAATGGTTTATGACGCATTTGTTTTAATTTCATCAATTGTCTGAAAACAACATCCTTTCAGCAGTGATTTTAGTTTCAGATATTTGATTTTTTGAATGTCATACAAAATTTTATGTTGCATCGTTGTATCAGAAAATCGCACATTTCATAAATCGCTACTACACTTAAACACGTTAAACGCGATATCAACAACATGTGATTACAGAGGAGGTTATGGGTAACGCAGCGCTACCAACTGCAAATAACCAAATATCACCGCTGACACGTAAGACATACGAATATTATTGAGTGACGCTTCAGTGAAACTTGGAGTTCATCGAATACGAATTATCATGCGATGATGATGAAAATACAGTATTTAAAGTCTGTAACGCATTTACTTTAATGTCATCAATAGTATGAAAACAACATCCGATTAGCAATGGTTTTAATTTCAGAAATAAGAATAGGATGTCTCTTTGCGTTTCTGTGACAGTTTTCCCCGGTTTTACGCAAAATTTTATGTAACACTTCTAACAGAACACTTTACACTCAAATAACAACATCACGAAAACTAAAGGAGATATCAACAGTCAAACAAAATGTGGTTATAGACGAGGTTATGCGCAACTGCATATCAGTTGTAACAAGGCGAACATTCAGAGGACGATTTATTGTTTTTACTGTCAAAACGATTTTAAAATATCAAGTTTCAAACTGCGTTGGGACTTGAACGCATCGAAAATCGTCTTGATAGGAGTTCTTGCTTTATTGCTACACATGTGTGTTAGAATTTTAGTTATCATAAATAGTTATTTGTGTTTATCGCGGCAAATATTCTGAAATATCGGCTTGAGATGCCATCTGGGGTTGACAGATTTACAGATCCTGGTCGAACCCTAGATAAGGTTTTAGTTTTTAAGAGTTCTAGTTTTTATACAATCTTTGTGTTGGTCTTCAAGAGATTTCCTGCCCCGCGTACTCGCTTATGGGGTAGATGCGTATGTTTGGCCAGCACAAGACGGAGAGTTAGTTTTTGGTTTTTGAACAGAGCAGACGTCTTTTTACGTCTGCAGTGCTCTACAAAAATGTAGAAATTTAAGTAAAATTTGTTTGCTAAATATGTTTTGGGAATATTTGTAATTTTTTCTAATTGTTCAATTCATCATTTCACCATTTCAATTAAATATAATTATTTATCATTTTAAGTGTTGTGTTTGATTGTCAACCCCTTAAGTAAAGTTTCAGCCCGCCGTGCTACACAGTAAATATTATCGTTGGCGCGTAATTCAAAATGCCCTGTTATTTTCAAAACAGACCTCGTATCATCTGCAGCTTGTTGTATATTGTGATGTGTTGGATGGAGCAGAAGCAGCGGCGTCGCCAGTGTTGAATTCTTGCGATGTGTAGTGCGTGTCGGTTCCTTGGCGGGTATTGATCCGTGGGTGGCGGTGCCCCCGGCCCGGGTCGGACCCTGTTGTTGTGTGCGGAATACCAATTGCGTGGGTATTTTTTCCTTTCGCTTGCATCCTGCGGCTCGGCTCGCATGCCACTGCGGCCCCTGCTTCAGCCAAATCCGCGCCATGGGCTGTGTTCGATCTCAAACGTGCACCATACGCCATCGGGAACCAACACTTCGTACTTTAAATTGTAGTCTGCGGAAACAATGAACCAACGGAGGATTAGCTATATTTAGATACCTAGACAATGCACCATAATTATCTTCCATTTCATTGCAAATTAATGTAATGTTTTGGGCTAATTTATAATCAATGGTGATGAGACTAAGGAGTGCAATATTTTAAATTATTTAGTATAGTCCAAGTCGATAATTTTTAGTACATTTTTGAGACGGAACCCAAATTATTATCTACGCATTCACTTTTATAGTTTCATTAGGACTTACTGAAAAAAATAATATATAATTAGTAAGCAATATAAACAGATTAAACGCCGATCTTGGTGGCGTGGTGTCTATGTCAATATCCTAGCACGCCAGGGGTGATGGGTTCGAATCCCACTGAAGAGCATAAATTCATAATCATCCACTCATGAGGCGGCATATGATCACTTTTCTCATCTTCATAAATAAAATTATTTTCCTATATACTATTAGTTTCAACTAAGAAGCAGTATTTTCTAATCTGTTTTTTTTTATTTTATCAGATTACAGGATATGTGTCATTACCGTAGTTATTGTTAATGTAATTGACAGCAAAGTTTAATGTGTTTTTTTATAAGTACATGTATAAGATTATTAATAATAGTCAATTGTAAAGAAAGGAACATTCCAAGTTTAAATAAATATGAAATTTATTTTAATTATCTTAATAATTGAACCGTGTCCAGAAGTTGAATTGGAAAAAGTTGTAATCGGAATTTGGACAGGAAATAATCAAAACTCATGTGATCATTTGCCGACGTTTCGGAAAGTTATACTTCCTCAAGACTGCATAAAAAATATTTTTATACAGTCTTGATAATGGAATTATAACTTTCCGAAACGTCGGTAAATGATCATATGAGTTTAGATTATTTCCTGTCCGAATTCCGACTACTACTATTTCCAAATATCTTAGTACTTAAAAGATTACATTAAATTGACGAAATGTGTATACGAGTATACCAATACGTTGAAGAAGCTTTCAGAATTCTTGGTACTAAATGAAAATGTTTTACAGAACTTACAGCACATATGCTTTTCATATTTACTAGTTTACTTATAAAAAACGCTTTAATATATTGCTGTCAAACACTTTAATTATAGCTATGGTAATGACACATCCCTATGTATACAGATAAAAAAAAAATCTCTGGGTGTATATCACCGTACTGTTCCAGATAAAGTGCAACATAGGTTGTCAATGTTGTTGCAGTTTTCAATCTTGTTCTTTTCTTATGATTCATGCCAAAAAATCCACTTATTTAAAATTTTGTAAATATTCCCAAAACGGTGGGACGTTCAGAAATTAAATTACAAGTTGCAAATATATCACAAGCATTTCTCAAACAATAACTAGAATTGTACCAAGGAAACATTTGAATTTTGTCTTCATTACTAAACATTTTTGTAGTATGATGACAAGTACATTGACATTCAATGAAAGGTTCAAATAAACAGGAAATGTAGTTCTGAACCTTTCATCATCTAATATAGATGTTTACAGCGATCAAGGTTTTACATACTATATTGCATTTTATCTGGAACTATTGTACGTGTAACTGGTATCCATAACATTAACAGTTTGAAGTCGATTTCACAATGAAAATGAGTATACTGTTACACCAATTATTCAATATATTTTTGTTAGTCAATATCTGTCCTGCACTACCTCATAACCCACTCATTTGCCAATAAACGCAACAGTTAATTGCTTGTCCAAATGAACGTCACTAACAAGAAGTCGTCAACTCTTCAGTGGTGTCGCTGTTGCTCAGTGCCCCTGCACTTGCACCGCGTTGAGCGATGATAAACGACTCGTCACTAATGCAGCCGGAGAGGTCATCCCGCGCGAGGGTGATATCTCATTGTGACGTGGCGGCGGCAGCAAAGCACATATATCACGAACGTGCCGAAATGCGTACCGCGGCCCGTGGAATTCTTTCATTTTAGCTCGAGGAGGACTGCGGGAATCAATACATAATTAAAGCTGGATGCTGCCCTTTGAGAACTGGGAAGACGACTAGTAGTTGTTGGTAGACTGATGTTAACCCTAGACAGTTACAATTGTTACACTGTTACACAAAAGTCACGCTGTGATCTGGAAACCCTAAGAAAAGAAAAACTACTTTTCTATAACCGAATGTAATTTTTCTAGGGATTTTATCTATGGAATATTTGATTAGGATTTTAGAAAGTCATCAAACAGTTAATAACCTTTCTAAACCTTATATTTTTTTCAAAACACAGCTTTTTGCCGAAACTTAACTTTTTTATTTTGGGCTAATGAGGACAAACACATAGGGTGTGCTACACTGTAGTCTAAGAAACCACACGATTTTCATCTAATGTTTCACATTACCTCGTTGTAAATTCAGTTTCTATAATCCTAAAGAAATCTTCAATGTAACCGGTACAAATACAATTCATTTCACATATAATTTAGTAACAGTTTTCGTCGTCTCCAACTTTCGCTTGGCAATTTCATGGTCTCGGCGGTGCAACAGAGGGTACGTTCGGCATTAAAATCTACCGATCGCTCAGAGCTAGTAGGTCACGTGACAGATTTCATAGATGTTCAAGTTAATGCCGAACGCTCCAGATTCGTAGATAAGGCGGGAAATACAATAGAGCGAGCGTTTGCATTATTAAAGGACGTTTTCGACGATTAATATATTTAAAAACCGCACGCATAGATTTGGTATATTACATAACATATGTATATTAGAAAATTATATTTTAGAAGAGTATTTCAAAGATGATATTGATTGTGACGTGTGACAATATCAATAATGTTGTACAAACTTTGTCATTGCTCTAAAATAAGTTTAAACATGTTTGAGATATAATATACTATTACGGTTTTTAATTAAATATAAATTTCATGTAAAAAATAAACTTATTCATTTATCAGTTTCTCCATAAGGTACAGAAACCGATCCTGTCTGACCATATTTTTCTTTGACACCTTTGTTTTTCTTTAAATGTCTACCATACAGAAACAAACAATTATCAACAAGTCTTTGGACGGAATGACAGCTGATGAACGCTTATACGCATGCTCAGATTAGAGAGCTCGCTGTGCTCTGTGATTCTGCAGCGAGCACACTGAGCTCGCTCTGTGTGCTCAGCAAGTTTAATGCCGAACGCTACAAAACGCTGTGATGTCAATGCCGAACGCAATTGAGCGATCTGAGCGCTAAAAATGTTAATGCCGAACGTACCCAGAGGAAAGTGACAGGCACAGTGATGTCGGCGGTATTGCGGTGCACCCCCAGTGGTGTGTTTCCGCTGCCAACAAGTACGATATGGCGGTCGCCACGTGGTCGCGGTAACAGCTTGCCTTACACGCCAGGGTGATGCTGGTTGGGGTTCCAACCACGTTCGCTCTGCAGCCTTGCTGTGCTACACCCGCGGTTTGTTGGATATTCACTCTCGGCCAAATGTCAAAGAGCAAAAAAGTTTTGGGAAACTGTTATTCTTCTGTGACGTTTCATCATTGCCAACTACCTATCGTTATTGTCGAAACAAACCGCGGTACTCATTGCAATTACATAAATCACAGCGGCCGAGGGGGTGGCGGACGTGAGGGAGGCGGGTGAAGTGTTGTATCCCTGTCAGAGCCGCGTGATCCGAGCGCTGTCAAGCGCGGGCGTGACATTGAGGGATGGTCTATTTCGGGGATGAAACACAGACGGACGCGCAGATTATGAGTGTCCGTTCGCCCTCGTCGCCTGCCGGAGGACCGGACACTGGCGAAATACAGCGGCGTAGAATACAATTTGTTCTCAAAAGTATAAAAATAAATAAATAAAAAAACCAAACCATTTACCAATTATGAAAGTGATATTCTGCTTTCGTAGAGTCATCTTCGAATACATTCAGCAGAACGATAACAGCAACTATTAAAGAACACAAACGTACCACTCATCACAATGGTTAGATATACCATTGAATAACTTTTGAAGAAACTAAAATTATATTTGTATATACATACATAACGTCACGCTATATCCCATTCTGTGGGGTAGCACGAACCCAGAAACACGATCAACCAACAAACAATCTCCTCCAAACATTCTTATTCTGACCCCAACTTTCACCTCGTCCACATTCATAGTGCGATTCATACATGCTCGTCTATTATTTACACTCGGAATCAATCTATCACACAACAAATCATCAATCATACCACATATGCATCGGACGCCAACGCAATCATTCCCCTTCAATCTCACCCGCATATATTAGTTTCACCAATCTTTCATTCGACATTCGCTCAAGATGGTTAAACCATCTCAACTGACTCACTCCCACTTTCTTAACAATATTCTTCTCAAATTCACACCAATGTATTCATGAATATATGGGTTGAATACTCGGCTCGTCGCTACGCTTCTCATTTCGTAAATATATGGATTAGTTATTCGGCTCGTCGCTACGCTCCTCGCTTCGCGAATATATGGGTTGAGTACACGGCTCGTCGCTACGTTCCTCACCTCGCAAATATATGAGTTAGGGCAACATATGTCAGAACTTTAACCAAATGGTATATTATTTCCCAATTAATTTATATTTTAATAATAAATCTGTCTCGCTTTCACCATTCAAATTTTTGACAATTCTAAATAAATATCCTAGCAATGGCACCTGTACTGAAATGGATTGTCATGTATTGAAATACTTACAAAATAAATTCATTTCGCACGATGCCTGCAATGTACCTTGCTTCCCTAACAACAACAAACATACAATGAGCAAATTTCTAAGTGGTCGAAGAAAAAAATCTTTTATTTATTTAATATAAATACTTAAAATCTTTTTCTGGTTACATTCAGCGACCATAACATTGGAGATTTAAATTGATTGACGGAAGTATATTATTGTACAACCCTGTCTGTTTTGTCGACATACAGGTTTCATGGTTCTTGGTTTTTTGATAATATTTTGTAAACGAATATACTAACTACTTCAAAAAGTATGTGTACGTCTATGCGTCCGAAGTTGGTAGATGGATATAGATGGCAATATAAAGACACGCGTTGTATCATGTCGAAGGGCGGGGGTTGTAGGGCAGACAATCATGCCGATATGTGATGAGAAGGCAGCCACCACGAGGTCACGTGATGATGAATGGTCACTTCCCTTGGCCTCCAGCCAAATGATAAATGATAATTACCAGCCATGTCGATTGCTGAAGAAACGTTTACGCTTCTTACGTTTATTAAATCCTCCGCACTGGGAGAATTATCCGCTTCGCTTTATATTCATTCGGGGTTACTTTATGCGTGTTGTTTAGAAGATCAACAAATTATCTGATCTAGAATGCCATGAAATGTTTCATAAAAACTTCTATATTGATAATAAAAGGAATATGGCCATGTTAGCTATCCTAAAAGTTTCCTAAAGAAACTTTCTGTGGTTATTATCTGTACCATAGCAGCATAAAGGCTGTTTTCATGTCGTTTCTACGACATCGGAGGAAAATAAAAACAATAAGTACTCATAAAAACAATTAGCTTTCTTTCTTTTCCTCTATATATAACAATACGACGCTTTTTAATTGAAACATCTCGTTTCACTCACAATGAATTTGATCAAGGTCCCAATAATATTTAATATCATAATTTTTACAAGGGTAATATATTTATCTTATACATACAGCCAACTAATCAGTTTTGCTGGCTAACTAATAACTTCAGAGAAAAATAACTATACAGTCTTATACCTTACAGCAAGGAGGAGAACATGATTGTACGGTGGGTAAAATAAAGTTATTAGGATAATGTGGCGGGGGGAATAAAAGTTACATTTTCTTAAATAGAAAGGGGTACGTTTTTATTAAAATATTCCATTTTAAACGATATAACATATTCCTATATTCAAAATAAATTTGAGGGAACAAAGTTGACAGAAACATTTACATTTTTAATATGGAAAACATAACATTAGGAAGACCTTCGAACAAACCAAGTCGTTGTTTTTTTTTTTATTGATACCCCTGTCAACAAAGGTTTTACATCGACAACCATTGTTGACAAATTGATGAGAGTAGTATCAATAATAAAAACAATAACTTGTTTTGTTTTCAACGGCCTACTAAATGATATATTGTCCAAATTAAAAATGTGAATGTTTTTTTAAACTTTGTGCCCATAATTTTAATTTTTGGTATAGGAATATGTTAAATCTTTGAAAAGGGAATAGTTCGGGCTATTCATTCCAATAAAAAAGTACCACTTTCCTTTTTAGAAAATATATCTTTCATTCTTATTTGATTACGAATAACGTTAAATATTTGCTTGAATTCAGTTCCATTTCCATAGTTGCTCTTTATTACAACTGAATTTTTGATTTTTTTCATCGTCCGCTTAGCCTTAATTAAATTAGTAAAATGAAATTTGTTTGTTGATTCAGTAGCAGATATTAAATCTCTTCAACTTTTATTAAAAACATTTTTCTCTAAAACTGATTAGGGAAGCAAGAAATTACATAAATATTATTTATCTTGTAAAATGCTTCTAACCAGCCTGTATATGAGTTTACAACTATGAATATTGAAATATATTGTTATACATATACACAAAGAAATCCAGTTACTTAAAATGACACGAAAAACACTGTTACCAGTTATGACAATAGTGAAGCAGGATAATTAAATATTTCTTGTTTTCCTTTTTAATAGTGAAGAGCAAAAATGATATGAATTCCAACTGTTAGTTCCAATACCAAAAATAGGGTAAAAATGAAATAATAAAATTCCTGGCTAAGGAGTGGTTGCCAAAGATATCCATGATTAGTGAGGTTGGCGTGATGATATGTATATCAGTTAGTAGGGTATTAAAATCCAGTAGGTTGGCAGGGTAATTAGGTACCTGCTACCGAGCCAAGAACTGCCGATGTTCAAATATTTTGTGTGGCTTGTCACTGTAACCACAGGGTTTGATCCTTTGGTAGCAATAGCAACCAATATTATATAATTGGGCAATCAGTAAGGAATGCCGGTTGAGATGCCTCTGTCATTACAGAGATTCTTCATCGTTCTTCATCAGTGGTGGCTCTGGAAAATAGTTGTCTACTGTTTTTGACATTGTAAATGCGTAGCAGCCGTATAATGAGTCAACAAAAAGTATTGTTTTGTTCAGAAATTAAAAACAATTGATTCAGAAGTAGCATATCATTTCCGATCAGTCTCAATTTACTCACGTGGATTTTTTACAATTGCTAAAAGGTTATAAGTTCATGTGCTTATGCGGAATAATTTTTTATTGTTGTGTTGATATAAGGACACCCCCATGAGGCAAGGAAAGATGTAAATTTTATGTAAAAATTTAAACATTCTATTGTAATGTACATGTATATAATATTCTATTAATAAATGGAAACAATGACTTCAATGAAAAACAACTTTATTTTTTTCACATGATTTCACATTGAAATTTGTTATTGTAATTTTTTCTATCATTCATATATGTCTTGTATTATGTTAAAACTAAATTTGTTTTGATGTATATAAATTTCCAATAATAATAACTATAGGTTGTGGTCACAATTTCGCGAAATATCACTTGAAATGTGACAATATTTCTAATACGTTTCTATATAATATAAACTCTAAAAAATCATTGCTGTAGAGCGCATTGTCATATCTCTCATATTTTTAAAGATACGGCGATTTTTGATATTTTTCGAAATGCAACTTTAAGAAGCTACAACTCAAAAACTATGCAAGATATTTAAAGATAATCTTCAGTTTTATCTCTTTAATATATTTTATAATAAATTAACAATTTTTTAAAATTTTGAAATTTATTTGAAAATAGCTATATTTTTAATAATATTAAAGGTGCAGAATCAAAACATAAACCATTGCATTCAGCTTGCCGAAGTAAATGAGTATGCAAAATTTCAGTAAATTTGGTCCACGGGTTGAAAAGTTACAGCAAAAATTATAAAAATGGCAAATTTTGGGCCAAACGTCTTATTTCGGATATATTTTGAGACTTTTTACTGTAACTTTTCAACCTGCCTATCAAATATTCTGAAATTTGACATACTTATGTATTTTTTCGAGCTGAATGGACGTTTATATCACAAGTCTGTACCTTTAATATTTTTCAAGATATCTAAAATTTTGATAAAAAAAAAATTAAACTTTTCAAAATTTTTTAAATATGCTAATTTGTCATGAAATGCTTGAAATGCACAAAACTGGAGACTATTCTCAATATCTTGAAATTTTTTTGAAATATCAGCTTTCAATCTTGCATATCGAAAAATATGAAAATCGCCATATCTTAAAAAAATCAAGAGATATGAGAATGTGCTCTGCTGTAATAAGTTTCTTTGGTTATAAATTATGTAGAAACGCAATTTAAAAATATTCATATTTTTAAGTAATATTTCATGAAATTTATACAGGAACGTAGTATTTTACCTTTAGATTAATATGGTATTGTAAATTATTTGTGGTAACTGCTTAAAGTTTTAAAACAAAATTCTAATAACAATCAAGGGTTTCAAGTCTTAATTAAAAAGAATCATGTAATCATTAATGAAAAACAATAGACAATCTTAAAATATTAATGTAACAAATATATTAAAATATGTTTCTTTTACGATAAAATTGACGAGTTCAAGGATTTGTTTTAAAAACGATTTTACACTTGCCTGTATATTTCCAAATATATCTTAATCTTTCAAATACAGATTAATATGTATTAGAAATTCATGCAGTGACTTTATCAGATATATTTACATATTGTTAATTAAATATTCCAATAAGAACCCAACATAAAAATTATTGTTGTATTTCTTCAACAGTGTCTAGTATTTGTTTGTTCTTTGTTAGCGTTTCCGTAATTAAAAATCAAAGTCCCATCCTTGTATCAGTGCTCAAATTTTCGTTTCCTTGAACCGCATAGGTGCGATATGTAAATGTCCGATTGTTCCCGTTAATGCACAATGGTGTGAAGGCTCGGGGTTCTGAAAGCCAGGATGTCGGGTGCTGGTGCCCCTGCCCTTTTGACCCTATGAAGCGGTGTCCAGCGCGCAACTGACGACACACGACGCCATCGCACGCATTTGCATGCGGCATTGTTTCTCTGTGTCACCTAAATCCAGAGCTGCGCATATTCAATTACCTAGAGCATTGTTTCAAATATGTGTTTCCGTCCGAAGCGTCAATGCTGGAAGGTTAAATAGTTTTTTGTTTCGGTGACCTTGTAACACTCATAACGTACCTGTACCTGACCAACGTCTAAAAGACCACATGACGTGTGGACTAATACGTATGGAATCTCAAATTAGTTGTTGTTGCACATTTCGGTGAGGTCGTACGTACATTTGGTTCAACTTTCTGAAAACTCTATTAAGTATTTACGCATTATGGTACTCTTTTCTTGGAAGTCTACGTAGGTGTACTATGACAAAAGATATTTTAAAACAATAGCAAAGGCTAGTCAAGCAACACTTCCCGCGGTCAGTATTTGGATTGGTGACCGCTTTGCGAAAACCCATACCAGAGAACATTGCGTGGAGTTGTCACACCATCGAAAACGAGGTACCTAGATGGCCTATAACTTAAGCAGTTGAGACCGCTTAAATAAAAAAAAGAAAGTATAAAGAAAAACAATAACAAAAACTGTACAGGCTTTGAAATAAACTACAACTTCCGGTTAATAGATTGTTACTAAAATAATATCAGTAATAATATAACAAGAGAATTATAATAAATTGAAAATAATTTGACAGATCTTTCGAAAACTTGTTGCCAATATATCTAATATAATAATGACAGGATTGGTTAAGACGCAGACACGTGACATACAATGAAACATATCATTGACTTTAGGAAATGTCAAAAAATAATCTTCATAATTTAAATACCCAATTTTTTTTTTTTTAAATTCACCCTTCAAATTTCTGATCCGTTACAATAAAAAAAGTTTTATTTGAAATCGGCACTAAAGTGCTCAAAAATCGTCATTAAAAGCTCAGAAATCGTCCCTAAAGTAAACCATTATACGACGATTTTGAGCAACGCAGTGTTGGCAACCGTAAAATAATTATTATATAAGTAGGATAATTTTGGCAGATATATGACGTATTGTAGCAAATTTATACGTAACATGAAACAATATGTTCAAGAAGAATTAATTAATTAATTCGTATAAAGAAATTGAGGACAAAACACATAATTTTGAGTGTTATTTACGATAACTTCAACGTTCGAGGTTGGCAACACTGAGTGTCAGTTCCAATTGACAACTGACAGATATATAAACTGAACTAAGGTACTAGAATATATGAGTATTCTCATCCGCCATTTTGGGTCCAAGTGTCATAAATAAAACAAATTATTGGAATCCAGTTACTTTAATTCTTTTCTGTCAAATTTAGAGTTGATACTGATTAATAATTGTGATATGTCATACCTTCAATTATTATATTCCATATCTAACAGGTAATTGTACAGATTACTTTCTAATAATATATTACCGTATGATTTGTGTAGTTGGATTTTACAGAATTTCAAGAAATATGTTTTCAAATTTGACAGATACAAATTTTAAATGTTTTTTTTTTTTATGTAACTGGATTCCAATAACTTGTTTTATTTATGACATTTGGACCCAAAATGGCGGACGAGAATACCTACATTCTTCTAGAGCTCTAACTGAACCTATATAACAATGCGGCACTGAAGTATTTTTTATTACTCACATGCTTTATTTTCCATATTCGTGATAAAAAGTTAAACTTCAGTGCCTTGGTATATAAATAACTATGTTCATTAATTTACAGAAATATTGGCACAATTTACTTTACTTTTGTGAACTAATTTTAGTTATAATAAATAATAAAAATGTATGTTACGAAGTTAAACATCTGTGGTTATACTTCGCATGCTGATGAAAATTTCTTTTACTATTTTTATTTGGCAGGTGTAAGAATGCCTTCCATTCCGTAAACAGTCTCATCGGAGAAAATGTCCTCAAATACAAGAAAAAAATTAACGTGTTAAAAAATAATTTAAATATAATTTCGCTGTTCCTTGCTGGCTTCCCAACCGTGGTGGAACCGATAAATTTGCATTTTTCATTAAATAAAAAGAATTTGTAGAAACGAGTCAACGCCGTTCCATTTAATATAATTTCGCGTTCTCCTTTATAGCCAAATATAATTTCGTTTGTATTACCACAGATGGCATAAAAAGCCTTCGTCGTCGGGGCGGTGATAGTGTCCCTTTAATAACACGGAACACGCAGTTGATGGAGCTTGGCTTGCTTCTACTTGAGCCGCGCAGCCTCTTATCTTATTCGCCTTTTTCAGTTTTCACCCTAAAATTTTCTCAATTTTCATTTGAGCGGGCGATCCCCGGAGGTTGGTGTGTTGTGCCCGACGAGGACGAGTGGCAAGGGGGCGGGGGGGAGTGCGTGAGGAGCGACGTTGCGTGAACACATGACTACACAATGCCCAACGCCGCCGCCGCCCTTGATGCGTTTAACGCGCGGCGCTTTTACACCAGCACAAAATCAACCGTTTGCAAATTGATACAAAATTATTATTTTATTTAGGGCCAGTCTTTCCATCTATGGATAAACTTCCGAATAAGTTATTCGTCTTATGAATAAAAATAATAAACTTAAAAAAATGACAGCTAGAACAATAAGTATCATTTGAGCTATGATTTCGATGCGACATTTTTCATTTATTTGACGAATAATTTATTCGGTACTTTATTCGTAGATGGAAATATCGGCCCTTAGTTAAAATGTGTAAATCATAAATACAGTTTAACTTGAATATGGGTGTGGCTCTCTGCTATCGCAGATCTCAGTATGTGATAAATATATTTGGTAACTGACGAAAAAACGAAATAGGTCCTCTAGTTTTTTAATTTTTTTTCCGATTCCGATTTTGATAATTATTTTTTATTGGATAGTGTATACCTCGAAATTGGTCCCATTTACATACAACTCCTAAATTTCACCCCTAAGGGTAGGAAAATAGGGGATGAATTTTTACCTGTTAACCGATTCGACCACGTATAACTTTGTACTGGGTTATCCTATTAAAAATTTTTCATCCCAATTGTAGAAAAATAGCTAGTTGCAAAAATTAAAAAATTACAACTTTTTAACAAAATCTGAATACCGAAAAATTACTTTCTCTAATATTATTTCTAGCAATCATATTCTTTTAAAATAATTCAGAAACCAATTAGGTATTACTTATTTTTTTTTTTTTTATGAAACAAATCGTTTAGCATTTATAGTTATTTGATTTACTATGCACCAAAATACCAGATTTGCTGCAGAAGCCTTCGCATCGTCAATGCTTGCTGCTGCAGCTGTAAATTTTGCCAGTTTGAAATTTACTTTAAACAAGTGATTATTTTTAATATCTATTTTGAAAGTTATTGCATGATGAATGAAATATGGAAATGTCAAATTTATTGTTTCACCATCACCAGACTATAGTAAAAACATTTTTAAATTTGTAAAAGTGACATTTTACAAACTGCTAGGCTGTTAATGTCAATCGGCAATAAAAGTATATTTAATAATGGAAATGTTATATTGTTAAATAAAAAGGTTTGCGATATAATTTCATTTACATAATATGTGAATAATTAAAATACTAATCATAGGCACATGGAACAATTAGTATCTTTTATACAAGATGCATATAAATCAATTTTATAATTATTGCCTTTTTGTAGATGTATTAGTAGAAAAGTTATTAATAATAATTGTGATTATAAATATTTATTGATTATTCTAGAATTCAAAGAATGTTGTATGATATTTCTTAGAAATCTATAGATATTTTTCAGAATATATAAATAATTTATACATTTTTGTTACAATTTGCTATTAATTTCACATTCATAATCAGTGCGGAATGTAAAAAAAATTAATAAGTTGAAAAAACTTCCAGAACTATTTTGGATTTGTATTAAGTTCTGTCAGAATCTTTTATTTAAATACAAATAAATTGACTTGTATATGTTAATCATTTGTTTTTCTCATTCAATAATTTAACCAGTGTATGATACAAGTGTATATGTAAGTTTTTAAAGCATGAACGACGAGATTAAGAGCACGACGCGAAGCGGAGTGCTTTTAACGTCGATAGTGCTTCAAAAGCACTTACCTATACCCGTGTGTCATACACTATTTTTTATTATACCTGCATCATAATATGGAAAAAAAACTGAGAAGATACATTAAAAATTTGATTCATTTCATAATTTGTAATTTATTGTTCACGTTACTATGCAGATTTTTTTTTTTTACAATTTGTCATGACAGTTTTGACAGATATTGGGGCCTATTATGTAATGTATCTGTTTATTTTTGACGGCATGTTAAAAATTTTAACCAAAGATAACAGCCGGCACTGAATAAAAATTGAAATTTTCATTTGACACATATTTTATTGATTAACATTTTTAACAGGCCGTTAAAATTAACAGGTAAGTTACAGAATAGACCCCCTTTAATAGTAATTGTTTTTGTTGTTGCTTAGCAACTTTAAAGCACGGCGTGTTTTAATGTTGCGTTTAGGCATGCTTTTTAGTGAATAATGGATTTCTGGTACTATAATTCATTGAAAAATTTTAAATAATGGGATTTATTTATAAGGAGTAGAAAAAATAATTTTATTTATAATATAGTAAACAATGTTGTAGTGTAAAGCGGGCTTGTGTTGTGTTCCCAAGAGGCAGTTCGAGACTGCACGCTCAACAATGACATTACGTTAACGCCCTTCTTTCATCGCCGCCTCCTTTAAACTTTAACCCACCGGCGAGGCGCGACACCCCCGCATCCCCATGCGTTAGACAAGGACAGCACGTTGCGTGCTCGAGTCCGCCGCGTAAGTTTTGGCGGTGAAATTTCAAAGCCCCATATTCTTAATTCCCCACACAGCGGCCCGAAAGAATACTCCACATAAAAAAGAACACCTTAAGGGGGAAGTAAACAATTGGGGGGATGCACCTCAGCAGAATTTTATTTGTTCGCGGTGGCCAAATACAATTTTACATTAAAACCATGTTAGAAAAGTTTAAGAGAGCCACACTGCAGGGTTGAACGTCTCTTCTATGATGACAGCATGCTCTTACTTTCTAAAGTCTAAAATGTTTTGTAGTGTTTTGACACTAACCACATCACTACATCAGCGCGGTTGCGTTCAGTTCTCGAGGTATTATGTTTATTGAGTGTGCGAGCCTCTAATGTATTTGCAAACTAAATGTGTTTGAAATCAAGTAACTCCCAAGTAATTGCAAACATGGTATAAATTACCGCGACAACGAAAAACGCTCTAATTATAAACGCAAAAACGAAAAATTTGTAATTTAGTATCACCAGAAAATAATTGATTAGCTACGGATATCCCTGTTCTGCATATTGTAATTACTTGCAAATTATACATATATGTACAGATATTTATCTTACTAAAATCATATGCAAATTGTAACATATCAAATTATTTTCTGGTTAATTGTAGATTTCTTGTCTATCGAGAATTATCGAGATTTCAATTAGCTGCATAGTTTAATGAATTCATCAGTGCAATATTCACTGCATGTTTGAAATAAATCCCCTTTCCGGTGACACATGTTCCAGGGATAAAATTAAAGAATGTAATTGAAAGTTTTATTAGGGAAAGTTTTTTGATTATGTAGGAACATATTCGGGTCGACAATTCTGTTCGGGACACGCAGTTCTGGGATGGAATTGGGCGACGCTATAACATTTGTATCTCTTGTAAGTGCGGGAATTCTAAGGGTCGTCCATTTCGGATGCTCTCATTTCGTCCACTGCCTAAATGGATTGTCTTCTTCTTCGCCTAGTGTCAGTAGGTATAATATAACTTCTTTTTACAAATAAACATGAATTTGAATGTTTAATGAATACTTTTCACTTTCATTTGACACATAAAAAAAATTAAAGTTTCAATGATTCATTTGTTTTCTTTGAACTCGAAATTTATTATTAAATATGGAATAAGTTTTTTCTAAAAAAATGAGAAACTGTTGAACAAAACAAATCTGACACTTTTTTCCATCGTTTTCTTTCATGTTTGACTTTAGTTTATGTTTATTGGTTAAAATGTTATTGTTTCTTGTTTATAACACTTTTATTTTATTGCCATTAAACTTTTCATAGAGTCTCTAAATTCTTTTGTTGGAGTGGACCAATTTCGGTTTCTCTTTCTTAAAATCCTTGTAGTTAGGTTTCTCCACATTTTTTGATTGAAACCTTTCGAAGATTTCGATGTTGCTGACTCCCATAGTTACTGGACGGTAATATTAAATAGCATCGTTTCCTTGTACATATTAACACTCCTATGGGGGTAAAACAGCTATTTATGTAACTATTTTAATCCTTTTGTTGTAGTGGATCAATCTCTGTTGCTTTTACTTTAAATCCCAGTAGTTAGGTTTCTTTACATCTTCCTATCTTTTGTTTTACTTTGCCAGTTTTAAATTCCTGCTGCTTTTAAATCTTCATCTACATCCTTTAGCTATGTTGATCTCGTCTGCTTCGTTATCATCTTCCTCCTGGTCTCCATATTACTACTGATTTAATTGCATCCTTTTCTTCTGCTTTTTCCAATTTATTGAGGAATTGAACATACACATACCTAGAAATCATTGAAAGACTGACCAAAACGGATTCTGGGGACTCAAAAGTTGTTTCTTCGCGAAAAACTCTTCATCAATTTCTTCCATAATTATATTCACTCCTCATACATAGTACTACATGTATTGAAATATAATAATACTAGAACTGACGTTGAAAATTCGAATCGAGAGAGATTACTAGTTGTTGGACCATCGGTATTTGTTGTACATTGTTGTTACATAATAACCACTCAACAAACGCATAGTAACCGCTCTGCAAAGAAGTGAGAAATAGAGAAGGGGGGCCTTATATAATCTATCTGTCTCATACTTATTTTTCGCTTTTATATAGCATACAATTAATGTTCCATATTACTACATTTCAGTGACTATATTCAAAAAGTAAAAAGGAAAGTCCCCCTGAAATGAAGGATGTACGAGCACTAATTTAAATGAATGATTGAACTATTCTGTATTTTATTCGTAATTCTTTGTGAGGCAACAATAATGAAATTTCTAACTTTACGTGGTCTTAGGTCTCAGTGGAAGCAAAATTTGTAAGTGGCAAATACGGGAATGTTCGAAGTGGGAATTCGGGATCCATGGGCAGCGTCGCGGGCGGATGTAATTTGCTGGTCGCGGGTCGCTGCTAAATTTCTTAATTTTTCCTCAGGCCGGGTGCGGCTGCGATTGAGAGAGAGCACGATCCTGTTTTATTTGAGAAGTTCAACTCATTTTGAGGGTTTGTGACTTTAAAAGCCATCACGTGCTGGAGATACATTACGCTCATTTCTCTTTATTGACTCGCGCGTTCATGGATTACGAACTGTGCCACTTTGCGACGGCGACGGGTCTTCTTTCTCTTTCGCAACTATTTCTATCCCCAGGTTTCTTTCTCTATCGCTGCGACACTGTTTGCTAACTAAACTAAATATATATTACGCTTGTTACGAATGCACGCACTTGTTTGCTTCTTCTGTTTGTAAATATTGCTTTTGCTTTATGCTAACCCTAAATTCTCCTAGTCTATCTATTTTTCATAACGGGTATTTTTTTAGAGGTTTGTTTTTCGAATTGGCAACACTTTTCCAGCGACATCCAATTTGACAGTTGACAGCTGTTTTGTGCTCATTTTGGTTTGTCATTTAACCATGAATAGACTACGCATGCAAGTTGTACAAAGTTTAGAAAATTTTATACAGCGATGAGGCTCATTTTTGGCTACGTTAAAAAGCAAAATTGCCGCCTTTGGAGTGAAGAAAATCCATAAGCCATTATTGAGACAGGGTTACATAAACAAAAAGTCACTGATTAGTGTGTTTTGTGGGCTGTTGGAATCATTGGTCCATATTTCTTCAAAAATGATCTCAGCCAGAACGTTACAGTCAATGAAGACCGCTATAGAGCCATAATTACTGAATTTTTCGTTCCCCAATTGAATGGTGTTAAAGTGGAAGAGCGGTGGTTTCAACAATACAGCGCAATATGTCACACAACGTGCACCGCAATCAATTTATTGAGGGATACATTCGATAAGAGCATAATATGAACCTGTGGATTGGCCTCCAAGATCTTTGGGTATTTAAAGTATATAGTCTACGCCGAAAAATCAGATACGATGGACGACATGAAATCCAACATTTGCCGCGTTATTGCCGATATATGGCCCCAGCTGCATTTGCAATTGCACTTTAAGATTGCGCTTTATTCGAGGAAGCCACGGCATCCATCTTTCCGAAATCAAATTCAAACACTAATGGCATATAATTATCTTTCCAAAAATACCACGAATTTTATGTGTTTTATTTCATTTTAAAGTTCTATACCTCTAAAAAAAAACACCCGCTAGAAAAGCTGCAGAAGAAGAAATCTATCTGGAATGATCCGATTAGAAAATACGTTCCCTGTGTCTGGAAGAAACAGATTCTATTACAAATTGATACAGCTATATAAGTTAATAGACATCTTGTGCGCGCTGCGGAACGTGTCTTATTTAGGGTGGCGGCGTCAAGGCAGGGGAGAGGAAGAAGTGCTGCTGCAGACGACGCGAAATTTCATCAGGAAGACGCTACCGGCAGATCGGATACATGCATGCAATCAGCTTTTATAGATCATACTGCTGCATTCGCTCATTTGCCTCTGAAAGCGAATAATGGAAACATTATCTAGTCGCTCAAGAAATTTTAACTATACTTATCATGCAAACAATTTATAATAATTTATAATCAGTCACTCAAAATGCTAATCAATTTTATAATTATTATACGATATTCCTATATAAGTGAGGAAGGTACAGCTCTACTCATCAAAACCAAATAAATCCTAGCAAAAATCCCTCAATTACGTTTACAAAGAAACCTTAAATTATACCTGTCTTAAAAAATTGGGAACACTATCGCTGGTTTCTCAAGTTAAGCATAGACTTGAACTTTGCCCCAACAAAAGTAACAGCAAATAGTTAACAACGTATTTGATTTTCATCCACTTTTGTCTACTACTATTATTTGCGTCAGCAACTTCATCATTGTTGGAAATACACGGCTGTCACATAATTTTTAAATACTTTGAATCTTGCTAATATAAAAACAGAAGCACAAATAAAAATTCGAATAATGCATCACTCTTATACCATGGGAAAGATATGAAATGCTATCGGTATCTTCAATCTGGATTAATTTTGATAGTAATTTTATGCTGAAAATTAATTTGTAATTTGTTAGTAAGTACATGCACACTACAGGACAAAATAAATCATACACCTAAAATTAATTAAAAATTTTCCTTGCATTTGTTTAACCTTAAAAATATTTATATTTATAGATATGAAATGCTATGGGTATCTTCAATCTGGATTAATTTTGCTAGTAATATTATGCTGAAAATTAATTTGTAATTTGTTAGTAAGAACATGCACACTACAGGACAAAAGGGCAGAACAAGTTTCTGAATAATGCTTGACACTTTAACAATTTGATTATTTCTTTGTGAGAGTGTGACTCATTTGACAACAATTTCGCTGTATAGTAAATAGGAGGTAGTAAAATTTACGAATTAAAATTGCTGTAGGAATAAGTAAACCGTAAAAATGCTATTAAACCTGACATTCCGCATTTCGGCGAATTTTACAACACTAGCATTTTACAATCCTAGGATATGCTTGTCCTCTTCCTTTTTCATCCCTCCCCCTCCGCAATCCTTGGCCCCAGCCAGGCATGTCCACGAAGCACACTGAGTTACTGCTGACGACTAAAGAAATCCCTGGAACGATTCAATTAATTTCACCATTGGGATCTGCGCTTGTGCTCGGTACTCGTGCATGCACAGATTCATTCCTTCTTTCTGCATTTCGTTTTCGTTTTGCTGTAGTTTCCTGTGCCGCCGCGGCGCTGCTGTCGAGCGAGGTTTATCCGCGCGGATCATGACTTGGATGGAGTTTGTGGGACTGCTGCAGATTTTTATTGCTCAGGAACATGCACTAATTTCTTCAGAGGGCATCACTTTAATTAGTATTTTTCACATAATATCGAATCTTGAAGTTTCAAGTCATTTTGGGAGCTTTATCACAAGCAATGGGGAATTAAGGATACATATAGATATACATAACATCATGCTGGGGTACCACAAACCTGAAGCACAAACATTCCTAGCTTGCCACATATTCATAGTGCAATTCGTATTTGCACATCTATTCTTTAAAGTTGTAGAAATTCCGTATTGGAACCAGAAAATAATTTCAGGATCGTGGTTATATTTTTAGAGCGTAGTTCGTGAAATTTTGTTTACTTATAATATATAATATATAAAATTATATTTATAAAGAAATATAATCAATAGCTGCTTGCTTATACGGGCTTAACAACTAAAATATCTAAATATTTAACAGAACTTAATTCAAAAGTATTTTATAATTTTGAAAGTTTTCTCAAGTTATTGTTTCTTTTTATTCTTTGTTCACAAATAAGTAAAAGAGTCCAAAATTTCGAAATCCCTGTTTTACCAACAAAAAATTAACCAGAATGTTTCGAATCATGACCACTCTTTCAATAACCACAGCTTAACCATATGTACCAAAACCACAACCAAAATCGTGGTTCAATTACGGAATATACCTATTATTAATCCAGGTATGATTTACGCCGATAGTCTAGGGTTCTAAACTCGGTTAAAAGAAGAATACTATGATGGGGTTAGTATACTAGTGTATACCTTTTTTAATTTTTTGCAAAAAAAAGTAGGTAGGTACAGTAGAATTTACCAAATTATACGATTAACTGAATATATATGATAAATTTTCTTAAAATTTCGTAACAATTAGAAACTAAATACGATTGTTGACTAAGCAATTAAAAGTATTTAGAAAATGTTTGCTATATTTTCAGAAAATCAATCAGAATAGGTCGGTAAATTCTACCGTACTTTTTTTTTTCTTGTAAACATTCATTCTTTCAAATAATTCACCTTGATATAATTATAACAATATCTTAGCTCGTTCTTGATACACCTCTATCACACTGGGAACTATTTAAAATAATCGCTAGTTGGATGTTTAGCAAATTACGAATCAAGATATTTTAACAACTGTAGGACTCGTTGTTCTCCATATCTCGGAGTGAATACGTCCATCCGCAGTGGTAACACTACGGTTTGGTATCTTCTGTAAAGTATCAGAAGAATTAGCAACGATAACGCGTTTGGTATAAGTATATAGTATCTGTAATGACTTCTATGTAGTTTAAAAATGAGTAAAAAATAATCTATTAAGTGTTGAAAATTAGAAGCAATTGCATGGTCTGTTATTATCGGTTAACGTTTGTCTGTCAGCGGTGTTAGATAAATACTAGGATGGTTTCTCTAGTTGTAAACGAGGTTTTTAATCATTGAAAAAAACACACACACAAACAGACGTGCGTGTCCCGCGCACGCACTTAAGTAGCGACTATTCAATAATTGTAGCGTGGAGCGCTCGAAATTAAAGGCAGTAGTGATGGCGCTAAAAAGGATCAAGTTAAAAGGATATTTCCGCCAAAGTACGCATGTACTGTCATAATTACGTCCAGTAAGTAATTCAACACTTTCTTGCGGCCAAGTCGTCACCGCGAGCGACTGCCCGTATCTGACGAACGCTATTACGCCGCTCATTTGCATGTTTCTTACTTCGTGTCTAATAATACAGAGAAATTCGCAAGGTGCAACATTCACAACAGTTTGTTTTGAGTTTTTGCATAAAATGAACGATTTTTACCCGCGAGAGTACGTTATTTGCGCGACGCAACTACGCAACATAAATTATAGTTGTTAATGTCGCATTTCACACATCGATATTTTTCAAACGCCTGGTTTAATTAACAGCAGGATGTGTGACTTTTTTCATTGGAGTAAACTTGTTTTTAGTGCGGGACTTTTTTCTCGATCATTTTTCTAATATTGCTGAGGTCTTAATGAAGAGGACAATGTCATTAATATTCAGTACTCAATACCACCGGTAAATAAACACACTGCTAATGAAACCATAATTATTAACTCGGTAAGCGATAACATGCTGCTCAACATGAACTTTCTGCTCTACAACTCTATTATCATAACTTGAATTAACTCCGCATATTCACACCGAACTGAAATCGAAACCCAATCACTGGGATTTTCACAAGCTCTTAATTAATTTACAATAATTTTATTACCATATTTATACACATTAATGTTTACAATCCGAATATATACTCGTTTGTAAGGGATGCATTGAGACAGGTCAAAAATTTCGATGGCAAGAAAGACAAGAACCTGCAGAAGAATTCATTTAATAGTTAATTAGTATATTTCGTCCCTGAGAATGAAATGAAACTTTCCTCCTAGGTTTATGTACTATTTTATTCACAATCAAAAATTAATATATGAAATATAAATACATAATTTCGGTTTTATGGTCGAGATAATTTAGAGGCCGAGCAAGCGCAGCATAATATTTGCAGTCGTAGTTCCATCTGGTGAGAAATGATTACAACACGACATTTTATGTATTTCGCTGTCGACATATGAATTTTCGAGATTTGTAACATTCGACATTTGTTATATTCTAAAAATGATTTTTCGAGATTTGTAACATTCGTAATATGTAATATTTCCAACATTTGACTTTTTTTTTCGATAAATGTACAATTCCTCATCGTAAATTACGACATTTGTAAATTCGAGAAATGTATTTTTGTGATTTGTACTTTCCTGAAATGTTTTTTCGAGAAGTTTGTACAGTATCTAAAAAAAGTTTAACAAAATTTTAATCCCAGACGATCTACCTTAAAATTTTGTTAATTTAACAAATTTCAAATTTAATAGCAAGTAACAAATTACTTATGTTTATTTCGTAACTAAATATATTTGTGAATATAGTAATTATTAACATTTATTTTTTGTGCTTTTGACTAAATATTTTAGTAATTATATTGAAGCAGAACAATAAATCATAGTTATTGTAGCAAATTAATTTGTTACAAAGTATACAAACTTTCTTAATCAATTTCAAATTGATAAGTTAGCTAAATATACTTGTTATTATTGACGAGTCTATTTGTTAATTTAGAAATCCAGCAAAGAAATAAACACAACCATTTTTCTTGATAAAAATTCAGAATTGACAAAATTTAAATTTAACAAATTTTCATATTTGTTCAAATGGTTAATTTAACAAAATATATTTCTCAATATTAACTAAAAATACTTAACAACCGCACAATTAACAATTCGCAAATCAAATTTTGTACTGTGTATGTGTTCCCATACGTTATTATTGGAATTAAATATTTGTGATTAATATTTTGGATATCTGTACAAAGTTTAAATCTGCTGTTGAACTATATATATCTGCGATATTAAATATGACCGGCGAACTTCCTAATTCCATTATGATAAAAATTCATGAAGAAGTCTAGCCTGCGGTAAGTTGTAAGCAGTATAGGGCCATAGCTCATCTCACAATGCATCTTCTGCCGAGCTACATTTCTTCCTGAGGCTTGAGGTCTCCTCCTTGAGCGCCAGAGTCTCGTTTCGTCCGGACTTGGGATGATTTATTCTGACGTGGGAGCTGTTCATTTCGCTCGCTGACATGGAAATGACGACACGCGGAGAGAAATATATATTGAAAGAATTAACTAAAATGAGACAGGAAAAATGAGTGCCGTCAAACGTAATGGACTGGGACTTGTACGACAGAAAAGAAATTAAAAATAGGGTGCGCTACACACATTGCAGGGGTGGATGCCATCCTGTGGTCCTCAACTGTTCCTTACTTCTTACTGTATACTTACATCCACTTGCTTACATCTAAAATGTTTGCAAATGTATTATCAAACTATTATTCACAAAATTGGTTTCATTTAACTTTTCTGTGGAATGTGTGCTTTTGGGTTCTTTTGTAGATTATGGTTATAGGAAATATAAAACATTTTGAGGACTCCTGGAGCAAGTCAGTGTAGATGACACTCGTGGAAAGGGGGTTCTTTAAATTACTATTCTTTTACTTCTTCTGGGGGGCGAAAGTGACCGGAAAATAACTTTTAAAACAAATGTGATTGGGGATTATTTTAAATGTCTTTTTGGGGTGAGCGAATTTTATTCTTTCAAATGGAACTGTCTACAGTAAAATACATACATTTTTCTACTCCAAGACCGCTTCTACACCACAAAAAGTATTACACAGAATATCCCCTTACTTTCGACAGAATAGCGCGCGGTTTTTCGCTGTCACTAAATTTTAATTGTTACTTAAATATACAATCACGAATTGAGAGGAGTTTTCAAATTAAATTCTTACGTTGTGCTATATTTTCATTCAAGTTTTTGTAGTGATCCTTTCTAGAAACATAATTTCGTTTTTTGGTATATTTATTATATTTACCATTACATCGTATCAATTACAAACGTAAATTTTATCTAAGATGCAACATTTACTTGTCTGATGTCAGTAATGTACTAACTATGGATATCAGTTTATATATTACTGTATTATTCTAGATATAATACAATTTAGGTTGTCAATGTTAAATAAACGTGTCTTCATAATTTAATAATGCTTACTAATAAAGAAATAATTCAAATTGTTATTGGGTACAATTATGGTTATAATTTATGATGGTTATTTTTTTATGTTTTTTAAGACCAATGAAGTACTTCATTGTATGACACGTGAATCACTTGTCTGCGTTTTAACCAATCCTATTATAATGAGAATAAAGCTCTAGTGATTATTCTTTGAAATATCTCTGTAGCTTTTTAGTTTTTGTTGCCAATGTCAGATGCTAGATAGTTATCATCAACACAAGTAAAAAAATGAGCAAAAAAGATAGATTTAGTGCCGTGCCTGATGCTGAAATAAAAAATAATCTAATTATAACTCGAGAGTTCGATGAATTAGAAAATAATTTTCCAGTATCTTTCTCAAAATTGCTGCCATTTGGCGATAGCCTCTCAAGGCCTGTGGGCTTTCGTAACTATTGCCTGACAACAAGTTTTCGAAAGATCTGTCAAATTATTTTCAATTTATTCTCACTCTCTTGTTAGGTATATTATTACTAAAAACTTCATTTCATATGCTACCTTCTTATCATCACTAGGTTTTTTTTTTTTTGTAAAGATGGGATGCGAACTAACTGCTTTGGTCTTTTGGTCATATGCCGCATGCCCTTCAGTGGGATTCAAACCCACGACCTCTGGTGTGCTAGGCTAGAGATATATCCACTAAACCACCGAGATCGACTTCATCAGTTATAAAATTTGTTACATTATTCTCACATTTTGTTTCATGAAAATTTCAACATTTATAAATAAATAATGTGGTTGCGAATAAATTTGAAAAACCTCATCGAAATCAACGATAAATAAAATTCTAATCCTCCTTGTCCATGCACCGCAAAATTCCAGCAGTGTCCTCTCTCCTCTTGTTATTTCCTCTGGACAGCTGTCCCGTTCCGGATTCCAATTCCGGGCGATTCCAGCGGCCAAGATTCGACAGCCAGAGATTTACATTGGAATTCCTTAACCCTCGCAAATGCGTGCTTGTATCCTGGTGTACGGTTGTATATCCGCCGAGGGCGATTTGCACCCCGTGCAAATGAACCATGTCCGGCATGATGTCATTGATGTCTGAGGTTGGCCAATTGTGTTGTGATGTTAAATATAAGGAGATGAGATGTGAACAACACTGCGACGAGGGAAGGAAGGTAGATTTGGATGTGATGGAAGAAATGGAGGTTTGATCAGCGATTCTTTACTTGTACGACGAGCAGTGCTTCCCAAAATACACCGATGTGGGATTTTGCAACTAAAAACATTTTCAAGATAATGAATAATAGATACCATCGTAGTTGCAGACTCTGCTAATTGTTAATTTATAGGGTGTTTTGCTGTTCTACGTTTAAAGACCGAAGTAAAGGAGAGATGATATCTATATACCACTAGTTGTAAGTAGAAAGTTTTAAAGCTTCTCAATCTCTCAATACTTAAAATTAACGGCTTAATTTCGTAGGTGTGATCGATACCCTTGGTTCCTATAAGTCAAAGCACAACTGTTACTTCTTATTAATAATTGGGTAGCTCTAAATACAGCTTTAAATTAACGTTTTCCTGAAGTAAAAGTCTAGTATTACTTACTGGAATATTACACTTATTGAATTTAAAATTTAAGGGTTGAAATTTCATTCGCGAAAAAGCAGTATTACCTACTTGAAAGATTTTTTGATTAAGTTCTGCCCAAATTTAATTCCATTACAGTGTTTCAGATTACTGTACGTAAGTCTTCATGAGGAAAACAAATGAATAACATAAACAAGTAATGGTGAAGTAGTGTTTCTATTTATTTGTTAGTTATTCTTTTGTTTTCTTGGTGGAGAATTACATGCAATAATTCGAAACACAGTATTTTAATAAAATTTTACAAAATTTATTTCAAATTATTGGAGTAGTATTATATTTATTTCCCTAAAATATAAGAAGAGTATATTAATATTAAACATAGCTTAAACTTCCCCTTAGTACAGTCAATAACAGAGCATGTAATAGTCTTATAGGTTTAAGCATGGAAATGTGACAGTCTTGTATTATACATATTTGGATTACACAAATATCTCGAAATTATTGGTAAATCAATTTTAGGTTATAGTTCTGTAAATATATTTATTTAAACACGTTTCGAATTATTTATTAGGTGAGCAAATAAATAGAAACAGTAACTATGTAAATATCAAATTATTAATTATGAAACAGATGAAGCTATATCTTATTCAATTTGTAGCCTTCATTCTGATTCATTGATTGCAATAGCTTCATTTTAGTCCATTATTGGACCCTTTAGATCTTGTTATAATTTAATGCAAAAATTTAATAGCATATCCAGTAGAGCAGATTTCTCTGGTTGGTTAAGAAAAGTCTTTTCAACTTATATTCAATTTTATTTTGTAGATTTTCATCGATAAAACTGTTTGGTGTTGGTACAGACACAATATGAACAGTAATTAAGTAAATAAATTGAACTTTTTCGCGTCGAACAAATAGACAAAGCCGATGTCCTGCGTCTTGAGGGCACAGCTAAATTATTCTATTGTGGCAAGCTGTACGTTCCTTAATTCGATTCGTATCACAAATGAGAGTAAATCCCATGGTTAGTCTCCAGGATGTAAATTCTTTCAGGACCGCTGTCGCTGCTAAACGCCTTAGATTTCCTAGTCCTGGTTGCGTCCGTGGACCACCGTGCCCGAGGGCCCGTGTCCGTGTGTGTGTGTGTGTTTCCCTCCAATTTGTCGCCAATGCTGCCTTTCCAAGTCTGGACACGGTCCGTCGGACTCGGCCTAAGGGATGTCCACCGCCCGTTACACTAATAGTCTTATTGTAGGGAGAAGGTGAATTTAAAACAGAGCCCGCGCTCTGAATCCTGATGTCTCTGCCTTGACGTTGTTGCTTCGTGTGTGTCTGTCGTCCTGCGTGTCCTGCGCTTGTTGTACTACATTAGGGGTAATGTCCGGCATTCACGTACCTCGTAATGCCTTCCCGCTTTCTTGCATTTTTCTTCCTGCGGAGGATTATTTATTTGGACGGCGTCCAGTTGAGATTACGTTGGTCTTTTCGCCCAATTTGTCCAGCACAATGCCACATTTACATTTCGAAATTGGTCTCAAATCTGCCAAATAAATTTAATGTAATTAATTATATGATAGGTTCAAATGATTATATGAGCATCTGATTCTTATGATTTCGTATATATCATAATCGAAATCTTGAATTTAGTGCAATTTCCTGGGATGATAAAACAGATGAAATAGTATATAGTTTGCAAGGAAATTTGCACTTATGATTAAGTACTCGCGTACCAATAATTCAAGCTCATGTTTAGTTCATTAACTCAACAAGTTTACAAAGTCCGTTGGAAGTTGTCACCAGCTAAAATTGAAATGAAACCAATTAAGTGTTATAACTATGACATCCCAACACAGCAAATCTCGACTCATACGCCAACAAACAGAAATAAGATGATCGTATCTTAGCAACATTCAATTAACGATATTCCCACAATCGCGCATCGGCAGCGGAAACCGTGCGTCAGAGATTCACTTAGCTTGGTTTTATTCACATAAATAATAACTGTAAACTCTTCCAGAAGTGCTCTGACCGTCACGGACTCGCGGAAATGGATTTCCAATAAATATGGAACTGGCCAATGATAAATTTGTGTTTACTGCCGACTTTCAGTTATGAGCTTGAAAGATTACGACGGGGAGATGCTCAGTGCTCACTACCACCGAAAAGGTTTCATTGCGCTGTTTACTGTAATTCATATTCGTTTGGATAAACATGAAGATAGACCTGAAGGTCTGAAGACTACAGGGTTAGTTTTTTAAAGCAACCAATCAGTTTGTTGGCCAACTAATAACTTTAGAGAAAAAATAAATACACAGGGCTATACAGTAAGGAGGGGGACATAATTGTACGGTTGATAAATAAAATTAATTGGGGTGGGGGGTGGCGGAGGCGAATGAAAGTTATGTTTTCTTAAATGGAAAAGGATACTTTTTTATTGGTATATTCCTATACCTAAAATTTAAATTAAGGTCACAAAGTTCAAAGACAAATTATCATTTTTAATATGAAAAATAAAACTTTAGGTAGGCCGTTGAACAAAACAAGTT
The DNA here is from genome assembly GCA_963942605.1 of Poecilus cupreus. NCBI lineage: Eukaryota > Metazoa > Arthropoda > Insecta > Coleoptera > Carabidae > Poecilus > Poecilus cupreus. The sequence goes on from OZ012719.1 coordinate 5,929,841, forward strand.
ATTGTTTTTTTTATTGAAACTCCTGTCAACAATGTTTTTACATCGACAACAATTGTTGTTTTTTTGTTGATACTCCTGTCAACAGTGGCTTCACATCGACAATAATTATTGTTGGAATCTTGATGACAGCAGTATAAATAATAAAAACAATAACTTGCTTTGTTCAACGGCCTACCCAAAGTTTTATTTTCCATATTAAAAACATTAATGTATTTTACTACTTCAAGGAGTTGACAGGCTCTCCTAATCGGCTCGCCGGTCATTTCCTCCATTCAGCAGTAAAAACTATTCTACCTTGTAATGTAAATATCTATTTAAATCCCTAATCATTTTATTTTACCAACCGTAAAATTATGTCCCCTTCCTTGCTGTATAAGGCCGTGTATGTATGTTTATATCTCTAAAAATGTTAGTAAGCCAGCAAAACTGATGGTTGCTTTAAAAAACTCACGCTGTATATTTTGCAGTTCAGATCCATTCCAATTCAAATATTAAATTGATACCAACAATTACTTGCAAAAGTTTCTTATTTGAAGTCATCAGTTTTATTTTATCTCTAATAAAATTATCAGTTTTATGCAGCTAACAATTTAGGAATTGAAATTAAAGTTTGGAGAAAACTTTGATAGTTGCTATAAAATTTTAAATCTAAGACAAACAATATAACTTCATTAACTTATCAAAATATATCAAATTTTCCAAGTTTTCTCGGTTCACAATGATATTCAAATAAGAGCAGTAATTTTTCTGTTATGAACTTATTTCAGAAGTAGGTAGTCGTCAAGTTTCTTCGTTTTAAAAATAGTTCAAGAAAACTATTTTTTTTGTTAGGTAAATAACTCCATTCTGTGAAACTTGGAATCCTCTGTTCGATTCCTAAAAAATAAAAATCATTATGCTATTTAACCATTTTATTTTATTTAAATATATGTTTTGCGAAGGCAAGCAAAATAAGCAAATTGCGTGATGATATATTCAGTAATAATATAACAAGAGAGTGGCAATAAATTGAAAATAATTTGACTGATTTTTCGAAGCCAAATTTAAAACTGTTTAATTATTTTCTAATTTACTGAATTCTCGAATTGTATTTAATTAGATTATTTTTACTTTCTTATACAAAGTAAAAGGAAGTATTGGAATCACTAAAAAAATCGCTGACGAGATTTTTGCGGAAATACATATTTTGACGTTCACTGAATCCGTTAAGACCAATTTATCAATGATTATAACTGAATTATATGTTTAATAAACTAGTTCTAGTTGCTATGGGAACAAATAAATAACAGAAACTGTAATTATTAATCATTCAATACAGATTCACATACCGATAGAAAAATTTGACTCACGGAATATCCTCACTTAAAATTGTAATATTTTTTTATTACATTTCTTTATAATATAAGCGCTAAGAAACCCATTGTAGCAGAGCGCATCGTCAGATCTCTAATATTTTTCGAGATACGTCGATTTTTGGTATTTTTCTAAGTGCAACTTTAAGGGCCTGTAATTCAAAAACTACACGAGATATCTAAAAATTCTCTTCAGTTTAGCGTTTTAGGTGCCTTATATAACAAATTAGCAAATTTTGAAAATTTTGAAATTTTTTTGAATTTTTGTTTAAAGTTTCGATCGGCGATAACTCGACAAATATTAAAGATACAGATTTGCAGTGTTCACCAATCGATTCAGCTTGTCTAAATACATAAGTATGCAAAGTTTCATAAAAATCGCTTTACGGGATGGAAAGTTAGAGCAAAAAGCCTGAAAATCGCGTTTTTTGTCCAAAAAGTCAATAGGTACCCCTTGACGTTTGGCCTGAATTTGGCCATTTGCAGACTTTTTGCTATAACATTTCAACCGGTTGTCAGAATTTTCTGAAATTTTCAGGATTTATGTATTTCGCCGAGCTGAATCGATTGGTGAACACTGCAAGTCTTTATCTTTTATATTTGTCGAGATATCTCAAATCGAAATTTTGAAAAAAAATTCAAAAAATTTCAAAATTTTCAAAATTTACTAATTTATTATAAAGGGCACGAAAAACATAAAACTGGAGATATTTTTCGATATCTTGTATAGTTTTCGAGTTACAGACCCTCAAAGTTGCTCTTCGGAAAATATAAAAAATCGTCATATCTCGAAAAATATTAGAGATATGAGGTTGCGCTCTACTGCAATCGGTTTCCTGGCGCGTATATTATAAAGAAATGCAATAAAAAAATTTACAATTTTAAGTCATATTTGGGGAAATTTCCGTATTTTGAAAAATATTACAAATCGCCATATTTCCATAAATATAAGACATATTACGATGCGTACTACAGCAATGAGTTTATTCATGTTTAAATTATACATAAGTAATAAATTTCAAGATAAGTTTGGAGGAGTATTTAATTTACTAGCCTTATTATACGTTTCTTTCTTAATTTAAATAATTAAATAATTTTTTTTTGTCTGCCTCGCTTCTTTTTTCTTTTACATCGCATCGTTTCACTTACATATATCAGAAATAATTATTTTTTAGTTCCATCACACAGGAAAAGGACATTTAAATAGTTGAGTTAGGCACTTAGAAAACATGGGTTACGAGTAGAGCGAAAACGAATAAATTTAAGACGCAAAACTAGTGACTAGGAACAATGTAAAATGCAAATGAGTCACAGGACAGTAATTAGCAGTTATAGAAAAACTACACTGTCCACTGATCACGCACACAAAGAAACAATAAGCCCACACACAGGTCCGCCGTCACCCGAGCTCACATTGACAGAGCACATAAAACTGTGATGTATAATGGAAACAATTGTAACACAGATCGCATTCTGTTTAAAACAAACGCATAGAGCTGTGAAACAAAACAGCAACGCGGCTTCCGGCAGTAACTGATGAATAGAAAATTGCGTTGTCAAAGATAAAATAGATCCACAAACTGATTTTAGTGAAATTGTTATCGTCCGGCCGTGGTGTTGGAACAAAGCGTGCGCAGCGTATGGTTCCCAGGTTCGCCGTGATAAGCGCTAGTGTCGCACCACGCTACGCATTATTGTTATTATGCAGATTTTTATTGAGTTTTGGAAAACACTTTCATACTTTTTAAACTCAACTCATTTTGTAATACAGCTTTGTTATATGCGGGTTATTGTTTTAACTCTATTTGATTGTTTTTTAAATTTAATTGCGTTGCAATTGTGTCACACTCATTCCGCTGCCACCGATTTACTCCTCAACCAGCCTTTCACTATTTCTTTTTTAATTTTTATTATGAAACTTCATACGAATTGAAGACTATCTGCAAGTTTAAAAAGTCTTAATTGTTATTCATTTATCCGCTATGATTTTTTAAAAATGTTACGACCCCAGTATTAGGGATTATTTAGAAAATTATTTAAATGGAATTAAACTTTTTGTCTTAAATAATTAAAATATACAAGAATACCATTTATTTCAGGAAGAAACATAAATTAATTTAAAGATTATTTCAGTCAATTGTTTGATTACTACTGATAAATTTTGCTAATATATGTCTTAAAACAAATCTTTAAATTTGTTGTCGTGACCTAATCAAGTGGTTTCAAATCATAACAAAACAAAAATCTTCAAATTAGGTGCCAACCATTTGATACCAACAATCTGACAACTCATTCATAAGAGAAGTTCAAAGAATTTAGAAAAGAATAGATGTGTGAGAGAGAAGATTATACAGAAAACTTAATACTTAACGCAAGAATTGCTGTCTTTAAAACTGAAATATCATAATAATAATATTTTTCTTCTCCTGTTATTTCAATTTTTTCGATTAATTATAGTAGTCATAATTCACGGCTGTCTCTGACAGTTGACAGTGTAGTCAGTTGTCATTGTGTATTTTGATTTGTCGTTTTTCAACGTGTGTTTTCAACCGATTTCGATCATTTTCAAAAGTTTTATATTCGGGATTATGGTCATTATTTACTCAGATGACAATCATAATCCCTCATATAATAATTACACTTTTAAACTTCTATTATATGTAGAACGATGTTTTTGAGTCTAGCTATAATATAAATGACACATTTGACATTTGGTGCTCTGGTGAAGGACCCATTATCCACATTTAAAATATCTCAAAATAAAATTGGGTTTCTTCATAATTCTAAGACGCACTGTAACGTTTTTCTGGTAGAAAGTACGAAATCAGATCATTCTCAACACACTTCCCTCTGCATTCCGCAGTTGATATAACTGCCAGTCTGCGATGATGAAGAACTGCATATGTTGCGGCTGGACTAGGAATGCTACACTACACATGGATATGTCATAGACTCGTTGCTCGTGTAATATTTTAGAGCAAGTACCGCATGTTTCACGTTTCGCGCTTTCCACGCCAGTGGTGTGGAATTAGCGCTGCACGTACGTGTCGTGTCCGTGTGCGTGATTGCGTAATAGTTCGCCCTGGGCCTGCAGTCCAGGACCAGCGCACACCAAACGTATGTTTGTACTTTCTACCTTAGGAAGTACCAGATATCGCGCAAAAAATAATACTTGTTTTAAGTGATTGAACCTTTTGGAATACTGTTCAGCTTCTTCAGGGATTTTTCTCTAATTTCGTCAATTTCACGTATGGTTAGTCGACAATTTGATCTTACAAGAACGTTCACTCTGGCAATATGATCTTCGTCAGTTGAAGTTGATATACATCCTGAACGAGGATTGTCTTCTGACGATGTATTTTCGGACTTCCTTGAACCTCTTGAACCACCCGTGATACCGTGATCGGCATCTTATAACACCCATCTTGAGATAAATGCGTTGCCCTTCTTTTTGATTCATTTGACCAAAGATCACACGAAAAACTTGTTGAAAAAAATGACTGTTATTACACAACAAAGATTGTTATAAAGAACAAAAAACAACTGAGCTTAGGGCGAGTCACAGCAACTAATGCTTTCAACCGCACCGCGCTCCGATGCTCCGTAGGTACACAATTCAAAAAGTATTGGAATTTTTTGATAAGTTCTTCTTGGTCATTCAAACTAACATTTGTCAGAAGTCAGGTAATATAATATATATAACACCCATATGGGACAGTGCCGCTTCTTATGAAACTCTCTAGATCCTTTTGTTGGAATGGAGCAATTTCCTTTAAAACTTCCTTCCTATTTTTAGTTATACTTCCTGCTGCTTTTAAATCTGCTTCTATTTTCTTTAGCCATGTTTATCTGGGTCTGCCTCGTTGTCCTCTTCTTCCTAGTCTCTATTCTACCACTAATTTAATTGCATAATTTTCTTCTGTGCTTCACATATGTGTATAGTTTATAAAAGGCATAGAAATTTGCCTGCCTCTTAGTACCCAATATATAAAAGTACAACAAATGCCATTTGTATTTATATCTCTAAACCTCCGAGTATTTTATTTTCTCATACTGTATCATGTCATGGACCGTTTGGGCACCATCATCTCCATCTTGCAGTCATACCGCCTGCACCGTGCAGCTTTCGAGGAATCGCATGACTGGTGTATCCAGGCCGCGCGGTGCACCTCGGGCTCTGTTCCGACGCAAACAGCGCACAACACATCCCCGCAGGCTGCACTCGCTCTGCACGCTGCGCTCTGCTGGGCTGTTGACGGGCCGCGAATTATCCCGACCCCGACCAGAGTAACGGTTTACACTCTCATGACACGCGAACGCATTTTTCACCTGCGTACAACACATATCTCATACAGAAAAATATGGAGAGTAACCCCGTTATGTATGAACGCCGTGCAGATGGTGTAGGAGAACTAGGGTCTAAAGAACATGCTGATGATCAAAGGTTTGCTATGTTCTAATACCGCGGACTCTCGATTATTCGAGACCACCTTATTATTTTAATTTTGTGAGCTATTACGCATATTGTTTGTAACAGCTACACCACCTTCCAAAACCAGAACAGAGGTGAAAGTAATTTCTTTGTAACGGATGTTTTTTTTATTTGAGGTATACAACTTTAAAATGAAATAAAACACATAAAAATCGTGGTATTTTTGGAAAGATAATTATATGCCATTAGTGTTTGAATATGATTTCGCAAAGATGGACGCCGTGACTAGATCGGCAACTGTTGCCGTATATCGTTAATAACGCAGCGAATGTTGGATTCCATGTCGTCTATCGTCTCTGGTTTATCGGCGTAGACTACCGACTTCATATATCCCCGCAGACAAAGATCCAAAGGTGTTAAATCAAAAGATCTTGGAGGTCAACCCACAGGTTCATTGCGCGATATTTTGCAATCATCAAATATGTCCCTCAATAAATCGATTGAGGCGCACGCTCTGTGACATGTTGCGTCGTCTTGTTGAAACTACTGCTCCTCCACATCTATGCCATTCAATTGGGGAACGAAAAAGTCAGTAATCATGGTTATAGCGAACTTCATTGACTGTAACGTTCTGGCCGGTATCAATTTTGAAGAAATATGGACCAATGATTCCAACGGCCCGTGAATCACACCAAACAGCGCCCTTTTGTTTATATAATGCCGTCTCAATAACTGCTTGTGGATTTTCTCCACCCCAAAGGTGACAATTTTGCTTGTTGACGTAACCCTTTAAACAAAAATGAGCTTCATAGCTTAATAAAATTTCCAAAACAAATTTGGTACCTCTTGGTACTGACTTAAGTCTATTTATGGCAAAATGGCAAACCAAACTGAACACAAAACTGTTGTCAGCTGTCAAATTGGCTGTCGCTGCAAAAAGTGTGAAGAACAAATCTCTAAAATTAAAAAACAGCCATTAGTTTGCTAGTTTTGTTATAATTCTCCCTTCAAAAAATGTTCGAAATAAAATAAGAATGATTCCATTTAGATTAACACTAGTTGACTGTGTCTTCGGTCAAAGCAACAATGAAGATTTGCGTAAAGTGTGCACGGTGGTGCATTGGTGCAATTGAGCATGAAACACGAGTCCGGTACAGTGCCTAGTGAAAACAATTGAAACAGTACCTAGCTGAACTAAACATGAAGTAAATATTAGTTCAGTAGTCGGCAATGTAGATGTAGATAGATGGAGGATAATTAGATTATAGGGAATTGAGCTAAAAGCTATCGAGCCCGACTATTCAGCCGACGAGGCTGACAAACAACATACGATCATTATTACACATAGGTATAATTGTGCGGACTTGTGAAACCGAGTAATGCACTGTTATTTGCGTCAAACGTTCCCGTCGTTATATTACCTGGAGTAATCATAGATTGCCGTGGAATGCGCGCGTACCGCGGCCCACTAGATCCATCTCGGCGCTCGGCGCAGCTCGGACCAGACGGACGATATTAAACACTGTAATTATGATTCAAATTTGTATCAAGTTGGCTTCTGGAATTACAAGCTTGCCAAGTGTACCATAATGAATTTGCAGTGTTCACCTCGCGGCGCACCGTAACTTTGAAGGGAAAATAAATCGTGGTGCCGCTGCGCAACGCTCGTTTGTTTGTGATAGTGTTTTGTTTTCCTACAGACGCGCGTTTTTTAATAATCCGGAGATTGGTGCAGAGGCATTTTAATTTTTAATTTTTTTCGCCGCTTTTTTGCCTCCGCCCAAAAATAATTTAGATCTAACAAATTCCAAGCTCACACTGAAATTTTTAATACCACTGCTATTGATCCCAAAATTCATAAAAATGATATTTTTCTATAATTACAATAAACAGTTTTTAGCAAATAGAAAGGAAATTAAATTTTACCAAAAAATATCCTAATAGTTTTTAATTTTTCAACTCGATAAAATTATCACACTAAAATTTCTCTCGTGGGTAATTCTTTACTTTACCCACGTATGAAGTAAAATGTTTTATCCAACACCTCTTAAATGCAAAAGTTATTAAAGAAATATTATTTGACAGAGACATATGCTTTAAATTGTCTAAATTAAAATTTCATTCTGTTGTATGATCTTTTTCAATATATTTTCTCCTTCCATCTCTTATACTATTTCATAGTTCATTCATATTCTGTATTCGTTTTGTTGGTCCAAACTTAATATTGTTCTTATTATTTTGGTTCCATTATTCTGAAATCTTCTTCAACTTGTTATGTCATTGTCAAAGTACATTATGTAAAGTAAATAAATATAACATCACGCCATTTACTTATTTCTGCTAGGGGTTATGTTCCACCGATAGACTCTAATTTCGATTTATATTGTTGTGGCGATAGAATTTTCCAATTTTAGTCCAGTAGTCAATGAGTTTCGTTGGGTCTGAAAAATTATAAAAAGACATCTAGAAGCAAATTGATGGAATCGTTCCTTTCATTCTCCAATTATTGTTAAACATTATTGTCGAAAGATTTCGTCTTTTTTCTCCTGTGCTTTGTTTAGAATTTTGAGTCCTGCCGGAGGACATAAAACCCAGCGCACATCGTACCTACCTGATCCTTTGTCCGTATAAATTTTGACAAATGTGTCAGACATTATAAATACAAGGGAAGGCATACGCAACACGAGTAAGGTAGCAATTACCGTAAAAAACAAATCGCCAGTGTATTAATGTATGTGCGCAGTGTTGTCGAACCGGGATGCTCATGTAGAACTGCTCCTCGGCCTCACATAATATGAAGAGTGTATGGTGCAGTGGATGTACGGTTGGATGGGTGGAGGGTTTGTTTGTAGGACGTCGGGTTGGCGGCGGCGCTGTGCGGACACCGTGCAGCGTGTTATCGGGGCCGCTGATCGAATATAACTTATTATTAGTTCGAATCGTCTCGCCGTGGACCGCAAACGAGTTTCTGGATACGACAGTGGCTACCAAACTATATATTTTATACTGTATCCTATAAGCATTACTCCAACTATATTAGCAATTAGTTTTGGAACAGATTGTCTGGTTGCTTAAAAAAATTGACATTTGTAGGTGCATCATTTGATAGCAGATAAACATAAATCATATATTGGTTGAAAAACCCAAAATTTCGGTTTTAGAATACTACAAATTTTTGTAGATTTTTAAAGAGTTTTGTGTGTATCACATTTAACGGTTCGCCAACCTAAATGTATTTTAATTATCTACAAATACTGATATCAGAATTATGTAAAAAAAAAAGTACATATTTTTGTCTTGGAATAATTTGCTAAATATTTTCTAGTTGCCAACTAGATTTGATGCACTTACTGCAATAATGTTCTCGCGGTATTAGATTTATAAATATTGTAAATTCAAGAAATATAAACAATTATTTAGTGTTGATAAAAAATTTTGAAGTCTCGACTCACACAACAACATTTAACCAAATATACAAATGCAACCGAATGGTTTGGGTTCCATTAGATAAAAATGCTTAACACTTTGATCGAGCCACTTGCTGAAGTGATGCTGACTTCTGATGTTGCTCAGGACACGATGTAGACAAGAAACGTAGAATTTACCCCAATAAACACTTGTGTTGTACTGCAATATTTTGTTTTATTGTTTTATGTTTTCTATATTATAATCACTTGTTTATGATATTGTTTAGTGAACATAAAGTGGCTCTTTATGCACCACTCCATAATGATAAAGTAAATAAAATTTCAAAATAATTTTCATTAATTTATTTAGTAAGTAATTAAATAGGAACATCATTAGGAATAGAAACAATTTGGAGTATTGTGGTATTAATATTATTTTAATGATTTCTTCCATAACAACAGGTCAGAATGATCGAGATGTGAAATGACAGCTCGCATATTTTTCTTTTTTTTTTTTTTGAATAATTAATAATAAACAATAAAAAACTTAGTAACCAAAGAAAAAAGTACACTTCGATACTATCAAATTAATTCATGTTAACGTCATGAGACAAATATAACTGTCGTTCTAAGCTATTTAAAAGTAATCTGCAATGCAGTAAAAACATAAAATATTGTAAGTAACACGTACATAATACGGTTTTACTGACTAGCCCTTTTATGTGCCTCGCGCTGCGCAATTTATATTAGAAAATTTATAAATGGTACAAATAAACAAATTATTGCTATTATTATTAATTAATTTGTACCTATTTTCCTATTTTTTAACGTGGAAAATTTTAATGGTAGTTCGCAGCTAACAACTTTAGCTTGGTTTAAATTTAAATATTTTTGAGAAATATAAAGACTGTCAAATTACCTAAACGGTAAATAAGCTCGCCTGTAGTTCTCTCGTCATAGCTGCAAGTATCAGTGCTTTCAATTTAAACAGTCGTAACTGAACCAACAGTTAGTGAAGAGTCCTGTGTATCTCTCCTCCATCCTGACACAAAAATTATGCATTTAATCTCGTGTGAGCACAGCATAAAGTTTAACGTCCACTGGTACAGTAAATCGTTACTTATCCAGCGGCTACCGGCCATGGCCAGCCTCGATGTTAATAATTATCAGAACGTGCAGGCTGTGCGCGGCAGTACACACACACACATACACACACGTCCACGTTGCCCGCCGCTGCCGCAGCAGTTGACTTGTGTACGCGACGTGCACAGAGCCTGCAGTAATTAGTTCGCCTCCTGGTGCCCTGAATCGCCGCCGAGTTGGACCCAATTATCCTCCGTTGCTTCGATGACACTTTGGGCCAAAGAGGCATTTTCTACCAGGAGAATCTTCGTCTTGCTCTGCACTAGGCTTCTAGATGAAGCTTGGTATTCTTCCCAGTGTAAAAGTGTCCTACTACCAGTAAGATTCCAAGAAGATTGAATTCGTTCCGAACATCCATCAACATTGTCGTCTAACAATCCGTAAAATTTACGAAATTGAAGACAAATCAATGGAGAAGCTGAACAGCATGCTACAAGATGAGTTCTCGGAGTCCTTCCAGCAGTGGAAAAGGTGGTAGGAAAAATGTATAGCTTCTCAAGAAATGTGCATTGAAAAGGACAATGTCCAATAACTTAAATATATATTTTTAAATCAATCCAAGAACTTTTTAATCTGCCCTCATATAGGCTCGTAATGTTTAGCAAATAATACTGTAAATGTTGCTTAGTCTATAGCATGGTGGTAAAGCATCGAACTGTGGACCATGCGATCCTCAATTTGTTCCCATAATCGACAAACACTCAATAAATAATTGGGTAAATGGTATGGTCTCATTAAAGTATAATATTAGTTTTGATAAGTTGGAGAAAGGGCATGATCTAACATTATCCTTATTTATAGCTCATTGTAAGGACAAGGAAGAGTGTTATTTCCCGCTGAATAATGTCTGAAAGATAAAATTGTGAGTTGTTATATAAACTAAATGGTGAATAGTTGAATGGTGACAGTGCTAATATGGCTCGGCTGTCAAACGGAAAGATGAAAGACTTAGTAACTAGTCACACCTCACTAACCTTTCCTGTTTGCTTATGCGTCAATGCGTCATGTCCATATGTTTATATATTTATGTTCTATTATTATACTGACTAAACGTACCTATAGATTGTAGATTGCACTTTGTGATGTCTATTTTAAGATGGCTTTGAAGATGCGACTATACAGGGTGGTTTAATTGCTACTAAACATAACACTATATAGGTCAAATTTAAAGACAGAAATGGGAAATATTGTTTGAACGTTTCACTGATTTCTGTATATCTGGAACAAGACTTACTTCTCTAATAATAGAAATAACTACATCAATAAATAAAAATAAATAATACTCGTATCTTCTGAAAATGTCATTCTTTAATATGTGTCCCAATTGAAAAGTAATTTTTTTAAAGGATGAGCGTTTCTTGATAATAGTGGTCCATGTTCTTATATTGTTTGATACGAAATCTATGGCATGAGGTATTGTAGTGCCCAAAACAAATTGTTTGTATTCCTTTGTTTACCAAAATTAAGATTTGCTTCAAGCATTTGGTGAATAACTTAGCTATAATTGTCTGTTTCTTTAGCGAGGAATAATAGGATGTTCAAAAAGTTTCGGGACGGTGAAAAATCTCAAGAAATACACATTGAATCAAAAAACAAAAACACGTGTTTAATACCTATTTTTTCAAAACCCTATCTCATGTCAACAAGCACGATCCCCACCGCCACCCCCTGGGGGTAGGGCAGGGGGCCACTTTGAAATCTTAAATGGGAATCATCGCGAATCAGAAAAAAGGTTCATACAAAACCTACTTAGTTTTAGCCGTACTGTTGGACTGTATAATAAAAAATGGGGGTTCCCATTTAATATTTCATAGTGACATAAGATAAGTCCCGGAACTTTTTGAACATTCAGTATATAAAGCATTTGAAAGTAGTTGCGTATGACCACTGTCCATTTCATCATCACCACCCTGTACCGTCCAGCATCACCACATAGCTGGGCTGAGTTACACCTTCTGCCTCATGGTGTAGGTATAGATATATGACAGCGAGGAGACAATAAGATTGTCAGCGATTAGCTAATTGGGTGTCGAGTGTCTGTAGGCCGTATTGCACGTGTGCGCGCGCGGACAATCATAGAACGTGGCAATTTGCCGGCCCGGCCTCTTCCTGGAACGGCGGCTTCGGGGAACGGCCGCGCCGCGCCGCCTCCAGGCGTGGGCGGCGGGAAAAATGCACGCGCCTTGCTGCACAGCCATCTCGCCTCATACCATACGGGCACGGGGTTATTTATTGTTAGAGAGGAACCTCCGCGAAATTCGTTGCATCACATTCGCCGATGTCGATGAGCCGTGTTACTTGAGCTATACGAGAATGTTTTATTGCTATTGCTTATTAGTAAAAGTTAAGTGTGCTAAGAGAGAGAGCTTCTGGTAGCTTGAATCTCTTTTACTACAAGTATTAATAAATTAATTATCAATATAAACAGTGGCATTTCGCCAGGACCGCTCCAGTCGGATGTTCATTTTATACCCAGAATAAAGGTGGCCAAGCATAATAAAGGTTTTCAAAACAGATAGATAGATAGATGTCAGGTTTTCAAAATATCTTCAATTATTTATGAAATAAATAAATATACACTAGACAGTCTGGCGTCGCTATTACTTATTAGTAAAAGTTAAGTGTGTTAGGAAAGAGAGCTTCTGGTTGATTGAATCTCCAGTGATTTCTCTTGTTGTCCAAATTCTTAGGAATATAAAAACCATTGCCAGTATTCTCTCCTTTACTACAAGTATTAATAAATTAATTAACAATATATACAGTAGCAAATCGCCAGGACCGATCCTATCGTATGTTCATTTTGTGCCCAAAATAAAGGCGGCCAAGTATAATAGAGATTTTTAAAAATCTTTAATTATTTATGAAATTAACAAATTAACCCTGGACAGTCACACTTGTTTTACCGTTACTCAAACGTCATACTGGGGTCTGGGAAACCTCAAGAAAAGAAAAACTACTTTCCCTTAACCAGGTGTAATTTTTCTAGGAACATTACCTATGGAATATTTGTTTAGGTTTATGGAAAGACATTAAACAGTTAATAACCTTTTGAAGCATATATTGTTTTGAAAACACAGCATTTTTCTAAAACTTAACTTTTTCCTTAGACCCCAGTGTAGCATTTCGGGGTTAATAAAGTATTATTCTTTGAAATAACTAATAAGTTTGACTGACTGCTAACACATGTACCCTAATACATAGTTTATTTTATTAAAAATATATAAGTATATTTATGTCAATACCAATAAATTACCGAAACAGAGGGTTCAGGCCTGTAAAATAGGTGGATATTCCATAATATCGTGACAGTGCGTAGTAATTAGTGCAAATTTGATAGGACCTGTGGCGAAATCACGGTAATCGTGTTTGTAGTTGAATGTATTAGCAAATTCTCTGTTTTCCTCTTGGACACGCTATTGCGAAAAGCATCATTAAACATTTGGAAAATTATGTATTTTTAATGATCGGAGGCCTGCATAGAGTCATATCGGAAAATGGTGTTCAGTGTCGCTCCCGAGAATATCTTAAGTTATTGTTATTTTAGTTTGAATCATTCGTTCATTTCCTTGTATCATCCACAGGCACAGTACACGTATTTTATTTAATTGCCAGTTATATTGTCGCTTCTCACAAAACACAACTATCTACGCCAAACAATACTATAATTTTTACTATAATTATTTAGTATTATTTGAAATACTTGAAATAATATAATGAGGGCGTTTTTTTTTTATAAGAACAAAGATGGCTGATAGTTTATGATAGGCCCAGAAAATTGCATTAAACTTCAATTTAAATAATACCTCTTTACCTTCCGGTCTCCTATCCAAGTTAAACTATGCTCATAATAAAGCATATTGCCGTACTGTCGGCCTATATTAACTTTAAAATTCTTGAAACTTCGGTACAGACCTTTATTTAATTTGCGATTTCTTGTAATATTTGTATTGTTGCCAAATGGCGATGTAGAAATAAGGCTGTGAAAGAAAGGATTATTTCCAGATTGGGCTCCAGTAGAGAAGTACAACGAATCCCCTTGCACCCCAAAGCCCCTGCAGGTGTGTTCATCTCCAAGGCACATTTTTAATAATATCCGTGTCCCAGACATGACATAGTGAAAAGCCAACTGACTTAGCCCAAAGCAATCCATTAACCCAACCAAGTCATCCTAATATCCGCCCCTTCCTCCACATCTTCCATTTCTTTGGTTGATACCGTCGAGTCCACGTGCAATACAAATACAGATCGTGATAAAATAAACGTGTTCGGAACATTTATACCATCGCTGGTTGAGCTTGGCCGCCTTGATCATAACGTTTCATTCATAAGATCATAGACGTGGTGCACAATTCTTTTGTCAAAACAAAAGACAAGTCAAACAATAATGAATGAATGAACAACGCCTGAAATTTTAACGGAAATGGCAATGTCTAAAAAATAAGTAACCATCTCTCAAGAAGAAAAGAATGAATGTTTGGGTTGCAGACAGAAAGACAGGGACAGAGACTACAGAGAGGATTGTGTGGCCCAGCACACAATGACGTGTGCGTTTATTTTTATTTGTTAACACGAAATTTATGTTTTTGTACACCCCTCCTCCCACGCACTATCGCTGCCCACGGTCGCAGCAGTAAACTGAAGCGTGTAATTTCACACAACCTTTCAGATACAAAAAATTATAATAACACTGCGAACACCCAACAGAAATTGCTATTGGTACAATGCAAACAGGAACGTTGACTTTAAATATAATGAAAGAAATTTTTATCCTACATCTGGAAAACAATAACAAGTAAAACATTCGAAATAATCCGTTAATTTATCCACAAAATGTACCACAAATCGGGATCTGCGAAAGCAGCGTGTTACACAATAGTACTATATTGTGTTATTAGCAAAATCATATTTACTCCGAATGAAACATAGAATTTTTTTCTTTTTATACAGGAATTAGAAATATGATTAATTAAAAATGATCAAAACTTTTAAAAATATACATTTCTAGTTATGGAATATATTATTTTATCCAACACCTCTCAATAAATGCTCTATAACTATAGCGATTTTAAACAAGCAAAGTAACAGATTATCCACTAGTGGGTATAATTTTGAGGAAACCCACTAGTGAGTATTTTTTTATTTATAACAATAATAATAACACACAACACCTTGGTAACTACTTCGATTGACATTTTAATTTAAAAATTTAAAGCATATGTCACTGTCAAATAATATTTCTTTTATAAATTTTTCATTTATTAAGAAGTGTTGGATAAAACGTTATACTTCACACGTGGGCAAAGTGGAATTACCCACTGGATAAAATTATCACACTCAGCCTTCGGCTTCGTGTGCTAAAATTTCTCTCGTGGGTAATTCCTTACTTTGCCCACTTGTAAAGTAAATAACTATTTTCTACTCCTGTATAAAATATATCCCCATTATTTCAATTAATACCTATAATTCACTGTAGTGCATTATGGATTCATAAATCCATAAAGCCAGAAATCCACAACTCATTATTATTTTAAAGTCGTGATCTGGATCACGTAGCAACGGCCGTCTGACAAAATTGATATGTAGTCAATTGTCATTGTGTCATTTTTCAAAGTGTGTATTCAACGAATTTCAATCATCAAAAGTGATTGCAGAATTTACAGGAGTAGAAAAAGTATAGTATTATATTCGGTATTATGGTCATTATTTATTTGGATGATTCATTTTCGTAAATAATGACTATCATAATCCCTCATATAATAATATACTATTGTTATGTTTGTGTATTTGTATTATTTTTAACTGCCAAATTATTGAATTACAACCTCATTATTCTTCAAAATATTTTATTTTGTCTTCAAATAGCTATTTCCGTTCCTTTCTGGTAAAGATTCAGTCATCATCGCAGAGAAAACGCAAGAAACAAAACAATAATAAAAGCATCACCGAGAAAACAATACACAAATCAAAAAACAATTACAATCCCTAAATCACACCAACACACTCCAAAGTCAGCATTACACAGCACAACACAAACAAAACATCTTCCACCCCCAAAGTCAAAACCCATCCATAGCTTATAGCCGGCGATAGCGTTTTATCATCCCATGATTAATGATCCGAGTCGGCCGTGGCTGAACACAACCCACAATTTGTTAGACAATGAGGTGCACCACGTGTCGCGACGCACGTGCAGCCAGCTCCACGTGGCCACAGGAACATTGATCATGAGTTGTCTGTCATTGCTGTACTTGGATGGTTGGTGTGTTTGTCTGCGGATGGACTTGGGTAATGATATGTCTATATTGGACAATACAAGGTGCGGATGACATCTTCAAAACAATATAAATATATCATCACGCTTTTACTCGCTCTAGGTGTGGCACTCTTCTTAAGAGTAGAACGCGGTATATGACAATTTTTTTCCCTGAAATGTCGTCGAATTATGTATTCGAAAGATTAATAAGTAAATTTGTGAGCCGTGGGAATTGAACTGAGAGTCTCTTGACCCACAGTACGAGACGATAACATAGAGCTATTAAGAGTAGATTTCGAGATATGACATATCAAATTAAGTGGTGATAATTTTCGGAATTTCTTTACAGTATTTTCGACTGTTTAGAATTGCATTTATAAAATGTTATGTTGCAATTTTTGATAGTAGTTTTTAACAGATAAGTACATTTTAAAATCCTTAGATCCTGGAATTGATTTCACTATTTTCATGATGTCTGTTTTTTGTGTGTGACGATTTTTCATCTATGATAACTCAAAACATAATGATATCAATTTCAAATTTTATATTTTAATACTTTGGACTAGAGGTTTGACCTGCTTCGCAGGTCTGACCTCTAGGCTCCGCGTAACTGAACAAGATTTTAACAAATTATGCTTTGGTACCTCGTTAAAGAAAACATTACAATCAGAGTAGAACGTGTAGAAATAATGCGATGATAGAAGTAAAATAGAAATAAATAATGCAAAATGTATGTAAAAACGGAAATTTGCCAGAAAACTTGATGTTATATCTTTATTTACATCTATTTAAACAGAATATGCATAAAACTAAATAAAATTAAATTAACATTCAGCAAATTAAACAATATAGAAAAAATACTGATCCTCTGTTGCAGCCTCTTGGTTATTGGGGCGTAAAACTAACAAAAAACTTTTTTAGGGGCCAAACAAGAAAATCCGAAATTAGTAAACCTGAATACATCACTTACGATTTATATTTATATTTTAGGATAACAAAAAAATATATAATAAGAGTGCTTTTTACTTACATTTGCACCTCATTCTCTATATGTTTCATTTGAAATATGTTTTTTTCTTTCTGCATTAGAAATGTTAGAATCAATCTCTTGTATTTACTCTTCCGCTTGCACGTCGTTTCCATCTTCACTCTCGATACTTAAAATATCGTACAACTCACTTTCAGTTAAAAAACACTGAGACATGTTAATTATAAAATCAACGTAACTGGTATAGTGGGGTCAACAGAGATCCCCATTATTATTATCTCCTCAACTAAGTAATATTAGATTCGTATGACCGTCATTAAGTCGAGTGTGTCGATTAATGAAGCTACTGAAAAACTCAAACATTTAGTTTAAATTTTTGACACTAAACAACTAGATTTAAAAACACTGGGGTCTTCAAAGACCCCCCTCACTATACCAGTTAAGGGTTAATATTCATAAAAAAAATTAAATAAAGTAGTAATTAAAACAAAGTTTTCCTAAACATACCAAAGGAATTACCAAATACGTCAAGCGTGCATGAGGCTTATTGAAAATAGTTCTCATTTGTGAGTGTAATATCCATGACGTGTCTATTCTTCTTCTTGTATTAGTATTGAATACAGTAGCCACGAATCAAGACTAGATATATCCATAGGATAAAAAAGCAGGGAGCATTATCGCAGCCAATGAGGCGAACAATAACCCAATTTGTCAGGCGATCTTAAAGTCGCATCCTCACTCCACAATCAAAACCAACAATTTATTTACACTTCATCATAAAAAAGAGCAGCAAAAAAACAAGCGAGCCTTTAACTTTAACTAGTTAACATCGCTCGATGTTCAACGTCCGAAAATCGCCAGTCATGGCCAACCACGGCGCAGGTATTCGTTCGCGCACCCAAATTGAAAAGCTGACAGGCTCTCAATACAGCTCATTATACTGTATCATTACAATTACAGGCCTGACGAATTGAGATATCAGGGCAGGGGAGACAAAATGGCGGCTGATTATAAAGCAAGGGGCGCGTGGTTAAATTTTGCGGTTCATTTGCTTGGTGACAATGTGCAATCAGGATGACATGTATTTAGCGATTTCAATGGAGATGTAATCTCGGCTTTCCCCTTTTAGGATCTTATTAGATTATTTTTAATTTTGGTATTGTTTATTTTTATTTCGAGCAAGGAAATTTAGGATTTTTAATAATCAGGACATGGAAATTTTGTCACCATTGTCAAAGACTTCATTTGCATTACGACACAATTTGTTTGATTTTAAATTAATTTCTACACACGCCCAGGGAACAATATTTTAATCAAAATTGTCCCACACGTCGGAATTCTTCATCCTTCGCCATAAAACAGTCATATTTTTACATGAATTCTTATTATTTCTAAAAAAAAAACATCCTTTAGTTTTACATCCATTTTAACCTAAAAAAAACTCTTGGATTATAGATGACGCGTTCTTTTTTGAGACTATAAACTATGTTCTCTATTTTGGGATTTATCTACTTCATTTCATTACAAAAATGGACAATTGCCATTAAGAGTGATTTGTAATAGAATAATTATGTTCATGACAACAACCACGAGCTCTGTTTTTGGGTTTTTTTTATGTGTTGTAGCCTCGGTTTTAGAACTGTACAATTATCTAAAAGAATTTTATTTACCAATGCTTCAAATAAAAGTGGTAGATAATATGTTTCTCTGTAACTTATACTCGAATAATTTTTTAATAAAGTGATTTTAAAACATTGTACAGCGCTAAAATCTAATCATAAACTCTGCTCTTAAAACACCCAAAAATAGAGCTCGTTATACCGGCAAATATGTTTGAGAATGAAGATTAATCTAGCAATAATTATAACCATTATGATACAATGGGCACCAGCTGATAAATTAATTGGTTAATAAATTCCATTAAGTGAAATTTGTGGTAGAATGGTTAGGATGATGATCAAATACCTTTAAAAATTTAGCTGTTTCTAGAAATAATTTTTGTGTTAAAACTTAAAACAGCAAAATACAAGCAATATGAATGAATTCATAACGTCTGAAATTTTACTTGATTGTAAATTTTCAATAAATGAAATTTGTGGTAGAATAGTTAGTTTGATAACAACAATATATCACCAAAAATCATTAAAGAATTAAACTGATTCTAGCAATAATAATCGTATAAGTATATATCATACTAAATCTGAAACAGGGAAAAGTATAATTTAGGAACAGCTACATCGCGAATAAATAGGAATAGTTAGTAAAATTATAAAAGACTTTTGGATTGAGTTCTGTATATATTTTATTTAAATACAATGTTTCAAGTTATTGTATATATTATTCTTCATCAAGAAAAACAAATGAATCACGTTAGAAATATGTTATTCATTTGTTTTCCTGAAGAAGAATTATAGACCAAAATTCGAAACATCGTACTTAATTACGGAATTTAATGCAAAAGTCTCTTATAATTTTTCTAAAATGAGTTTTGAAACTGATAAAAGTAGAAAGGGTTTTGATGATTAGTGAGCGAAACTATCGAGATCTGCTTAAGTAGAGTGTCACACCGATAATAAAAGAATGACGTGATGGCATTATTATTTATTTAAATTATGTTGAACAGTTGAAGAAGTGCAAAGAGCATCTTCTCGTGTTCCCCATCCGAATATTAAAAGTGGCGTCCGAAGTCCAATAACAATAGTGGCATTCCTGAAGCGATCTTAATTTTTTGTTCATGAAAATAAAAGTAGAAAAAACCCGGTGAACAAAGAGGCAGATAAGAGAGAAGTAAGAAGTAGCAGCATGTGGATGTGATGTGTTCAGAAGCCTCTTTAGCTCGGCGGGTTAGTGCGCGATGCTACCGCCAGATAGCGCCCTTGTCCAATAGAAATATAATCTGATAAGCGGCCAGCCCGGCAGCTCATTGTGTGCGTCTGAATGAGATCTGCTGGTGCTTTGCTCTGCCCCAGGCAGCGGAATCTGAATGTCATCGCAGCACACAATCAAATGCGCAACCAAAACTGACACCACATTCTATACTTACAACTTACAAGACTTGTTACACGCTACTTATTCTTCTTCAGCTTACGCAACGGGCATGAGACGATCATGAACATTCCTTAACATTTTGTTTAAAACTTGAGAACTTTGTTTACTGTTTTTAACTATAGGTACTCTAAGTCCCCAAGAAGTGTTGACAGCAGAGTGCCACATCTATAATGGTTGAACGACTTATTCTCCTTCGGCTAACGTAACGGACATGAGACGATCATGAACGCTATAGCATTTCTTAACATTTTGTTCAAAACTTTGTCATTTCATTTTACTGTTTTTAACTATACTCTAAATCACCAATAAAGTATTGACAGTAGAGTACCACATCTAAAATGATTAAACGACTTATTCTTCTTCGGCTCAATTAACGGACATGAGCCGATCGCATTCCTTAACATTGTGTTTAAAACTTGGGAATTTTATTTTCCTGTTTTTAACTATACTCTAAGTCACCAAGAAGTATTGACAACAGAGTACCACATCTAAAATGATTGACCGGCTTATTCTTCTTCGGCTTACGTTTTTAGCTATACTCTAAGTAAGTTTCCAAGAAATGTTGACAGCAGAGTGCCACATCTAAAATAGTTGCTGTGATGATATATTTATTTATAATAGGTATATATAATCAAGAAACATACCATAAGGTGTAGGGTGTGAAAAATTTCTTATTCATCGCTATCCTTTGTGCATCCTGCACTGTAACGTTCCTCATCTTCAAAGTTTTGTTGATGGTATCCCAGGTGTCTTTTGGGTTTCCACAATCCCTCTTTTACTTCACGTTTGTCATCCAAATTTGCTGTACGGGTATCGATTAATTCATTTTTATCATATGGCTCCATCATGCTAGTTGTTTTGTTTTCTATGAAATTTATTACAATTATTTTGTTCAACATTGTTATCCCTTGTAGGTATCTTAGATATTTCATTTCCAACGCCTGAATTTTCCTTTTCGTTATTTGAGACAGTACTCATGACTTACAACTGTATGTCAATGTAGATCTATATTCAGGGTGTTATTTTCAAATGGAATCTATATTTTCTGTTTTTACAGAAATGAAGCATTTAGTTGCGTTTTTTGTATGCTCTTTTAATATTATCATATACATTTTTCTGCTCGCCTTGAAGAAGACACAAGTGGTGTCGAAACGTCGGCATTGTAGAAAATACAAATATTTGACTGGATCCCGGTCATTATTTTTTCACATGACTTCTCCAATCGAATAAGCGAGATATTTATTGGTTCCATTTAAAAATAATACCCTGTTTAGTGTTATACAATGTTACTTTTATTTTTGTACTCATTTTTTCCCTTTGAATCTGTCATGAAAGATTCTTGCTATTTTGTCTATTTTTTCATTTTAAATAATTCCCTGTTTAACATTATTTTCTATTGGAACGAGTATTGTCATTTACCTATATAGCATTCTTTTCTTATACTGCGTGATTAATATAATTTTGGGCGTTTTAAGAGAAGTGTTTAATCACTGTTTTAGCGCTGTACAATGTTCTAAAATAAATTTATAAAAAATAACGTTAAATAAAGAAGTAGATAATATATTTCTCTGTAACTTCTATTCGAAGCATTTTCTTGTAAAATAATTTGTAAATATGGTACAGAGCTAAAACACTTCTCTTAAAACATCCAAAAACAGAACACTACATTATCCCACATACAGAAATTATAATGTTATTTATTAAGTTTCTGTACATTGGCCGACATCGAATAAAATATCTCTCCACCTATACCTAGTTAAAATTTCCACATAGTGGCGATGTCCGCAGAGTACGATGATTTTGTGTTAGACAGGCATGAATATTGATCAGCATTCAGAAATCGCCTAGAGCAATTTGAAAGTGTGAGCGATGTTCGGATGTTTTAGAGAACAAAAACCGTTTCGGTGGCCAGATTGGGGTGAGGGACGCAGAGACCAGAAAACATCGCTACTCTGCCCCAGGCGCTCGCAAACGGTCACCCATGCGGCGTATCTTGGATAAACAAAACACACGAGACACCACGCTCCAAAAGGGTCGTTTATATTTTATAAAAACACACACTGCTTACCGAAATTAATTTCGCTGTTTTGAGAAGCGTTTATGTTGTGTTTTCTCCAAAAATAAATTCGCGGCAAGCAAGAAATCACTCTCCTTCAGGATTCTAGTATTTCACGAATATGTGCTATCTCGTATACCTCTTGATTGATATTTTCGCTGATGCTTTTGTTCCTCAATGAAAGTACCATCCTTTTTGATGAATGTAAACTTGTGTGTTAAATTTTCTTCTTTCCGTAATCTTTGTAATGGTTTTAAATTTTTTTCAGCATTATTTTGTTGATATTACGTTTCTTAAGAAACTGGAGCTAGTATTTTCCAACTTTACCAATCTGATTTCCCATAAGTTTCTGAAGATGTCTATCAAACAGCTTTGAGTTTCTTTCTATTGTTAAATCTATTAATTTTTCTTTGATGAATAATTTCCGTTATAATTTTCGCAAAGCTAATTTCACAGAACATAGAATTATATAATTTAATGATATACTCGGATGTAATATTGGTCCGACTTATTTTTGTCTTTTTCCTTTCTAAATGAATTCAGGAGATTAAGATGTACTATCAAAGAAAAAATCAAGAATGTATGTATGTATGTATACATAATATTACTTTAAATTGCTACTTACCTTATATGATGCTATGAGTATTGCCTACATAGTTCTTGGTACAACTACTAGCCGGTGCCCGATAGATTTGTAGTTGTCAAGTTAACCTTGTTCCATCTTGAAATGGTAACGGGAGTAAGTACCGATTCATAAAAATTAAGAATGCTTAAAATAATTATATTGAAAATATTGAAAGCAGTACCAAGTCGAATACTAGTACTTTTGAAAATATGTTAATCTAAAAAAGAAAGCTTTCATATACTTGGTATTGTCACTTATAAGTTATATCAATGTTAAGTATGCATTTTTCAAAGAAACGAAACATCGTCCTCAATCTCTAGAAATCACTAAAAATTGAAATAACTATTACAAATTCCCTAGTATAGTTTGATCGATTCATGTCCATCCTACCAATGTGTAAGTACCCGAAGTAATGATGGCTGTCTGGGCGCTGGAAGGACGTGCTCGAAGACGCGTCCTGCACCCCTTTGCACTCTCCCTTCCCCCCGTATCTGCATACCCCTTGTCGACACCCGTCGATCAATCAACACCCCGATTTGTATTCACCGCACGTTCGCATAATCTGAGTTTTGCGATATTTTATCTTGACGCTTGCACTCGTCTGTCTGCTTGCTCACCCACAGACAGACAACAATTCCTAGAATATATCCAAATAAATAATAAAGAATCAATCAAGGAGAATAGTTTTTCCTTGTTTTCTGTTAAGTAATTAACGTATTTTGTGACTTCTAACATACTGCTTTAAAAAGGTCGTGGAAAATTGAAATAGACGATATAACCTATTGACGACAATTTAATTTAATTTATTTAATTTATCGGACTGCGAATCATAAGATCCTCGAGTCGATCCTCACAACCAAAAAATTTTTCGAAAATTTACACTACATAAAATTACCCCTGTGGCTCCTCCGCCACTACCATCCTTGGAATCGACGATTTGACTACTGGTAACCGCTCTTCAAGCGTAAAAATATACCGTGTGTCCCACGTAAATGTTGGCATAGGCAGTTAACATGTAAAGTCAGTTTTTTGTAAATAAAAAGTGTCCGGCAAAAAATTATGCATCCAAATTTTATATCACAATACTGCCAATATCCCTACATCTTATTTAATACATATTACTTTATTTTGATACTGCAATTTAATGAAATTAATAATAATAATTCCTAATTTTCCGCCTACTCTTTTTATTGCTACTGACGTATAGTGCTTGCAATATATTTTAAATATTTTAATCTGTCACTGAGTCATTGAGTAGATTGCCGCACCCAGAAATGAGCAAATGACCTGATGACATATTTAATTATTTAATATGAAAATATAGTATTGGATCCCCTGGCCTGTACGTCTCATTTGAATTCTATACCCTATTAAATAAATAATAATTATTATTTTCTATTTGTAACGTAAAACATATTATTCTGAATTTAAAAAAAATATGTATTACTATACACCAACCAAGTTTGAAGGCAATAATACCTTCCTTATTTTTTATGAATTTGATGGATGTAAGTATATACAGTTAGAAAGAAATTGATAAATGCATCGAAACGTAGATTTTCGCATAAAACTGATTTGATTTCTAACGTTGTGATATATTATTAGTAGTTTAAACAGAATTGTCAAGTTAGTTTACTATTTCGCCGGACAACATTCCCTTTAGTGGCGCTAAAGTTCTACTCGGTACAATTTAGTGTTTTGGTTTTCCAAATAAAATTTAAAAGACTATCATTCCGTGACAAATATTTCCTTACACGTGAATTGTGTATTATTTATTTAAATTTTTAGTATCAATAAAACCGCGATGGACATTCTACATTGGAGCTATAAATCAGAGGAACTTATTGTGAGTGTCCATCGGCCAGCCAGTGGTTGTGAATTTATTGGCTGTTCCGTGAGAAATTGACAGATAAAACTCCTATATGTTTGCCGTACCAAGCTCGTATGCAATTCAGGCTTCCTTGGATTTTATTAAAAAGCCCAACAACAGGAATGTGAAGAGGGTGGATATTCTTGGAGGAATTTTAATTTTATGGAATACTTCAACTTTGCGGATCGCGTTTCTTGAACTCATTATGGCGGTCATACATTTGCATTCTCTAAAATGAATGTGTGGGGTAAATAGGCCTGTGTGGAGTCTGTCATTCTTTAATCTCATCTAGTCTTTAGTTTAAATTCTACAGGCGACAGGCGACAGTTGTCATTTCAACTGAAACCGAAACTAAAACATGTTTTAGGACAATGTGCACTCAGTTCGTCGCTGCGCTCCTCGTTATAAGACTTTAAACTTTAATCTACAATGAAAAACTAGTTTATTATACATGGTTCTATTCAGAATTTTATGTAGAATCAAATCTTAAAAAATATACGAGTTTTTCCATTTAAAATAAGGAAGTTGATGTCATTTCCGGATAAACAGGAAGTAATAAAAATTAACTATTAATGTAGTTCAATGCGCCTTTGAATGTAGTTTATAAATCTATAAAATAAGTGTAACTGGCTTAAAAATACAATTCTTTTGGGGGGTGTGCTTGTTTCAGGAAACCTCGGTATATGCTTATAAAGTTAAAGTAAAGTAAAGTGTAAAGAAAACAAATCTAACGAATTTTCATGTACAAATGGATCCATGAATGTTTTTCCTGTTTTTCTAGCTTATACTTCTGCCGCCGATATCATCCATCAATTAGCTTCAACCTTAAATTTACCCATGTGGTTATTTCCCAATAGTATCTTCGGAGTAGAGTAACCAATACTAATCTCGGGATTTCGGTATTTAAAAAAAATTGCTTCCGTATCTCCATATTCTGTTATAGGTATTAAATTACTGGATTTGCAGTGATCAATACTTGAATTTTGGTACTCAGTGCCAGTATTTAAAAGATTCTAGATAATAATTAACTGTATTAAAATTTGATCAAAGTTATTATAAATGTAAATACAAAGAAACGGGTAAATACAGAAACTTAAAGTTTTACTTAATTTTACCCTAAAAGTATTTAAATTTCTTTATTAATTAATTAATCATGCTGTACAAAGGTCACAACTTAACATTTAACATAAATAAATACCGTGATTTAAACACCGGAGAATACTCCGGGATCCCGGGATATCGAATCAGAAGCCACACCTAAAATGGGTAAATGGCGTAATGATATATTTATTTATTTTAAAATGAAAAAGTGATATGCAGAAATGTTTGGTGCAGTTGCTGTTGCACGTAATCCATGGTTAAAAGTGATTACACCAACGCGGAAGAGGAAGAGCTTGAGCTTGGAGAAAGACAAAAAGAGGTAAGAAGGTGGGTCTGATGTTGGAGAAGGAGTGAACGTCAAAAAGAACAATGAATCCTTGAAGAACAGGACAAGTGTGAAAGAAAGATAGTGACTTGTAATTTCACAGTGTCGTGGGCTGCGCTGCCGTGTGTCAAAACTTTAGCTCCGATAATAACTTGCTTATAATATAGACACGCTACGGTCGCAGCTCGGACGTGAACATGGCAACACTGCGCGGAAATGTCACGAGATGAGATTCCATCAATACCAAACTATCTCTCGTATTTTTAAATATAGAAATTATTCGTCACACATAAGTGTGAACCGTAGCCCAGGGCTCTGACGTCCCTACGGACAACCGCCTAATCCACCCTACCGCATTGCGTCTAAGAATAATACAGGATTAATATCAGGGGCGCGCGGACGCCGAAATTCAATTAAACGTAAAATTCAGCCGATTTGCATTATCACTAAGCACATGCGCCACAACAGCGCGGTGTGTTGTGTGTGGTGACGAAGTGATGGCTCATACGTTGATTTAGTTGAGTCTTGTTTTTTCTGCAGATAATCTGTGTTTGGACTCTTATCCTTTAGATATTCCCTCCGGGTGTGGACGTTCATTTGCATAGGATTTTTAATCCAGGTATATCAAAATATAAGCGATATTTAATGATGAAGTGTATTGTCTTCAGATTCGATCGTAAGCTTCAAAGGTAAATTTATTCTGCTCGGCACTATTTGGATATACCTCTTGTTTAGTTTTGGACAAAATTATTTTAGCACTGAAATATTGCATTAACTATAATTTGTTCTTCTATTATATCCTAAACGAAATAAATAGCTGAAAGGATTAAGCCATTCAATATAATCCAAGATGGACTATTTTTGTTGCCGTGTGTTAATAATAAAGGGGATAAATAGAGTCGAAAGAACACGGAATAAAACTTAGACAATATGAAAGGAAACAAAATGGGATAACAATGAAATACCAAGATCCTTACAATACCTAGTACCCATTCTTTCATAAAATTTTGTCCTATTTATTTCCCATTCATTCTTTTCCTGCTTTCTTTAGTTTCTTGATATTTCTATCCAACAATAATATGCGAGACTTTTCCATGGTGTCCTTAGTTTCTCTTCAAATTTCTTTGCTTTCTTAATTTCTTTTAATATTCATCATAGAAAGTCCATTTCTTTTATAAAATTTTGCCTCTTCTCCCATATATTTTTTCCTGTTTTCTTTCTTCTTTTTTACCCAAGATGCAGGACTTTTCCAAGATGTCCTTAGTTTCTCTTCTTACTTCATTGGTGTTTTACTTGCTTCTATCTTAATTTAGTACCGTTTTGTTTTTCCCTCCAATACCAATGTGTTTCTATCTAGTCCAAATATTCAAGTATGAGAGTATAGAGTAAGACGAACCATTTAAAATTTATCTATTTATATTCTATTCAGAAAACTGTGACAAACATTTATGTGATCGCTAATATTAATAAATAACCTACTTCATGTAAGGAATTACCTATTAAAAAAATGTCAACTCTTTTGACAGTCGTAGAAAAAATGTAAAACTTTTTAGCATCATGGTGTCTTCGATTTTTCGTGCCGGCAGCAACAGAAAATTAAACAACATAATACTTAGGTAATAGCGGGTAGAAGGCAATAACAATTACCTGTTATGGAAGCAGGGTGGGCTCGTTAGGGGTGGCAGTTAGGGCAACCGGGGTGGCAACTTAATGACGCGTGCTGTGTGCTGTGTGCATCTCAGCGGCAAGGATCCAGTACTGTGCCAACATCATCTGTATTAAAATATGCGCGCGATATTTTATGAATCAAAATCGCTAATAAAGAAAACCGCATAAAATAATCATAAATGTTTTCCAAATGGTCCATATAGAGTGGAGTAGAGTAGTGCCATAGTATCTTTGCTTATTACAATTGCTAATACCCGTTGGCAGGGTGGGAGAATGCTCTACTGGGTGTTACCAAACACGCGGAGATGCGCTTCCTTAAATTATTAATATTGGTTTGTTTATTTACTTACCTTCGGAAATACACCTAGTAATTTCTTACTACATTAAACTCTTTGATTATTTTCATAGTGTATGTTTAAGAACAGGATTTAGATATATTAATTAATTTCATGTTCGACCGTTACGTTATTGTTATCATAACTGCCCGGCTAGCCAGAAAATTATATACCAAATAACGCCCTAGGGCGTTATAAATTTGACGTTATTACTATTGAACACAATACACAAACACTGACTTCTATTGCCAGATAGAAAAATTGAAATAAACAAATCGAAATTATAAACAAATAAGAATATCGCGTTACCTAGTTACAGCGTTTGCTAGCAAATAGATTAATCTCTTTATCGGCCGAACATTAAACGTTAAATGCATCACGGGCGTTAAACGGTCAATTAAGCCTGCGGCCAACGTAATAATAATAATACATTATTTATAAGCGTGCCTAAAATTCAATGAGAACTATCCAATTTGTAATAAAATTCGAAACTTTTTTCGAATGTTCATTTGTCAAATGTGCAATGATCTAAAATAACTGAATAAGAAAAAATACGAACCAAATTATTTTTTTAGATTAGTTCGCTTCGCTTGCTCTTTTCCTAAACAAACCCTAAGCCCGCAGAACTCACGCCCGACAATCTCAAATCACAGTACACATTTTTAATGGAACCTTTTCATAAATATATACTCATTCATTTTGGTTCATATCTCTGCTAAGTCGGCCATTTTAGATCGTTGCACATTTAACAAATGAATATTAGATAAGTTTGGAAGAATTGGAGAAGCGCTCCCCTTTAATGAACATTTATAAATACAATAAAGAAAATATTTTCTAATGTGGAAACATATTTTTCTTGATGTTATTTTTTTTTAATGTTCTTGAGATTGTGAGGTAATGAGTGAGAGTGCAGCAGCAGTAAAAAGGGGCGGTCGCTGTAGCGCGTGCAAAGAAGTGTATTGTTGTTAATTAAATCAATAGAGGCTGGCATAATGAGCAGGCAATTACCATATCTGGCTTAGCTTAGCATCTGAGCGTGCATTCGCGCGCACCCCGTATAGCGAGAAAGCAGGGGCACATGGCATGTATACGTACCCGTAGCGCGTATCTCATTCATACTTTTGCATAGAAAGTAGTCATTTTGTATGTACGACAGAGCGCGCGTTACAGCCGAGCTGTGTGCGTGCAAGAGAGACCGAGCTAATACGTTAACATGCAAACGCTGTCTCGCGTTCGGGAGAAATTCCGTGCGGCACGGGGGAGCATTGTAGTTACCATATATCCAGTGTTCTGAAGTCACTCGCAGAGACAAGTCGCCCGGTTTGCACCAGCTTCAAAATCACACCTACAACATCCAAATCTTACAATTAATAAGTTGCCACGCGAAAAAGTCCGCCGCCATTACTGTTTCCGGCAGTGCGAGTGTTTGCCATTGTTTACCCGCCGCCGCCGCCAACTCCGGTGTGTATGTGGGTGTGTGAGTGTCAAGTGACAGCTGATGTTTGTTTGTTGATAGTTTGTTGTTTGTTGTTTATGATCTGCGGTTGTCAGTGTTGTATCGGTTTGCCCGGAAAGAAGCCGGTGATTGGCCGCAGGAGTTGACAGTTCGATGCAGGAGAGGGGGAACACCACGTGTTTTTCAGCCGGTATGAATGATTTGCATGTGGGTTTGTTTTTGTTTTACTGCCACTTCTGCTTTCATTTAGATTTTCATCTGTTTTGCATAAACAACTATATTTACTAATGTTATTTAATTGTTTCAGGAACCGCCCTACCGACATCTGCAATGGTAAGTCAATTTATTATTGCAAAATTATTTCTCTATAATTGAACTGAAATGAATGACGTTAATTAGCTACAAAATTATTTGAAACAACATAAATCAATTGCAATTCAACATTTAATTAGTTAATTTAGCAATATTATTCTACAACAATAATATCATTAGTACATATTAATAAATACATTCGAATTTAATATTAATTCTGTGATTCATTTTGAAATAAATAAAAGGAAACCACACACGTCTCAAATTAAAGATACAACGCGTTATTTAATAATAATTTGGCTGGATCCCAGTTACATCAATTTAGCTCAAAAAATAAATCAAAAGCAAAAGACACTCGTTAAATTTAACCACACAAAAAACATTTCAAAATGACCCAAAAATTTGATAAATTACCGGCTACAAAGCACTGTAATGCCATAATGACGGTCTGTGGTGACCATTTCATTAAAGAAAATAGCAAATGATTGGGGAGACCGCAAGGTTTGGTGTTTGGTCCGCGTTTGAGGCAGAGACAAAAAAGCCACAGAAATGGCCCAAATTACTACATACTCACAGGTAAATCGGAGCGATCGCAGCTAATGTTAGGTCGCAGAGTAGAGTTTATAAAAAGATTGTGCCTAATAACTATGTCTTAGGAATGTCGATAAAATGCAGAGAAAAAATAGTCTAATCGAATCTTACATTCCTTACTATAGATTATTAGATTAAGAATATTTTGTACAATGACATAATGATTCTGTTTTTAATGGTATCATAAGCATATAATTTTTTTTTTAACTAGTAATGTCAATTTGTTAAGAGCTACAATAGCATATTGTACAACAAGCATGGAATAGTACTCATTTCACACGAGTGTGAAATGGACATTACAAACAAGTTGTACACTATACTTTTCTACGACCACGATATTATTTCCTAATTAATTAATTAATTTTAATAGTGAAGATGTCTTAATTTCATTACTTCAGTATAACAATAAGCTTCTTAGCAACTAGCTACAAAACAAAAATTACTCAATATTATTGTTCATAAATGTGAAGTTTGAAGTTATTATTAAATAAAAATGGAAAGTGATAACGAAGAAATTCTTAATTTAACATTCCCAGATATTATAAAAGCTGCGAAATAACGTCTACCTATAAATTTATTACCGGGAATATGAGGTGGCCAATAATTGTTTATGAAACATAATATTTTTTGACAGAACTGTTAGATATGAATTTATTCCTTGTATTGTCTATGGTTACCGTTAGATAAGAAAATGTGCTTTGCACCCGTAGCAATAACAAACATACAACAAACAATATTATTATGTTATTATATGAGGGATTATGATAGTCACAATTCATGAAGATGAAGTTTGCATCACGAGCCGTAGGCGAGTGTTGCAAATCATCCGAATGACTAATGACCATAATCCCGAATATGATACTATCTTTTTATACTCTTGTAAACTCGGAAATCACTTTTGAAAATTATCGAAATTCTTTAAAAACACACGTTGAAAAACGTCAACATGAAAATACACAATGACAACTGACTACTGTCAACTGTCAGACGGCCGTTGCTTGGTGATGCACATCACGCCTTTAAAATAACCGTGTATTATAGATTTCTTGCACTGTGATTGGTCGAGAAGAGTGAATTATGAATCATGGGTACTATAATTCATAAAAAAATTAAATAATGTGAATATATTTAAACAGGAGTAGAAAAATATATTAATAGTTGAAGAAAAAATATCTTATTTTTAAATAAAATAAAAAGGGATTTGGACGAATCGCACCTGGACGAAACGTTGCACCAGATTGTAGGCGCCACCCTCCAACATTAGGTAACGGAACATACTCTATGATTAGACAGTTTTTCTGATATTTTCTATTGAATGATTAAGGGTTTGAAGTATAATTAGGATGAAATCTTTACATTTTTATTACATTGTTTTTATTAGTAAGCATAAGGTTTTGAATTCAAAGCTATTATGGTTTAGTAAGCATCTAATTATATTTATCGTTACAGTATAATAGAATGCCCTAATGTGGCTCTAAAATCATTTTAATTTTTTGCCATACTGCAAAAACAATTACAAGTTAGCTAAGAGATATGTATATACCTTCTGTGGATTGATCATCCATTAGCTTTGATCCATCTGGTAACATAATTCCGAAGATATGCAAAGCTCTCGTACAATTCTTGCCAAAAAGAATTAATATTTTTATTACAAGAAAAGATCATACAATACAATAAATAGGAATCATTTTGCTATATTTAATATAAATTTTCATGTATATTATTCCAATTAATTAAGAAGTGAACAAAGAGTAAAACAAACTTACAGGGGAAGAGGCAACGTCTTTGTATCCTATGCAATTGATGTCGGGTTCAAATCTCAGCTAAGGCAAGGATGTTAACAATTTTATCTAATCCTAGTTCAAGTTTTCGGGCATTGCAGGAACCGTTGGGTTTACAAAATAACACTATTTGTTTGATTAGGTCAAATTTATTATCAAAGTATCCATACGATTTCTTGAGAGATATCTTAAAGTCACCATTTGTAATTATATTCCTGCTCCTGTGATCTAATCCGTCCTTCTTGCAGAAGTAAATATTTTATACTCGTAAGTTCCAACTTACTTTATGCATTTTAATTACAAAAAATGTATGCTACATACATAATTATCTTTGCAAGTGTGTATTAGTAATTAAATTGTCATGGCAACACAACACAAGACAATCTCTGTACGTGTGACGTCACGCGGTGCGACACATTCGCGAGACGCGGGGTCGCCGTGCCGTCATTGCGCTGATATTTCCTCATCTCGTTCATGAATATTTACAAGAACATAATCATTTTCAATTTACTTAATATATACCTTGAGCGAAACGAATTTTTACCTTCTACAGTATTAGAGCTTGATATTTTAAACACTCTTGCATTCTTTGCGTTTTTCCCTGATGTGCTTCATACGTTTCAGTGGCGTACCCAACCCTCTTTCTAACATCGTGTTGCATCTTTTCCTTGACGTGTGTAATACGAAAATCTGTATTTTCGCACTGCTGTTTTCAGTGCAAAGACACGGAAAACTCATTTTCTAAAATGCTGTTCAGTTTGTCCAGTCTTTTCAAGTTTCCGAAGGAGACAGATCTCGCAAATACGGTTGCTGAAGAATGACAGTTATGGATATAATTCGAAAGAAATGTTGCACTTTTCTGCCAATTGACGAATGATTAGTCAATGATTTGATCGCGAACATTCATTCATGACACCATCCATGATCGACTCAGACATTCATCCCCAAAATCTTCTTGCACCATCTGCAAAATTTCTTACACACAGAAGATTATAAAGAATCTCCAAAAACAGCTGAGCTTAGAAAGAGTCACAACAACTCACGCTGCCAACCGTACCACTCCCCAACGCTCCGTTGGCGCGCAACTCTAAAGGTCCTAGAACTTTTTGATCAGTCCTCGTATGTACTTTCCTTGAAGTCCCCTATTTTCTTGCGTAGAATCTAGTGGCTCCGCCACTGTGGGCAGCATCCAGGTTGTCAGCCGGTGCGGCGAACAGAACACAACCCTTTTACGCTTATAATAACGCGGTTGCGTGCCGCAGGCTCTGTCGTCAGTCGCCGCGGCAATCACAATAACATGTTCCATGGCCACAACTGCTGAGGCACCGGCCGCCAACCATTTCAAATTCGGGACGCGACTTCTATACACACACCCTTTATTGCCAACTTGCCTGTGCTTTTGCTGATGGGATATTGATTATAAATGTTATTTGTACTTATTAGCTCAATTTGTTTTTTCAAATCTTCCAAAATTGTTATAATAACGGGAGTTTTTTGGAGGTATAGAACTTTAAAAAATGTAATAATGGTCACGGTATTGGCTTTTTTGAAAGATAATTTTATGCCATTAGTGTTTGAAGATGATTTCTGAAAGATGGACATCGTGGCTGGCTCAAATAAGGCACAAATCTTCAAGTCTACTTTTCTATCAATTTTTAAGGCGTAGACTAGCGACTTCAAATATCTTCACAAAAAATTATCCAAAGGTGTGAACACAAGATCTTGGAGGCCAATCCACAGGTTGACTGTAACGTTCTAGCCAATTTTAAAGAAATATGGATCAAAGATTCCAACAGCTCGTAAAGCACACCAAACAGCGACGTTTTGTATATTTAACGCTGTCTCAATAATAGCTTGTAGATTTTCTTCATCCCAAAGGCGGCAATTTTGCTTGTTGACGTAGCCATTTTATCAAAAATGAACCTCATCGCTGAATACAATTTTCGAAATAAATTTACACAATTTGCAAGTATAGTTCTGGCCAAGGTGCCCCTAGGATCTGACTTAACTCTATTTATGGTAAAGGTGCAAACCAAACTGAACTCAAAACAGCTGTCACCCGTCAAGTTGGCTGTCGCTGGAAAAGTGTAGTCAATTCGAAAAACTGACTTCTAAAAAAATACCGTTGTATGCGAACGTATGACTCAGTAGGACTTTTTTTTATGAAAGTGTCAAATGATTATATTTAGCTCTCGTCCAGCGTCCAAGGCGAGAAATAATAGCACACCGAGTATTAGTCATTTTTGTTGGAGCTGATATCATAGTGACCAGCGGCGAAATCAGGTGGCAGCCGAGATTTGAATAACAAAGAGACGTGAATCAAACACAGTCATTACAGTAAAACCTAGACATTTGCGATTTTAGGGTATGAGATCATGAAACCAGATAATAGTACAACATTTCAACGTAGCCGGCAGCTACTGAATAATGAATCGATAAACGAAATGAAATTCCTGATCTTTTCTGCACAAAATGATGGCGATGAATATATTCAGCAGCTGTGTTTTAATTGTTGCCGTAGACAAAATACAAAATCTATTAAACGGATCAGTTAACATTTAAACGACACGTGGACAGAGAATCTCAATCTAGTTCCATTACATTACATTAACAAATAGCGGCCAAATAAGGCTCGGTGCTGCTAACTAGCGCACGGATAAAATAATCCTTAGCAGTGGTTTATGAATATGCAGGGGTGAATAAAAGCTAGGATGTGTACGGCCAAGTATTTGTAGTATCGGTTCTCATGATTTTAATTAAATTGTATCGTTTTTACGTGTCGCTCCATTGGAGCGCTGTTTGGCATACGTATCACAGGAGGCCATGATAAATTCTCCAAAGAACAGTTGCCATTTTATGGCAGTTGACGGCGGACGGCGCGCAGTTTGAATCACTAATGGCGATTGTAGCAGGCATTGGTAAACAACTGAGAGTTACAATTATAACATTCCGCGCATTGTCGACTTTGGGACGTGGATGCTGATGGTATAAATCGTTCTTGTGGTTCTTGATTCGTGTGCTGCGGTGAAGTTCAGCCTGATGGACGGCCGCGACGAGACGCGCTCTGATTTGCAACGCAAATTAATGACCCGGACGCCGTAATTACCCATAACGTCCCCAAGAACTTTTTACTACACTTCCACTTTACTTGCTCCACGGCCTTTCACTACTTGCTATACAAACATTTTTTCTACTTCAAATTTTGCCAATCTTTTTACGTTAGTCATAGGAAGATCTACTAATGTTTGTACAGTAGCTACATTACGGATGGTTAGGCGATAATTTGACTGCACGAAAACGTTCACTCTAGCAACATGATCGTCGTCAGTCGAGGATTGTCTTCTGACCATTTCCGGTCTTCTTCGAATCTCTTGAACCACTCATAACACCATGATCGACTCAGACGTTCATCCCAAAAAGCTTCTTGTACCATCTGCAACATTTCATACAATCCTGACACAATCACACGAAAAACACGTTTCACACAAACGACTTTTACTTCTCAACGCAGATCGCAGAAAGATTATAAAGAATCTACAAAAACAGCTGAGCTTAAAAAGAGTTACAAATATTATATACATACATATGAGGGATGATCAAAAGTTCCAGGGCTTTTTGAATTGCGCGCCAATGGAGCGTCGGAGAGCGTACGGTTGGCAAAGTTAGTTGTTGTGACTCTTCTTGAGCTCAATCGTATTTGTATCATCACGTTATATCCCACTACAATCAATCTCCCCCAAACATTTCTATCTTGGCACACCACTTTCGTCTCGTCCTCATTCATGGTTCAATTCATGCAGGCACTATTTCTCATACTCGGAATTATTCGTTCAAAAATTTTGGAGAAAATTGTAATGGAATCTACTTTACTAATTAATGTAGAGTATCAATGTTATGAGTGTACGCAGAACGCCGTAAACCGTGAAATCTGAATGAGGTACGTGTGATGCGGAATAGCAATTTAACCATCACGATAAAACAGTGGATAGGTGGTTTTCACGGCGGGGACAATAAACGTGGCAACAAAAACAGAAACAGTGAATGGTTGCGTATAGCGCCGCAATCATGGCCACCGCGATCTGGGAGCTGTGGCTGAAAGATAAACCACGAGCGGTGCAAAAAGCCGGCTGCAGCATCGCGGATTCATATATTCAGTAACTAACGTAACAAATAACGTTTTTATGCTGGCACTTAATTCAAAAGGCATCTTTGATCCGAAGTTGACAGCATTCCAACGGCCGCGGCATAAAACATCCTGAATATATGAACATCGAATAACAATGGAGATGCGCTAGCGCTTAACTAACAGTAGCCTCTGCTAGTGGTCGGTATTCAGTTGTCGTCGGTCGTTGATGGTAATTTTATTCGCTAATATTGTGTGCGCTGAAATTTTTAGCAGAGCCTGCACAAAGCCTGCCATGGACTCAATCAGACCCTTAATTAGCTTATACCTCACTCGAGGAGGAGGTTTTTACACCCAAGACAAGGATTATACACAATTTTGCCAATCGTTACATCCCAATTAGAATTATTTGTTATACCGTTACATATACGCAACATAGGATATTAATATTAAATGGACTTGACATCACACTTTAAAGATGTTTACTAATAAAGAAAAAATTAGAATGGTCACTTAATACTATTCCTTGGTATAGTTTGAGAAATTTATTTCTTGAACCTCTTAGACTATTATTCTGTAACAATGCAGATGTATATGCCTTAATTTTCTGCTAAGATGCAATATTTACAGTTATACGTAGTAGCACTGTTCCAGATAAAATGCAACATAGGATGCCTATGTCAAATGAACTTGTCATCATACTTTAATGCTGTTTACTTTTGAAGAAAAAATTCGAATGGTTACTTGATGCATTCAACATTTTCAAGATCATAAATCGTTTAAGCAAGTTCAAGATCGTGGTCAAATATGCTCTAATCACGTAACAAATATTAAACAGAATGTTTCAGAGGGTTCGCCAAAGTCTACTACTTGAAGAATAGCACTATAACACACATATGACAATTTGGAGGGTATTAAAAGAGAAACAATTACATCCATAACACGTACAAAAGTCCAGTGTTTACCGCACAAACGTAAATTTTTCGAAAGAATACTGACGTCTTGATTTAGTTGGCAATAAATTAACAGTTACTTGTGTAATTCCGAGTGGTATTCTCAGTAATAATATAACAAGAGGGTGAGAATAAATTGAAAATAATTTGACAGATCTTTCGAAAACTTGTTGCCAGGCAATAGCCACGAAAGCCCGTAGGGCTTGAGTGGCTATTGCCAAATGGCGACAAGTTTGAGAAAGATACTGGAGAATTATTTTCTAATTTATCGAACTCTCGAGTTGTATTTATTTAGATTATTTTTTGATTCATCAGGCACGCCACTAAATCCATCTTTTTTGCTCATTTTTACTTGTGTTGATGATACCTATTTGACATTTGACATCTGTCAACAAAAACAAAAAAGCTACAGAGAAAATTGCCGGGAATAATCACAAGAGCTTTATTCTCAGTATAATAATGACAGGATTGGTTAAAACGCAGACACGTGACATACAATAAAGCATTTGATTGGTTTAAATAAACGTCAAAAAATAATCATTGAAATTTGTTCTTCAGCTTCATAATAGTTTGAATAAATTTTGTATCATATTTTCATAGCTTACCGAAAAATTTGATAAATTCTACGCTACTATCTTTTTTTTTTAAGTAACAGTACGATGATATATTAATGACAGATTCACATAATTTATATGCTATCTTATTGTAAATTCATGTTCTGTATTCCTAAACAAATATTCAATATTTAAAATCCTTATGTTTGTTCTTATAGTCCAAAATTGCTGTGCTTTAAATAAAATATATGGTTCTGAAAAGTTATCACCTGTTTAATGTCTTTATATAAACATAAACAAATATTCTATAGGTAAAATACTTAGAAAAATTACATCCATTTCTGGGAAAGTAGTTTTTATTTTCTTGGGATTTCCCAGTCCCTAGTGTGACATGGAAGAAATCTAACCACAGTATAAGAATTCTTATACTGTGATCTAACTGTCCAGGGTTAATTTTAAAGGTTTTCAAGTCTAATGCACAGAAATACTAATTCAGCCTCAATCAAATTCCCAGGAATTTCTTAACCTGGGCGTGAATATACGAATCGAGCGCATAGAATTTTTCACGTAGATTATTGCAATGTTTGTGTTTTCGCCGTGTCCCGAGGCCAGCACGAGTTATCGCTCCAAGCACTGAACGCTCCACTCCGTTCCGTCGATAAGTGAACCATTCTGCATTCTGCTGTTCTTTAATACCACATCGTCCCGTACCAGAGCGTGCAGCGTGCGTGCGGCCAGCAATTATTCACACGTGAAATTGGAAATTATACATTCATAATTCAATTGCAACGCGCGCTTTTAATTCACCATCTCGTCGTAAGCTCCAGTCTCTAGACTCCGCCGTGAGTCTGGGCAGTATCTGTGTAACGTCATTCTGTACACAACGTACACTTCCAGGAAATTGATTTGTAATGTCATGCGGAAACCGTCACACCCCGAGTGGGTTAATGCCGAGAAATAATTGATATACTTTTAGGCAGATGCATTCAAAAGCGAATACAAGAAAGCCGAATTGGGCTACTAAATATGTGGTGTCTGAATATCGTGCCTGAAATTGGCAAAAGCAATGAAGAGATTGCTTATTAAATCAACCAGGAAAGCAAATGTGGGGTAGAGAAATAAAAACCAACAAAAGTTTATTTGCATCAACGGTAACGAATGAGAAATGAGTCGTATGATTGAGATCACATTATGGGCACAATTTAATGTAGAAGAAACCATAATCTGTCTCTACCATGTTTGTCCATTTGGTCTGTTCTGAGGAATTTGTTTAATTCTGTTCTCTTTAATAGTTTCTTTGTAGATTCTACCTACTTTAGCTATGTTCATAAGCACGGACAGTTCTACATTCGAAACTTAGTAAAACCATTTGACTCTCCATAATATTTCGCTAACATTTATTATCAAATTCATACATACATACATACATAACGTCACGCTATGTCCCACTTAGTGGGGTAGCACGAACCCAGAAAAACAGTCAACCAACAATCAATCTCCTCCAAACATTCCTATTATGACACACCACTTTCGCCTCGTCCACATTCATAGTCCGATTCATACATGTTCGTTTATTCTTCACACTCGGAATCATTCGTTCACGCAACAAACCATCAATCATACCCAACCAGTTATTCCTCGGACGTCCGCGCAATCGTTCACCTTCAATCTCACCCACATATATTAGTTTCACCAACCTTTCATTCGACATTCGCTCAACATGTCCAAACCACCTCAACTGACTCACTCCCACTTTCTTAACAACATTCTTCTCAATCTCACACTCATCGTACACCAATGTATCAAATTCATGTAGCTTTCTTACAATTTGTTTGACAGTTTTCCACTTTAGACATGCATATAGTAAAACAGAAAATGGTATGATGACATGAAAAGGATATGGGACTGAGTTTCATACGGACGTAGAAAACCAGGTGGACCGAACCAAGATATAAAAACAGGATAGAGTATTATGAAGATTAAAAGTCGAAGTATGCAAGAAAACAGAGAAACCTCGCAATGGTGTACAATAATCTATGCAAAACTCCATCGCCAATTTCCGGAGTCAACTCCGGAGGTTGGGGCGCCAACTTCGCCCAAACAAGATATCAGGAACAATGAGCAACCGTCAGTAATATCTCACCACTGCTGCCACCACCCTCCCCAGTGCTGCAAACCGCGACATTGTGGGTGACAGCTGTCACGTCAACGTTAAAAACGTTAACGAAGCGAAATTTTGAGTGGTCTGAGACAGGCAGAGGCTAGGGTTCGAGCGCTGGGGTGACGAATACGCACGGTTTACACTGGCCAATATCTCAGACTCCACGCGAGATTTGAGTTCCATTACATCCGTACAATAATAAGAGAAGGATGTTACTGTTGCGTAGATAGTTCAGCGCATTATTAAAGGAAAAAGTTAATTAAGTACGATCACTAGTTTACACTGACGAACTCAAAACAAAAGAAATTCGACATAAACAGCTCGGTGGTAATTAGAATCCGAGTTTGAATCACACAACCAATTCCTCCTTTTTCTTTCACCGTTTTTCATAGACAAAATATACCTAAATAAAAAAAATTATTAATATTAAGTTCTGTGAAAATTTTATTAAAATTCGTACCTTTGTTCTGTTTTTCTGTAGTATTCTGGTTATAGATTTTTTAAATCTGCTGTTAAGATTCTGTCAATGACACATTACTCGTGTGCTTAAATTTTGGTTTCGTTAAATTTATTTTGTGCAGATATTTAAGAGTATATCTAGGAACAGCAGATAGTTGGTTAAGTCGAATGGCTCGTTTTGTGTTCTATAATTTTTGTTGTTATCTTTCTACTAGTTATGTATATTAGATTGGAAATTCGTATAGTATTTTGAAACGTCGAACTTTGGTAAAACTTAATGCTAATTAACTTTTATGAGTTCTGAAATTTTTCTAATACCGGGAGTTTTTTGCTCTTTATAATTAAAGTGATTGATAGCAAGGTATTAAAGCATTTTTTTTGTAAGGAAACGTAGGGATAAATGAGAAGTTTTTTGCTAAGTTCTGTAAAATCTTTTCACTTATTACTATGAGTTCTGAAAGCTTTTTTAACTTATTCAAATTAACGGATAATTTCCACCAATTTAATGTAATTAAAAAAAACTTAAGTAATTAAAATAATTGTAGCCGATCTCGATGGCGTAATGGCTATGTCACTAGCATAGCACATCATAAGTCGTGGGTTCAAATACATAATAACCGTCATAAATATTGGGGTCGTAAAAAGATCGTTTATGCACCGCAGGAGAGAAGTGTATTTTTTCCTTGTTATATTGCTGCCCTCGCCTACGTCTCGTGCTTCAATTTACTCTGCGAAATAAAAAAAATCATACATTTCTCCCCCTTAATGTATAATTTATTATTTTGTCAATCACTTTAACTGTAATTATGGTAAATGACATCTCTATGTATACAGATAAAAGACTCTCCCGGTATATCTGTTTTAAGCATCCAAGTTGTTGTATCTAGATTTATGAGTAATTAATTGTGGCTACTACTTGTATTTGCGTTGTATGTGCTGTGCTACAGTTGTAAAATGCTCTCAAATCAGTCTTTGGCGTCAAAATAAATAAAGTGTCCGCCCGCACATCAGTCCAATTCTCCGCTGTGGCGTAGACCATGCCAGTGTTAATTAGCATCACAATACCGTAATGATTGTAATACAGCGGCCCGCAGCGACGCCGCCACCACCGTTATTGGATGTTTCACGTTGAATTTGGCGACTTGTGCGTGCGCAGAGCCATCTCTTGTCATGTAAATGAAGGCCCGCGGCAGTGGCCCCCTCGCCGCCGCCGCTACTTAAGTGCATATTGTCAGCTAAAATCAGAAGGACCAAGACTCGGTACCACGGATTTTTTATCCGTCGCCCGTTCCGCCTTTGTTGCCAGGAGCTTGATTCTGCAATTTGTTCGGGTTTTGTTAACCATTTTTTTTTCTTTTGAAGGGAGTACTAAACCTTTGAAGATGTGATGGTGCTTTTGCTTGAAATTTTGCTGCCTCTGATGATT
This sequence comes from Poecilus cupreus, assembly GCA_963942605.1. Classification (NCBI taxonomy): domain Eukaryota; kingdom Metazoa; phylum Arthropoda; class Insecta; order Coleoptera; family Carabidae; genus Poecilus; species Poecilus cupreus. The sequence goes on from OZ012719.1 coordinate 5,972,260, forward strand.
CGTTTGCCAGAGGAATTAGACACATTCCAGAATGATGTGTTAGCTCTTTATACTTCAGTGTGTTTATAGTACGAGTATATATCACACTATTTTGTCTCTTGTCCAGTAATTATTTCTTGTTGTTTCTTCGTTACCTATTCTATATCTTGCAATTATATTCAAATTTTTGTTTTCTTTTGTCATATAAGAGTACAGTGGTCTGCTTGTAGTCAATAGGTATTTATATCCTGAATTAAAAGATTATTTCTATTTCTTTTCTCTTCTTAACTGTCATTGTATATCAGTTTTTTTAATTGTCTTTTTTACTTCCCATTAGTTCTTTTACTGTTTTCTTTTTTCTGGATATTTTTACCCAACAGAGAGCGAGACTTTTCTATAGTGTCCTTAGTTTCTCTGCATATTTCGTTGCTTTCTTATTTTCTTCTGTCTTCATTTTGTACCGTTTTGTTTCTAGCTCTAATGAATATATCGGTGTTTGTTTGTCCAACTGAAGTATCCGTCTAATATATTTTAATTGGATTCTTCCTATTTTAATTAAAAGTGTTTTTAAATTTTGTAAGAGAGCGATGTTAGCTTTCTTCGTTATTTATTTTATATGTTCACTCTCTTTTCTATTTTGGTGGAATGTGTACTCCAAATATTTAAACGCTTTTCCTCTTTCTATTACAATTGCTTCTTGTAACCATGTTTCTTGTGCTTCTTCCTTTAATGAAGGCAACAATCTTGTTTTTTCTATATTTAACACCATGTCTTATTTCTCTAGGCATTCCTTATTCTTCGTTATTTGTTTTATATGTTCACTCTCTTTTCCATTTCGGTGGAATGTGTACTCCAAATATTTAAACGCTTTTCCTTTTTCTGTTACATTTCCTTTTTGTAACCATGTTTCTTCTGCTTCTTCCTTTAATGAAGGCAACAATCTTGTTTTTTCTATATTTAACACCATGCCTTATTTCTCTTGGTATTACTTAAGTCTCTTTATTGAGGAATTCATTTTTTATTTCGTTTTCGCAACTAATGCTAATTCGTCAGCATACGATAATGTATTTTTACAGTTATTGTGTCTATATTGCTATTTGTGTAGCATTCGTTCAAGTAGAATTTGCGAGTGGTAATGAAATAGATGCGAGAGTGTCTAGTAAATTTAAATTTTATCTGCAAGCGAAGCATTTGATTTACAGTTGCGTCCAAGTGTAACAATGTCTGGCGTGGAGTAAATGTGTAGTAGATGCAGTGTTGCGGGTGTCGAGTATACGTCGGTGGCGGCGGACGTCGTCGGCGGCGGCGTCGGCAATCAATACAAGGTGAAGACGCCTGCTGAATTCTAAACACCGCCGGATAAGCTGAGCTGGCCCAGCAGCACACGTCGCCCCCCGCACCCCTGGCTGCCTCCACCCACTTCTTTCACGATAGTTTTGTTCTGTCGGCCTTCCTCCTTCTGCATCGGTGCCCGATGCTTGGAGGCTTCCTTCCCTGCTGGACAGGAGGATGTGTTTGTGTTGTTTGTTCAAAGAGGTGATGTACTGAGCTTGGAATAAAGAATAGTTTCAATCTTGTAGTTCGAGAGAAATCTGAGGGAATTTGTTTACCGTTCAACTGCAATTTTACCCAGTAGAAGTTGGTATTAGTTTTCTACCAAAGCAATCTGCAAACGTCAGTCGAAATTCCAATGCGCTTATTATTTTGGTTGCACCCATCTAAACTATCTTGCTGTTAGTGCGACAGTTTGGCTAACAATCCTCGACTGTAGAACGATGTAACAATGGAGGGTTGGTCGATATGGGTAGTTATAATGCTCACAAGATGGTGGTGGTGGTCGAAGGGCCTGTTAGATGAGATTAGAGCTCGATTAGAAGCGAATCCAGGCCGCAGGGTTGAAGAGATTCTGGAAGTTTGAGACGATATTATGTAGTGGTTACTGCGCCCTCTTAACCAGGAAGCATAGTTTGAAGGAATGGCCTCTGCGATTAGATTTTGATTCTTTATACTTGATATAGTTTTTATTCACAATCACTATATATGTCAATTCCAAAATTATCAATTATCAAAATGTTTCAAATTTTATGCTAATCAATTACAACCTTAGTTAAAATAATTTTGTTTTTGAATGAAAAATGAAATTACGAGTAATAAAAAAAATGGTGTTAGCACTAATCCCTTTTATAAATCTGCATGTTAGAGGTTGGGAAATACGTTATTCCTTACTAATATGACAACCTCTTTGGTGGGAAGTGACAGATTTATCCCATGGGTGGGAAGTGTTTATGTAGAATTTTTTTTTAAATCATTGTGGCTAAATGAATAACTATTAAGAATTTTTAAAAGTGTAGATAGTTTTCAATTTAAATAAAGTTTCATAAAAAAATTGTTTTTTAAATTGCTTAGCAACACAGTCATAAATCTTTGAAAGTAAGTTGATCCGTGCTATCAAACATAAAACCTTATATTTACAATAAAATATCCATAATTACAATATTAATATTGAACAGAAGCATTTTTATTATAAAGTAATAGAAAATTCTAATTTAATGCTGTTTTATTAGGATGAGACAGTTGTCAAGTAAATAAAGTAAAGCGAAGGCGATTTTATGCGAGGTCAGTGTTTGTTATACGAGTATTACCAAAGGTTTAGTTCTTACTTAGAAGTAAAAATTCGTTAAAATTTAGGCAAGTACCGTACCCTTCGAATCCCGGAATAACAATTGTTAAAGAAAATTTTAGCCAATTGGGAAGTAGTCTTAAGATGCTCAAGGTCGTTAGTGGGGGTGAAATCATCTATCGACTTTTCATTAATTGATTAATTTTTTATTATTTTCGGTCAAGTAAAATAAACAATTGTCAATAGGTATTCATTGGCACTTAGTGCAGGGTAGCTGTTACAAATTATAAGAATATATGTAGTTTTTATTATTATCTACTATTATAGGAACTTGTAATGGTTAACTTTTTTCTTTTTCGAAGAAGGAAATAGGAGTAAGTGTTTTGGTCATATGCTTTCTCATGAGTGGATGATCGTGAATTTATATATTATATAACTACTTTATAGTCATTAGTTATGAATCATTAATCCAATATTACTTCAAACAGAAATAAATACAAATTATGCCAAAGCCTTCTAGTGTTCCTTACATGACAGTACAACCACAGATATTGTAAGTTAAAAGAGTTCCAACGGTCGGGCGTGAAAGTATAGCACATACTTTTTCTATCGCGCACAGATTTAGCGTATTTGCGTGAAATGTGGCATGGAAACGGCGGCAGCGATATGTCGTTTCGGAGCAGCGTTCGGCGTTCGCCCGCCGCTGCCGCCGCCGCCGCCACCATTAGTCGGATATTAAAGGGGTGGCAACGGGCAATATCCGCGAATAACGATCCTAGGCGGCGCTGTGCGGCAAGGTGGGCACGCGCACTCCACGCCAAATCGAACCGAGAGATACTCGACGAACAAGTCACACTCCTTACGACACATTCACTTAGAACATGTGTAGACATTGGAAGTTAGCGCACATTACACATGTTGATATTGCGATCACAAGTACACCAACTATCATTACTTATCTTTAAGAGGAATTTAAAATACTCTTAATTTTTTTTGGTGATCCTATTCATATTTACAGTCAATTTTCTACAAAGATATTCAGTAAAGGTTACTGTTAGAAAATTAGATGGCATTGGAAACTAACTGCCCGTTGGCAGTACTTGCTACAATTACAATTGACTAATAAAATATAACTATATAAAAAAATAACGACAGGATAGCGCAGTGGTGCTTACCTGTGGACACAGAGATCGTGGGTTTGAATCCCGATTAGGTCTGAAAAGTTTTCACGGTATGATTTGGATTGCCCACTCATTCCAGTAACAATTGCAAGTTGGGATATTTGGCAACCACAAAGCAATCGGGCCCTGGCTAGTGGTTGTAACAAGACATCTACGTATATGCATCCTAGGAATATAACCTCTATGTTTGATAGTTCCGAAAGAACATATATACATACTATAAAAATAAAGTAAATAGTGAATCTAAAAAATTTAATTTTAGCCCTAAACCTTAAAATAGTATATACGTATTTTGAGAAGTAAATTGTCATCATCAGTAGAAAAATACACAACTTGTAAATATTGAATCCAAATAAATACGTACATATACGTTATGTAGATTTTATCTTTTTTATTTTAAGGCTAAGGGGTTAAATTAATTTTTTTTTTAAATTTTTAATCCTAAGATACACTATTTATATCGGTCGGGTAAATCTAGAGGGTTGTAACGTTTTAAACGTTTCGCGGCTAGTTTATTTTAGTGCCATTTTTAATCAATGCATTTTGCACTTAGAGGACGTCTTCTTTAAAAGAAGGCATTAAGATACTTGTAGAATATGGGGATAAACCATCCAGCATTGATGACCATGTGAAAAATTTTTGATTGAAAATAGGAAAGTTGTGTTAAACAAAGTCTAAAATATACAGTTACGTAATTGTGATTACCCTTGAAAGTCTACTTAAAAATGCACATAGTGTCCCAAATAAATCAATTTGCATATAAAAGAATTAGAAACTACTTACGCACAATGAGGGCCAATTATATTTCACACTTAGCATAGATGAGTGGTACCCTTATTATAACGTATAAATACTGCATGCGTCACTGGAGTACCCTACTTAGCACAAAAGCACTTGACTCATTCGCCACTTCAAAAATGTACTCAGGTATACACGACACACAATAGGACACAAAAATCGATAGCTAACGATCGGCACTGCGAGGACAATCAATTCGCGTTAAAATTTATTAAAATAGAATATTTACAATTAGGTCCGATCCTAGTGGGCGTTTATTTTATGCTCAGAACAAGTAGACGGCCAAGCAAGTTAAGAAGAATTTGAACGTACTTACTCTAATACATAGTTTATTTGTTTATTGGTACTTATGATATGTCAATCCCAATAAATAAATAAATCTAAACAGAAGGCCAAAGGTGACCAAATCGATGGACATTCGAAAATATTGGGACCATAAGAAGTAATTAGTACAAATTTGATAGGACCTTTGGCGAAATCACGGTGCCTAAGGCTATTTCTATGCCTTGTTTTCTTTTTGTTTTTAATGTTCGGTGTCCCGCATAGTACTATATCGGATAATGGTGAATCGAGAATATCTTAAGTTATTGTCATCTTACACGTATTTCATTGTTGCTAATTGTTTATTATATCTCAATCAATAAAACCTTTCCTACACTTCTACTTTTTATATAGAATGTTCTGCAATCATAACAAACAACCATCTAAGTCTACAACACACTACTGCAAAAACTATTTAGTACAGTCAAAGATCTTTAATTTCTAAATCACCAACGTTTCGACACAAGTTGTGTCTTCTTCGAGGCTAACAGAGAAAGTTATATGATAATGTTAAAAATAATGCAATTGAATGCTTAAATTCTGTAGAAACAGAAAAATCGTCACAAATAAAACACGTCGGCAAATCTCTCATGTTACTTGTGCAAACCAAAAATATAAGGTTTGTTCCAAGTGGTTATTTCTGACAAGTTTGTGACATGTTTGTGACAATTTCACTGCGCCTGCGATAATGTAAACAAGTTAAGTTTGTAGCGAAAAATGTATGAATTTCTTTATTTATATGTATATTTAAGGTTAGCTGTCAAAACAAAAAATGAGTATGCACATGCGCTTTACTCCATTCACCGTTCCAGTCTATGTTTCTAACTTAACTTGTTTACATTTATCACAGGCGCAGTAAAATTGTCACAAACTTGCCAGAAATAACCACTTGGAACAAACCTATAGAATAATTGTTTAAAATACTTGAATTCACATCTTGGTTGTAGTTGATCTTTTAGCAAATTCTTCTTGTTTTCTTTTTGAACGCAAAACATTATTAAACATTTGGAAAATTATATATTTTTAGTCATCGGAGTCTCACTTAATGTCATATCAAATAAAGGCATTCAGTATTACTCCCGAGAATATCTTATGGTTTCAAACCTTTCCTATACTTTCATCTTGTTACACAGAATATTCTGTAATCATAACAATACTCAAAATTGCGAGTTGTATCAATCTTTCCTCACAGAACACAACCATAAAATTTTCCTCTTTTTAGCTTTTAATTTTATTCAAAAATATAAATACGTATTCCACAACAGTTAGAGTCCTCGGTTCGAAGCCCCGCAGTGGTGAAGTAAGGCTATCTTCGAGATTAAGGCGTAATATAGTTTCATGTAGTATTACCTTCACCCAATATCGGACGTCGTCCCGCCAACGCACCGTCTGACTCTGGTCTCGGTCTCCGCTATCGATTGTAGCCTAATTAAAAGTCTGGGCACGTACCCGGACCAGACTCCGGTGACACTGTTCCCGGAGCCGCGTGCACCGGAACAAAACACTCTGCCGGAGCTTTGCTTCCCGATATAATACCCGACACACACCGGCAATATCACAACGCGTCTATGAACACTAACCAAACATGCTCTGGATAACGTTTATCCGAAATCTATTACATTCTTATTTTTAATATACTATCGTACTTTATTAAATTTCCAGAGATAAAAGTATACTGCCATTTAAAATCGTATGCGATATCACATTTTTTAAAGCAAGTATCGTAGCTATGAGAAACACTCGTCTTTAGCTTTTATTTTTATTTTGTTAACGGTTATGTGGGCGTCCGAGGAATAAGTGGTTGGGTATGATTGATGGTTTGTTGCGTGAACTAATGATTCCAAGTGTGAAGAATAGACGAGCATGTATGAATCGCACTATGAATGTGGATAAAGCGAAAGTGGTGTATCAGGATAAAAATGTATGTATGTTGTTGGATATTCACTGAATATCACTAAAAATTTGATAATTCTTTTATTGCATTTCTATATAAAACATACCTTAAGAAACTCACTGCAGTGGAGTGCACCATTATATGTTTTATATTTTTCGAGATATATCGATTTTTGATATTTTTCAAAGTTCAAATTTGAGGGGCTATAACTCATTAACTATGCAAGATATCATAAAAATCTCTTCAGTTTTGCGTTTCTTATGCATTTTATTACAAATTAGCAAATTTTGAAAATTTTGAAAATTTTCGAATTTTTTTTCAAAATTTTGATAAGCGATAACTCGAAAAATATAACAGTTACAGACTTGAGGTGTTGACCAATCGATTCAGCTCGTCGATTTACATAAGTGTGCAAAATTTCAAGAACTTGTGTTGGCGGGTTGAAATTTTATAGCAAAAAAGTCTGAAAACGGCCTCTGAGCCGAAAAACGTCAAGGGGTACCCATTGACGTTTGGCCCGAAATTTGCCAATTTCAGACTTTTTGCTCTAAACTTTGAACGGGTCCATCAAATTTTCTAAAATTTTGCATACTTATGTATTTCTACGAGCTGAATGCAGTGGTGTATGTTACGATTTCATATCTTTTATATTTTTCGAAATATCGCCAATCAAAATTTTAATAAAAATTTCAAAAAAAAGCAAAATTTTCAAAATTTATTAATTTGTTATAAAATGCATGTAATACACAAAACTTGAGATAATTTTTCGATATCTTGTATAGTTTTTGAGTTGCAGACGCTCAAAGTTGCGTTTCGAAAAACAATAAAAATCGTCGTATCTCAGAAAATATAAGAGATATGACGATGAACTCCACATCTATGAATTTCTTAGGGCATAATTTATATAGAAATGAAATAAAAATATTAAGTGAAATTTTGTGAAATTGCAGCACAACTGGAAGCGAGTCTTATTTGAAACTTTTTTATATTTGCTTCTATAACAAAGCTATTACGACATCCAAAGGAGTTCCGAAACAGTGTTATAATAGAGCAAAAAATAAAAAATAGTATAAAGAACTCGTTTTATAATTCTCGTTTATTTTGTGAGAAGAACTTGACCCAAACTTCCTTCTCACAAAATAAAATGACAATTATGAAACTCGTTCTTTAATGTACTATTTCGGAACTGATTGTATGTTCGAAATAAATTGAATTTATTGTGTACGTGTTATTGATCGATTCATTATTGCCAACAATATCTTTGTGTGAAATTTTGATATAAAAAAATTATATCACACTTTGGGGAAATACATGTTTGCCATCATTAGTCGAATCAAACTCAGTAGGGGGTGTGAATTTCCCATGAAAACAAGCACAACATTCATCCAACAAATCCCCCAAAAACTATTCTCCACAAGCAGAAATTACATCATTACGAAAAAAATATATTCTCGCACATGTCGCACCACCACTACCACTACGGGGGAGATTGAAACGTAACAATAAAACAGCTAATAGACGGAGTGTCACATCGCCAGTGGCGCGCCGCGGGGGGTGGCTGGGGTGCGCGCCCCCCGATACGGCTAATTTGGCGGCGGGGCGGCGGCGATGGTGACTGCTTTGTGCGCCGCTCATTGGATTTAAATGTTGCAGCTGGTTGCGCGCTATTCGTGCTAAGTGAGACTGGAAAACCGATTATAGTTGTGTTAATTTCGCGTCTTGTCCAACGCGCACCCCGAATTAAAGGGTTAGCGGAATTGTGAGCAAGTTATGGTTAGTTAGGTTTTTATAATGGAAAGAAAGCGACTATCGCGGATTTATATACATAAGCGCTATTCTTTTGGGCCTAATACTTTTATAGGCTTTTCTAACAATACTATTTTTAAATATGAGATCAGTTAAAATAGAGAAATATCAATAAATATATTTTTTTTAGGTTTCTGTATTTATAGAGAGGCTTTGAGATTAATAATTACTGGGTCATTGTTTTCCATCCTTTTTTTTTTTTTTTTTAATTTTATATTTAACTGATGGAGACTTTTTTCGTTTTATTATAGTTATTTACATTACAAGCAAGGTAAAACAGTTTTTACTATGGAGGAAATGACCGGCGAGCCGATTAGGCGAGACTGTCACCTCCTTGAAGCAGTAAAACAGTTACCTGGCGTGAATTGTACAACATTTTACTTGTTACTCATTTGTAAATCAAATTAAAATAATAACCAAGTCCTGTCAGTTGCACACAACTGTTCTGTCAAAAATTATTTTAAATGATTTCGCATTTGCCTTGTAAGTATTACTGTGACAACGTGCATTGTTTACCTTGCTTACTAACTTGTAAAAATTTTACAATGTAGCTGTCAATTAGTAACTTGTAAAGATTCATTTTCAAAAGCAATAGAACGCTTGGGTAAATGATGTTTACAAGTGAGTAATAAGTACAAAAATTTACAGAACTATAATCAAATATTATTTAGTTTAATTTAATGAGTTTCTTTCAATATTCATATTATTTTCATTCTAATCGAGTTACCTAATGGTTTTATATTAACTATGAACTATTCGCAACCATTGTTCTATAATTGAAATATAGAATCAAATAAAAATACGGAATTAATTTTAATCTGTCTATAGTTTTGTAAATTAAATGCAGAAATGAATTCATTCATTCAACTTTAATTGAAAGCTTCTTTTAATATAATCACGTATAGGTATGGCAATTTGTTTTTGAGGATAAACCTATATTGAATATTTCTATGGGTTTTATATAAAATATTATTTTCTATAATTTTGCACAAAATTATCGAATATCGTTAGTTGTTGTTATAGTTAATAGTTACTGATAAGATTTATATAACAGAAATCCTTTGTAAATGAACTATAGTCTACGTTTAAACGTAACGGCAAAAATTCACTCTGATTTGACTTTGAATATTGGACTTTTGAAAAGTTAAATTACTAATACGTTTACACATTAAGAACAAATCTACTTTACTTTGGATTATTGACTTATCCTTCACTTGTTGTTTACAGCCAGTAATTTTTGTAGTTATGTTAAAATTTGTAGACAAGTTATCACGTAACTAATTTTTTATCTGCGTAAAAATTACAATTCATAGTATTTATATTATTTATGGAATAGCCATGGAGATTAATATAAAATTAAACATATGATGACTTACATTTTCAAACTATGAGGGAATTTAATATCACCGATGATAATGTCAAGTCAAGGAAAGTAGTTAGTCGATAGTGTTCACACAGTGGTAAAAGTTGCATTTTCAAAGTAAGAGTACATTTTTGCCCTATTTGTAAACGCAGTCACTATCAGATTTTATTTAAATTCAAATGCAATAAAGAAGCAGGCAAATACAATCATAAATCCTGCATTAAATAATGTATCTATTCGATTTGAATAGAAAATATATAATTTGGCAGTTTTCACTGTGTGTAGTTCTTGTATGTTTAGGTCAAATAATTAAGTGAAAGATTTTATTATAATTTATTCAATATTACACTAATAGTTAACTGAAGTTGGTTTCTAAACTTTAATAAAGAGTTTAAAACAAGATTTAGAACATAAAACTTTTACCTAACAACTTTAAATTAATTCATATTTTAAAATAGTTTCCTATAATTCAATTTAAGAGCAAACTTTGCAGTTTACATTTCGTAATTATCTTCTGCAGGCTTTTACAATTTATAATTTAGTTTTATTGTTGTAAATTTTATCTATCTTTGCAATATTAATTAAAACTTCCCTCCCCCGAAATTCTCAATTTCTAGGTGACAGTTCTAATTAAAATTCCATTTAAATCGTCAAAAACATCTCATATCCCATTTCGCCATTTGCTGGGGTGCCAGGTTCGGTCCCGTCAAAGGGCCCCAGACGCATTCCGGTCCGACACCTCGGGTCCCGCGGCGCTCTTTGAAGTCCGCGCCCCTGGGAGGGGGAGGGAAGGGGGCCCCACGTCCCTCGGGCCGGTTTGAATTTCGCGCTAACTGAACTGAAATCGCGGTGCGCTATGGTGATGTGTTAATGTCGCACTTCTTTCATTTCGAATGCAAATTCGATTTTATGGGGTTTTTTGATGGTGATAATGACGGTTGGTATGAGTGGTGCACGGAACAAGGGAGTACAAAGTTGTTTTTGGGATTTTTTAATGGAGTGTACGTTAGTTAATGATGAGATTCTTTTGTGTTCTGGGAATTAATTCGCAAATGCATTAAATTTAAATTGAGGGTGGAGGATAAATTACTTTCAAATATAATTGGCACGAATTTTCTTTTTTGTTTGATAAATAAAACTTAGATAATAAACTTTAGTACTGGCAATTTTTTGTTGTATCTTTCATGAAAGTGTGCTCTATCTAATATTATCTACTTTACCACTGTGTAACTATATCTTTACTTTTAAAACTGCTTAGTATCAATGAGTTCTAACAGTCTTTTCTAAAAAAAGAATCACAAATTTCCTGCAATCTTTGTCGTAATTCTTCGATTGTTCCTGCAAGGATGATGATAAATTGGGGATAAAAGATCCTTCCAACAATAGATAATTATTATAATAATGTAGCTTTTAAAACTATACAATAGTTGCAGTTAAAATGATAGACATAAATGTATTAATGCGGTTTTTTTATGAGTAAACAAAGGGATAATTTACATGGATTTTAATAATATTCTATCATAATGAAACAAACAATGCAACTTTAAACAAATAGAAATTTGTTTTAATTACTTTAGTTCACAATAAATTTAAATTATTGTAAGTTATCCCTATGTTTTAATACATTCCTGTCAATCGCTTTAACTGTAACTATGGTAATGAAACATCCCTATATATACAAAGTCATACAAAGACATAAAGTTACCCAATAATAAGTGTTGTAGTTTTACAGTGATTTTCAAAATCATTTATGCTATATTATTTTAATTATTATAATATCTGGTATATTGTACAATTCTGCATAAGGTTAGAGTCAGTTCTCTTATTTGTTTATAATTCAACCCTAACTTCACGCCACAATCAATCCACTCACCAAAAAACCACTTTATCTGGCATACTTAACACACATGCTTATGTATAATGCGGAGGCGTCGGTGCGTGCATGAGCTAATCCTCTTACGCGGCGGCGGCCACGGCGTCGGTCGAGGGCGGCTACATCCCGCGGGTACCGCAGCCTACTCCGTTATCAGATGCACTGTCCATCTGCGCTCCATTCTACAGAGGTGCTAGCTACCCAATGCAGAACACAGACAGGGACGAATTCATCCCATTGAATTTAACCATGAAACATTCTTAAATTTTAAAAATTATTTCGTAGATTGCAATATGAAAATAAATTTAAAAAATGTTTAGGAATTAATTCTTCTAATTATGTTGTCATTCTATTTACATTTTGAAAAAAATCAAATAGTGTTTTTTTTTTTCCTTTAAATTAATTAATATTAAATATAAGTAGGAAAGAAAGCTATGAAATGTGAAGAAAACGTAAGAATGAGTCATAAATATATGAATACTGAAAGGAAGTAAACGGAATAATGGAGAAAAAAAATCGAAGAATTAGATTGAAACTAGAAAGAGAAAAATTTACAAAAGTAGGGATTTGCAGCAATAGAACTAGAAAACAGAGAAGCCAGGGAAATAACATAGTAGAGAAAATTGTGACACAGGTCATAGACATTACAAACTCTAGAAAAAAGAAACAAAATCGAAAGAATAAGATACAACTGTAAATTCAAAAATATATGAATTATCAAAACACCGAAGTTCCCGAATAAAAATGGCCAGATTTAGATGCGGAAACAAAAAAAAAAAAGGGAACGAATACTGGAGAAAACAAGAAAAGATTTTCTGTAGACTATGTGGACCACAGCAAGAATTAGTCCACTGTATGTTAAGATTTATAGCAATGGAAATAGAAAAAAGATTATGAAGAAATAACATAGTAGAGGAAATTATACAAAGATATACAGACTTTTAAAAGAAAATAGAAAGAACAACTGTAAATAACAAAACATTTGGACTATATGGACATTCAAGTACCTGAGTAAAAAGATGAAACACTGGAGCATAGTCAAACTGATGGTCAGATTTACATGGAAGTAACGAATACTGAAGGAACGAAGAGATGAGGATGTGCAGACTATATGGAAATTGCCCGAAGATAACAGAACACCATAAACGTAGGAGATAAAAGAATTCTGAATGACAAGGGAAGAGGAGTACAGAAAAGGATAAAAAATTAATTAATATTTTCACATGTCAAATATCACTAAATAAAATATTAGTAGTGTCCTATTTGTTTCGAGGAAGGGATTGGTGCATTACGGCCCTGGATGGTGTTTGATGGTAATCTGTTATGGGGTGCCGAAGCCGAAGCTGAAGGCGTGAATTTGTGCAAACCTCATCTTACGCCTGTCTGAGCCTGTCACGTGACATCTTTTTACTTCTACATGAAATAAGTTCGCAAAAGTTAAACAAAACATTGAGCTGATGAGACGTGTTCATCACGGTGTCATTTATCACTTCCATTCATTTTTTTCTTTTTCATCTTCCTTTTTCCGTCCCCTATCGATGCTATCGCTCGCCACCGCCAGTATGCACTCAAAAGGTTTCCTCAGCAAACTTTGTTATTATTATTATTCAAATAGAAATTTAACTCGCTTCTCGGGCGAATGAGAAAGATGTGTAGTGTGTTTATTAAATATTCCTGCAGCATATCCGGCCATAGAGGAAGTGTAGTTGTTGTGGGTGAAGGTGCATGTTAATGATTTCGTGCAATGCATTCAGTTCTAATTGGCGATCCCTTGAAGTTGTCGGTTTATCAAATTCCGCTGTCCACTTCGTCAATTAGGTGAGTTTCCTGTGGCCACCGCTAACGTTCGCTCGGTTCTCTGGCTCACAACTAAAGGAATGTCCCTGTGCTTGGGTGTTGTGCTGCTGGAGCTTCGATACAGCCTCTCATTTCAGCGCAGAAGGTCGTCACTGGACCCGACATGTAAATGAGGTCTTGAATTCGTATTAATTAAGTCTGTTAACTAACCCCCTTTCTCCCGCTACCCACGAAAGCCCACACAGGCCCGCATTCAGAAAGATCCTCAAAAATACACAACACTTTTCTTCGCATTATTCCATTACTAGATTTACTTTTTTCCTACGTTTTTTCTTAAAGTATGAATATATAATACGTCAATCAATATTAAAATTAATGTTTGGAAATTATTGCTAGAACAAATTAAAATTCAATGATTTTGAAATAAAATAATTCATGTAAGTATTATTATTATGGAGTAAATAGCTCCGTGGTAACTTATTCCTTAGTTCGAATCCCACAACAGGCAGTTCCATTTTAAATTTTGGCTGATAACCGCGCTTCTGTACAACATATCGGTCAAGAAATAAATTAGCAAACATTTCTGAAACTATAATCATTGACTTTTTGTTAGTAAACATATTTAAAATATGATGACAAGTTCATTTAATATTGGTACCCTATGTACGATAAAGTATATAGCTGGAATTCATAGTAATACATTAATAACAGAAATGTAGGGCTGCCAACTGCCGAATCTCTACGGATCTAAAAACCGGATCTCGAATATCCAAATATCAGAATCCGAATCCGGTTTTTACTAACATTCTTGTCCCAAAATCGTCAAATAATTTACTAAATAGAATTATAAGTAATATGTAATAAATAATAAAATGTAATTTGTTTTCTTATTCATTTTGTTATTAAACATTTGTTATTAATTGCATTTACTTCTATACAGTCATTTGATTTTGAATATAAATATGTATGTACACTAATGAAATAACGTCGATAGTCAAAAGAATATTATTATTTGTTTAAGTTTTCAAAAATCTTACAAGCCCTTCCTTCAAAAATATAAAAAAATCGAGACCCGGATCTTACAATTATCCGGATACCCAAATGTACGGATCTGAGATCCGTATATCCGAATATCTCGGCTATCCGGAGTTTCGGATACTCGGATAATTGACAGCACTACTGAAAAGTAAACATGTTTGCTGAAAAACGCGGTATACATCAACGAGAAGGATCAAATTCCCATGTTTACTTATTCCTCTGCAAAAATAAAATAACAGTAAAATGCAGTATTACTTTCGAATCAAACTTCTAGGTATATTTGGTACTAATGTGTAGGGCATTCCTGGAAGGAAAATATGTATTTTCCGGGTACGGTTCTGCGTTGCTAGTTTCCACGCCGTCTTTATTTCCTCCTGCCCCTACCCTGGTCCGGGAGGGTACTACAGGGTAGTACCGCGTACGGATACTACTGGCTGCCAATAAAGCAATGGAACGGACTCAAACTCCCTGCTAGAGTAAATAGAGTTAGTAGTAGCGTGTCCTGTTCCTTCTCCTGTCCTCCCGTAAAGGATCAGTGGCCTCTTACTCCTCAACCCTCCTTGCCATTAGTTCCTGCTTCGGTTCCTAGATGTCACTAGCAACTGCGTGCTAAATAAGTTAAAAATTCACCCATCAATCAAATACCTATTGATAAGGTTTTTGTTTTATTCTGAAATTTAAATATTTTGGTTTATATTTATAGGAATGGAAATTTTTGATGTATTGTCAATTCTTAATAAATAAAATTGTTATGCATTGAAAAGTTATATTCAAATAATAAAAATAAAGCAATAAATATTAATTTTGCAATAAAATTGGAAATGAAAATAAACTTATTTGTATTTATCATCAGTTCAGTCACGATTCGCGATTCAGAATCAGAAATATAAATAAAGATTAGCTGAAAATCAAACAGTCTGTGTGTGGCGTATTCAGATAAACACAATAAAACGCCGTTAACTTCACAGTGGCATCGCATCGGACTGACGTTAGTCAAATTCGTTTTTAATTAAACCAACGGCGACGTGCGGCGCTGCAAATCTAGATAAACGCGCACTGTTCAAACATAATAAAGCCAATAAAAAGGGCCCGCTCTATTATTCATCATTGTTTGCAAACACACGCGATTGCGACAGGAGCGGCTGAGGCCGGAGCGTCTGTCTCGGCGAGGAAGGCTTGTCGGAGATGCGACAAATCCGGCCATTAAGGCGTCGGTAATGGCCGAACGACGGCGCTAAAATACATAAATAACGAGCATCGGTGGGGAACGTCGCGATAGATACGATCACGGGTACGACTGGGGTGCCCGCGCTTCCAAGTCGATGGATCGACTCGACGACTTTAAATTGCGACTGCAAGGGGTTATTTCAACACTCCTACCATCATACAGAGAAACTATAACGCAGCACAATGTTACCCAATAAAATCAAATTGCACCAACACTCGCGAAAAAGGAATAGGTGCTGAGGGTAATTGGATCATTCCAAATAAATCAAAATTATTCATTCTTGTTTTTGCCTAGTAAATAATGCATCTTAACTGAAACTCACGCCACTATGGCAATTTTGTATTATTCAAGTTCAAGTCACTCTTGTTTTCTAAACCTATGTATGTCCAAAAAGCAAGAGTTACTTGATAATAATAACACTTACTTAATTGTCATATAGGTCTTGAGTATATAATACAATATTATATAATTATTTAACTGGGTATCCATATGACAGAAATGTGAATATTGCTGCTTACAAAAATTCGCGGTATAAAAGGCGGGTTCAACCAAATTGAAATGGGCATATCCTCATTTAGATCTCCAAACTCTAGAATATTTTTTAATCTAATAAAAATTAATAGACGAGATCTTCAGTTCAATTTTCACAGTCGACAGTTTCTATTTTTAACTTGATTCATGTAGTTCTTCCTCTTTTAACATTCTCGATGACTGATAATTGGTCTTCACTCAAATATAACACTTGAGGAATTTATCAAAATGGATGACTGGCAAGATGAAATATTTACCTATCTATATATTTAAAGTAGTGGACCCGGTAGGCAAACATTGTCCTGCCATTAACCTCGCTAGCAAAATATATTTCTCTGGACTATAAAATTCCTTCTTCTCCGAAATTACTTGACCGATTTTGATGAAAAAAAATTTTACTTTTGGGTCACCTGGATGGTCAAATGCATAAGTCAAAATCGGTCAAGCATATAGGTATAAAATAACCCCAGTAGCTCCTCTTCATTTTTTAAACCTGTCAATTATCGGATAGTTACCTCACGTATGTAGAATAAAATAGTAAGTGTAGTCAAAAAAACATTAGCATTCAAAATAAAATTTATTCTATTCAACTGGCCAAGTTAAGATGATCTTGATATTCAATTAATAGCTAAACATACAAGTGAAACTATAATTTTAATAAAACAGCAGTGTATAAATTATGTGGATGACGGAATGTGCGTATGCGCGCCGCGTGTTGAGAATTTGCGAATTAATTTATAGAAATATTTGAGCAGGGACAAAGTTCTGCGACCGTATAATCCGGGGATTTCAGGGTGTCCTCAAGTCGGTTCAAAAATAAGTCCGCACTCTCACCACAAATCCATATCCGGACCCGGAACCTCCACCGGAACCCTGTTATAAATAAATCCTCCCCATTTGCATAATTGATAAAAACATAATTTCCTTTCATGGCATCAGCACACTCATAAGATTCATACACAAACACGGCTCGGAGTGTACCTACATCGGGGGTAAATCCCACAATACCAATTAAAATCAACTCTGGCGCAGTTTAAAACGCTATCACTGCGCTGACTTCGATGCAGCATGCACTCATTATATCCGCGTTTAATATCGTATTGTGCGCCTGCCAATATGGCGGCGGCGCTCGTGGCGGCGATGCTGTATTGTTTAGCGAGGGCTGATCAGTCACACGTGCACGTGACGTCACACGTCACGTGGCTTACCATAGCGTGATTGATTGATTGCCGCTGGTTCTGGAGTTACGTGCGAAACTCTGGGATTATGTTGGATTGCAAGACCAATTCAACTGGAAAATCATAACATATGGGTATGGTAGATTTACTTTTACTTCGCTTGAAATAAACAATATTAAATAGTTTTTAGAATGAACAATGAACACAGTATAACTGCTGTAAGCAATAGTCGCACTCTTCGTCGACAACTTTAATGTTCTGTAACCTGTCAGATTTTCTTACGCATCTATGCTCCACCTCTTGGTAGGTGAAGCGGTAGAATTTTAACAAACGTCTTTAAACTGATTAAAAAATAACCTCTCGCCTAAACAACGAAATAGATATATAAAGTTTTAAATAAAAATTTTAGCTAATATTATTTTAAATCATTTTTACTATAACTCAATTATATGCTCAAAACACTTCATAGGTCTTCAAGAAGTAAACTATAACTCCTGGTTGATGGCCAGCCACCAAAATCCAATCAGCCTATAATTTGAATATCCAAGATATAAATATGAAATGTGAAAATCTAATGTGGCCAGCACATAACTTCCCAAAAATTTTAATTCCTCGAACTGTGCAAAATATAGAAAAAAGTTCCAAAGAAAAATTCCGGTTAATAGATTGCTACCAAACCATTTCATTTTTAAATATAAAATTTCAAGATTATATCTTTTTTTTTCTTTTTGTTGTCTTTCCACCTTATTTTTTGTCTTCCCTTTTTTTCGTCCAATGGTATCCATTCTGTAATTATTTTATCTCAATCGTTTTCTATCTTCTGGAGATGGCCAGTCCGGCTCCATTTTAGGTGTTTTATTGTTTTGGTTATATCTGTTACTTTTATTTTATTATATATTTCTGATATTGTCTTCTTGTGATATCATTTTACATTTAATATGCTTTTCAGTGAAAAAAAAAAAAACACTAAAAAGAATACAAATAATTTAATGTTTTTTTTTAATTAAAAATTATTGAGATCAATTTTCAAGTTACAAAAATACTGGGGATAGCGATTACTATTAATATCATTTATATTGTCATCTAGGCATGAACACATACACAGAACTTCGTGATATGCGATATCCAACTAATGTTGGTGTAGAAACATACTCCTCAAATGCGGAAGAACAAGAAGCTGCTGCCCCCATATATCGTCCTACGTCAGTTTTCTATAAATATGGAAAACAATGACAATACATTATTGGAGAGTATAATTAAATGTTTTTGTGGAAAACAATCAATAAATCAGTGTGTATTAAATCAATGGGTCGTCAGGGCACAAAAACCAAACAACACAAGAACAAGAAGAACAAACAATCAACTAAAAATGATTTATGTTCGCATGGAGAGCAACTCACGACGTCACAGCAACGATAGGAACCGAAACATCGACAGAAAGGGAAAGTTGTCGGTTGGCGGACAGAAGGAGGGCAAGCACCCCGACGCTCATGAATATGTATGCGATACACCGCCGCCGCCGCCGCCGCCACCGCCGCCACCGCCTCCGCCAGCGGTGACTCAGGCAATACTCCACGGTATTGTGTGTGATATCGAGACCGCTGTTGCTAACTGGGCGACTGATTTTTGGGATATTTCAACTTTGCCAAATGTTTTGATGAATCTGTTTTTGCTACTTCACAACACCGCTGCCATAAAGGACCAGTTCTTGTTTGATTTTGTCGAACAAAAAGTTAAAGTCTTTTTAATAAATATACTTTGTTACTTTTTTTCATTGAAGTTCAAATTCATTTCACCGCTTTATTAGTTCAAAACGAGCAAACTATCCGTGTGGTCTGTGGTGTATTCTTATCTATTATATGATGCTTATTATTTGACAACTGTTGCTAACAGTTCCTCTAATAGTAGAATTTGTTGAAAAAGACTTGACATACCTAAACAAATAGCTCTGTGGATTATGTGATCCTCATTTCGAAACCCAAAACCGCAAAACCAAAAGTTGGCATTTTAACTTTACATCTCAGATTCTTCACTAACATCTATGGGGTCCGATACTTGATGGTTTGACTAGTAAATATAGCAATTACTAATAATCTGAGAAAGTAGAGTACCACACCACAACCAAAATGGATAAATGGCTTGATGATAACCGAAACCAAAACCATTTATTTGTATATCAACACAAAAAAAGTATTCGGTAAGCTCGGGATATAAGATGCATTTTCTAAAAATTTATCAAACTTTTTATAAATACTTCTAATTTCTTAGTAAATAATCGTGTTTCGTTTGTTAATTGTTATGAAAGTGATGCATTCAACATTAATATCAGTGAATGATTTGATATTATTTTAAAAAGCTGTTATCTAAATAAATATTAGTATTATTAACCCTGGCCAGTCACACTTGTTTCATAGTTACACAAACTTCACAATGGAGTCTGGTTAACCCCAAGAAAATAAAAACTACTTTCTCATAACCGGATGTAATTTTCTAGGGATTTTACCTATGCAATATTTGTTTAAGTTTATAGTAAGACATTAAACAGTTAATACACTTTCTGAACCATATATTTTATCCAAAACACATTTTGCCAAAACTAAACATTTTTATTTTGAACTATTGAGAACAAACACAGACATTTTACATTGAATTCAGGATTATAGAAACTGAATTTACTATGAGGTAGCATCGAAGTTATGTGAATGCTGCGCATTAGATGAAAAAGTTAAAAATTAGTAACCAATGTCTTCTATTATAATTGGTATACACCTCACGGTAGAAAGACCTAGGATGAAGTAAGTAAACAAACCTATTAAAATATGCAGTAACCATAACCAATGAAAGTGGTACTGTAAAATTATTTGGTTAAGAGAAAAATTCTGGAAACCTTACTATCTGCTGGATTCTATAGATTTTCTCTAATAGAGTTGTGAAGGCTTAGGATTTGTTTGCAAAAAGTACGAGCGAAGTAAGATTACTTGCAGATAAATGCCAATTAAACAAAATTTGTACCTCATTGTTTTGGTACGTTTGAACAAACATTCCTATTTTAATTGTTAAATAGTACAAGAAGAAAATATATTTTGCAAATGACATTTTAAATTGCAATCCGTGTTCCGCCATTGGTAATAAATTTCCTAATATGGTAATAAAATATCAACAAAAAGTCCTGTACTTATTTTTTGTTTCCGTCATGGTACTTAATTTTGCTGGTACATGTAGGTAGAGCTTCAAAACCATTTGTGGGTGATTTGGGCAAAAGTAAGTAAAACCCAGGCATTTATCAGTAGTGGTTGGGTACCAGCACTCTTGCAGGAACACGACCGCCGTTAAACCATCCATCGAACCCTGCTCTCTACCCTACAGTAAGTCAGGAACGCCGCGGAGTCCTCATCCCCAGTCAGAGGGTTGGTTCGCGACACGCTCTTGACTCATCGCATGCAGACAGCATGACAAATGGACCGTATCTAGTTCATAATCATTTAATCCGGCGTTAACCCTCTCGCGTCGTCGCTGCCGCGGCCTCGTAAATCGCAAGTGGGGTTAACACGGCCCCTCATTGCGGAAATATTACCTACACGCGCTCTACTTCATTCTGCTGGCCGCCGCCTCCGCCACGACCGTTAGATTGTCGTTACGATGGGCATTCCGCACACACCAACGCTTAATTATACTCTGACTTGACGAATCTATTGAGATATTAACTGGAGTGATAGGCCTCGCTACCCTTAGTATTATTGCTGCATTCGCTAAGCAGTTCAGCGCATTTTTGCTACTGAGATGCTTATATTACGGGAAAAGAATTAACGTTTCATTTTATTTTATATATAGGCAAGAACCCTTCTACTGTAAGGTGTAGGGTGTAACAGTCTCTTAATCGTGCACAAATTTCACCCATAGCTTCTTAGATATTCATCGCCATCCTTAGTGGATTCGGCAGTGTAACGTTCTTTTTTCTTCTTCAGAATTTTGTTGATGATGGTAGCCCAGGTGTTTTTTGATCTTCCACGATCTCTCTTTGCATCTAATCTTGGAAGAATTTTAACCCTACACTGCGCAATGTATCATTTATGCTACATCCACAAATATACTGTATTTTATATACGCTTAGAAAATAGCTCCGTGGTAACGTGTCGGACTGTGGATTGTGAGATTCTCAGTTCGAATCCCATAGCTGACAGTTGCCAATTTACATTTACCCCTGTGGTTCCTCCTCTACTAACATCTTTGGGGGCTATGATTGAAATTTTTTTTATGAAACTTTATCTATATTGAAGACTATCTACACTTTTAAAAAGTCTTAATTGTTATTCATTAAGCCAAAATGATTTTTTTTTAAATGTTGTTACGTCATAGTAAATGTGTTGCTAGATCTAAAACAGTAGAGATTTTAATAATTTTTGTTACATATATGTTCTATTTTATTGTAATAATAATAATAAAGTAAAAAAATATATGACTACAATTATTTACAATCTGTACTGTTTTAGATCCAGCAACACCTCTACTATGACGTCACAAAATTTTTAAAAAAATCATTGTGGCTTAATGAATAACAATTAAGACTTTTTAAAAGTGTAGATAGTCTTCAATATAGATAAAGTTTCATAAAAATTTTTTTTTTAATGGTGAAAGACCCCATTGTTGAGCTTGTCAAGTTTCCTAAAATTTGTTTTTTTTTTCACTACAATGTCCTCTGTTTTTTAGCATTAATTTTCATGTTCAAGGAACATTTTGTAGTATTACAAGATTTCGATGAATATTTTTGTTAATCTCCTTGATATTCTCAATATTACTCTTCCACAAATACTAACCTCACCATGGAAATTCAAAGTCTCCATCCATCGCGAAGCCTCCAAGCCAGCGCGAGGGTTAACTGTCGAAAGGGAATCACAAATAAGCGCTGCGTCTCGTTGCTATACCGCTTTACGTTATGATTTGCAGCAACTAATGCTGATAATTAACACAAGTCGCTGTGCGCAGTGCTCCGGTATAAATCACCCGGAGTCTGCCTCGCCCCTGCACCGCTCCGTGCCTGCTTGCAGCACCGTCTTGGATCGGTTGTCTATCAGCGCGCAAAGCCGCGCTGAAAGCGTGAGCTCGATTCTCTGCCGCTGAAATGTCGAGACGGTGCGCTGAAGCAAACGGGAGGCAAACAGACAGACGGATAGATAGGTAGCTTTACACGGCGAGGAGGACGGGTGTGCTGTTATTTGAGCTCAAATCAACGATGTTGGTTGTTGGCGAGAGGGTGAGGAATAATTATTGCGTCTGATAATATTTTGATCTTAATCCAGATGGTTCGTCAGTCTTCGTTTTAAAACAATGAGACGAATTTATCCTGCACTAATCTTAGTGTTTTAGAAAGCTAACATCTACACAAAAATGGATTGTTACAATAACAAAAATTTATCTTACGTATAGTGACAGCAATTTAAATATTTACAATAACTATATGTATATTACTAATATAAATATAAGTATTGTTATTGTAAATATCTAAAATCTGTCAGTATACGTAAGATACATTTTTGCTATTGTAAAAATCAATTTTCTTCCGTATATAGAAGAAGTTTAATTGGTCGCAAAGGAAAGAACCTCAAAATTACTTTATTCCATCTATCGTATAAGAAATGAACTACTTTTTGCCTCCTTAAATGTGGTACAACGATGGTCGAAAGATCGAAATGCTTTGTAATTACTTTTGAGATTTAAGAGAAGTGTTTCAATTTTATTGAAAATAATT
Source organism: Poecilus cupreus (assembly GCA_963942605.1). Taxonomy (NCBI): domain Eukaryota; kingdom Metazoa; phylum Arthropoda; class Insecta; order Coleoptera; family Carabidae; genus Poecilus; species Poecilus cupreus. The sequence goes on from OZ012719.1 coordinate 5,995,613, forward strand.
ATATTCATCTTTGTAATTTGCTATTGCGTAAATATTCTACAATTTGTATTTAGATTTAAATAATTTATTATTTAAAAAAAGTAAATATATGCAGTACAAATAAGCCCGTAAATCAATATCTTAAAAGACCATAAATAAACATCTCATAGAATTATAGTTTGTGATATCAATTACATAAAAATATGGATCACCATAAATCTGGATTATGATAATTGTTGAAATAACGAGAAGATAATAAATTAAATCCCCCAATCAATACAAGAAATATGTATTCCTCTCATACATTCCATTTAGTCAATATTAATAAATTTAAATTGTAGTCTCCCCATTCAGTTTCATTGGTAAAATTACCATTTAGTGGATCAATTACTACAGTGTCAATAATGAGAAATCAGAATTCCGTGCACAAAACTAAAAATCGGATGAAATTAAAGACCAGTGCACGTTTGCACGTCGCACATTAGTTGACTTCTTGCAGTGTGCTCTTGGGCATCGAGGGTTCATTAGGAGACCACGCTGCAAGAACAAGACATCTTCAAGATAACAGCTCGACCACGGTGACGTTTGGAAGACTCAATGGCTATTGCTATGCGATCTGGTTATTGATTTTGATGCTGGGCAGTATTGAATGAAACCAAATGTAATCATAATAACTTACCTAAACTACGTGTGACATTATGAAAATAGAGTCCTAATCTAGATCTCTGCTCTGCATGTTTCTTCTTATGCACTCGTTCCAGAATTTTCTAGGATCAGTGATGGCGAACCTATGACCCGTGAGGAAGACACTGACCCACGCAAGCTTTTTGCTTTCATTCAAACACTTAAGAATTTTTAACCCCACTAAAAATTTTTAAATCGTCAAACCGCGCCCATTTTTACCCGTTAATCCGATTGAATTTTAAAGATATTCAGTTTTAAAAATACTCAGTTAAATTTTTGTAACCTAGGTAACTCTAGTGCAAATAGACATTACTAAACCACGAGCTAGTACTAAAAAAAATATGAACCAAATTTGACCCACGTCTCAAAAAGATTCACCATCCCTGTTCTAAGTCGTTCTCGCTTTCTTTTGCCAGGAGTAATGGTAAATTCATTTTGGCCACCGATTTTCTGGCATTTTCATAAGATGTCTAACATTGTAGGCTTCTTAGTTCAATTATATCGATTGCAGTTTCAGCTACTTCCATTTGGGTCCCAATTTCTTCTATTCTAGGGCTTCGTCTTAGGTAGTCCATTTCTAGTGCTTGTATTCTTAGTTTCATTTTGCTGTTGATACTCCAGACTTACCTTCCACAACAAGAACAATCATTTTAAGAAACGTATCCCACTGTCTATAACTAATTCAATTTAATATTAATTTGTAAAATGTCCTACGAATTTGGAAAAAAGATATAAAGGTATGGGCATACTTACAGACGAACACCATTTGTATACGATAAACTTTGTGAATGACTAAGTTCTTATAGTCCAAGACCATTTTGACGTTGAATTAATGCTAAGAAGACTTTATAATGAATACCAGAATTGGGGAATGCAAGTGAGTTAACATAAAACTAAATATTTTGTAATAAGTAGAGAAATACATTTCAAGATCTTAATAAATGATGATGTACAAATTGAACAAGTAACTGAATTCAAATACCCGGGAACTTTATTAAATATGGATTTTGAGTAGAAGAAATAATAATACATAGGATACAAGAGAACTAAAGTTCATTATGGTTACATAAAAATATATTAAAAAAATAAAAGATTAGGAGGAGAAATGTTATGGAAGCGAAGTATGGGGTCAGTAAGAGTAGCAGTAATTAAATGTATCAAAACTATTGACATGACCCCAGAGTAAGATCTATCTACAGACCAGTAAAAAGTATTTGTTGCATTTCTTGTGGGATCAGGGCTCTGTGGAAGGCATGTTCTCTCGATGTACAACTAATCACTCGCCAAATAAGCCGATGTGAGCGCACGTTGGCGTTTTTACCGCGGCGGAAGTGCAGTGTAACGGTGGATGCGAAGCTACACGCACTCGTACGCAGTACGAAGACGGACCAGTTTTTTGACGGCCTGACGGGCATTGTTACAGCATGATCTAGCGCTCAGCCTGCTTGATGCTTGATGGGAACCCAATTCGATGGGCATCGACTATGTATGCAGCTGAGTTTGGACTTGTCGGCGAATTGAAATTCAGTTTTCGCGTGGGAATTTTCGAAAAAGTCTATAACCTGTTAAGGGGTTTGGGAAAGACAAGGGTAGAGAGTGGCCCCCAAAGTTTGGACAACCAGGAGCAAGTAACTGGGACAGATTAGACTAACTTTAACTCTATTAGTCATTTTTTTTTGCCTGTATGATTTCTTTCTACTAGTATATTTGTTATTTCCTACGTTGCACAATTCTTTACAAGAAATTGTAAACTAATATTATTATTATTAATGATATTTAAATGGCAATGACAAGAAAAGATAAAGTTGATTTATAAAGAGTGGAATGAAAAATAATAAGAACAATATTAGGACCCATAAAGATATCAGAAAAGGAATACATAATAAACGATCAAAAAGAAGAAGAGTTGAAAGGAGAAGACCTAATGATAAAGATTAAGCAATAGAGAGTCAGATGGCTTGAATACACATGTAGCACAGAATAAAAAGATGAATTAAAACAGTAGTAGAATGAAATCAGAAAGAAACAGAAGACAAGGCAGACCCAGATCAACATGACTAAGGGAAGTAGAAGATTTAAAAACTGCAGGAATTAAAAACTGGCAAAGTGAAACAAAGAATACGAATCATGTGAAGCCTCTCTAGATCATTTTATTGGATAAAATAAATTTAAAAAAGATCCTTGTCTATGTCACAACGGTGCTTCAAAAACATGTCACATGTAAATGGATTGTGCGTATGTAGTTGCAGTGGAAGATCTAATGAATGGAGGTAGTACGTGCTGTTTTGATTTCAGTGGGAGTGTACAACAGGAGCGGCGATCATGTAGCGGTGAAGTCTTGTGGTCTTGAAGGGACTCAAACAAGGCGAGAGCGATGTGCGGCTCAATATTTCAGCGGCGGGCATTTTTGCGCGGATGTCGGACATCGACGCGCTGACAGCCCGAGACAAAGTACACGCGGTCGCGACTTTTTCCGCGGCATCAAAAACCAGAGGCGAGTTAACAACCCAAGACTCCGGCTCCGCAAAATGTAAATCCCAATTAAGCGGCGGTGGCGGAGGCCCGACAACTGATTGATTCAGGCCGGTAATGAATCACTGGGGACGGCGCGCACCTTGCAACGCGTGTGTGCGTGTCTCTCTGTCTAATGCCGGCTTTTGTTTCACCACTGATCCATGGTTTTTGTTTAGCTTTTTTGTTGCTTGTGTTTACTTTGATGTTTGGTTGTTTTGTTCATTGTGACTTCGGTGCATCCGCTGTTTGTTGTCTGCGAACCTGAAACAAAACAGCTATATGAAAATTAAGAAGCTCGTTCGTCTTTCCGCCGTGGATTAACATTTATTACATTCCTTCGTACATCCAACACTAAATTTAAATACACTGAGAAAAAAATAGTCCCGTTCAGTCAATTTAACTGAAGGATTCAGACAAAACAACTGAATACTTCTGTAATTTTTACTGAATATGGTAGTTAAATTTAATTATTTTAGCAAATATGAAAACAATTGGAAAATGTTTAAAAAATATTTAAACAATAAAAAATTTGTACGTCCAATATTTACGAATTATTTTAAGTTACAATACACAAGACACATAACAAGAATGGCATGTCAATTCGTTCATAACTAACTCTTAGTTCATTGAACTGAAACCATCAGTCAATTCTACTGAATTTTCAGTTATTTCGACTGAGAAATGTTGTTTGTGCGCTGTTTAATTGATACACTCAGTTGTTTCTCTAAAAACTGAATTATTCAGTAAATACAACTGAGATTCCCAGTTATACATGTCTATAACTAAATTTTACAGTTAAATTGATTGAATAACTGGATTACTTTTTACTTCCCGCCACATTCTGTAAGGAAGGAAGGTATAGGAATCATGCTAAAAATTTGGTAGTGACTTTTCAGTGGACAAGCACGTTTTAATTTTCGTAAAAAAAAGTTTTCATAGTTTCGCGATGATGCCTGTGTGTGTCTGTCTGTCTCTTTGTCTGTGTGTGGATCTCTGAAGTTACGGTTTTCTCAAAAACTACTAAACTGATAATTTCTACATTTTGTGTATATCAATTTTATCCCCTTAAGAAGAAGTGATAATCCAATAACCGAAAGTGGTAGTTTACTTGAAGCCCTATCAAGTTATTTTTAAATATTTCAATATATTATGGTTTAATCATAATTTTTGTTATTATTTTCAATTGTTGTTTGAAACATTTTTCTCTTACTGTCACCAATTACGTGTGATTTAAAAAAAAAAAACAGCGCTTGAAAAATGTCATTTTTTGACACACGTCATAATTGAAAACTAATTTTTGGAAGGCATGAGCGTTCTTGATTTTGTTGGTCCGTGTTTGCATTGTTTGATAAGAAATCTATGGCGAAAAGTATTTTGGTGCCCTGAACAAATTTTTTTCGTGTCTCGATTGCTCCTTGTGTATCTAGAATTGGGACTGTACTATCCGGAACCAATAGGTTATAGCTTACTAAGTTATTATTAATGTCGCAGGGTAATATATCTGTAAAGTTGTGGGAAACCCAATATTTCGTGTATTTTGTTGTTTGGCGCATTACACATGGCACGAGCAGTGCACGTGTGTGTGAAGCAGGACGAGTGCAGGAGACGAGGGCAGGAACGTATGCCACGGCGCGTGATTTATGGGCGCGGAGTTTTATAAAGAGACGGCCGAGAATGGCGCGCAAGAGAAAATAAAAGAGCCGAATCGCGAAATAGAATAGGAGAGATGTTTAGAAGGCTACAAATCACCCGGGACGGAGATACACTGCCCTGCGCTGTGCCGCCACTGCTGCACTGACGCGATCTTTTGACCGCTCGCCGAACTAGGCCAACCGCCGACTTATTCTCCCTCATGGCCCGGCCAACAGTTTATTTTTACAAAAACATCGTTTCCTAACGAAATATACCACACTACCTGTTCAATACATCACCCGCTCATGCAACACCAGCAGTTTTAACTCTTTGCGCCGCAGGGATCATCTACTTTTATGTGGTGGCACCACTGAGGGAACCATTGAAGATATCGAATTTTGTATCATTTAACATCTTTATGAATGCATGACGATATAATATGGACGATTTTAAGCTTACCATCATGACCAGTAAATAGTCTCTTGTCGACAACATTCATTCATTAACTTTGGTAATATTCAGTCAGACCTAGAGCCAGTTTCTTCTTCTTCCTTCTTTGCACTACACTCCTTGTTAAAGCTTGGTGCCAGTCATACACCGGACACCCCGAGCCGTAGAGTAAACACTACTGTAACATTCATAGAAGCTTACACCCAATTAACTGTCATAATTATACTTCTTTTTAGCACATCCTTTTTATGCTCTAAAAAAAATCCAGACATAGCTGTATGTAGCTAAACGGTACCAAGCCATAGTACCTTATAAATAAAATACTACAACTTGCATTACCATCTTAGATGATTTTTTTTCTACCATTAAAATATTTGCTTGTGGCATTTTTATTATTAATACGGATACATAGTATATTGTAAACACATTTCATATCTAATGATAACCATAGACACAGATTCCCATATTGCCAATATCGATGGCGTAGTAGTTATGCCACTAGCCTAACACATCAGAGGTCGTGAATTCGAATCCCACTGCAGAGCATGGTCGTTTGTGTTCACATAATAATCATCTACGTATGAGGCGGCATATGACCAAAATAGTTAGTCCACTTTCGGACTTTCCTGCTTCGTATTAAAAAAATTATATCTAACAGTTCTTTCAAAAACGATTATGATGTTTGACAAACTTTTCAACAATCCATAAATAATTTATATGCCAATTTTTTTCTCGAAATTTCTGATAATAAATTTATAGACGTATCTTTCGCAATTGCTATATCTGGGGGTATTTAATTAAGAATTGCTTCATTATCACTGTCCATTTTTTATCTCATAAAGTGACATTTACGAAAAATAATATTGTTTAATTTTTGTTTTGTAGTTAATTGCTAGGTAGTGAAGTAGTGAAATGAAGACATCTTTATTATTAAAATATAAATTAATTAGGAAATAATATCGCAGTCGTAGAAAAAGTATAGTGTACAACTCGCTTACAATTTCCATTTAATACTCTTGTTGTACAATATACTATTATTTTATTTATTTGAATACTTTTCAAAACAGAAAGTAATTCCAATTATAGAATATATAGATTTAAAATATATACGAATGGAGCATTGTCTATGCTCTTACATACAACAGTTTGATACCAACATAAGAGAGAGATAGTTATATCTCTCTTTTATGTTGACATTAAGCTGCTGTATGTAAAAGCACAGGGAACGCTCCATCCATATATAATATTAAATCTAAATAGTACGAATAGCATCCGTTTTTAAACATTTCTGACCAAAATGTATAGTATAATCGCAATCAAGAAAATGTTTCCCAGGAATTCGTGGCTTTAGTTTCTTACCGTTAGGAAAACTTTTGCGATTTAATTTTACAACTGAATGAATTTTGGTTGGTTCCTTTGGTGTTGCATGTATTTGTCATTAAAAGTTCCATGTAGGAATCTCCCATTAAAAAGCGAGTAAGAATATCGTCAAAAATTGAGAAATGTTTATAATGCCAGTATTTTTAGTTAAATGTGCGGTAAAGTGTTGGGTACGTTATGCAGAAAGAGCGCAATATTCGATGTAGGAATCAGCTTCGATTGGAGAACAAAGCATTGTGATATTATTATCATTCGGGTGAGGAGGACAATGTTCCATTACAAAGTTATCTGCAAATCAGCTCTATTACACAGCACCATACATCACAAAAGTAATTAATAATCTTTCGCATCAGCATCGAGTAATTAACGCATTTGCGAGTCAAAATACCTGGGCACGCACGCACTCGATATAAAAACGTGGGTGGGAGACAACGCGTGACAACTTAATAACAAGGTCCGCGCATTGACAAATGGCATCGAAAAGTAATGAATGCTTTCAGCTGAATTAAAAGAACATAGTAAATAACATTTAGTTAATTACCCGGTGCACAGTGTAAGACCTGGTCGACGACTGTTGATTGACAGAGTAATGATGGCCGCTGAACAAAGCTTGTCGTTGGTTTGCCCTGATGCTGGGTGCTGTTCGATGCGCGAACCACCGCACCACATACTGCAGCAATCCTCAAACAGTACACTCGCAACCACATACCCCAAGAATTTGATAATAATCCTTCACGTCTTCGAAATATTACCAAGAGTATGTATAATTGGATATACATTCCTGCTGAAGTTTAGATCTTTTGTATGCCCATATTAATAATATTCTTCTTTTTGGTACATCACTTTTGCGTTGTCCACATTCATACAAATATGTACGGATTTTTCTCATACATCTTCTAAACAGCAAAGCATCAATCGTCATCATCATATTTAGTTCAACAAACCGAAGTGGGTCCTAACATTTTCTAAATAGTCTTTTCTTTCAGCCGTTCCGATCTTTGGCTAATCATTGCCAGTACGTTGGGCCTATGCTACTTGCATCATTCTCCACCTCATCGTTCCATATTACTTTTGGTCTACCACGTCTCCTAGATCTCCCTGGTTTTGTTATGAAGATCATTTCTTGTGGACAGTTTTCATTAGCCTATTGTAGTCACTGTTACAATAGATTAACTCTTCCTACATTTGCCATTTCATTATATTTATTGTACAAGGTCTATTCGGAATAGAACCGCACATTTTAAATTATGCGCCAATATTTAGTAATATGGGGTTGGCAGTATTGTGTTGCGCATAACCGCATTTTCTTGGATTGTTGATATCTCGTCTAATTTTCGTGATATTGTTATTTGAGTGCAATGCAATGAAATGCGCGATTTTCTGGAGAAAACTATCATAGATCCTCAAAAAAGGACCAGAGTTATGGCATGACAACTCACCTCGACAATGCGGAACACTTAGTCTGGTTAATTCGTCAGTTTTGTGCCAAAAATCAGATGACCGTTCATCTTCAGCCTGACCTGATTCCTTGCGTTTTCTTATTTCCGAAATTAAAATCAGTGCTGAGAGGACGCCGTTTTCAGACTATTTATGACAACGAAGCAAATACGTCACAGACCTTAAAGGACACTTCAAATGAAGCTATCCAGGACTGTTTTGCGAAATGGAAACACCCCTGGGAAAAATTTGTGAATAGGTGAGAGAAATACTTTGAAGGGGGCAAGGACCAATAAACAATAAAATTATTAATATGGTTTAAAAAATCAATACACATAACCATTTATTCCTGCAATGTGTACCAGGTGCAAAAAGAAGAAAAGGAAGACCAAACAAGACGATCTCTGAAATTTAGGAATTAAAAAACGAAAAGACAAAGCAGGCGATAGAAAAAATAGAGAGAAATTTGTGAGAAAATTAAATAAATAATAATAAAAAAGAAACATTGTGACTGATCCACATCAAAAAATGGATCTGGTGAGTTTCCAAGAAGCGACGCTACCCTCACGGGAGTGTATAAGTCACTACTTATATTCCTCGGACACTCACACAATCGCTCACCCTCAATCTCGACCCCATATATTTTTCCCCAACTTTCCATTCTTCTAAATATCGTCCTCATATACCAAATTATTTCTTTCAAATACAAACCATTCAAATTTCCCAATCATTTCGTCCACTTACTTGTAAGTTGTCATGAATGAAGCAGCGTGCGAGTCTGCTGGCTGTTTGAGTTTCACTGGAACATCTTGTATGCGTACACAGTGCGGCTCTGAACAATTGATTAACTGTTTCCTGGACAAGCACGCATTTATCACTGGCCATCATTGGGTTGAACGCTACGCACAACCCTCCACGTAGTTCCGACCGCCATATTAGACGTTATCTTGTGAGAACTCCGCCACACATACATCGTACCTACGGAGTATAGAGGCCGCAACAGCAACAACAACCGCAAGTGCTTGTTACATTGCTACAGCTTGTTGCTGTTACTTCAAACGTTCTATGGGTTCTCGTCAGCGTGACTACCGGACATGGATACATACTGCAGGGAATTGTTTATGTGGGGAAATATTTCTTTGTTGTATTTACCTGGACTCTACTGTTATTCATCCGTTTTTGTAGATGCTAATTACTTATATTGAGTTGTAGTATACGAGTATAAAAGTTTATATTTGCGACAGTTTTGGTACTTGCAACTACTTCATTAAATACTTGGGTCCACAGATTATCAGTAACCTCTTTTATTATTCGTACTAAAACGTTTTGAACTCATATGCCCGGTATTATAAAGAAATTTATCTGTTACTTAAATTAACTTTCAAAGTAAATTTATTTGTTTTTAACAAGTGCACATCATTTTAAATTATTTTATGACACTTAACATTGCTGCCAAAAATTTTATTATCATTTGAATAACTTTAGTATGAAAGTAAATTTAACTGGGTTTTTAATTTCTTTATAATACCGGGCATTAGTAAATTAAAAAGGCTTTTGGATGAAGCTTTGTAAAATATTTATTTATTTATTCTACAAAACTTAATCCAAAAGTTTTTTATATTCCTCCACATCCTATAAGGGAATCATGCTAAAAATTCGGTAGTGTGTTTTCAGTAGATGCGCACGTTTTAGGATCCCTAGAACACAATTTTAATAGTATCGCCATGATGTCTGTGTGCGTAAGTCTATCTGTCTGTATGACTGTCGGTCTGTGTGGATCTCTGGTTTGGAAGAACTGTTTTTCGTGATAATCAAATAACTGGAAGTGGTAGTTTACTTGAAAGTCAATCAAGTTATTTTGAAATATCTCAATAAATTATGGTTAATGACAATTTTTGTTATAATAATAATGTTTCATATAAAATAATTTTCTACGACCACTTAGAAATCTACTCATTGCATGTTTGTTGTTGCTAAGGAAATGAGATAAATTGCAAGCATCGTATGAAATGAATTTGTTCTGTAAGTATTTCAATACAGGTCACTTCATTTCAGTATAGGTGCCATTGCTACGATACTTATTTAGAATTGTCAAATATTGGAATGGTGAAAGCGGGATTAATTTATTATTAAAATATAAATGAATTAGGAAATAAAATCGTGATCGTAGAAAAAGTATAGTGTACAACTCGCATGGAATGTCCATTTCATACTCGTACGATTTGCAACATTCACCTTCAGATCATGCTATAACTTTCATACTCTTAGGAAATGAGTATCATTCCATGCTTGTTGTACTTGTATAATATACTATTTTACTGCATAATAAGCCTATACAAATTTCGTCCTTCATTTAGCCTTTTCAATGTTGTCAATGACATAAAAAGATGTTTCATACTTTGTATTTGAATTCAATTAAAAAAATGAGATTGCAAATTAAAACAAAATCCTGATATTAATTCCAGTGCCATACACTTCTGCGTCATACAAATGTCAAAGGGTAATAGCACGTCAGCACTGTAGCCTCGAACTAAAATACATTTCAGTTCAGCAAAGTAACAATGTTTTATCAAAATCAAAACTACGATGGCGATGTAGTAGAAGGCAGTGTTGTGTTGTGCGTTAGTACCCCATCACGCTAGCATTAGGACGATGGCAAGGAAGCAACGAAGACATGAAATTAATGAAACGTCACATGATTTCAATATCAAAGAGATGCTAATAGAGATGGAAGGCGGGCATGCGTGAAAATTATTATAAGAAAACATACTAGGGGAGGGGAAGGGGACAGTATGCATAGGCGAGGGAATTGTGCATCGTGCATAGGCTTCACATATTTGTCAAGTTTTTTATTAAATTTATTTTAACCAATACCTCTCAATGAATGCTCTATAACAATGGCAATTTTAAAGAAGGAAAGTAACAAACCATCTACTAGTGGGTATAATTGTGGGAAAAGTCACTAGTGATTAATTTTTTATTTATTACAATAATAACACATAACACCGTGACTTCGATTAACATTTTAATTTAAAAAAATTTAAGCATACGTCACTGACAAATAATATTCCTTAAATAAATTTTTTATTATTAATAAATGTTGGATAAAACGTTATACCAACTTCACACGTGGGCAAAGTGGAATTACCCACTTGTAAAGTAAATAACTATTAATTGCTAAGATATGAAATAAAATACAAATATTACACTTTATTACTTTATTTATTAACTTGAAAATAATATTAGCTTATTTAATAGGTACACATTTTGCTTTTGATTTGACCATTTTGCTATATTATTTAACTTTACAATCAAAACTGAACATATGTTGTAATAAATATCTTTAAATTGTCATAAATGTTACTTTCTGCCTTTTTAGCAAATGGTCGCCGATGCTTCGCTTTTCCGCGTATAGTTAGGTATCTAGAATATATAAACATCTATGGTTACTGTGGAACTTTTTACCCCTTCAACCCCTGTAACAGTACTTATTGTAAATCTTGTTTCATATTTTACTTACAATGTAAAATAAAACCTAGTTACTTTCTAAAATAATAAAGGAATTAATCATAATCTTAAATATTTGAGTAGGTGGCAAGTGGCAAGACGACATTCAGTCGATTGAAAGGAAAACTGTGGGAAAGAAACTTAAAAAATTCGGAGTGCATAAATTTAGCATAAATTGCTGTAACAGTGAAACGAATTCAAAAATAAATAAGTCATACACGTGATAATTTTAACTCTATCAACAAATTTACTGTTCACAATATTTACCCAAATGTAAAACAAACACAAATCATTGGCACAAAATAAAATATAATATTAAATATGAAAAATCAAATAAAACAAAACATAAAAATATTAATTAACTCCCTCATCACATTTCTCGTCACGCTTCAAACATCCAAACAAACTGTTATGGTAACTAAAATCAATCAGCAGTTCATTTATTTAACAAAAACAAATTTAAACAAAACCCTCTCGCTGCGAAGGCATCAAAACTGCCTTCCGCGTTGGAGTATACTACCAGTACAGAGTATCGATTACTTTCCCTACAACTGTGTCCCGCCCCCGCACGCTGGCATGGCGTCGCATGCAAATCAGTATGGCGTCGAGACGAACTACTACCCGGCGCGGAAACATCGGCCCTCTTCGCGCGCTCCTGCCGCGGCCGCAGGAGCGGATGTCTTTGCCGCGGCTAGTACGCCGGTTCCGCGGTTTTGATATGTTTTACGATCGACTTGGGGGTTTTACACGTTGTTTCTATGATGAATTTACATACTTGGCCGCCGTGAGCCCAGAGCTGTCTGGTTTTGCGGCCCTGTGTTACCGTGTTATCTGTGCGGTTATTGGTTTTTGGTTTTGGTTTTTGCTGCTTGCTCTCCGATGATGAACGCGCTGTGTTATGTAATTTAATGGCAAGGAAATGTTTTTGTAATGGTCACTATGCTCATTGGAAAAGTGCGATTGTTGCCATTTCAAATGGATTCATGATCATTATGGAAATTTTAGAATTTTGCCAAATAATCCACATCTGATTTTTATTCTTGTTTCTTCACACTACCAATCAGTACCATTTTCATTCATAGACCATATCTGTAACTCCTGCTGGGCTCTATATATTTGAAACTCTACAAAAACTAAAAGCAATATATGTTAAATATTGCAGATTTGTACTATTTTTGGGGTAGCAATTATTTGTAAATAAAAGTCTAATTTCTTAGTGATTTAACGCTACTAGTGGAATTATGCCGCTTCTTTTAAACCTTTCTATATCTATTATTTGAAGGGAATCATAATCCATTCTTCTTACATTTGTACATTGCTGATGATGTGTATAGCAGAAGAAACGTCCATCCATATAAACAAGTATTTAACTTAAGATCCTGAAGCACTTTAAAAATACAATGATTTGATTCATTAATTCTATCCATTTTTTTCCATGTGTTACATTTTCTTTCCATTTTTTAATTCCCGCTATTTGAAGATCCTTTTTTACTGCTTTTATCCGTGTTGATTTTGGCCATCTCTTCTTTTTCCTCCTCTTGGTTCCATTCTCTCATAGTCTGTTGGATTCTGTTCCTCAACTCTATATAACTGTCTTAGACATTTTATGCTATTTTGCTCATTATGTCTCATTTTCTCATTAATTTTCTGATTCTATCCAGCTTACTATTTCATTCAAATTTGTTTAGAAATTTCGTTTCTATATTTCTTATGCCCAATGTTATAAAGAAATTTAACTGCCACTTCAATTTACTTTTAAAGTAAATTTTTTTGTTATGAACAAGTGTCCTTCATTTGAAATTATTTTATAACTTATTTAACATTGCCGTCAAAAATTTGATTGTCATTTGGATAACTTGGTGTAAATTTAGTATGGAAGTACTAAATTTAACCGGAGTTTGAATTTCTTTACAATACCGTTTATTTCCATGTGTTGCATTTTCTTTCCAAGTGCATATTCCTGCTGTTTGTAAATACTTTTCTACTTCTTTCATCCATGTTAATTTTGACTATCTCTTTATCTTATTATATATAATATTGAAATAACATTTAGCTAGAAATGTCAGAATAGTTACCTTTTTGTCGATATACATTCCCCTAACTTAACAGAGATAAATAAATAATTCAACAAGACTTTGCAAGATCTAATTTCATCTATAATTCCCGAATATTTCTGTTAAATTCCTGCTAACCCTCCTAATTAAAAATTCTTGAATGATCTCTAATGCAAGCAGCAGGAATCGCAATGTTTAGTTGTAGTAACTGCCGCTTGCCGCTCGCGTCGCCACCGCCCAGCGTTCATTGATCTGCTGCATGCTCCTTGTCCCGACAGAACACCGCCACCAACCCCGTCGACATTCCTGCTCATAAATTCTGCGACTTCGTACCTCATATTATTATTTTACCTGCTGACGGCGACGTCCCTGCTATGTCATTCGCGACGGTAATATTCATTTAAGGTTGTAAGAATAAGGCAAAAATCTGCTACGATAACGTCTTTGCCGTGTTGTTTCATTTATTGCCTATGGTGATTTAGTGTATTCATTTGTTTAGTTAACATACGAGGGTCGTGAGGGATAACTAAATAAAAACTAAGAGATATCAAAACAGAACTTTATTTGCAAAGTTACAGGACGTTACTCTAGTTTTCAATCTAATCGTCATAGCTGTTAAGGCATTTATTGTAACGTGGTACCAGTTTTTCATTGTCGGTGTTACCACCAAAAATTTGAAGCAGAATATGACTGTTTCTTTGAAGTCTTCGCCGTTTGTAAACTGTTTTCCACATAAAAATTCCTTTAGTTTTGGAAACAAATGAAAATCGCATGGTGCCAGGTCAGGGCTACGAACCCAGAATCATATCTTTTGGCCCAGTTAAAATCATACAAAGCAAAATTGATAATTCATCATATTTATATTTAACCTACCGCACATACATATATGACAGGGAGGTATTGTGTTTGTGTTACGAATTGATTAGATTTTGGGAACAATTCATCAACAGTAAGTGGTAGATTTTTTGAAGGCCTATCAGGGTTTTTGGGTATATCTTCAGGAAATAAATGAGATAGAGTAAATATCATTGGAATCAAAAAGATGATGTATGATGTAACATTTTTATGCATTTTGTTGTCATCAGATTCAAAAACAGTGTTAGTGGTACCAGCCAATACCTTTGGGCCAAATAAAATCTTTATGTTAGTGATTTTTGTTAATTTGTTATTATTTCAGTTTTTGTTTTTCCGTAAAATATTGTTAAATATAACAGAATTTAAAATACAAATAAATTGAGTACAACAATTTTCCCTTTGTAAGATCAAAACAATTTTTTTAAGTTATTCTAAAAGTCATGGGGGCAAATGATATGATTCTGGGCTCGTATGAGGAGTCTGTCCAAAAAATTTTCAGTTTCTGGCACCAAGCAAAAACAGTTCGCAAACAATGAAGACCTCAAAGAAGATGTGTAAAGTACTCCAAATAAGGGAGCAGTATTCAACTTTAGATGAAATAAATGAATAATAGAGGGTAAGTATTATAGAAAAAATTAAGTTTCAAATCATTCTAGAGATAAAGCAACTAGCTTATATTCCTAGATCGCAATATTGTGAGTATTAGCATTGCCAATGGCAAATATTTATGAGTCCTTAGTTTAATACTTGCTATTGTTCCAAAGTAATGTCTGTGTAAACTCCAAGGAAATGCTTGCTTCATTCCTGCAGCCGATAAAACTTCACATTTCGTCGCCTCGCCAAATGTCTGGATTGGTTGGGACATTAAGCGCACAATTACACAAACCTCAGGCATAAATAACATTGTCGAGTAAATTAAACAGAGATGTTCTGTTAGTGTATGTGCGCGATGAAGAGGGCGAGATACACAAAGTGTAACGCTATAGTGACAAGCGAGCATCAAAGAAAGACGCAACGTGGCGCGAGACGTGTCAAATAGGATTATCACACATTACATATCCACGTCACTGCGTGAACGGCTCTTCTAACACCCTCTGATGGAACAGAGGAGGCGGAACGTTAATGTGTGTGCCAAATCAACAATGATCATAATTATACTTTATTTCTTTCATTTCAATTGGTGTTAGAAAAATCTGACTTCCTTGTACGCGTATTAAAAAAATCTTTCGAGAAAAGAACACCTTTGGCATGGCCTATAACAGTTTCACTTATAAAATTTCAGCATTCTACCGTATAAAAAACGGGCGTAACTAAATTTTATAGTACTCCCATGTACAAAATTTCAACATTCTACGGCTAACCGTTTTGATTTAGCGAAAATTTTTAGAAAACTCTTCGAGTAAAGTGTCCTTTGTGTACTTACATATCTACATACAATTGTACGTACGTCATGCCGAAACTATAGACAAAATGGATTCAGGTATGGTCAAAATTGATATTACTATAAATTCTGAAAGTTGTCACTTTCGCGATTACAATATTTTCTTTACTACGTAGAAGGAAGTAAAAAAGCTAATATATAATACAGATAATTCATACTAAGGCTCAAATGTTCTACATTTCTTAAATATTTAATTAGTTGCAGATCTATTTTTATTTTCTCTCAAATAACCGATAATTGAATAGAAACATTTTCAATATTATTTCTAAATGATTTTTTTTAAATACATTTGGACTTCAGGAACATTGAATTAATTTTGCACAAACATTAGTATGAAAAAGGTAGGAACTGGATTTAAAAGAGTATGAATATTATTGCAACAGAAGGAAGGAAGGAAAGGATAAGATTTTACATTTTTAAGCAACGTAAAACCAAGTATATTTTTATAATTTTTTTAATATATGACCACGCATAACTTTTCATAGAGTAATCCAATTTTGATAATTCTTTTTTTATTGGATCCATTTAAATTCCACCCTTAAGGGTAGGAAATAGGGGATGATTGATTGTTCACCCACTGAATTTTTACCTGTTAACCAATTCTATCACGTATAACTTTCTATTGTGTTATCCGATTTAAAAAATCCCACCCCTAAAGGTAGAAAAATTTTAAAAAAAGTATTTAACAAAATATTGAATTGACAAAAACTGAAAAACGAAAAATACAATAAACTAATTTTTCGTTTTTTAATATGTCATCGGTTCAAGTTTTAATTTAGATTGAGAAATATGGGGTGCATATTTTTGGATTTTGAATAACCTTGTTAAAATGTGTCTTTGAACTTGGTAACGGTAGTAGAAGTTCATGGGTAATCCAGGCGGCGCGTTTAGCATCAGCAGGACATTAATTAGGCTGTCGGAGCCTGGGCACACTATAACCCACATTCCTGCGTTGAGTGGCCATCATCGTTGTCCTTATACGCCGGTAGATGGAGCAAGTCCTTTACGCGCGCAAAAACCGCGCTCAGCCAGTTATTTAATTCAGCTGGTTTATAAGAAAAACGTTCATGAACGAAACAAGAGAAAGTGAGCGTGGCAGGGCGGACGGTGTGTCGGTGTGTCGGCATTAGGACTAGGTTAGGTCAGTACCTGCCGGATCGTAGTAGGCTCATGTAAAATGCATAAGATGGCGGCGCGGGCACGCTCGCTGCATGAGAATTATGGCTAAACAAACAGAGCAGTCTGCACTCGGGTAGTGAGTACACGGCAGCCGGGCAGGAACTGCCGGGGCGTTCGATACACGCGCCGAGCACTCAGCTGACGTAATTATGCACTCCTGATCCTAATTATTACTCATGCGCCGCCGACTTACATGATCCACTGAATTACTCACATTTTACTCAACGGTTCTACAAACAAACTAATCTACAAATAAAAGTGTATGGGACTAACAGAAAACCGAACACATACTCAAGAAAGGATCTAATCAAATACGTTACGTAGTGGCTAGCCTAGCCGTTGGTTCGAATCCCACTGAAGAGCATGGTCGTCTGTGATATCCACATAATTCACAATTCATCCATTCATGAGGCGACATATGTCTAAAGTAGTTAGTCCGCTTACCATCTTAAGAAAAAAAAAGTAAGAGTTAGCAGAGCACATCAGAGGTCGTAGGTTCGAATCCAACTGTAGAGCATGATCGTGTGTGATGTTCACATATTCACAATTCATCCATTTATGGGGTGGCATATGTCTAAAATAATTAGTCCGCTTACCATCTTCATAAAAAAAAAAATAAGAGCACACCAGAGGTCGTGGGTTCAAATCCCACTGAAGAGCATGGTCGTTTGTGATGTTTACATAATTCACAATTCATCCATTCATGAGGCGGCATTTGTCCAAAATAATTAGTCCGCTTACCATCTTCAGCAAAAAAAAAAGAGCACACCAGAGGTCGTGGGTTCAAATCCCACTGAAGAGTATGGTCGTTTGTGTCACCCACAAAAATTTAATTCAACTCATCAGGCTGCATATGAAAGTAGTTAGTCTGCTTACCATATATAAAAAAAAAGTAATAATAAGTACGTTACATTGTTTACATAAAATCCCAATTATCCACTTATAAGGCGGTATAGGGCCAAAGAAGTTCGTCCACGTACCATATCTAACAGTATATAAAGATCTTTATTGACATACGATTGCGAGTCATGGGTATTGTCTTAAAGAATGAAAAGTAAAATTCAGGCGCTGAAAATATCTAAGAAAAGTACAAGAAGCAACAATATTGGACAAAGTAAGAAATGAAATCTTCATAGAAACAAGACAAATAGCATGGTGGGAACATATAATAAAAATGAATGAATCGAGACCTGTATGGCAAATTTAGATGATAAACGTGAATGAAAAGAGGAATCGTGGAACATCAAAAGACACCTGGAATACCATCATCAACAAGCTCCGAAGAAGAGGAAAATTACACTGCAGGATGCACGAAAGATGGCGATGAATAAAAACATGGACGAAATATGTGTACAATTAAGAGACTTTGTACACTTTACACCTGCTAAAAGGGTTCTTGTGTTAAAATTCAATGGCGCAACTATTTATAAAAACGAAAATAGTTAATGCATCTTAAATTCCCGGGTTGTATTTGTACGATTCCTCCTCCTTGAGATGCAAACTAAGTCCTGCCTCTGCCTCCTACCCCTCCTCCTGTTCCTGCGAAGGGTGCGTGGTGTGTAAAGCGCGGCTTTCTTTGATGAATGTACGAGGGTAGGAGTGCGAGAAGATGATGCGGCGTTAGAAGCTCGTAATCTCCGCAATTCACAGCCCAAATTCCTGCTTCAGTACCATGTTCTGTGTGCCGTGTAGTGTTCTACCCTGCCCCTATATACACTGCCGGGTAGTCGACATGGCGCTCGCGGTCTGTTCTGCCATTTTGGTTAGTTACACTCGGTATTGCCACAATACTACCCTTTAACTCATTAGATTCAAACTGTTGTAGGTATATAAAACTTATTTAAGTCAAGTTTGGGGAAACTTTTTTAGGATTTGGGTAGTATGTTTTCAAAGGATAAACGTATTGACCAAGAGATTGTTAGGCAGTTGTATGCAGAGTGCAAGGTATTGGGTGCTCTGGGTATATTTGCTCGAACCATGAATGTATCTAGAGATGCTCGATTGAGTGTTTATATTGGTGTACAGGAAAGAGCCCAGTTGATTATGATGAAAATTTAAAAATCAGAATTGGAATTGGTATAGCACTATAACAATTTTTCTTAAATATTTCGATAAATTTTGATTATCTACAAAAGATTTTTAAAACACATTTCCATATCTGGTGTCATTTAAGAACTATAGTATAATTTATAAAACTCTGGTATCTTGTAGTTTATGATCGTTCGATCATTGTAAAATTTAAATTATTATACTAACATTAAGTTGAAACCATGTTTTACACGACGAAATTTATTGGTCAATATATTGGCCAGGTTTTCTTATCATTAAATTGCCAAGAAAAAAATGTTGTCGTTCCTTTTAGACACGTTAAGTTTTCCATCAATTTATTGTGACAATTTCAGTAGTACCAATATGATATCAGCTGTCACCTATGCTACCAATATTTTTGGTTCAAGCTGTAAGCACAAAAATGACTAACTAAGCATAAAAAGTTTGATTGGGAATGACTTAAATCCTCTAGAATTCTCTAAAATATTGTCGAAAAATAGAACATTCTCAATGCATTCGTAAAATTGCCCAATTTATTGGTCAAGAAAAATTGACGCAAAGTGTCGTATTACCTATAGAACAATAAATTTTAAAAAAGAAAACTTGGCCAATTTATTAACCAATAAATTGCGTCTTGTAAAGTAGGCATTAAACAATTTATTTGTTAGTATTAGCATGGTATTATAAAAATGAGTTGAACGGAAGGTCATGTGCTACCACGTCAGATTTTTTACTATAATTTGATGTGTGATAATTTTAGTTCGGTTGTAGATGTGTAGTATTATGTTTGCAAATAATTACTGAATTGATTTGTTAAATATCTTCGTTGCGGATGAATGGTCGCAGGCCGCAGTGATGTGATCGAAAACCAGCAGCAATATCTATAATTAGAAGAACCAAAAACAAAAACTCATGTGCGTAACTATCGATGTATAAACGCTGTGCAGGTAGTTGGAGCGGACAAATAAAAGCCCGTTTAATATTCCCAATTGGAGATAAACAAGCGGATCAATAGAATATGATTGGTGGAACGTTGTGTGTGTATGTGTGCGAAGCTCGGTAATGTTTACAAACAGTGAGAGCCGACGGCTGTGGCACAGTTCGGGCGCAGTCAGCTGTGAGCCCTGTATATGCGATCTGAATTAATACTGCATACATTTAAATATATTTGGCGGTGGCAGCGGCGGCGGCGACGGCGGCTGTACGGATGGCAGCACTTGCGATACACTCACCACGCGGCCGCGTCGCGCTAATGACGAGAGAGCCTGGTGAGCGGTGAGTCGTTCGAGAGAGCATGAGGACGAGATCCAGGTTGGGAGAGGAGAACACCTTCACTATACTCCAGAATGCTTTGCGTCTTCAATTATTTAAACATGTCATGATTCAATCCAAGTTATGACAGTTTAAAGGCAACTCGAAGATGTTCTACGAGAACTCTGTCAAAACTAGAAACAAATTGATTCCAAATTAAATTATTTTTTATGCGGATACATATCTTCCATTTTTGTGAACCATGATATTTGAGAGAGAGTGTGTAGGTATACGAGACGTGATCGTATCCGGAATACATTAGTGTATGGTGAGTGTGAAATTGAAAAAAATGTAATTAATGAAATGGGAGTGAGTCAGGGTGATTTGTACATCATGAGCGAATGTCGAATGAAAGGTTGGTGAAACTAATATATGCGGCTGAGATTGAAGGTGAAAGGTGTGGGCGTCCGAGGAATAAATGGTTAGTTATGATTGATGGTTTGTTGGCTAATTATTCCGAGAGTGAAGAATAGACGAGCATGTATGAATCGCACTATGAATGTGGATAAAGCAAAAGAGGTGTATCAGGATAAAAATGTATGGAGGAGATTGGTTGTTGGTAGACTGTTTCTGGGTTCGTGCTACCCCACTGAGATATTCACTGAATATCACTAAAAATTTGATAATTCTTTTATTGCATTTCTATATAAAATATACCCTAAGAAACTCACTGCAGTGGAGTGCACCATTATATGTTTTATATTTTTCGAGATATATCGATTTTTGATATTTTTCAAAGTTCAAATTTGAGGGGCTATAACTCATTAACTATGCAAGATATCAAAAAAATCTCTTCAGTTTTGTGTTTCTCATGCATTTTATTACAAATTAGCAAATTTTGAAAATTTTGAAAATTTTCGAATTTTTTTTCAAAAATTTGATAAGCGATAACTCGAAAAATATAACAGTTACAGACTAGAGGTGTTGACCAATCGATTCAGCTCGTCCATTTACATAAGTATGCAAAATTTCAAAAATATTAGTCGGCGGGTTGAAATTTAATAGCAAAAAGTCTTAAAACGGCCTTTGAGCCGAAAAACGTCAAGGGGTACCCATTGACGTTTGGCCCGAAATTTGCTAATTTCAGACTTTTTGCTCTAAGCTTTGAACGGGTCCATCAAATTTTCTGAAATTTTGCATACTTATGTATTTCTACGAACTGAATGCAATGGTGTATGTTACGATTTCATATCTTTTATATTTTTCGAAATATCGCCAATCAAAATTTTGATAAAAATTTCAAAAAAAAACCAAAATTTTCAAAATTTGTTAATTTGTTATAAAATGAATAAAATTCACAAAACTTGAGAGAATTTTTCGATATCTTGTATAGTTTTTGAGTTGCAGACGCTCAAAGTTCCGTTTCGAAAAACAATAAAAATCGTCTTATCTCAGAAAATATAAGAGATATGACGATGCACTCCACATCCATGAATTTCTTCGGGCATAATTTATATAGAAATAAAATAAAAATATTAAGTGAAATTTTGTGAAATTTGCAACACAACTGGAAGCGAGTTATTTGAATTTTTTTTTATATTTCTATAACAAAGATGTTACGACACCCAAAGGAGTTTCGTAATAGCTCAATCGTGTGTTATAATAGAGCAGTACAATTTGTATTTTCAAGGTTGGTAACTCTACTGAAATGTCCTATGTAAAAAAATTATTCTACACATATTTCTCAAGTATTTTAATTAATTTTATAACTATCGCATTGATTCTTTTATATTTTAGTTGCGTACTATAATTTTGCGCGTTCGAATCGTTTGCATCTTCATGTTATTGCTTTAACCGAAATATATATAAATTTAATAGTCACAAAATATGAAATGGTTCTTCTTTGAAAGTGTCGACTGTAGTGAAGTCAGCACGTAACCGCGTAGCGCGAATCATCGCGTCTGGTTTCGGGCGTAGCCTAGCGTCGGCGGCGGTGGCGTCGGCGGCGGCTGTTACCCTGGCGACGCGCGTGCGCCTCCCGTGTCACGTCCGGCCCTCGTTAGCGTCGATTTTTGATATACGCCATCTTATAACCTCCCCCGCGTCTGCCACCCCCGGCGCCTTGAACCGCCGCCGCCGACAACGTCGCTAACACTACACAAGCTGCAGGGGATGTTTATTTCATTTGCATAACTATCCCGCATGATTCTACTGAATTCTTTCAACGCAATAAAACTAACAATACAGCGAAATTTACAAGAATCTCTATGCCATGTCTCGGAGCTACATTTTCGTAAGAGTTCATTTGAATTATTGACGACGACATAACATGGTACACGGCTATAAGACATTTCTAATTAAGTAATTAACCAATTCTAATTCTGTTCAGAAAACAACCGAAATTTATTTATAATTCACACATTATTCCTTTTCGTGAAACAGTCCTGAATAGATTCAATTAAAAAGGTCTATAACGCATTTGTTTTGATGTCATCAATAGTCTGAAAACGGCGTCTTTTCAGCACTGCTTTTAACTTTTGAAAAAAAAAATCGCAAAGGCCAGGTTTTGCGAATAAGGACGCTGAGAGAGGATAGTCATCTGATATTTGGCACAAAACTGACGAATTGGCAAACCTGAGTATACGAAAACATTGTCGTTGTGTAAAAACCTTGAGTTGTCTCACCACAAGTTTAGTCTCTTTTAGCACAAAATAGATATTCCACCAGAAGCGAAACTCTCGTCGGCTCCTATGATATTTCACTTAGGGCCAATATTTCCATCTACAAATAAAGTACCGAATAAATGATTTGCCGAATAAATAAAAAATGTCGCATCGAAATCATAGCTCAAATAATACTTACTGTTTATTCGTAAATGGAAATATCGGCCCTTATAGATTCAATTAACTTCTCATTCTACTCGTATATCCAAAATTCTACTCGTATATCCAAAAATAAAGGTGATCAAGTAATCTATGAAAACAAATGTTTAAATTTATTTAATTTGACATGTGTCAACAGTTCATGAATCTCAAATCCTAATAAAACAGCATTACATTGGAATATTATATTACTTTATAATAAAAATGCTTCTGTTCAATATTAATATTGTAATTATTGATGTTATATTGTAATTATAAGGTTTTATCAATATGTTTGACAGCACTTTCAGAGATTTATGTCTGTGTTGCTAGGCAATTCTATATAAACACTTCCAATCCATGTGATAAATCTGTCACTTCCCAACCAAGAGGTTGTCATGTCAGAAAGGAATGACGTATTTTCCAACCTCTAAAAGCTTTGGAATTGACATATTACTATAGTGAATGTGAATATAATTATTTTATGTACATACTGAATTATAATATGTGAACAAACAACAACATAAAATGATTAGAATGAATTACCGCGAACGGACAACACTAAGCCAAGTGGATGCACTTCTTTAAGCCGACCAATAGCATTCGAACTTTTATAGGAAGTTACAACGACGCAATTTCTTGTCACAATTTACCTCTCACTAATTTTAAGTTTCTCATTTCGATTTTTGCGTCTTGTAGAATATCTATGGTTTCGGTGAAAGTATCGCTAATATTATTACAAAAACTAAACAAGATATCAACACTCCAAGAACATGTGGTTACAGAAAGGTTATTTTCTGACCAGACCTCTAAACTGTAACATTGCTTTAAGGTGCGTTTCCAGAACTAAGCAGACAATATTTTTAATTAATGAAGCCTTGATCTATTTCCTTGTGGGTAATTAAATCTCCTCCATAACATCTCCAAGCGCCATCACTCACTCATCACCCTCCGCGTCATCTGAGGCGGCTGTGGCTGCGGCGGCGACTGTCGTCTGTCGAGTGATATGGTAATGGCCACATCAAAGTGGTGTGGTGTGCCTGCACTCACACTTCAGCCTACAACCCCAGCATGCTGCTGCTGAGCTTCAGAGGCTGCGAATGTGTCAAACATCACGACCCTCTCACCAGAGAACTAACTCTCTGATGTAGTGAGGAGAGAACGAGGAGAGGATGGGTAGTGGAGATATGACAGTTTGTTTATTTCATACTCAACCGACAGTAGATTGCAATTACAGCACATGTTTCCTCCTCATAATCCGGCCGATTATAAATGTATAGTTGATATTATAAACAGATTCATAAAAGTTGCTTCAATTACCATTCCGGATTGAAATCAAAAGTTATAATAAGGCTTTAAATAATTTTTTTTACGACCACTTAGAAATCTGCTCATTGTATGTTTGTTGTTGCTAGGAAAATGAGGTACATTGCAAGCATCCTGCGAATTAAATTTGTTTTATGAGTATTTCAATACAGGTCACTTCATTTCAATACAGGTGCCATTGCTGCGATACTTTTTAGAATTGTCAAATATTGGAATGGTGAAAGCGGGACAAATTTATTAATAAAATATAATTTAATTAGAAACTAATCTCGTGCTCGTAGAAAAATCATAGTGTACAACTCGCATGGAATGTCCATTTCATACTCGTGTAATTTGCAGCTTTAGATTTCGGCTCATGCTCAAACTTCCATACTAGTAGGAAATGATTACCGTTCCATGCTTGTTGTACAATATACTATTTTCTACGACTACTTAGAAAGCTGCTCATTGTATGTGTGTTGTTGCTAGGAAAATGAGGTACATTGCAAGCATCGTGAGAAATGAATTTGTTTTGTAAGTATTTCAATACAGCTCATTTCATTTTAGTACAGGTGCCATTGCTAGGAAACTTATTTAGAATTGTCAAATATTGGAATGGTGTAAAATTAAAATAGCAGCACTTTTTTTGCGCAGTTTCCACGATTATAAACTGGCATAGAAATAGTTAAATTAGCCATGAAAAATAACGATGAAAGTAGAGTATTTACGTATGAAGTTCTAGGTTATTCAGAAGCGGAAAATTTGTCCTATACTCTTGAATGACTTGCAGCAAAGTTGCGTAGTCACTGAATAAATGAATAACATTATATGCTATAAAACTCAGATTTCTTAACAGTATTTCACACTGATTTCTTACTGAATATTTCACTAAATAATAATATGAGGCTTAGAAGTTAACTCCAGAGATATAGTGATTGTAACATTGTATATTTGAAGAATACAAATTTGTAGGGATTTTAGATTGTCAGGATGTACTCATATATTTTTATTTGGTAACTTCACTAAAAGAAAAACGTATAAAGTAACCAAACCATGTGTGATGAGCCCCCCTCTGATCTTATTTTGAGCGACTAGTTGAGTTCTTTGTGTCTAGCTGACCGCATTGTCACATCCCGGGTCCAAATCAACAAGATAAAAGACAAATGCGATTATCGGCCAGGGATTGGCTATTAGACGGAACTGTAATCCAATTTCAGGCTCTCGTTGCAGTGAAGTAAAAACTTTACTTACACTCTGCTACATACTCATTACAGCATAGACGGAATTACGCTAATGGTATAAAAGGGAAGATGGAAACTCTTTGTAAAATAGAACTGTTTACTTATAAATAATTACGGTATGGCTTCAAGCTTCAAGTTTTTTATTTCTCGATATTTCGGGGCTAGAGCAATCGTATTTCTAGCTATCGATATAACGTCATTAGAGAAAAACTGTCTATTTCTTTAAAATATTTGAAAGGACTTTCACTGGTGATCAAGTGGTTATCTTTACAATCTGTAATCTGAAGTCCGGGGTTCACGCCCAGCACGATACTTCTGGAATTATAAAAATAATTATACCTGTTGAGTGATTATCAGCAACATCACTAATGCTAATGCAAAAATTGGAATTGGAACCAGATTCTTTTGTAATAGTTAAGCTAATTTTGGGTCCGAAAGTGATGCCAGTATTGCTATGTCATCTGCGTATGTAAGCAATTGTTATTTGATCCAAGGTAGCATGATCAGCTGTATACAGAAAATAGAGATTCGGCCCCATAACACTTCCTTGGGGTATAAGTCAGACCTGATAATGTTTTTCTGGAATTTCTAAACCCTACATTTGACTGAGAATATCTGGAAGCAGACTCTTAGTTCCTATGAAAACATTGAAAACTACGACCATAATAGTTATTTACTTTACAAGTGGGTAATTCTACTTTGCCCACGTGTGAAGTATAACATTTTATCCAACATCTCTTAATAAATGCAAAATTTTTTAAAGAAATATTATTTGACAGTGACATGCTTCAAGTTTTCTAAATTAAAATGTTAATTGAAGTAGTTACCAAGGTGTTGTGAGTTATTATTATTGTTATAAATAAAAAAATACTCACTAGTGACATTTCTCAAAATTATACCCACTAGTTGGTAATCTGTTACTTTCCTTGTTTATAATCGCCATAGTTATAGAGCGTTTATTGAGAGGTGTTGGATAAACTAATTTAATCGTCAACTTTCATACTTTAGTTTTTTTTTCCCCAATTTTTCTTAATGTAAAAGTACAAGAACGCAATACAGTTAATTACATGCGTCGGAATAAGTAGTAAATGTAAAAAGATATCCGGAATCACTTTCCACACTATAAACAGTTTCACTACCCTCCCCGTCCAATAAACCAAGTAGTGAGCATGCGCCCGGTTTTATGTGTGTGGTTTAGCACGCGTCATAACCACTTCCGGTCCATTTGCGCTGCTGCGTCTTCAATTTAGTCGCCATCTCGTCGACGGTGCGTATTTCATCTTCGGTTGCAATAGCTGGGATCAACAGCGGCATCAACGCTTTTTATAGAAATTTTACGTTCTTGGGACATCGAGGGTCGCGACTGATTTTTGTCGCTGGCGGAGACGCCCACCGAAGGTAATGGACGGTGAAATGCGCCACATACATCTTGTGGTTCTTATTGAAATCTGCACTTCTGTTGCTGATGATATCTGGCAGAGTGGCATGGAAGTTATAGCCTCTTAGATATTTTTTATAAATGGATTCGCTGGTCGTATTACCGCAAGGCTGTCTAACTTCAGCGACGACTTTCAGGAATAGAAAATATATTTATAAAATAAAAAAATCTGATGTGGCCAGCACATAACCTCCCGCCCAATACTACTCTAAAACGGTACAAAATAGTATTTGATGATACAGAAACATACCTTCTTATTTGTTTATTATCTTTATATTTGAGAATTTTAATTTTCTTTTGTATATTTATTTAATTTTATGACATATATTTTACTAAGAAAACAGCTTCACAATCACAATGACATGTGTCACATTTCGTAAAAAATTGAAAATTTTTAAATGTTTTCATGGTGTACTAGGAATGCAAAATTTGTAAAATCTAATTTCTTTATATTTTATTATCTCTAAATCTAATGAAAATTAATAAAATTAGTGTAATCAAAAAACATGTAAAATTAAATATTCTTCAACTTTCAAAATAACATAAATTGTTGAAAAAGGAAATTTAACCGTGTTTTTCACGAAAAACTGTTAAGGGCTTCTAGCAAACTGCTACTTCCGGTTGACCAATTTTATCCAAAATCTAATCAGCTCTTCATTTAAATATAAGAAGTAATAATTCACAAAATTGTATTTTTTGATATTATAGTATTTGAGTTATGCGAGACGAAAAAATTGCCACAGACTACACACACACATACATACATACATACATACATACATACATACATACATACATACAGACATCATCGCGAAAATAGTAAAATCGTATTGTAGAGACCCTAAAACGTGCTTATTCATTGAAAACTCACTACCCAATTTTTTGACCAAAAACAATACCTCCCTTACCTAGAGGTAGGCGGGAGGTAAAATATATATCATCATGCCTTTTATCCATTATGGGTGTGACACTCTGCTTGCGCAGATCTCAGTGAGTTGTAGATTTTCTCGCATGAAGCGGGTAAATTTCAAATGGCAACAGTCGGCTGTGAGATTTGAATTCTGGATCTAACGATGAACAATCCGATGCGTTACCACGTAGATATATTTATATAAATTTAAAAACTTCAGAACTCATCAAAAATAAATAGATTGTTCGGTCTATATAAATTTTTATTAAGATACAACGTTTCGAATTGCTAGGTATACGTAATTCTTCGTCAGGAAACAAATGAAGAATTACGTACAGTAATTCGAAATCATGTATATTAATACAAATGTATACAGAACTTAAATTAACAATCTTTTTATTCTACGAGTATTTTATTTTCCTTTTTCTTTTTCCTCAACAATCTTTTATTTATATTTATTCTCTATTATGAATAATTACGTTTCAACAATTTTTTTACTGCAGAACTATTCGCAAACATATCTTCAGAGCATAAAGGAGTCTTGAAATATACAGTACGAAAGTGTACAGTCCGGAACTAATGTTTAAAAAAAATGCTCTATCAAGTCAATTTTCATCCGATCTTAAGTGATACATATTTTAGTGTTATTGTTACCTTTCGATTATATTTTGTTTTTGCGTAATGGCTTTTGTTGTTATTAGATTTTTGTTTTCAACCTTTACAAGCAACTTTCTCGATTTCAAAACATAATATTATTTTTTAAACATTAATTGGTCTTGGAAGTTCATGTTCTGCCCAAATTCATAATAAAAAATTACGGTTTCCACTTAAAAACAATTGCGCTGACGCGCAATCTAAAGGTAACAGTTGTACTAAAATATATAAAATATAACACTAAACTAGGAAACAAATTTATAAGCGAAATAAACAAAAAATATCGCATCAAAATCATAGCAATTTAGTAATCTAGATGTCATCTTTCGGTGCGATATTTTTTGTTTATTCAACTTATAAATTTATTCTCTTGTTTATCAGAGGTTGGAAATAATTTCTTTAACAGGAAACCTTGTTCTACAGATCAGTACAGATTCCTCTGAAGGTAAAAATAGACGTGGTTTTTTTTTTCAAAATTGTGTTTATTAATGCCCGGTTGCACCAACGTAAGTTAAATTTTAAACTTGGTTTAAATAAATAAAGCGTATCTAATTTTTCACATCAATGTCAATTTCTCCATATGACATATAACTTCGATTTGCTTTTATTTATTTAAACAAAGTTTAACATTTAACTAACATTGCTACAACCGGGCATAAAACATTTATTTCTACAGTTCCACTGTATAATCTAGTCTTTGTTGAGGTATTAGATGTTTAGTTGTCCGCGTCTGTCGAAATATACTATAAAACATTTTGAAAACCCAACACTCTGGACCATTCACTCCCCGGCATCGTTGCTGGCAGAACTGCACTCATTGAGATGCCAGGGAGAGTGTATGTTGTACACTGTATAAAATCCAGAGCAGCGGGTGTCCGCGCCGTGACGCTGCCGACGCCGTGTCGTGCCGAGCCCTACACCTAATTTGCATAGCTCAGCTGAAGCCGGTGAACAATCGATGACGAGTACCACTGGTGCTGGTGACGGTGTTGCTGTTTGTGCCAAAACTACCACCATGTCACTTTGATATCGCGGGAGACAATCACATCATTAATATATTAATTGTTATGTTAGAATGTTTTGAAAATTTGAAAATTTATATTTCAGTTTAAGGTAAAAAGTAATCTTTTGGGATGGAAAACACATTGTGAATTTTACCGTAGAATTTTCCCGAACTCTTCAGTAAGCTGAAGATATAAGATGCATTTTCTGAAAATGTAATAACATTTAAGAATTATCAGTAAATGCATCTCAATAGTTCAGTAAATTCTAAAGAACTTTTTTATTCTGTGTAGACCAAAATGAGACAGTTTTAATTCAGTTTATGTTTTTTTTTACGAAGATGACAAGCGGAATAATTACTTAATTCATTTGCCACCTCATGAGTACATGATTGTGAATTTTAACACAAACGACCATGCTCTTCAGTGGGATTCAAATTCATGACTTCAGTTAAGGCTAGGCTAGAGACATTGCCACTATATCACAGAGATCAGCCAGGTTATGTTTATTAATTAAAATATTACTGTTTCTTGATTATTACTTTGTGACATATTCTCTAAAAAAGTAATTAGCAAGTTACTATGATAATTAAATCGTTAGAAAATTGGGCCGATTATCTTTAAACTTTTTAGACTGCCATCAACCGTTTTATTAAAATTTAATAGCAATCATAAAAAAGGCTTTCAATTAATTATAATAATACATCTATTACTACTGAAATATAATTAATTCAGTGAAAATAATTTTTAAGATTTCTTCGAAATTGGGCCATTTGTTTTTATTTAAAAATATGTACATTGAAGCTAAAAGTGTAATGCGTGATTAATTACTCGCTCTTCAATAAATAAAAAATATAATATTTTTTATATGATACATTTCCTTGAATCTGTAGATTTATGAAAAAATATTTACTGGGATTTAGACAATAAACTAGTTTTGGTTCCGGTTAAGATAAAACAAAACCAGTTTTATTCACATACTAATTTTTCTCAAAAATGTTGAAAATTGAGTCATCTTAAAATAGTTATTTACATAAGAATCCGGAAAATTGTACTCTCGCAGAGGCATATTGAAATAGGAGGCACTTTGTGCCGAGTATTTTATGGTTCCGAGTCAAGTACAAACATTTTACTGACGAAAGACTTGGTTTATATTCTGTAGAAAATTGATTGAAATACAACGTTTAGTAATTCGAATCATTGTATTTCAATAACTTCATAACTTAGACCAGAAATTTTTCTATTTTAATAATAGTTCGTACAAATTATGGTCGGGAGGTGCCCAGCTATCTTCATAGTTTAAATGGAACTGTAAAGAAAGTAGTCTTCTCTCCGCGATTTATTCTAGTTGAGTTGGAGTGCTCATAATTAACGCATATCGGCATGGACTTATAATTGGTTCTGCGAACACTTTATAAGAAAACAGTTCTTCGTATTGCTTGCATTCAATCTTATTAACGCGCATAGGTACATACGTGTACCGCGCGAGACTCCAAAGTTCATTATCATAATACCGGCCATGCCACATGTCACACGCCACACCACTTGCGACTTACTGAGTTTATGACACGTCGATATCTTATAATAAGCTTCAAACTTCGTTCAGGCAGCCTGGAGATTCATTATCGAAGTTAGAAATTAGTTCGTGAAAGACGAGAGTCAATAATTAATTATACCTGGATTATATTTTATTGAAGAAGACTTTCTACTGTACGGATATTTCAAACTATAAAGTTGCAGTACTGTGGATAGATCGATTGCTTTCCAGTATAGAGTCCGCGTGGTTGAACCTTGCTTACACAAACGGACCAAAAAGTAATGCATTGCTGCATTTATTTAAAATCAGTTATTAATATCACTAATGTTGAATTAATATTGTTTTATTTCTGTCATATCAAAAAATTATTGAATAGATTTAAACTGCGAGTTTTCTTTATCAGTATTTATAGGGATGTACCATTAACATAGTTACACTTAAAGTGATTGACAGCAATGTATTAAACTTTACAGACTATTATGTCAAAATATAACTTTACAGACTCATCTGTCAACCTGAATTACAAACCTAAAATAACAAACATATTATTCTATAATATTTTATTTACTTTTGGTGAATTTATTTATTATTTATACCTTTGATAATAATTTATTGGATTTAATGCTCATCACATACAGACCACGGCTAAGAACATATGAAAAGTAATGAAACTTATAACCAAATATTAGGCACTTTAACAGTACTTTTGTTATCACAGCCATCCCCGTCGTAAAAGCTAGCTGACGTTTTACAAATACATAATGCTATTTATTTATGTTATTAATTAATAATTAAACTATATATAACAATAATGTATACCTCAGCAGTGTTTTGTATTATTCATATGGTTTATTCGTAATAAAATAATATAAATTAGTGCTTTGACATACAAACTATTTTCTTCTTTGTCACTTTCAAGTAAAATAAGGTTAAATAAAGTGCAGCAAAAAAGTGTATAATATTATAAGCGTACAAGGAAATCATGTGTTATGTTATATTTTTTAATAAGTAAACATATTATAGTGATAAATAAAAAAAAAATAGTTTTAAATCTCTTAGAATCTTTGCATTTATGAATTCTAAAAGCTTTTTTACATATTGAAACATAGAAATAATTTGTAATTATTGAAAATAATAATTCCTACCAATTTAATGTAATTTTTTAGGTACTAAAAATAATTAAAATATATGTTTAAACTTGGGAATGTTTATTCCATTATAATTTACTTTTATTAATAATCTATGTAAATGATGCCTATGTACTTATATAAAAAAAAACGCTAGATAAATTGTTGTCAATCACTTATGCTTTGGTATACGAGTATGTTTAATAATTTAAAAAAAAACTCCCATTATATTTAGATACATCTGCTGAATTAGACAGCCTAAAATATTTTTATTAAGTATGCATTAATTGTAAAATAAGAAACCTGAGGCTATTAACTGAAAATTTTGGTAGAGCTTATAAACGCAGCGATATTAAATAAAGTAGTGGCAATGTAATGAAAGTTTGCGGGTCTTGGGCCATATTTCGGCGAAGATTTAAGGGATGGAGGGGCAATGAAACTAAGTATCACTTGTAAATTTCATCAGCGTATAATTCCCGTTATTTTCCGAGTGGAGTTTCGCCACTCGCCCTCGCGCGAGATAAATTCCAAACTTTAAATATCTACAAAGTTGGCAACAACAGCAAGATATCTCCTTATAAAGGTAGGTTTACACTTGACACGGACTCAAAATTAATTTCTCCGTTAAAATATGAGTTTGAACAAAATGAAAAATATGGCAAAAACTGAATTAAAAGTTCTGTGCAGGAAAGCAGCGAGTCGAGAAAACGGCGTTAAGATTTATGCGCGAGATTTCAATAAATTACAAAAAAGTTTTCAATGTTTGGTTTCGCTGCTCGTATTTCTTCTGCGGATTATATTCATTGTGTTGTGAACGCCCAGCCTGCGACTTTATGACAGTCGTCACAACTTTCAGCGCCGAGTATTATACCTTCATTCATACCTACCGCACATTTTCATTTCATACTTAATAATCATGATTTGTACGTATCACATGATATTCGTTTTAAATAGTACGGAACAAATTACAACTATTACAGCACAATATTTTGTAACTAATCCACGGCAACCAAGGTTTTGGTAGAGCATTACGTAATGGAACCATGCAAAAAATAGTTTCAGAATGGTGGTTCCATTTTGGAATGTTGTTCCTGAAAATTTTAGTTATTTTCAATTACCACGACGACCTCAATTTCTTTATGGTTATTGTCGTTATTTTCTGATTTTTGTAAAATTTTATACACGATGTTTCTATACCTCTACACGAAAATTTAATGGTATATATAATTTGATATACTGATAATAGAAAAAAAAAAATTCGCAAAAATTAATGTATTTCATTTATAGCAAATATTTTTTTCTACGACCACTGAGAAATCTGCTCATTGTATGTTTGTTGTTGCTAGGGATATGAGGTACATTGCAAGCATCGTGCGAAATGAATTTGTTTTGTGAGTATTTCAATACAGAACAGTTCATTTAAGTAAAGGTGCCATTGCTAGGATACTTATTTAGAATTGTCAAATATTGGAATGGTGAAAGCGGGACAAATTTATTATTAAAATTAAATTAATTTTCAAATAATATCGTGGTCGTAGAAAAAGTACATTGTACAACTCGCATGGAATGTCCATTTCATACTCATATGTTTTGCAGCATTCGCCTTCGGCTCATGCTACAAACTTTCATACTCGTAGGAAATGAGTACCATTCCATGCTCGTTGTACTATACTATACTATAGTGTCACTGGTTTAATATAAAAATAAGGCATTACATCAGGTACCTACATAACAAATAATTAATAAATGGTTATTTGTAGGCAATGTTTATACTTTTATTTCATTAGTAACATGTTATTAATAATTAAATGTACTATTAAACCAGTGGTACAAAAAAGTTCGCTAGGAATAAAATGCCTCAAATTTTGCAAATTAAAAAAAATCTTTTTGTTTTATTATTATCAGTATATCTAATTTATATGTCATTAAAGTTTAGTCCAGAGTAGAAAAATTCCGGTGTGCTTGTATTAGTAATTCTTCTCTTCCTAAACGGCTTGACCAATTTCGATGAATTTTTTTTTTATTAATGGGGTCACCTGGATGGTTCTTAGCTACAGTTGGACTCGGTAGGTGGCGCTATTGTCAAGATAAAGAATGTTTATTCTTAATTTTCCTGATGTATATTTATTTGACCGTCCAGGTGTCCTCATAAATACAAAAAAAAATCATCAAAATCGGTCAAGGCGTTTAGGAAGAGAAGAATTACGAACACTTCAATTTTATAACCCGGAAAAATATATTTTGCTAGCGAGGTCTAATGAAATATAATCAATTGCTACTTTAGTGTGCTTAACAACTAAGTTATTTCTTTCTTAAAAAATTTACCAGACTGTTCGGAATCACAACTATTTTTTCAATAACCACAGCTTGATCGCACGTACCACAACAAAACAACAACCATGATTGCGCTAACGTTATGAAATATAATATTTGTTAAAGTATTTACATTGTAAAATTTTAGCATTTATTAATCACAGATACAGTAAAAGTACGTTTTGATATGTATGCAAATATATTTAATTTTGAAAGGAAAAGTGTCCATAAATAAATTAATTTATGATCACCATGAATATTTTATAACATCAGAGCACAAATAACAGTATCTGTAGTAAGTAAATGAAATTAAAATGCCATTTCACTTTATAATCGCAATAATCGCGATATTAAAATAAGCAGTATAATGTCTTAATAAACCGTTTCAATCCGCATTTATTAACACTAGTAAACAAATCACTTTAGCATCCATAAAAAATTGAAATCACACTAACATATTCATGTTGAAAACATCTACAGTAGCACCATCTAGCGGCGGTGGTCGGAATTACAGTCAACCATTTTGTTTCGTCGCGTCGCCGACGGTCGCTAGTTGCGTGCCTCACCGCGCATGGCTATTGGCTGGCAGACAGTGATCGCCCCTCCCACCACCGCGTTCGCTTGTTTCTCCTGCTCCCCACTACTACCATAGCGCTCGGGAGTAGGGATGGTATTCCCCTACATTCCCCAGGTTAATGCTGGAGTGGGGGGCGACACAATAAACACGTCGTAATGGTAAAACCGTGCTCAACTGTTCCGCGATATTCAACTGTTCTGCGATATAGAATCGCGGCCTTCTGGATGGGTGCATGTGGGAGAGTGTGTGTGTGGATTGATGATGAATGTTTAATATTTTTTTATTGTTTGTTTTTTGATTAGACTGACAGTCATTTGTTGGATTTTATTTAGGCGGGATTTTTGATATCATTATTTTGCAGTTTTATCTGATGTCAATTTTTAATTGGATTATTGTTGTATACAACGTCAACGATTTTCATATTTTATACTCACTTGCAGTTTTTAATTTATCTCTGCACACAGCACACTCGAACATGACACATTATTAAATTAACTTTTTGTCCTATTTGAAATTTTTTATATTTCATTTTCAAATAGTTTTTCTTCACTTAATTAATGTTATGTACTTTAAATTAATAGTTTATATAAAAAAGACAATTTATATAATTTTGTAAATACTTTTATGTTCGACTGTATTATACTTATGTCTTTATTATGTTGTTTCGCGTCCATAAAGAAACTAGCTCTTTATGAACTAGTCTGAGAAAGTAAAAACAGCAAAGGAAAATAATTTGGTAACTAAACAACTGAAAAAAGCGTATTTCGAAAATTTAAATTTTATCATGTCTACGTCAGGTATTAAATATAATTATTATATTAAGCTAAGAAAAATAATCTGCAATGTAGTCTAAGATAAAATATTACGTATTATACGTATCTACATAATACAGTTTTATTGACTAGTCCATAAAAACCTAAATTATGTACTTGTTACATAATTTTCGCTAAATGAAAATATTTATGTTATGTTGTGTTATGTTTTCAACATCTGTAACATTTTTTCTAAATTAATAAAATTAATAAATTGAGTCAAATTTTATGCTAACCAATCTTAACTATAACCTTAGTTAAAATAAATATGATCTGAGAATGGAAAATGAAGTTACGACTAATAATAAAAATGGGATTAGTGCTAATCCATTTTGTGAATCTACTTGTATAGTTAAGGTGAATACAATAAACGCACACTAATTTAATTTGTTAGGTATAACTAATATTGACATAAAATATATTTGAATTATAAATAAATTACATATCATCAGAATATTATATTTTAATTAACTTATATATTTTCATAAAACAAAAGATGAATAAGTAATTGTGAAATATGCGAGTCTAGCATTCTTGAACATAAATTCTATGAGTTATCTATCCGGAAAAACAGAACAATTAATAACTAACAACCATTACAGCACATAATTACCAAATTAGACAATAAATAACTAATAATTAACCATCAATAATTAGTATTCCTCTATACAAACTATAAACAGGGTAGTAAAAACTCGAAACTATAGCTATTATGTTAATCACCTCTACACATGTAAACACAGTGTCCGCATTATACAATGCGGGCGTAAAGTTGTACTAGCCGTGTTTTATAAATTGCGAAATGAAGTGCGACACAACATAAATACTCATAACGCACAAATTAGATCCGCATCAGCAAATTTATTTGCAATAAAACAAAATTTATTGATTCGCGACTGTGGTGTGTTGTTACAGGCGGCCGCTAGAAGTCTCTGCAGATCGATATGCAAATCCGGGAGGCGCCGGTAAGGTAGGAAGCTGGCAGCCCTTAGCAAGGGGATGAACCACCACAAGAACAGGTAGGAAAATTCAAAATATTCCAACACATTTTTTTTATAAACACCATTAAATGAATAATTACCAACCTAATATTTTTAACCATATTTTTTTTTTGTCTTGGAAGTAAATAAAAAGTTGCTGTTTAATAAAATAGTCACTGTTGGTATTATAACTAAATATATTAAGGAAAACTTGAAAGAATTAGGTAAATGAATCTTGAATTAGATTAAGTATTGTAAAAATATTTTTGTTCGTAATTACGTACAGTAATTCGAAACCTTGTATTTAAATAATAGTTATTTGTATATCAAAGCACTAAAATATAATATTTTTTTTACGAATACACCATGTGAGCAATAAAAGATACTTTAGTGCCGAGGTGTACATTATAGTTTTTCCGAAATCGTTAAATTAATAATTAAAAACATAAATAAATAGCATTATGCATTTGTAAAACGCCAGATAGCTGATGAAACGGGGATGGCAGTGATAACAAAAGTACTGTTAAAGTGTCAAAATTGGGTACAATTTTTAGAATTTTTTATTGTCAAAGGTAAATAATAAATAAATTCACCAATAGTATTATAGAATAATTTGTTTGTAATTGTTTGAAATAAGAGTCTGTGAAGTAAAATTTTGACATAAGAGTTTAATAAGTTTAACTTTATCTTCTATTTTACTTTAGTATTAATTTCGGGAAAAGTATTTTTTCAGAACTTAATTCATAAGTCTTTTATAATTATGTTATGGGTTCTGAAAGTTTAACTTGTTGAAATAAAGTATGTAATTTCCTTCGCTTTCGAAAAAGCCAATGTAGTATGAACACGAAAAAATGTACCGTAGAAATTACCGAACTTTTCGGTAAGTTAGGGATATAAGATACATTTTATTTTTAACAATTATGAAACGAAGCACAATTATTTACTAAGCAATCAGAAGTGTTTATCAAAAAGTTTCAGAAAATGCACAATTATTTGCTAAGCAATTAGAAGTATTTACCAAAAAGTTTCAGAAAAAAATATATTTCGGTACTTTATTTCCGCGTATATTATGTATACTGTACAGTAATAAATACTAACGAATTATTTTTAGTAGTCGGCGAGTACATACAAAAATGGCAAAATAAATTTGTAGTAGAGCAAAATTCGCGTTGAATAATAGCAGAATTGACAAATTTATCGCCGCGTCCTGTGTAATCATGGTGCATATTAAAAAATAATATCGCTGTCCATTTAGCCATTAAATTCATTCAAAAAACCCCAGCATTAATGTCATAACATGGAATAATTCAGTCAAAACACAATCAGCACACAAACAAACAAACGCAAAACAAAAACAAAAACATCAACAAAAAACACAATCGAAAAAACTAACATGTTCATTTGTTTCCAGCATACATCACATTTCCATAAAACAGTCGCAATGTTGACTTTTCCGTGTCATCTATCTGTTGAAACAGCCAATAATTGAAATGATTCCGTTAAAAACAAAAAAACCGCCGGTTCGGGAACAAAAACGCATCGGCCTGCCGCGTGTTTCAATTGTCCGTCGGAGAGAGGATAGCGGATAGCGCATAGTTTGCGTACGACG
This sequence comes from Poecilus cupreus, assembly GCA_963942605.1. Classification (NCBI taxonomy): domain Eukaryota; kingdom Metazoa; phylum Arthropoda; class Insecta; order Coleoptera; family Carabidae; genus Poecilus; species Poecilus cupreus. The sequence goes on from OZ012719.1 coordinate 6,034,390, forward strand.
CGCGATACGCTGATAATATGCTAATATGGCGATTTATAAATATTCATTTTGACGACAGATGTCGCGTATCGGTACCGGTAGACTGGAACGCTGGTTCCGGTTCGACATGTCTTTTGTCCGGACTCCGGTGGCCAGTGAGCGGGCGATCTCAGCGCCATACGGCGGCCAGCGTTAACGTTGTTGCTGTCAATTCTACGAGCACTCATTTGATATGTATCTGCGGTAATTCTCCGCCGCTGCGAACTACGGATGCGGCTGGGCTGTGAGAATTGAGAATTCGTTTTAGCCGTTTCGGAATTAAATTAAATATTGCAACGAATTCCACCTCATGTGTTATACATTTCTAACAAGTTTTTGCCTCTGCCACAAATCTTGCCATCGACTGTTCTGCTCACCACATTTACTTTAGAACATTAAAGGGCTACTCTTCTAAATCAACTTCTTCTTAATCGTATGCTTTTCTACCTTTCGCTGTAAGACTGCCTATTACATTTTCTTCTCGTTTAGAATTTTTTTGCATTCCTATTTCCACGTTTTTTATCTTCCATTAATGCCTTTGATCCTTGCCAGGTAAAATCTCTTCGTTCTTCTCCGTGTACATTACTAATTTGCTTTTACTAAAAACTATTTAATTTTGAATACATTCATTAAATACGGATACATTTTTAATTGTTTCTGATTGCTCTTTTAGTTGCTGATTGCTCTTTTCGTTGCTGTTATTTCTTCGAAACATTTCCACGAATATGTACAGCAATGAAATAATATTTGGATTACTATTAAATAGTACATATCCTTGAAGATATGTAAATAGCTATTTGTACAATTAGAGCGCAAAGTTATGTTTTGTCGCTCGAATTATACACAATATGTTTCCGAATAAAAAGAAAAAAACTTTGATCTAAGTTTGTTGTAGTTCCTTTTTTACTTCGTATCTATGTGATTAATTAGTAAAAAAAAATTGTGTTTATATGTGGCGAAAACCACACAATCGGCAATGTGAAAATAGTTTTTTCTACGACCACTACTGAAAGTATGGCATTACAGAACAAACTACAATCAATGTAAGTGCGTTGTTACGAATAGTGTTACGTAATGTACATTCAAGTGTTACGTAATGTTCATTACGTAACACTTGAAAATGAAATTTAAGTTGGCATTACTGACTGTCACATTACCAATATAATTAAAATTTGATGCATCAAATCTTAGATTTAAATGTTATCGATTCAAAGGCTAACTGACAAAATTTTATAACTAAATTCATATTTTGCTGGGTTTATTATAAATTATGACAGCAATAAATATTTCAATAATATATGTAGAGGGGACTATGTTTCGTCATGTATCCCTACGCTCAATAATTGTCGTTTATTTTTATAAATACAAACAAAGCTTGTTTGACATTTAGGTTATGTGTGTGATTATTACATGTAAACTGGTAATATTTTATAGTCTCCCATCTGCATCTATAGTTTATAATCTGTGTTTTATTGTTGTTTACTTATATTTATTAATATTTTAAGTAAGAAATGACAAGCGACAGTGATATTTCAATGGAACACCACTGGAGATACAAGCTAAAGCTAAAAGTGCAACAAATAATCTTTTGGTGACAAAATCTCCAGAACGATACGAAATGGTGTATCAAAAATTCATTAATTAGAGAAAACAAAAAATCATAATAAATTTCTAACTATTTGAATATTGTTTTTAATTTAGAAAAAGTATTGAGTGGTCGTAGAAAAAGTATAGTACAAAACTCGAGATGTAAAGCAATTACGCCCTCGTGAAATTACAAACTCGCCGCTACGCGGCTCGTGTGTCAATTTTTTCACTCGTGCGTAAATTGCTTCTTACTTCTCTCGTTATGTAATATACTATTATGTTGCTGTACATTTTTCCTATTCACTTACAGCAAAAGTGTAAATACAAAAGTTGTTCAGAATTTAAAAATGCATGCAATAAGGCCCATTTGGTTACCTAAATATTAGTATTTCACGATCTATCAATTTAATTAAAAATCAATATTTATAAGGAAAATTGTAACACGGCCATAGAAAATTAAACAAAAACTAAAATATTTGACATTTCAGAAAACAGATTTAGATTTATTTCTTACAGTATTGTATATTTCGTAGAAGATTGCAATAATATAATAGCGAAATTTCTTTTTCTAGTAAATACTGATTTTAATTTGATGATATTTCGTGAAATAATAACTATTGGGTAGCTAAATGGGCCTTATTGATTACATGAATGTTTAAATTCTTAACAACTTCTGTATTTACACTTTTGTTGTAAAGTGAATAGGTGAAAATTTACAGCAATAAAAAAATAGCATTGAAATCCCTATATCCCACATTTCAATTCTACACTTGGTATATATACGGTATACGAATGTAATATGTCATCTGTACTTCAGTTAAGTATTTTTATCAATACAAACAAATAGATATTATGAAACTTTGGGTGCAAAAGTAGGCAGTAAACTTCATTCTTATATTACTGATTTTTTCTTGAAACAAATTATGGAGTATGGTTCACGTAAATGTGCTTCAAAGTGAAATAAGATGTCGTAAGTTTCAGGGCGAAGTGCAAACATCAATTTATCACCCAGTTAGTCAGTTCGTGAGTTACGATTTTTTAAAGTTCGTGAAAATACCGAATATATGATCAGCTATAAACAATACAAATTTATCACAGTGTTTCTGACAAATATAATCTCGCACTTCAGCAGATCTCTCGCAAGCGAGAAGTTGTGGATCTCGTACTCTATATTTACACTGCAGAATCGCGCCAAAAAAAGTGTCTGATGCAAAATATGGCGATGACGTTGATAAACGGCGCAGATAAGATTTAGTACCGACAATCCGCTGCCGAGGTCTTATGTGGTACAGGCATAAGGTGCAGATTTGCAAGAGTGTTAGAGGAGAGTGTGTATGTAGCAAAAACACAAACGGGGTGAATATGTTTAACAAAATAAAAATAACACCCTCTGGGGAGTATTCTTTAAGCAAATTTATTACGTGGGTGGTCATTCATCTTTCTCAAAACTTTACTGGGATTTTAATTTATATTTGCAGTGGCTACAGCTTAATTTACGGCACCTGATAACAGTGATAACATAGAAAATTTAGGCCACTTTTTACTCAAAACATACATTTGCAAATTGACGCATTACCTTTATCGAAAGCGCTACTAAATAACATAGTAGTAGAGCATGAATATTCTAGACAGGTACCGAGTTTTTTCATTTCCTCATTTCTCAAATAATTAATAGAATGAAAAAAATATTGGTAGCATAAAACGGCCACACAAGACGAATCAATTGTCTTATTGTCTTCAGTTGGAATAAATATTGGAAGCTAGTTAAGATATCTCCTCGCATTAGAAGTGAATATGCCTGGAGGAAAAACGTCCGATACTAATTGTATGTTAATTAGTAAATTCTTGTTTAGATATTTGTCTCAGGCCTGCATGTGTTCGATGAAATAATGATTTAATATTCATTTAATTACTTAAATATAGTCTTGGATAAATTAACGACACAAAGTTGCTACTTCAAAAAACTTGTGTATATTTCCTGTTCAGGTATATCTTCATCCTACAATCAATGAATTCAGTTCAATTCTTTTTCTAGCTAAAAAAGTTCTTTATGTTCTATTCTTCGAGCAAATTGGACAAATACCCAGGCTTATTAATTACACACTGCCAGATTTTTTCTCTATGACAAAGAGATGTTTCGAAATTTTCTCACATTCACACAATTTTTTTGTAACAATTACTGTAAGCAGAATATAAGCAGAATAATCTTATGACATTAATATGCTTTTATCTAATGCAACCAAAACATTAACTGCTCTCCTAAAAAGTATTGTTTGAATGGAAATATATTTCATTTCTCCGGGAATATGTATTTATGATCCACTTCTTAATGTCTCTAAGTCTAAATGATACGTTTTAATAACTGTAAATTACAAAAGTTTTACTACAAACTTCAGGGAAAATTAAGGCAGAAGACACTTTTCAAAACCACTTTTGGAGTTTTAACAAGACGATATTGAACATATTGCAGATTGCAGTGGTAAAGGTTTGGTCCCAAATGCACTTTTGATACTCGCCCTTTCATGAGAAAAGATTTTTTCTGACAACTGTTAAGAAAGTTGACTTTTGCGCTTGCATTTATCAACGAAAAGTTGATGTTTCCTAAGGAATTTTAGTCGCTCGTCTCCAACAGCAACGAGCATAGTTTTTTTTTTCGCAGCCGGGAGGAAAACTAGGTTCCTATTATACCAAAATAGTAACAGAAACAGTCAATTTCATATCAACGGAAGATTTGTGCACTTTCTCACCCGTCGTGAGGAAATGTGCTTAAATAATAGCATTTGTTTTGAAAAATTAACCAAATAAAACAAATCAAAGGCGACTATTATAAATTATATTACAATTCAAATAAATTTGAAATATTTTTTAAATACATAGTAACTATTACCTATAAATATTGGGGTCGTAAAAAAATAGTATATATACTGCAGGAGAATAGCCTCAATTTTACTCCGCGGAAAGAAATCATACACTTCTGTCCTTTAATGTATAATATAATATTCTTTCGTTTTTTACTAATAATTTATCACCATAGATATGGAGTAAAAGAACAGCTAAACAATCTATGATAGGAATATAATACATGCGTTTATTTAAATGAAATTAGATCAAAGTTGTTTCTTTTAAAATCATTCTTCGGAAAAATATTGTGTATAAGTATTTGTGTCTCTTTCAACAAAATGTAACTTTGCGCTCTAAATATACAAATAGCTAATACACACATGTTTTGTTATGAAAATTTACTGTTTTTCATCCTGGTATATTGCTGCACTTTTTTACTGTTTGCCTTTGAACTTCATAGTATATATTGGACTTTAAATGATGATACAAATTTGCCAGGTTGAAACATTAAACTCGCATCTTCACTTTACAACAAAACAAATAAATAATATCCTCATAATGAGCGTAAAGACCAAGGTGAACGCTGTCTTATATCTCTAGAGACAACACATGCTTGAACGCAACCATAGACTTCAAGAATTCAAGTATTATATATCAGGTATCGGGTGTTGTTGCCGGGTGTACATCACACATATGCACCTGCCATCGCCTCACGTCGAGATGCGTGATTCACACTGCTGTCACGCTCACTTACAGCGTGATTGCACCCTCAGCTTTTCACGCAAACAACGTATTACTTCTAACATCATAGTTTTCTACTTCTACCAAATCAGCCTTCAGCCATACTTTTACGGTATGCGTTGCGTAAACAAAATGTCGCCGGTTTCGGTGTTGATTCCCTGCGTGTTTGCATGATGTGCACACACAGCACGAACGGTGACGGACTGCTGACTCCTGTGACAACAGCAATCAACTCTCACCCATAAGGAACTATTCGGTTAGGTTCACATAACCTAAGTTGTGATAAGCGCAACGCAGCCAAGTGTGACTTAAAATGGTGATGATCATGAGAACGCGCGCAAATGGAAAATGTTGGGTTTTTGTCTGTGTCTGACCAGAGCTGTCTTTGATTTATTTCTTATGCTTGAAGGGTTTTGTTCTTTACAACGGTTGCTAGACACACATCTATAATAAGAGTTAATGGTTCTACGTCACTCTAAATTAGAGGAACGAATTTATTTTTACATCCGGTGCGCATCAAAATAGAGATGGCTGCCAAAATATGATATTTTATTACTTCTCTCCACACTGCTCTATTCACTTCTTAAGATTTCCAGATCTTTATCCCTATTTGAGTCAGATTCTTTTCAAATTCGTCCAGTGATTTGTTTCCGGCTTGGCTTTATTTTTCTTACAGTCTTGTTTCCTATGTACAGGGATTTATTTATAAAACACTAGATTCTTACTTTAACTTCTAGTTACATTTACGAAATAAGTCTTCTGATATATAAGAATGAACTATCTTATCTTTTAAGTTCTGTAAAAAAAATAATTATTTAAATATAACTTTTCGAATTATTTTATATAATTCTTCATGAGGAAAACAAATATAACATTCATTTGTTTTCTTGGTTAATGTTTATTTAACTAAAATGTGTTTTACTGAACTTAAAGTCTTTTATAATATTACTATGAAATCTGAACGTTTTTTCAATTTATTTTAGTGTTTATATGTCCTAGCCTTCTTATACTTAGCATTCTTATCCTTGTTGTAATGTTCGATTTGTCTAGTATTTCCTCTACTTCTTTACTTGTTCTTCTTCAGTTTACATCCTTATTCTGGTTGTGTTAGGTCCAAATTTCTCCTATATAGTCCTATAGGACTTATTACAGAGTTTCTTTGTATTTCTTGACATTTCTTTGCTCGATAAAAACTTGTTCAACATTCGTAAAACTCTGTTTACCTTTACAGGCTTTTCCTAGATTTCTTTTCCCTAGTCGTTTTTTGCTTGTGATTTTGGCTTTCCGTCATCATCATCCTGTCGTCTCTTTCACTTTTCTTCAAACTGCTCATGTACTTTTTCCTCCGTTTATCCACTTTAAACTTCTCTAAATCTTCAAGAACTGTTAAAGCACCGAGTCCTGAGTCTTCCTTTTGATCATATCTTATCTGGTTTGGTGACCATTGGCCCCCCGACAATTGGTCCCCGTCAATTGATCCCTAGGACAGTTGATCCCTGTGCTAGTTGATCCCTTACTCATTAATACCCTTTCCCGAACAATTAATCCCCTACAATATCAAAAAGTATTTATATTCATATTTACATATATCGTGAAGATCAAATTGCTAATTGTGCCAAAATTCATGTTTAAAAGAAAAACGCCCGACTATTTCGAATTACAGTACTCATTTTTAATGGAACCTTTTCGTATACACTTCACTATATATGTCACTATAAATATAAATACTTTTTGATATTTCGGGGGATTAATTGTGTGGGGGATCATTTTTTGAAGATATCAATGAGTAAGTGATCAACTGTTCCGGGGATCAATTGTCGGTGACCAATTGTCGGGGAATCAAATACCGGGGAGCCAATAGTCAGTACATCAACCAAGCTCAGTAGCTATGTGTAGTTCACCTAGGATTGCTTTTCTTGGACAATATTAATTTTGAAAGTAAATTTTTAACCTGATTAATTCATTACCACTATTATCAAACCAAACCAAACCAAACCAAATATCTGTATTCTTCTCCATCTGAGTTCTCCACCAACCCAAGCCCCCAGATGTGTTGTAAATTGTCCGGCACAGCTACAGTCACGGCTTGGACACGGACACACCTTTCGCTGTGGCGGAGGCCAACAGGTGCTGCGTGCACCTTGCGGTGCTGCGGTGCCGTTGCCGGATCAGCCGCGGGTTCAACGGACACCCGACACCGTCAAACAATCGCGTCCCGTTCCCGTTGCTTTATGCTTTGTTTTACGCTGGTTTTTTGTGCGCAGGCTGCATGGAAAGGAAATTAGAAAATATGGACTTTAATTGAGTTATTGTACTACTTCCGTAAATATGAGCTAGATGCTTTCATTGCGAAAATTGTATCTATTTCTGTGATACTATCAATATATACATAAAAAATATCATCTAGCCGTTTACCCATTTTTTAAATGGTAGTGTCTACATGTTAATGGTTAATTTTTAACAATTTAATAAAGGATTAAAATGGTGAAAGATGGCTAACATCACATTTTATATAAACCTAAAATAAAGTACCGTAGAATTTACCGATCTATTCGGTACGCAGAGGATATAAGATTTTCTTAAAGTGTCATAACAATTAAGAAACTAAACACAAAAATCGGAAGTATTTGCAGAATGTTTAGTAATTTATCAGAAAATGCATCCTATATAAAATAAATTTTTCATTTGCTTCTTCTTCCTTTAAGAAAAAACAGAATAATGAATTAATATTCGTTGGATATAAATTTCAATTCCTAATCATTTTATTGTATGTATATTTTTTGTCTAATTTAGTTAGGAACCAACTTTATTTTCAAAATAACATAGCATTTCTAATAGTTTTGGTTTCGATGAGATCAGCCCAAGTTTAAAAGGGACACCCAAGCTAATGGCATATTCAAGAGTGCCTCACAATAATTGACCCCTGCCCTATGCATGCCTTCGTCTTCTGTTTCTTGTCATTCCCCCGTCTTAAAACATCGCCTTTGTCAGCTTTGCAAGAAACGCTCTTCGCAATAAGAATTCGACAAATATTTGTTTTCAAGGGGCGGAATTTATAATGCACCCATTCCTGCCAATCCCGCCATCACTAGCATTAGCTTTTGTTTAGCACGCTCAGTGATTTTGTTACATCACCAGAAATAGAAATAATATTTCATGTTTTCATGGAGCGCGCTGTAGTGTGTGTATAATATGTAGGGACGACGGTTCGGTCGGTACACAGGCTCTCATTATTACCGACAGATAATGAGATAATTTGACGCGGCCGTAATTACAGACCGGAAGGAAATGCGAGTAAAAACTGCTCAGAGATTCATCTCGGATACATTTCATTACAATATTTTAGCATAACTTAGCAACGGTCCGCTCGGTCACTGTGGCAGTTGTGGGTTCTGTTAGATGTGTGGGCCTCTTCACCCCTTGCTCTAGTGCGTGGTACTTCCCCTGGGACCCGGGTCGTATTCTCACCACACTGCCGCTTGGAATTTGTAGATTATTAGGATATTTTTCCAGGCAGTTTTAATTTCTAATGGAGTAAATGAATTTATCCAAATGTAAATCGGTAGCATCGGTAATACCTCACGTTTCGCCCGGGGCATCAATTATTCCATGTATTTGATTATTTTGTTATCTGGCGAAAAATTTACTTAATAAAGACGGCTGTCCAATGGAGGGTTATATAGAAGCAAATTTTCATGCTGCCATCTACTGATGTTTTCATTGAACTTCGATGAAATTCACGTGGACGAAACACAAACAAAACGCTGTCAAAATGACAATTCTTGAAATGATGCTAAATATAAACAATAAAGTGTGTATATGGTTTGTGCAATAGTGACTTCCGTTATTATTATTAAGAATAAATGGTCAGTGTTTCATTTATTAAATTTCCTAAATAATAAACTTTAAAAATAGAAACATAACCTTGTTAAAACACCATCTCAAACGTCAAAACATGGATGTTATGAACCTCCATCTCAACATTTACCTCATCTTTCTCTTTCTTGTCTGTGACGTCAAAATCATAACCCTCCATTACTTCACGAATTATTGTATTTGTGTTGTTATCGATACCGATAGTAATTGTACTAGTGATTTAATTTGGCCGGATATTTTTTTAATTTGTATGAACGTTTCGTTGTTTGACAATCCATTGAAACAATTTGGCCTACAGTATACTTCGTAATATAGTATATTATGTTACTAGGAGTTGAAGCAGGACAAAAAGAATGTTCAACTCCTAGTGACATATACTATTTTTCTTCAAGCATTCCGAAGTAAACATGAGCTAAACATCAAACCCCAACTTCAAGTCTAGCATACCAGTGAGCTTAACTAATAATAATAATAAAATAAACGGACCATGTCCCCTATTAATAACTAAAGTTTTCCTAGAAGAAAATTCCTACGCCGCCTCTGCTGCGCCTCGCTAATAACTCAACAGTGCCCACCTTAACGAACACCCATGAATGCCATGTATGCATTGCTTAGCCCACTGCCAATGCTAAATAAGCGACTCTCTTAATTCATATTCATAGACAGATCAATTTGTAATTTAATTCGTGCGCGCTTTTACATAAAAATCAGGCCTATGCTAATTTCAAGGTCGGCTACTTGTTACTTCCTTCTGGCCAACGGACGCATGCGCGAAGTCATCACTAGTTTCTGATTGTTGATGTTTTACTTCTCGCTTGTTTTTTAATTGTTGCAGCTACAACAGAAGTCAATCAGACATTGGCTTTGTTTAAGATTCTCACGGTACACTTTAATAAGTGCAATAATTATGCTTTTTACTTTATTTGCTTTGAGCGCAATTTTTAATTGTTTGAGGCCAGTGCAAAATATAACACATTTCAAAATTAAAAGGTTTTTTGGATTAGATTGTTTTTACTTTATAGGAGTAATCCATAAAGAACCATTTTATAATTATATACAAGTGATTATAGTACAGTCAAACATAATAGTTATTTATGATATGTGTTAAAAATGACAATTTATGAGTAAGTGGGGGAGTTTGTGAAACGAAATAAATCACTTTTAACACGTATATCATACAGGATTTTTATGTATGATCTTTCTAGTGTATTAGTAAATACTAAAAAATGTAGAATGATATAAAATGATATTGGTACAAATCTTTAGCAACGTGTTAAAAATAAAATTGTAAAATCACTTTTAACTCGTTGCTATGTTACTTTTAACACTATTTGCAGAAAGTGACTCTTTTAACTTGCTTAGCAACCGTTTTAACAACAGTCGTAAATAAATATATTTATTTAAACACAACGTTTCAAATTATGTTCAATGTTGTGTTATAAAAAATCTTCTATGTTCGACTGTAATATAATCACTTTTTTATGATATTTTTTAATGTCCATATTGACTTGTCTGATAAAATAAAACAATAACCAATATTCAACTTTGGTTACCAAACAACAGAAAAAAGCATACTTCGAAATTGTTAATTTTTTTTTCATGTCAACGTCATATGTCAAATATAATTGTCATTTTAAACATAGAAAAATAATCTGCAATACAGTGGAACATAAAATATTGTATGTTCATGTATATAATAGGGTTTTATTAACTCGACCTATTTTGTGCCTATAAATTCTGATTTTTTTTTCATTTGATAACATGTTTAATTTTATAAACGATATTACAGTTTATTTATTTATTTTTTTGAGTATGTTTCTACATATAACACCAATCATCTCTAGTGTTTTCTCGTTTTAGATGTCCCTAAAATGTGGCTATAAGTTAGAATTAACGAACTGAAAGCAGTTTGCAAAAGATTAGTGTTTTAAAATTGGTGTAAAATGAGTTTCGCAACATTTCGGAGGGTGTTTTATGGACGGGGCAGTACAGCTTCCATAGATTATGCAAATCGTCTCACAACTTTTCTTTTAATGCGTTACATTCCTCTAATACTCCTTAATAATTCAAGGCTTTCAGGATACTTCCTAACTCCTAATTTTTTAAATAACATCTTCCAACTTTTCCTCAGCCCTCAGAATCTTTGCTTGGGAATTTAAAAAGTAATCACTACAAAAAAACATTTCTCAAAAAGGGCAGCGTAATATTTACACGTCGCTATGGAGCGTAAGAAAAGAAGCAGTAAAAAATATTTTTCGAAACATAAAATCCGAATAATAATGTAAAGACGCGCAAATGGCCATCATGGTGCAATGGAGCGGGAACGTCGGTTTGTAACGCTGCTCTCTCTGACAGCGTGGAGAATTTTCGTTCCGGTGTCAGGATATACTGGGTCGGCTTGCATGTAATTTGAATTTGCGCGCATTCGAGGCACGCTTTGACTACATTGTATTTTCACACGTCATTGTTTCCAGTTTTTTCACTAATATTTTCTTTTTATGGATCCTTACTCTGTCACTTGTGTTTGCTTATACTGAATTTTTCTCTGCAAAAATAACTGCCTCTGCTGCGAAAACAATAATACTTTTTTACACTGTCAACATGTTCTTTCAATTAAAGTATTTAATTGACCGATTATAGTAGATCAACAAAAGCTGAAAACAAATATCGTAATAAACGTCGTATTTGGGAGATGTAATAGATTTTAAGACGAATTCGATTGAGAGCATCAGGAAATTTGCTGAAGTAACCAGCATTTTTTATTGCAGTGGTACCAAAATTAAAGTTACAATATTTAGCTACGAACTCAAAATCATATTATTTGGCCCAATTAAGATTTTTATAATAACTTAAATAAAATTGTTCTGATCTTAAAAAGGAAAAATTGTTGAACTCAATTTATTTGTATCTTAAATTCTGTAATTTTTAATAATATTTTAAGGGAAAATGACAACTGAAATAAAAACAAATTAATAAAAATCACTAACATAAGATTTAATTTGACATGTTCTATACAGTAATCTGTACTGTCTTTTTGAACAATAAAATTTATTATTATTATTATTATTTGGTCCGAAGGTATTGACTAGTTCCACTGTTTTTGAATCTGATGACAACAAAATATAGAAAATTGTTTTAAATAAAGATTGTAGGTAATGTTATTCTACATCTTTTTTATTTCAATGAAATTTACTCTATCTCATTTATTTATTACGATATACCTAAAAACATTGATAGGCCTTCAAATAATCTACCATTTACTGTTCCCAAAATATAATCAATTCGTAACGTAAACATAATAACTCTCTTAATTATATGTATGTGCGGGAAGTAAAAACCATAGAATTTAAGATATAAATATGGTGAATTAAACTATTTTCCTTTGTATGATTTGATTTGGGCTAAATGATATGACTCTGGCCCCATTTTCATCGCTTGCTGCGTATACCGAGTACCTAAAAATACCGTTTTATTTTTTTATGGAAGTTTATACGACAATAAAAAATGCTTTACAAGATTTTAACTTAAGCAATTCACAGATACTGATCATTTGAAGTATTGAGCAACTCAATTGAAACAAGTGTTTTCACCGTAGGTTTCATTCAACTTTTGTTGATCAACTATGATCGGTCAGTTGAACTTGATGCGTGATTAATTAATTAAAATTGAACGCATACTGTAATGCGTAGTTTCGCGGCAATAATTTGAAAATATGTGTGTGAGAATTTGATTTTGTAGAGAGTTAAGTTGGGAATTGAAACCGTTTATCACAAACAAGCGTTCCGGTAATAGAATCAGCAAAATACAACTTCTAGCACATCTCATATATCATCGTATTTCGACAATTTAGGAAAAACCAGCATCAATTCAGTTTAACATGACAACAGCACCGGCATTTACGACCCAATATTTTACCCGAAACTATTTCAATTACTGGCCGCTGTGGAGCCACCGTCGCGCCATCGCGAAGAAGAAGAATCTATATAAACAGTCTCATCTCTGACCGCAGCCCATAAAAAGATATAATATGAAATATACCCGCGATGTTGGGAAAGCTGGAAGCAACTCCGCTACTCCGCGTTCGTATATATCACAGTCTCATGCCTCACTCAATATATCCTTATTTCGGGACAATTTTATGTGTTTATTATACCGCAAGCGAGTTCATATCCCGTCGGCGCGATCCACGGACGCGAAAACGACGCAAGTTGTTGCAAAAATGTCTCCTGCGTTTCGAACCACCGACAGCAATATCGTGCTTTATGTGCGGGACTTCAAAGGTGTCCTTCGATGCGGAAAACATCTTCACGACCACTTTTATTAAATGTTAATGATGGCTAAGATCTTTCCAACACATAAAAATATTAAAGTTTTCTTGGAATGAGCTTAATGCTCCCGTTTTCGAAATAGGAATCATTTATATTTTGATACTTTATACTTAATAGTATATTATGTAACAAGTTTTATAAACATCTCTTTAGTCACAAGTTTCTTTAGGAACGAGCAAAGTACTTAAAATTAAGAAAACAGAAAAATGTAATATTTTATCAATTGTTTGCACATATTAATAGTTAAAACGATTTTTTTTAAATTATTGAAAGAAGCTAACTTTAGCCCGTACTGTCAGTTGCTAACTTCACACCGTGACTAAAACTTTCGAAGCCACGGCGTGTCAACGTGTGAATAAGATCTTATTTAGCGCCATGGAAACCAGTACGTTAAATTAGATTTTAATAACGGGAGTAGAAAATAGTTTATTACGTTTTATGTTTTATATAAATCTCTTTAGTTACGATTTTTTATATCGAGTAACATAGCAGAAAGTAACCAAATATGGAATAGGATCCTAATGTGGAATACTGCGTTTTCTCAATTATTGTTATTGTTAAATAATTTTTAAAACATAAGACTGTTACTAAGTTGAGCGAAAATGTTTGACTGCTTATGATTACTAATAAACGTCTTTAATTTGTGCAATGTTAAATGGCGGTATTCCATATTAAGATCCTATTCCATATTTGGTTACTTTCGTCTAATCTTCATTTTCTGTGACCGCAAATATTACAAGAAAAATTTTAATTTTTATTAATTATTTGAACATGCTAACACTTAAATATATAAATCTAAATCAAGGCAACGGTCATGGCACATGGCATTGAAATCGGTTCACTCGATAACTCAAGTTAAGCAGCACTGTCCGCAGTCAGTAGTTGGATGGGTGACCGCTTTGCGAAATACCGATACCAGCAAACATCGCGTGCCGTTGTCACACCACCGAAAACGAGGCACCGAGGCGGCATATAACCTCAGCAGTTGAGACTGCTTAAATAAAACAAATCTACCTAAATCAATTTTTTGAAAGGTCAAATATTTTTCGTTAATTTTTTTTTTAAACATAATTTAGATAACCAAATTGGCCTTATTGTATGCATTTTTAACAACATTTAAATTTACACTTTTGTTGTAAAGTGAATAGGTAAAAAGATATAGCAATAAAAAAAGTAGTATTGAAAGTGAAACTCTTATATGCCACATTTCAATTCTACATCCGGTATACATTGTTATTGTTTATTAATTTCCTTTAATTCATTTATCTTTTCCATAATAAAACAACGGTTACAAATTTTGGTTTCCAACATTAAATTATTTCTTGTTTTTTGTATAAACCTTGTCTGCATTTATTCGCAATTGTCCTATTCAAGTCAAAGCAGTTTAACAAGGTCCATGTTGTGATCGACTGGGTAGTAGTAGTGGTGTGGCGGTAAGGATAACGAATGATCCAGCGGAGTCCGGGCGGCTCCAGAGGCTCCGGGCCCGGAGATACGAGCCTCATTGCCGGAGGTCATCAGTATCCATAAGTTAGCAGGCTGACCGCTTCACCGCTGCCGTTTCCGTTCGGACGCCCGACGTCCGTCGATTCGTCAAAACTCCATTTCCTGTTTCTCTTGAGAGCTCTCCACACTCTTTTACACTCTCATGCTCATCATACCTCGCGCTGTTATCTCAACTTCACACGTTTTATAGATACGGAGATATACAACTCAGGCACTTTTGCACCTGAGAAAAGTTCACTCGAAATATACAACATATCTACAACAAATTTAATTTATATTATTACACATTTATATTAATTGATTAAATTATGAAAATTATAATCAAATTAATTATTGTAGTTGTAAAATTCTTCAGCAAACTTTATAATTTATTTAAGAATTTATACTAGTTTATTAAATATAAATTTACAAGTAAATATGATATGTAAGTAGGTAATAAAAATAAATAAATTGTTTTCGGAAATATTAGACAACTTTGTAACAACTTCGTTTCTTTGTACGTACCGTGTTACATTTTTCGTACCAAAATTATTATGTAAATACTCGACCGGGAACCACACATTTCCGCACTTGATTATGATTAATATAACTAGATTTATTAAACACAGTAAAATAAAACCATTTTACTGTGGCACTCTGCTATCGCAGGTCTTGATAAGTGGTATATTTTCACGCGTGAAGTGTTGTTACCAGCCGTCAAAATATGTATGAACACGATTGCGAATTGCTTTGGAAGGCTGCAAAAAATCTTGTGTTTCATCCAGCCCATTAATTTTCGCTTACGTCAGACATTTTCTTCGTCTTCTCCTAACGATAATTTCATTCTGACATCATTCGTCTATCACACATTTCTTTTCCAATAAACTGTTTTCATTATCATTTTTTCCATCGACCAAAACAAAAATAATAATAAAAATAATGTCTTTATACTTGAGAAAATATCTGATATTTATTCGCAGCGATATATCCTCAAAATAATAATAATAGTTATGAATACATACTGTGATATATGCATGACGTCACGTGATATATACCAAGGAAATCTCGAGTATGAAAAGATCATAAGTTGAGCAGGCGGTGGCAGCATGCAGCCTGCAGTGAATGGCGTGCGATAATTTTCGCATTTATTTTATGTAATGGCGGGCACTTTGATCCAGAAGACAGTGAAACTGTAACTTTTTATGGGCAAAAGAAAGACCAATATTTTTATAGACTTACTTTTTCTATTACTGCTATATAAATCCTCGTAAAAAAATAACGGTCTCTCCACACACGACACAAACTGCTGCGCGAAGGACATCATTCTTCGTTAACTTGCAACACTTACTAACTTTTTTCTATTATTTTTCTCTACATATTCAAGGAAATCTTTGCTCTGACACGCAATAACAATAACAGTATTTTTTAATCTCGCCCAGTACAAGTAAACTACATTAATTAATTCTTATTACTTCTAAGGTCCTGGAAAATAGCACTGTCACTATCACTGTTTCTCTCAGCCTTAACTAATTTGACAGCATTATTGCAAAAAATAATATTTATTGTCGGTGTGTCACTCAGCTTTCGCAGATCTCAGTGACTGATATATTTTTACACTTGAAGTCACCAAGTAACGGCTCCAAAGATGTTAGGAGAAGAGGAACCACAGGGTTAACAGTAGGAATCGAACTGGGGATCTCATGATTTAGATTGAATTGATGTGAACTCGAAATACCTATACAGATTTTATTTTATATAAGACGATTTACAGACCAACATTAAATATAAAAGTGAAACATGAGTAATGAACAAAACGATAAATAGCAAAATACAAGCAGCTGAAATTTTATTTCCAAGGCACATAGGTGTTACACAATTAGACAGAATAATGAATAAATGAAAAATAATCAAAATAAATAAGAAATAATCAACAAGAAACATAGAAAATATACTAATTAGAGCAGAGAAGTTTATGTTTTTACAATACGATAAGGGAAAAAATACATTTCTCTCCTACGGTGTATTTACTATTTTTTTACGTGACCTACTAAGACATGATACACCACAAAAGAAATACTAAAAAAAAAACAACTTAAGTTGTGTGTAAACCACAGACCATCTATAAGAATTATATTATTAAGAATTATTATTTATGAAACTTTCTTTCCTCTATCTTCCTGAGATAACGCGAAAGTGCAAATTTTCTGGAATGTGTAATATGGTCCATATATTAATAATTACACAGCATAATCTCGCCAAGTCCTAGTATAAAAACTCGCAAAATATCACATTGGGTAGTTGGCAACAAAGAAAAACTTCGTATGTGAATGGGCCACACACGAGAAAATTTATTAAAATATACAGGGCTGGGGTCGGCGGCTGAGGATATTTTTTGTGAAGGCGGCAGTCGGATTTGGAGACAGAATTCCAAATGTTATCCGGGATTTAGGCTCGCGACACTCTAACACACTCGCGGGGAAATATTGCGTTGTCGCCCGCCAAGCGCTCTTATTAAATAACTGCCGAAACGTCAACCGCCTTACGAAAAATCGAGATGCACGATACTTTCACTGTAACAGAAATTATTGTTAAGAAATAAACCAACTTTATTTTCTGTAGGTGCACATTTTATTGGTTGCTAAATTGAAGATCTCATAGTGCTTTAACTTCATTGCTGCATTACCATCTATTCATCCGCATGTATTTCAATAAGTGAATAAGCTATCAAATGTCATTTTAAAATCACTTGAAAAGAAAAACTTCATCTTGAAATGCCGGCCTAACGCATACTTAACATACCCTGGTTATCGTTATCCTATGGAATTTAAAACTTAATGTCAATCAGTAATATTTTCTTGGATAATACAATATCTGCGATAACATTGCCACCCAAATATTGGGTGAAATGAATGTTGATATATTTATGTATTTCAATTTAAATTTGTCCTAAATAAATTTCTTGTTCATTATAGTAATTTAATATTTTTACTGATATTGCAATTTAAAAAATTAAAAGTATGTTCTATAATATTATTTAAACAACGAAGCATTTTATGGTAGATCTATACGAATTCGAACGTCATCGTTCTATCTTGCTTAAACCAGCAATTTTTGCAAGCAAGTATTGGAATTTATTAATTATTTTATCAGTAGTGCTTTGGGTTTTGTGTGAAACAGGTGTTTTTTGTGTACTGATGTACTTCCAAGAAACATACGGAACCCCGTCATATGGTACACATCTTTGCGGATATGAGGTGAGTTTTATACGAGTATATATCATTAATATATGTTTAAAGCATAGTGTATTTACGTAAATGATACTACAATATAGTGACATCATAGGTTCATGTTGCATTGCTAATCGTTTACAATCGTATTCAAAAATCATGTTGAGTTTTACTTTCAACAATTTCGAGAATGCATAATCTATATTAGAGATTGTCATGATGATATTAAAGTCTTACAAAATGAACAGCATTATTTTATTTATTAATTAATTATGTGTATTGACTGTAAATCTGTATTACATTGTTCTAATACGCCTGCGTCAAAACCATATCCCAGCTGATAAAAATGTACTATTATTTATTAAGTGATAACAATATTAAAAGAAATTGAATCATGGTACCTATTGTATTGTATAAGATACATTGTATTCCCACCGTTTTAGAAAATCATGAACTTGATAAAAATTGATAAGGAATAATGGATGACACATGAAACTATTGGAATTAAGCCCATGGCATATTTAAAAAAAAATAGTTTCGACGTCACATGCATCTTCTTCAGGAGATGATCATTTGTACAATTTACTAAATACGGTGTGTGTTACATTTTAATTACATCTGTTGTAAAACATTAACACTAAAAATTTTAACTGGAATTTGCAAATACACAATCAACCACCAGAACTCTGTGCTCTTGCATTGCGTTGTATGGTCTATCTCTAGCATTTCGTTCCCTGCTCTTGCTCTACGTTCCCTGCGCCGAGAGAGAATCATCTATCTGCCGCTAACGTCTCCAACCACCAACTTCACAAGAACCACTCGTTCGGCGTTCTCATTCCCTCGCTCTCGACTCTACCGTCGTTCGAATTGAACTTATGGTATATTTTATCCCTACAGTGAGTCCGGGCACACTTGACTGTTGATGTGCTGAATACATACATGTGAATGCGGGCTTATCCCGCTGTGTGGCAGCACCTTCGCCGGAAGTGCTCCTGCGGATGTCTACGTCAGCACATGCGACACCGCCATATTGGAAAATACTGGGAGGGCTTTATTGTAATGTGAGGGTGTTTGTGCTCTTCACACTTCTGCAGAGGGCGAGAGCAGTTTTTTTTTTGTTGATTGTAAAGGTGGAAATGTGTCAAGTCAAGAATTTGGAAATGAGATTGTGGTTTGCATCTTTTTAAATTTGTTGGTTTATGGCCAGTTTATTTGGGTGCCATTCTTGTAAGATTTTTTTTAACACAAATACATACGATATCACTATTCAGATCTGCTCTGACCAAAGTATTACGCATTGATATATGTAATAACATGATGATTTATGATACACCTTTACTTTTGAAGTAACTGACTGAAATATTTGCCAAATTATATAATCCATTTTACTTTTATTCCCATTATTATTATTAATGGAGTAAATAGTTCCGTGGTAATGCATTGGACTGTGGATCATAAATCCCCGATTCGGGCTTCACAGCTGACAAATTTTCGAAATTTAATTTCGAAAATTTTTACTACATAAAATTATTTATGTGGCTCCTCCACCACTACCATCCTTGCTGTGATTTGACGACTGGTAACCGCATTTCCTGCGCAAAAGTATATCATAATATCAAGATCTGCATTAGACAGAGTGCCATATCAAAAATTGGGTAAAGTTTCAGCTAAGATACAACATTTAGTTTTCTGTCGTTAATATGGTTACCAGTTGTATACATTACCGTGATGTTCTAGATAAAATGAAAATAAGTTGTCAATGTTAAATGAACTTATCATCATAATTTGAAGATGTTTAATATTGAAGAAAAAGTTCGACCGATTACTTAGTACAATTCTGGTTATAGTATGAAATGATTATGATATGTTAGCTAATGTCTTTCCTGAACGTCTTGGGACAGTTTTGAGAATATTTATAAACTTTAAAAGTGATGGCTGTTTAGATATGAGTAATAAGAAAAGGAAAAGTAAGTTCAATTAGTATCGAACAACTATGTTGAATTTTATTTGGAACAGTACGATGAAATACCTACGAAATTGGTATCCAAAGTAATATTCGTACCAGATGAGTAGATTTGAATCTTTGCTGAAACTTTCTTCTTCTACTTTCTTTAGCCATGTTGATCTGGGTTTGCCTTCTCTTATTTTTCATTCTACTACTGATTCAATTACATTCTTTTCTTTTGCTCTCCATGTAGGCATGTCTAATCAATCTGACTACCTGCTGCTTGATCTTCTTCATTATGTCTTCTTCTTCCAACTCTTTTATTCATAGTTCATTCTTATGCTATATTCGTTTTTCGATATATTTATTGGTCCTAATATTGTTTTTATTATTTTTCGTTCCATTATTCTTAAATCTTCCTTATCTTTTTTTGTTGTTGTTGTTGTCATAGTTTCAACAGCGTACACTGTTGTTTTATTATCGTTCAGTAAATTTTCATTTTTGTATGTTTGTAATTTGTGCGGGTACGCCAGGTTAGAAAAAATTTAAAATGAATATGCAAAGAGCACATATTCATCGTTTGAAAAAAATCGGTTGAAATATAGCTACGTGTAATTTATGAGGTAGACATTTTTCTTGCAAGAAATTTGAGCCCGAAATTAAAACCTCGTAAAGCACCTGTATTTTTTCAAGAAATTAGTCGTGATTTATAAGAACAAGTCTGGCTTGTTGCATCTACATCCACTAGTTACCGTTCTCGTAGGGTTAAACGCCCACAAGTAATTTTCTTTAGCGTGCCGTAGGAAAAGCATATTTTTCATTAGGGGGTTTAATTTTTCCTTGCTGCATACATAATCAATTCGCCTCTTTTTCCTTCCATAATTTTCATATTTAATTTATTTCTAATTTACATCTTGAATTATGTATTCTTCCCCGTTTCTTATTCCCGCTGCAAGTCTGATTTGCATGTCTCCTACCCCCTGTCCGTCCTGCAGGCTCTACCCTCGCTGGAGCGGTTAACTGCTGGTTTAACCTGCACCGCAAGGATGGTTTCGCCAGGACCACGCACCACGTGCGTGACACATGTTTACCCCTCGCGCGTTGCGGCATTGAAGTCTCCTACGGAAAGCTTTTGCATATGTGGAACTAATCAAGAATGGTCTTCTGTACTTACCTACCTTGACTTTAGTCATCTTGTAAAGTGTAAAGCGCCAGGTACTACTCCTTTTCTGGGGGTTCTGTTATTAAACGACTTGGTGACTTGAAATGTGGTACATCCATACATTGTTACCTGATAGTTGTATGTGGAAACTATTCTAAATTAGCAGCCAAAAATCCAGTGTTAATTTGTTTTTATTTGAGTTGATGGAATGACAGTGTATGAAGTGGGGTATTGAATAATGTATGTGTGTTGCGTTGATGGTAACGCAGGGATTTGATGTGGTCAGTAAGGTTGGGAGTAAACGTGCGTGAAGTGTAAAGAACGCGATTTGAGTGTCTGGCGGTATGAAGGCCCATTACAAAGTCGTTACCGTCGCTGGTGGAAATCTTTGTTCGTTTTCTTCTCTCGTCACAAGACGGCCGCACGGCGCCGGCGCTCGACTGACGCTGACGCTGAATATAACAGTACTTTAAATTGTATGAAACATACATGAGTTGAGGGGCCCGGCTGAATATATCCCGGCGTCGGCGGCGGCGGCAGCGGCCTTAGTTTACAAATGAATACAGCTATTGAACTTACTTATAATATCAATGTGGTGGCGCGCTCTGTCTTGCGCACGGCGTCCGCCTCGCGCCGTCTCGCTCTGCCGCCAAATCTAAAACCTCTTTCCAACGGCCATACAGAATGGCCATATTAACTTGATAATTAGGTGTGTTATCCGACTTGCAGATGAGCGACTGAGACTGGATGGAATAAAAAGTGTTTTGCCCCCTCTTTGTAGCTCGACACGCCGCACCACGGTATAAAATTGGGAAGGGCGTTGGTGATGGCGCACTCCAACGCCGGACGCCGTCGGTCACGTGTCGCGCTGTCGCCTCCTAGTGCATCATCTTCATAACTTCCTACCTCCACCTATCCTAACCTGAACATAACCTCACACATTACAAACATAACCTCATCTCGTGTTTATTCGACAATGGCGTCGTCTTCATCGGGCTTGCCTAATCTGTCTGTGCTTTTTCTTCGTCATCTCCGAAGCGGAGGATACCTGCTCCTCCTCGGTGAAGACTGCCACGTGCGGGTGCGTGTTTCTTCTTCTACCTAGTTGTTTGTTGTTTTCTGTTGATTTTAATTTTCCAAGTGAGATACCACGTGACAGGTGACGTCACTACTCACGTGTAGTTGTTTTGCTAGGGAGGGGGGGGGGGGACGCCATCTTTGATTTTGATATATTAAGTGAATCAGTATTATGTTTTAAATACGTTTACAATTTGTTGAATACAACATGTTAAATATATCAGTGATGTTGTGACGGCGAGTACCAGTGGCGCCTCTCGAGGTCGGTGGCCATTTCGGGCACTCCTGCGAAGCAGTGTGGCGGCGCCCGCATGTCTAGCCCTCTCCCTCCCTCCTGCTGCAAATGTCATATCGTATTCCTGTCCTTGTCTTATCTTTGTGAGTTACCTGCATGCATTTGGCTTACGTGATACGTGGAGTAAACAGTGACGAGTGGTTCTCAAACATTGACACTGTCTAGTGTTTACCTTTTATTTTCATCGTACTTTTTGATATTTAGAAACATTAGACGAATAATATAAGAATTCTTTACAGTAGATATTTGTTGTAAAAGAAAAATCCAGTCTAAAATATATAGTCACATTCATCTTATAAAACAAAATTATTCTCAGCCTAGTCACGCCTTTACAATGTACCAAGATTTTCTCCCTTCCAAACTGCATTGATAGCAACATTTATTTTCTTTCTTAGTTTTTTATATATATATTTTATACTAGATATCTAGAGCTACGACATTTCACATTTTTAACTAATTTATTTATGAACATTGCATATGTATAAAATCATTATTTATTAATATAAATATTTCATTACGCCATTACTCATTTTAGGTGTGACACTTTGCTTTCGCAATTGTTGGTAAGGGATATATTTTAAAGCGTGTAATATGGTAAGGTTATACTTCAGCTCACCAAAATTCGAAGGATCATAATAAAACGATTAAACACTCCTCATAATAAAAGTACAAAAGAATACTTCCAATGCCGAGTATCGGATTAAAAGAAAAGTTATTCTTATTTTTGCAATACATTTTCAATAGTATTGTATAATTTGTATTATAAAATTACTGATTAAGGAAATGTAATATTACTCTTGTATTACCAAGTAATAAGTATAAATTTAATTTAATATTATTACTTATTTATTTCGTATTACTTTTGATAGGATACAGTCCAACTCTGTGCTAAATTTTGTTTTATTACAGGAATAATTTAAAGTATCTTTATAAACGTAAACCAGGGTTTCTTAAATAGTTTGATTACGATCCTTCGAGTTTTGGTGGACTGAAGTATACCGACTATCGAACTAAGCACTCGAATATCTTACTGGAGAGGAAAACCACTGAGGTATACTTCAGTCCACCAAAACTCGAAGGATCGTAATATAACTATTAAACACCTCTCATATTAAAAACACGAAAGAACCTTTCAGCACGTATACCACAAATTGCTGTATATTTATTAGAATATTTCCAATGCTCAGTGTCGGATGAAAATAAAGGTTATTCTCTTTTTACAATACATTTTCAATAAATAAATATAATTCGAATTTTATAATTACAGATTAAGTACATATTATACCTATTGTCCCTCTATTTAACCTGGATTAAAATTTGCAATTTAAAATTTAATGTCATTGGGTGTAAATATAATAACTATGGAAATAACTATAGTATTTAAATTTATAATATTGGAGAACAGCAGCATTATATTCAATATTGGTGTAAAAGTGCAAATTACATTTTTATTTACGACAGGTTTAATTTAATATTTCTTTGTAAACATAATTGAGGACTGTTTAATTTTTTAATTATCATCCTTCGAGTTTTGATAGACTGATGTATAGTTGAGATGGGAGAAATCGTTCCTTATCATTACTATGAAATAATTTTTTTTAATTTTGTAAATTTGGTGTATCGAACTAATATAATCCGATTTGAATTGGATAAGTAGCAATTAATATTTAATCCAGGAAACGGCAACCTCTGTCCCTCGGGTCACCAGGTGACCCATTGTGTAATTTCAAATGATCCATTTGAGTTCCAACATTTAGTAATAATTGTGGCAACATTTGTATATATTTTGTTTTATTAAAAAGTATAACATATAAAATTAAACTATTTAAAACATTGTTTTTGTAACAATTAGAATTAGAATTTTTTATCCCTGACCCGAAAGGTCTTCTTAATAGTCACATTTTAGTTGTTTTGCGACGGCAACCACAAAAATCAAACCACCTACAACTCTATCTTCTCCCCCAGCCCACAATCAAATTAGCACCCGGTGCACGTCGCCGCCATCCATAACCCCTGACAAGGTCACGTTGAACACGCTCCACACACTGAACACTGTTGCTCACGCAAGCGACATGTCAGGTATCGCCGCCGTCGCCAGGGCTCCGCGATGTGCTGCACGTCGTGTCGAACGCAATAAAACGTAAAAAACACCCGATTATCCCTAAAACATGTCCGAATTTGTCGCTAGGGTATTCAGCGCACATGGTAGCGCGTTGGTTGGCCATGCACGCAAGAAGGTGGCGTCTTGCATAGAAATATGTGGTAAAGGAGACCGTGAGCAACCGCGGTAACCTGCTAGCCGGATGGACTACTGCCCAGCGAATTCATACACTTAGATTGTACCATGGATTATTTACCATTACTTTTATTACACCTGCATCATAATCCGTGTTTAAAACATGCTACAGCGTTCGTAAACGCAAGATTAAAACACGCCGTGCTTTAAAGGTTGTTAAGCAACAACAAAATTAATTACTATTAATATCTGTCAAAACTGTAAACGTAAACAACAAATGCTAACCAGTCTCCATGTAAACGATATACGTCAAACGTCACACGCGCAAAATTATGAAATGAATCAAAATCTAAATGTTGCTTTTCAGTTTTTTCTAGAGTATGATGCAGGTATAATAAAAAATAGCGCATGACACACGTGTTTAAGTGCTTTTAAAGCACTAGCGACGTTAATGCACTCCGCTTCGCGTCGTGCTCTTAAACTCGTCGTACGTGCTTTAAAAACTTACTTATACACTTGTATCATAATATACTATTACATACTACTAGACAAAATTAATGCAACACTTCCAGATATGAGAATATTTTATACTTTTACAGAGTAGGTATATTTTTGGTATAGTTATATGATATTTGTAAGTCTATTTAAATATGCCACAGTATTTGTTACACTCTAGTTCCACACTCAAATACTGAAATCTCGACTGAATTGTTATATGGAAACACTGACATTAGAGAAATAAAGACAATAAATTGTCAACTGTTTCATAAAATACAAAGTTATTAAGTCACAGAGACCGGCTAAACCAATCAATCATCATTAGTAAAGTTTAACCCGACAACTGTTGTTAGTGTGGCACCGACTGACTGGCTCAGTGAGATCTAAAATCCCAACAGATTTTTATGGAACAGAATTTTATGAAACAGTTGACAATTTATTGTCTTTATATTTGTAATATATGTGTTGATTTGAATAGTGCCAATTCGATATCGTTTTCATTGAAAATTTTTGTAGATTTAATAAATATTCTTGTATGAAAGTTAATTTAGTTTCGAAAGAACATATCAAAGTATTCAACTGAGACTCTTTATGGGGACGAAGTAATTTGAATAAGAGTAGATTTAAATAAAAACGTTTTGTTTAAAATTAAAACGACTTTTTTCATTATTTTTAAAAACAAAATTTAATAGTTATTTACTTTACAAGTGGACAAAGTAAGGAATTACCCACGAGAGAAATTTTAGCTCACGAAGCCGAAGGCTGAGTGAGATAATTTTATCGAGTGGGTAATTCCACTTTGCCCACGTGTGAAGTATAACGTTTTATCCAACACTTCTTAATAAATGAAAAATTTATTAAAGAAATATTATTTGACAGTGACATATGCTTTAAATTTTTAAATTAAAATGTCAATCGAAGTAGTTACCAAGGTGTTGTGTGTTATTATTATTGTTATAAATAAAAAAATACTCACTAGTGGCTTTCCTCAAAATTTTACCCACTAGTGGAAAATCTGTTACTTTGCTTGTTTAAAATCGCCATAGTTATAGAGCATTTTTGAGAGGTGTATTTAATATATTTATTTTCTTTCAATGCAGAAAAAACAAGATAAATAAAAAAAAATTTTTTTAATTGAACCTAATCATTTTCTAAGAAATAATTTTTTTTTCAACAAATACATACAAAGAAAAACTGAAAATTTTCTTAATACAAGTTTATATACATATATTGTCTATTGCATTCAAAGAAAAATTCATATTGTATTCTATTTAAAAATAAACCGAAAAATATAAGTGGTACAATAATTTTGTCCAGCAGTGTAATTTTTCACGAGTAAAATAAAACTATTACACGGTCCTAGTAGTAGTGCAAAAGTATGGAACCTTCTAGTGAAATATATTCAGCAGTATTATCATTGCTGGCCCTTATATCAGCCAACCGGATAATAATCCAGGTATCCAGTCCAGGTATCTAAACTATCCTTGTATACTTATCATATCATTAGCATTAATTTTCATTTAAACGCAATGTTGAACATTAAAACATTGAAATACTAGAGTAAAACATAGCAGCATTAACGTAGAGCAGCTGACAATTTTATCACAGGCAAATGGCATAAGAAACAATAGTTGCTATCGCCTCCCAAAGCCATATATTTAGTCCGGCGACATGTGTGTCCACATGTGTGTGTTTGTGTGTGGATGCGTGTTGAATACGCATATTTTCCGTTACACCCAATTGCTATATATGTCAAGTACGTAGAAGAAACATTGTCTTTTCGTCTCATTAATATTCAACAGTGTTTAAAATTTACACATTGCTCGATCATTGTATGTTGTACGCTGCTCGCCCTGTGTCACGTACTGATGCTTCGATTCCGGGTTAAGCTAAATGCTAAATGCCTTTCGCGGATTTCTATATATTATTATTATTTTATATTTGAAGTTTCATGATAGCTGAGGATCAGAAGAAATAGATATATAAATATTACTCCTGTAACATTTTTTATTTGAACGTTTCTACTACTACGTTATCATCAGAAACAAATAAGTATTCAAATTATAAATTATAGGATGTAAAATTGTAACAAATATTTAAACACAAAATAAACAGTAAATATTTCAAAGACGCTAATGATTTTCATTAATTCATTAAGATAGACGAGCCCAGAAACAAATCAGTTGGCCCAGTTAAAGTCAACAAGGAAAATTTATTTAATTTACCATATTTATATCTCAAATTCATTTATTTTTCCTTCCGCACATACATAAATGTAAGGGACGTATTGTTTATATTACGAATTAATTAGATATTGGGAACAATTCATCAACAGCAAGTGGTAGATTATTTGAAGGCATATCAGGGTTTTTGAGCATATCTTAATAAATAAATTAGATAAATTTCATTGGAATGAAAAAGATGTAGAATAATATTACTTACAATCTTTATTTGAAACAATTTTCTGTGGGCCAAATTGTTTATTTGTTATTATTTCAGTTGTCATTTTTCCTTAAAATGTTCTTAAAAAGAACAGAAATTATGAAACAAACAAATTGAGTACAATAATTTTCCCTTTGTTAGATCAGAACTATTTTTTAAAAGCTATTCTAAAAGTCTTAATTGGGCCAAATGATATGATTCCAGGGCTCTTAATACGAGTACCAATATTTATATTTCAAAATGTACCTACACATTAAAAAAAATATTATGAAATGATTGTATTTTGGTCTCCAGTTCTTATAGTACTTGTATTAAATAAATATATAGATATTATGGAAAAAGTTGAACATTCAAATATCGTGACATGGATTTTTCCGGAGAATCACTTAAAATTTGTCAATATTTTTTTATAACGTTTCTATATAATTTAAGCCTTAAGAAACTCATTGCTGTGGAGCGCATCGTCATATCTCTTATATTTTCTGAGATATGTCAATTTTTCATATTTTTAGAAGTGCAATTTTGAAAGACTGTAATTCAATAACTATACAAGATATCAAAAAATACTCTTTAGTTTTGTGTTTTTCGTGCATTTTATGATAAATTAGCAAATTTTGAAAATTACGAAATTTTTGAATTTTTTTCCCAAAATTTCATTTGTCTATATCTCAAAAAATATAAAAGTTACTAAATCGAATCATACACCATTTGATTCAGCTTGTCAAAATACATAAGTAAGCAAAATTTCACACCATTCGATTGAGGGGTTGAAAAGTTATAACAAAAAGTCTTAAAATGTCAAATTTCGGGCCAAACGTCAATGGGTACCCCTTGACGTTTTTGGGATCTGATGGCATTTTTAGACTTTTACCCATAATTTTTCAACTTCTTGCCCAAACAATGTGAAATTTTGCATACCTATGTATTTCGACGAGCTAAATCGATTGGTGGCTACAGAAAGTCTATATCTGTTATATTTTTCGAGTTAACTCAAAACAAAAATTAGAAAAAAAAAATCAAAAATTTTCAAAATTTTCAAAATTTGCTAATTTGTTAAAATATGCATAGGAAGCACAAAACTGGAGATTATTTTACAATATCTGGCATAGTTTTTGAGTTACAGCCCCTCAAAGTTGTTCTTCGAAAAACAACTATAATTGTCATATCTCGAAGAATATATTAGATATGACAACGCGCTCAACAGCAATGAGTTTCTTAGGGCTTATATTATATAGAAACGCCATAAAAAATATTGTCAATATTTTAGTGATATTTGGTGAACAAATACGGCATTACATAAATGTAGTCGGATTTTGGAAAAGGATTCATATAACAAACACTTAATGATTAACGTTTGAGTATATTATACTCCTCTTCAGAATCTACAACAAAAGTAATAATTAATTGTTACAATTGTTGAACACGTTAGGGTATGGTTTCCAAAGAAAATATGTAAATTACATAAAGAAATCAAAAATTTGTTTACAAAAAAATTATAACAAATTAGTCAAATGGAAGATGTACGTATCATCAATACAAAGTATATAATTATGAATAAACTAAAGTTGAAAAAGAATAGAAAATTTTACAGATATTGAAAAGCAAAAAAAAATATATATATATATATATATATATATATATATATATATATATATATATATATATAATACAGTATATTCATTTTTATTGCGTGTTGTAAACATTCCCGTTTCTCTGTGGTAATGAATATCGACAGCACAAAATAAATTTGCTGTGAATGTGTGTGTTGTATGTAGTGCACGTGTATTCATTAGCGTAGGTGAGAGACCGTATCTCGTATCTCGGAAAGTGATTCACTTTTACTAGCAAGTGTTGGAAACACGCACATTGCCACTTAATCATACAGTATCGCTATGTAAATTTGCATACAAACTACATTTTTATGATTGAAGTACTCTACATCCATTTGTTGCACGGCAGACAATGTTTTCTTCTTCGCAAAAAGACACTTTGCAGAGGAAGAAACTCTTGTTTAAGAAATTGCTTGTATGTTGATTAGCTATTCTTTATTTCTATTTGTAATACTTCTTCAAAATTACGAAGGCGAAGTACCTTACTACTTTCAAGTAGTATTCAGTAGCACTGGTGAACTTATGGCACAACATTTTGTTTCAGTACGATTTTAATTGTTATTCAGACACCATTAATGAAAGATTATTTATCACTTGGAAAAGTATTTTTTGATTGTTAATATCTTTTGATATCATATAGCTATTTGTTAACTTCAATTGTCTCACAATCCAGTTAGTATATCTGTGATTTTGAGGAAAAACCAGTTAAGTTACATGATTTCGCGTTATTTGAGTTTAAAGTTTCATAAGTCACCTTCATGAATACCCTAAAATGATTCCGAATATCTATGCGATATCATTTGTATTTTAAAGACAATTTAACTCGTATGTCATCTGTCAAAACCACAGGTTTACTCTTTCGAAAACTTCTAGCATTGAGAATTAAAAGAAAACTCAATAAAATTTGTGTAAAATTAATTATTAGCTTTGTTAATTGCATGTACCTTTGTAGATTTATAATTTTTAAAGGAAATGCAAATTGTATAAGGGACAAGAAAAATGTGTAATTGCGTCAGATAATTATTTAACTCAATATACTGAGTGTTATTTTCAAATGGATCCAGAAAAAATAAGACTTATTTATCAACGTAGGAATTTATTTCACATAACATAATGGTATCATTTCCGGTGTACTAGCAATTAATACCAACTTTGAAATTTCAAATGGAACATACTATATTTTTTTACAAATTTGAAATGTACGTCAAATTTGTTTTATAGTCATGTAAAATAATACAGGAGTTATATTAAAAATTAAAAAAATCACCAGTAAATTAATTATCATTAATTGGAAAAAGAATAGTACTATCACAATTTACCGAAAAATTTGAAATAATGGAGATATATTTATAAAGGAGTAGAAAATGTACTTTTTCAATATTCTGATAAACGCAGAAGTTTAAGATTGGAGAAGGTTATTAAGCCGAAAAATTGTTGAGGAAAATAGTAAATAAATCACTATGTATTTTATTGGATAACATATAATATGACTACGTTATAAATATATTTTATAATTTAAATTTAGACCTAAAGATGGCTGTAACCATAGCCGAAACGTCGTCAACGACGATAAAAATTGAAATAAATTTACTTAAAGCCAAGTTATCCAACAAAACACATAGTGATTTATTTACTATTTTCCTTTAAGTAAAAGAGTAAGTTTCAACTCTAACCAACAAACCTACACAGCATCGTGCCATTAATTACAAAAATTACAAAAGATCAAGGTTCTGATTTCGCGTTTATGACTTCTAATAACACATGAAACCTCACAAGTCTCCATTATATTAATTAGTTGATTTTTAAAATCACACGTATCGCTAATTACCCACCCAACAGTACCAACTATGAGAAAAATAAAATTAAAAACACTACTTAACTTCAAGCATCACGTGAGCAATTAGTGTCTCCCGCAAGCATAAATCATAGATCTCTGAGCTTGCTGACAAATTAATATCCACATGTACGTGTTTGAGTACGTATTGTGACATTTGCAATTCATGGGCGTACGTGAAAGCGCATTCCACGGGCCGGTGACAAACATCCGTGGGCGGGTTGAAGGAATTTCAAGGAAGACTCGACGATTGTGTGCTGCTAAAAATTATAGGATGCTATTCTGTCGCTATGATTATGAATTGTTTATTCGAAGGCCATCTGCAATGTATCACATCTTCGGATATTTCTGTTTCTTTATAATTATATTAATTAGACATTGACGAATTACTTAATTGCGATGATTTATTATCGGAAACACTATTAATTGTGTGGTATTATTTATATTTGCTGTAAATTGCATATTCTTTTATAAATACATTAGCGTATTTTCTACCTACCTACCTAAAAAATCTGTTGTGGGCACCACAATTCCTTCCGCCATAGATTTCTTATTAAATAATGCAGGAACACGGACTTTTATCAAGAAATGCTCATCCCTTCAATTATGACACATGTCAAAAATTACTTTTTTCAATCATTGTTTTGGTTTTCAAAACACACAGGTTAAATGAAAATGAAAATGACAAAATATAAGATTTCTTTAACGTGTTGTAATTCGTAAATTAGAAGAAGAAAAATGTTTCAAATAATTTTTAGTGTAGATAATAATATTTGAAACATTATTCTAATAACAAAAATTGTCATTTAACCAAAATATACTGAGATATTTCAAAATAACTTGATAGGGCTTCAAGTAAACTACCACTTTCGGTTATTGGATTATCACCAAAAAATAATCCGCTCTCCCCATTTAATATATACAAAATATCAAAATTTTCAATTTAATAGATTTTGAGAAACCATAACTCCAGAGATCCACACAGACCGACAAAAAGACAGACATAGCTCGAAATTATTAAAATCGTATACTAGGGTCCCAAAAACGTGTTCATCCACTGAAAAATCACTATAGAATTTATAGCATGATACCTGTACATCTCGTACTGGTATGTGGCGGGAGGTAAAAACAACAACTCAATTATTACTAAAATATGTTTAAAATACCTACTAGCCTTTCAAGTAAACTACCATTTCTGTTTGATGTATTACTACAAAAATGCAATCAGTTCGTAAATTGAACAATTAAGTTCTGAATATGAAATTTGAAAATAATATTGCCATTAGTATCTAATGTGGCCACCACATATCTTTTCGAAATTTTTAATTTCTACACAGTGCATAACATAAGCAAATATTTGAAATAAAATTTGTTGATTAACTCATTTATTTACTGAAATATATTTAAAAAAAACCTAATAGGCCATCAAATAAACTACCACTTGCATTAAACAAAAACGATAAATATCTGACATTTCAGAGAACAGATTTAGATTTATTTATTACAGTGTTGTTATTTTCTGTATAAATTTCGTAGAATCTAATGACGAATATGAGAGTTCATTTCATTCCATTTATTTCTGTGTAATAAAAACAAATCTGAAACTGTTCTACGAAATGTTCAATTTTTTTTTTTAATTTGATTGATATATCTTGAAATACTAATATTTAGGTAACCGAATAGACCTTATTGTATGCATTTCTAAATTCTGTACAAGTTAAATATTTACACTTTTGCTGTAATTCGTCACATTTAAATGCTACTCCCTATATGTGTAAGAGGTAAGAAAAGAAACAGTAACACAGAAAAGCCGATCTCGGTGGCGTAGTGCCTACGCAAAAGATCGTGGGTTTGAATCCCACTAAAGAGCATGGTCGTTTGTGTTTCACATAAATTCCATCTTTGTAAAAAAGAACCAAAGAAAAGATAAAACGCAATGATTTTAGATGTAATTTAATAAACACTAAGACAACTACCAAATAATAGGTATCTTTTTCACTCCGCAAATAATTCTTTCAAAATATCATTTCTGCCACACATTCACACATGTGTCCGGTATTATCCCATAGGTGGCAGCCCTTATCGGGGAACAATAAACGTCTATCGCGTATCCGCCCTTTGATTGATGGCCTTGAAGGCCCTTCACCCCTTAGTTCAACCCTGTGTAGAAGTAGAGGGTGTCGGACTGTTCGCGCACATGTTACGAACATGCTAATTTTTAAATGAAGTGGTGAGAATTTTTTTTGTTTCGTGACGTTAATGATACTTTAAAAGGGTTGTAAAATATTAATTCCGTTGCCAAAAGATTGTACTTTTATAATTAACCCTTACAAATTGCAGTTAAGAATCTGTACTATGTTTAAAAATTTAGCAGCTTAAATTATTAAATATGAAGGATTATGTGAAATTATACTAATTTATAGCAATAGGATTTTTATTAATAGTTTCTATTGCATTTAAAATTAACTTAAATTAATTATATAGTTGAACTTATTCTGAGGAAATATTAAGTATCATTTAATTAATATTAAAAAAGTAATGTGTGTATTTATAATTATGTTTCTATTATGAATGCTGTCAGATTCATCTAGAAAAAAATAAATAAAGAAAATAATACTCAACATAAATCAAAGTCGAAATCAAGTCGAAAATTTATTAACAAAATAATTTACGGTGTCCTAAATACGTCAGCTGTTTTTTCTAAACATAAAAACAGTCGGTGGAACAGCGTGTTAAAAATCTACAACTCACGTACGTAAAAGGACAACGCTGCGATAAAATCCGGGATACGCTAGCCTTGCGTGTTGGAACTCCGGTGAAACTCCGGATAATTGTATCTGACACGTATACGAACCACGAAATCCTTACCACGAAATCCTTACCCTGTACTTACAGAAACTAATATTCTTATTATTATTCGCCCCGTTTTCTCTTTACTACTTATTCAGATAGCGCAGATGTTTCACTCAAACTGCAGGACAATTTCACATAATATTATTGTCAGTAATAATGGGACAAGGGAGTGAGAAAAAATTGAAAATAATTTGACAGATCTTTCGAAAACTTGTTGCCGGGCTTGTGTCCCCCAACGGGCTTTCGTGGCTATTGCCAAATGGCAACAAGTTTGAGAAAGATACTGGAGAATTATTTCAAATTTATTCTATTTATTTTTTTGCTCAATTTGTGTTGATAACTATCTGAAAAACAAAAAATCTATTGAGGACAGCACAATACCTTCCTTCATAGATTTCTTATTAAATGATAAAGGAACATGGACCACCACTATCAAGAAACGCTCATCCCTTTAAAAAATTATGACATTTTTATACCGTTGTTTTTTTTTTATAATTTAAACGAAAATATCAAACTATAATTTTTCTTTAACGTGTTGCAATTCGTAAATGGCGTCAGTAAGAGGAAAATGTTTCAAACAATAATTGTAGATAATAATTTTGAAACGTTATTCTAATAATAAAATATTCATTAAACGATATTTCAAAATAATTTGATAGGGCTTCAAGTAAACTACCACTTCTGGTTATTGGATTATTACCAAAAACTAATCAGCTCTTCTAAAGGGGATACAATTAATATATACAAAATATCAAAATTTTCAATTTAGTTGATTTTGAGAAACAGTAACTCCAAAGATCCACTCAGACTGACAGACATACATACACACATCATCGTGAAACTATTAAAATCGTTTTCTAGGGACCCTAAAACGTACGCATCCACTGAAAACTCACAACCGTATTTTTAGCATGATTCCTATACCTCCCTTTCAAGATGTGACGGGAGGTAAAAAGCTACAAAGATTTTTCCCGGAAATAATCACTAGAGCTTTATACTCAGTATAGTAATGACAGGGTTGGTTAAAATGCAGACACGTGATATATAAGGAAGCATTTCATTTGTCTTAAGAAACGTCAAAAAATAATCCTTAGATAAATAGTTTGCAAATTTCTATCTTCAAAAATATAGCTTTTTTAGTGTGTTCTTTGTGGGCATGATTCATGCAACAAAGTCAACAGAATCATAAAACCTCGTCACGGCATTAAGTTGGTATCACCTGGCGAGTTTAAATACGTTACGGCTTATGTTATGTCTTAATTTTACGTGCACGCATTGCGTGTTTCCCGCAGATCCGATCAGACGTATTGTTATAATTACCGTGAAGATTACGGACTTAAAATCGTAAAAAGTATAATTTGTCCCTTGAAAAGATTTCAGATATTGTTTAACACCCTGAAATCTTACCAATGGATTATTATAAATTAAGTATCTGGCATGGTATCATTCTAATTATTATTATTAATTAAAATTACACGTGTTAACTTTTACAGTTACATCTGCAAATTAAAAACTGCCAAGGGCTAGTTTCTCGCCTTGTGTTTTCTTCTATTTCTAAGTTTTCTGGTGGGTTTGTAACTTCTATCTTTGTTCTGGCCGGTTTCTTCTTTTCTTTCTTCGTCACATGAGTTGATGTATGAGGCGTGTCTTCATCCTCTGAGCCATCATCGACTGTCGTCAATTGTTCAGAAAAGTTTTCGTTCACGTGAACTACCAACGAATCTTTGGGTTTCGTAGGATGTAATAAATTGTAAATACTGTGCTAGAAAAATATATGTCGCTGAAAACTTTAAGGTACTTAATTACTCTATGTTATTACCTGAATGGTGTCCCACTTGGAGCTGTGTATGTTTTCGTGGTGAGCTGTTTTGTGATTCCTTTCTTCTTGGATATTTAAGGACCCTGGAGATTTCTTTAAATCTTTGTCGCTTTTCGCTGGTGTTGGGCAGAAAACTCTATGTTCTATTTCTTCAACTTCATGGAAGTTAAACGACTTATACGACGGTAAAAGCGCCATTTTAATCTTTATACACAATTAGTTGATTTGTCAGACTTACATAATTATGACAGATGTAATTTGACATTTCAAGAGGTCCTTTGTTCTGCTCAATACTTTCCTGTGCACCTAGCCTTCTTTAATATTATGAAGTTTATAAATGAAATGAAACAAAAAACAAAGCAAACCAAATTAATATTTATGTAACAAGCACATTTTCTTTTTGGAAAAGGCACATAATATTTTATTTTTTACTGCATTGCAGATTATTTTCTTAGCTCAGAATTAATATTAGAATTACTAAAAATTTAATTATGTACCCAATAAATTAATTACAACTATTTTGTTGTTTATTTTAATAATAGGACTTTTACTTTACGGGACTAGTCCATAAAGAGTTTAATGGAACATAATAGATATTTATGTAACAAGTACATAATTTAGGGTTTTATAGAGGCATGTAAATGGGCGAGTCAATAAAAGCTTATTGTAAACATTTGATTATTTCGAAGTGTATTTTATTCTGTTGTTTGGTTACCAAGTTGTTTATTGTATTTACTTTATCTGACTAGTCCCTAAGGAACCACTTTATAGCCGCTAATAATGAAAATTAAATACAGTAGAGCGTCAATTATTCGGACGTCAAAATTCGATAATCCAGATTAGATTTTTTATATTTAGCATTGACAATGCAGTATTTTTACTTTAAATAAAACGTAAAATTTTATTAATAATGACTAATTTCATTTATCCGCTCCTCTTCTCTAAACATCTCAGTGATTTATAGCCGACTGCAGCTAATATTTTGCGTTGAAGACACCTAAAAAGTATTTTTTTGGTTCATTTCGAAAATCCGGACACGCAAAAAAAATCCGGAAGGGGTCCGGTCCCAAATAATCCGGATTATTAACGCTATACTGTAATGAGGAGTAGAAAACCAATATTATAAGCGATTATAATATAGTTGAATATAAAAAATAAAATATAAGTGTTACTGAAGTATTCATTTTCAATATCTGCAATTACATATGATTTACCAATATTGAATAGCATGCATTTAATTATTCTGGTATTCTCATATTAATGCACCATTTCCCATTAAAGGTCTGCTTCCTAAGAAACCATTAGTGCATCTTTTTCATTACGCATAAATCTTTTCTTCTTAAGCTCATCACGTATCTAGCCGCCTCGTGTGGCGTCATTTGTTATCCTGCGTCGCTCCGGTCCCAGTCCGGCGGCGCGGCGGCATCTATTTGTTCCGGCATAATTGATTTTATTTCATTACCGTTCGTGTAGCCGACACAGATACCTACAACTGCTGTGCCACTAACGGCTTATAAATCAGTTAATTGGAGTGTTCACTTGTTCAGGATGCGATGCCACAAGGCGACTAGGATATTTATTGTGCGAAAATATTTGTTTTTGCCCGTCGCGGGCGACGTGGTTATTGTGGAATCAACGCGAAGACGGCTCGATTTATTTTGCTGGTTATTACTTTAGGGAAATAACTAGTATTTTACTTATAACTTTTTTACTCTGATTATTTTTTGACGTTTCTTAAAACCAATGAAATGCTTCATTGCGTTTTAACCAATCCTGTCATTATTATACCTATTAATTATTTTTTGACGTTTTTCAAATCCAATGAAATGCTTAATTGTATGTCACGTGTCAACGTTTCTATCAATCCCGTCATTATCATACTGAGAATAAAACTCTAATGATTATTCCCGGAAATAATCTCTGCAGTTTTTTTTGTTTTTGTTGACAAATATCAGATGTCAGATAGTTATCATCGATACTTAGTGGCGTGCCTGATGATAAAATTAAAAAATAATCTAATTAAATATAACTCGAGAGTTTGATAAATTAGAAAATAATTCTACAGTATCTTTCTCAAACTTGTTGCCATTTGGCAATAGCCACGAAAGCCCTACGGGCTATTGCCTGACAACAACTTTTTGAAAGATTTGTCAAATTATTTTCAATTCTCACTCTCTTGTTATTATATTATTACTGAGATTTTTTTCTTCTTTCTTGTTGTGGCTTCTGAGCAGGTTGAGAAAATTGTTTCTTCTTTGAATCTTCAGTTGGTAATTCAAGAGATATTAGCAGTTTGTGATACGGGTACTAAATAAAATACAAGACAAGACATCCGAAAGGAAGGCAGTCAAAAGATCATATATAATTTATTAAAACATAACAAATATTTACAAATACCAATTAACAACGATGCATGAATACACTTAAACTTAAGTTCATCATCAGTGGTACGATAATCCTAGAAGGACCAGGACCTCAAGTACTGTGGTGCTTGATCCGTGAGCTATTCATATTATTGGATAGTTGCGGAAGGTGAATTTCTTTTCTAGGTATACGTAAGAGTTTTTGTAGACTATGTATAAAAGCAAAACAATAAATCGTTTTCAACTTGTTCCACGTCATGTCATCACGTACCTGTAAAAAAATCGCTGTTAGGTTTTCATAGTGTGAAGATTTGGAATCGCACTTGGCGTATAATTATTTCTTAGCAACTCACAAGTCGCTCTAATATCTCAAATCCAGTGGAATCCCGCCAACTATAATTAGCCTCCGTCACACAATGAGACACAGAAAATCCATCACGAGAAGAGAAATCCACAACTTCCTGTGCCCCCTCGGTCCCGTACCCTGCTCGCACTCCGCTGGTGGCTAACGCAGGCTAAAGACAATCATTAAGTCAGGCAGCGTGTGTGAATAGCGCTCAGCACTGAACACTAGTGCTGTAATTGTCCGCACGGTTGGCTAGCCTGACAGCCCTGGCCACGGACCAATTACATGCGAGTGCGGGTTTGCTCGACCTGACAGACGACGAAGACGAAGAGGAGATAAGAAATATTGTTATGATAATATAATATGAGAGATTTTTTTTATTTTACTTGGCATCTTCTAAATAATTAACCTGTATATTTCCTACTATACCTAATAGATCATTATTAAATTTGAAATGCTGATGATTTTTTTCTTTTGCAGGATTCAGGAACCAGGGGAAGATATGGCAGTAGCAACTTCAATGTGAGTACATTTTATTTGTTTCTGAAATTCTTCTACAGTATTACATCGATCGTATCAAAAATAATTTTAAGTAGTAATCTATTTCTGCTATTATACCCCTAGGCCATTGATAATTACGAAATAATTTTATCACAGTTACCGAAAGAACGTTGCTTGGTAATCGCCCGAAGCCGTAGGCGGAGGGCTGTTACCTTCAAGCAACGTTCTTGAGGTAGTTGTTATCAACTTATGATTATTTTCATTTATACACCGTGAAAATTACATTTTGAAATAAACAAATCAAATATTGAATTAATTGTCAACCGACTGTCAATAACTGTTACTTAACAAAAGTGATAATTTCCCGGGGAAATTATCAGTGTAATTGTGACCTGATTGGTTACTTTTGCACACGTGATCAGAAATACAAAGATTTGATTGGATAGTTTTTTTAACCAAAAAATTTTCAAATACTATTCCCATTGGTTGAATTTTGAAATGTTTTGCATTAAGATTGGTTAATAACTAGTCGTGGAAATTTATCTGTATAATACTGTTCCCATTGGTTGAATTTTCAAGTGTTTTGCTTTATGATTGGTTAATAACTAGTCGTAGGAATTTATCAGTGTAATTGTGACGTGATTGCTTACTTTTGCACACGTGATCTTAGAAATACAAGGATTTGATTGGATATTTTTTAACCAAAAATATTCTTCTAAACAACTTTTAAACAGTAAAAAATACAAAAACAGTTTCAAATACAAATTGAAGCTAATATAATTTTCATCTTTTTATTTTTACAAATTTTACTCTTTAAATTGTTGTTCTTAAAAGTGACGACTGAATGATGATCTGTTGATATTTTGAATCGAGTAATTTGGAACTGGGTTTAATGAGTTTGGCGCATAAATTATCAGCAACACATTCATTATTTGATGAACACAAAACGGATAACAATCTGTGTAAAGCGCGGTTCACAATCACAGTTCCGTTTCCACATTAATTATGTGTTTTGACAAGTCGCGGTAACGTATACAGAATACCAGGACTCACAGCATTATTTACCATAATTTTGCATGACAACCGCTCTGTACACGCATTTTATTCCGCCGGAGTTGTGAAAAACTGGCGGAAAACTCGTCCAACTCGCAGTTCGGAACAGTTTTTCCGCGCGAGTTTATTAAGCGAACTGTGATATAAATTGTTACTGTTCTCTGTTCTTCACGTCTTCTTAACATGGAAATTTCATTCATAGTCTTTAAATAAGTGTTTATTAAGCGTGTATAAATTATGTATGCTATTAACATGCGCTTGGCAGACGCGGGCCGCGAATCGTAAATTGATTTTTGTAATTAAAATGTGATTAATTTTCTTTTTAGTTTCACACGTGCTACGCTGTTAAACTGTCGCATATATCTCTATGGTTTATGTTACGGCTACCTGTTTCTATCAGCTAATCGATTCTTTTTACTTCTTCCGAATTAATTACATATTTTTTCATTAGCTCGGTACATTATGGCCAAACGTAATCAAGAATATACATCTGATATCCCATAACTTTATTTGCAAAGGTCAGTTGCGCCTATTTACGATTTGGTCGTAAGTATCAAACGGTATAAATGAAATGAGCATACGAAAATTCATTACCGCTAGACCAGATATGGAAAGGGAACTTTTTCAACTGAAACTTTTTCTTTATTTTCAAAGGTTATATGTGGGTACCTATATCTCATTTTTAATTTTTTATTAATTCTAGCCCACATCCTGTAAAACAGATACGCGAAATGAAAAGTACCTTAGAATTTACCGAACTATTTGGTAAACTGAGGATATAAGATTTATTTTTTGAAAATTGATCAAAATTTTTGGAAAATGCTTACATCCTCAGTTTAACGAATAGTTCGGTAACCTCTACGGTACTTTTTGCTGAGTATATGAATCATCCTAAAAATTCGGTAGTGAGTTTTAAATGGTTAAGCACGTTTTATGGTCCCTAGAAAATAATTTTAATACATTCGCGATGATGTCTATATGAGTATGAGTGTGTAAATGGGTGGATAAATGGATGGATGCGTGCTTAGATCTCTGGAGGAGTTACGGTTTCTTAATAACTGCTGATTGAATTTTTCTTTTGTATTTGTATACCCTTATAAAGAGCTAATTGGTTTCTAGTGATAATCCAATGACCGGAAGTGATTGTTAATTATTTTAAAATATCTCAGTAAATTAGGTTTTTGTTAGCAAAATAATATTTCAAATTTTACTGTTTCACTATTTAGGTATTACAATACGGTAAATAAATATTGAATTTTGATATAGTTCTGTGCTGTCAGGGAAATACTACTTTCGCTCCTCATTTTAGGCCCGAAAATAGTACATTCCTTAGTACTTTCAGATAATTTTTTTTTTTTGACTTGTACAATAATTGAAAAGTACATTTCAAAGAGAGATAGGTATTTCTTGGTGTACTACGAGTATTTATAAGAAATTTATTTTTATTTAATTTATATTGTATATATTTATTTATTGTAAGTACACATTTTTATTTCTATTTTAATCACACAATATTTTTGTCACAATTTTTATTTTAAATAGGTA
This sequence comes from Poecilus cupreus, assembly GCA_963942605.1. Taxonomy (NCBI): domain Eukaryota; kingdom Metazoa; phylum Arthropoda; class Insecta; order Coleoptera; family Carabidae; genus Poecilus; species Poecilus cupreus. The sequence goes on from OZ012719.1 coordinate 6,076,072, forward strand.
TTTATGCAATTTCTAGAACGTGACAAAGTATAATATATAGTATTCTCCTCTCGAGCATTTCTATGGTTAATAGATACTTATTAAAGTATGTATAAATTAAATTACGATTAATTACGACATACGATTTTTTATTATTTCATCTTAAATATATTTATCATGTTTTATTTCATCCCTGCGTTTTTCTAATTATATTACACAAAGCAGCCAAATCCTTATCATCAGGCTAGATTTTTTCGTACATGTTGATGTTAGGGCACCTAGTTCTTAAATCATTTCCGTGCAATATTCGATATTAATTGCGATTATTAATTGTAATGCGTGTATCAGATCTCCAGGCCCCGTGCGATGTTGCGATGTATGAATGACAATGACCACCACTGCATATTTATAATACGTGCCTATACATTAGCATAACAATTTGGTTGGTAATAATTTGATGTAAGAGCCCAGCAGAGCAAGTGCCAGAGTACAAGTGCTTCTGCATCTCAAATAGCACATACCGACACACATTCCTTAACTAGATAATGATATGATCTTGTTTATAAATTATTTATATTACAAGCGATATCGCATTACGCTAAATGTTCGCGTAACTCATGAAAAAACATTTATTTAAATTATTTCGCGCCGGCTCTCTTTTCATACAATAGTAAGGAGCAATTAACTAATGAAATGGGCTCACATCAATAGTTGCGAATGTAGTTAAATTATGTAACGTCGTAAATGTTTAATTATACCCGTACTCATCTAAATTACATTATAGACATTTTTTACTTCACAGACAAATTTTTCTACTCACTATATTTTTTTAACTAACTACACTAATTTGACACTAATTTGCATACTCAGAACCTACTCACTTTAGTACTTATCCAGAGAGTAGAATTGAAATGTGGAATATAGAGATTTCAATGCTATTTTTATTTATATTGCTATAAATTTATACCTATTCTCTACAGCAAAAGTGTAAATACAAAAGTTGTTCAGAATTTAAAAATGCATGCTATAAAGCTCATTTGGTTACCTAAAAATTAGTATTTCACAGTATCCATCAAATTAATAATAGTTATTTGTGTATCAAGTGCTGATAGAGCATTGTTTGTTGCACGCGGCGAGAAATTGTTGATCGAGGCGAAGCCGAGATCAACAACTCGACAAGTGCACCGAACAAGCTCTATCCGACGAGATACACACAATATTTTTTCTACAATCGTTGTACAATGTCAAGCTGTAGAAAAAAATTAATTTTCAAAATTATCTTTGGTCACGCCTATAACAATTTAGTCAAATTGTAGTTACCCATGTCACCGTAATCATGGCAACGTTTATGAACAAAATAAAAATTTTCAAAGAAATCACAATTTGACACATGGAGTACATTTGACATATGGAGTACATTTGACATAAAGTCTACAGAGTGAATACGTTTATGGTGATTAAGTTGAAGTGTATGTACGTATATGCCAACTGTATTTGCAATAGCAAGGTTATTACCAGAAAAATCCAATGCATCATTTACTTCTTTTACCTAATTTATTTTTGTTTTGTTTTTGTCGCGCTAGTGCGACAATATGTCACTTTGTCGCCCTAGAGCGACAATTTTGAACATTTCCTAACCAAAAATGGAATAACAATGTCGATATTGTGCAACGATTGTAGAAAAAAATATTTATTAGAAAAATTGAAACACGGCCATAGATATTTAATCAAAAACAAAAATATTTAACATTTCATAAAAAATGTTTTGAATTTATGTATTTTTCTGAAAACGAAGCAAAAGTAATATTTTCGCGCCTAAAATGCAGAGTGAAAGCAGTATTTCCCTGACTAGTCACGAAAACGTTTTTTTGTTGTTGTTGTCCTGTTACCTTGTAAACGTAGCCATGAAAGCGGGGAGAAATTAGTTTTTTTCGCGACATGCCAGGAAACACCACCTTTCTTCTCCCGAAATAGTGAGAAAAATGTGTTTTTCCTCTATATATAACTCGTCAGTAAAATGTCGAAATACCTCGTATATCAACTCTTATGTAAATAACATCTATTTAACAGAAAGAAATTAATTGTCAAATTCGTCATTATCATTATAATCTTCTACCAAATTTGTACAAAAAATAATACAACACTCTAAGAAATAAATCCAAAGCTGTTTTCTGAAGTATCAAATATTTTTTGTTTTCGTTTAATTTTCTATTACATTATTACAATTTTTGTAATACCCGTAAATATTTATTCCAATTTGATGGATATATCGAAAATACTAACATTTATGTAACCCATAGGTCCTTTTTCTATGCATTTTTAAATTCTGAACATCTTTTTTATTTACACTTTTACTATAAAGTAAACGGGTATTAAATTACACTAAACTATATTCTATAACTTCTTTCAAAATACGATTGATTATATAGGTCCTAAAATAAAATCCCAGTAAATTCAAGTAGCCTTCTACCAACCAAAATCAAACGAGGATAACCGCAATCAAGCTTGGTAAAAACCACACTTCATGGTTGTGGTTGACATGTGCGTCAACTTGAACTTACCCGGACGATGGTTTCCATTCATGTCGCGAAGCATCAGATGGCGACGGCTGCGGACGTTCGTTGGTTTGACGTGCGTAGCTGGCGGTCAGCGCTTGATTTATGCGCTAGGCGACACACTGGAATTCCTCCAGGTTGACCCGTCCACTCTTCACCGCAAACTGTTGATAAGAATCTTGTATCGGGCTACTGTTTAGATTCGGAAGATTTCTGTTACTCACCCTAAAGATTTGCGTTCGAAAAATCTAAATCTATTTCAGTTACTTTAAATTGTTGGTATTTTGTAACAATTCTTTCCTTTGAAAAATATGTTGTCATCTACAAGACAAACAATGAAGCAATTCATTGGTTTGAAGAATCATCAAAAAATAATCATCATTAGTGTTACAAGTTATATCGACAATTTTTGTTGCTGCATCACGAATGAGTGTTACACTTAATTTTAAATAACACGAGGGCGCACCACGAGTGATATTTGCAAGCATAATAACCATGAGTGATGCAGCCCCAAAAATTGTCTACATAACTTGTAACACGAATGGTATTCGGAGGACAATTCAACGAGTAAAAATGTATTCTTTCTTTAACCTAAGTTACAACAAGATTCACTTCCACAGCAACAATGTAACAATTCAATTGTTTAAAATAATTATCAATGGGATCACTAGTAAAAATTGTCGAAAAAATGTCGATGAGATCACTAGTGAAAAATGTCAGAATAATTCTTATAAATTGCTGGAACATTGCAAATCCTCAAAATCTGTTGGACCATTTTTGACATATGACATGTGAGTTGAATTGTCGCAATAAATTGATGAAAAATTTGGTGTGTAAAACGAACTCCAATATTTTTTGGCAATTTAATGACTAGAAAGCTTGGCCAATTTATTGCCACACATGTTTGAATTACTTTTGTTAGACAAATTCTTAGAAATTGTCATTTGGGATTAATATGGGAAATATTCTGAAATTTTGTCTTGAGGCATCATGCGTATTGACATATTTATGTACCAGGGATTGACTTTGTCGAACCCTTGGTCTTATACCAGCTTTGGGATCATTCTTGAAGCAGATTTTGGCCAAACATACACCCTATTCTCCAAAACTAGCTCCGTTTGACTTTTTCTATTTCCAAAAGTTTAAAATGTGTTGAAAGGGGAACGTTTTAAATCTGTTGATACGGCGAAGGAGAAAACGGCACCTACTGCCCGAAACTTGAAGCAAGAAAAGCTATATTGAAGAAGATAAAAGTTAAATTGTATGTATTCCAAAATAAAATATGATTACTGCTTTTACGTTGTAACTATATTGTTACAACTCTTTCGCGTTATCGTCACCTTCGTAGATGTAGATAAATAGCCGAAATGTTTGGATTGACCTGGAAATATCATCTCAATTTTATTGAAAGAAATTTATAATACATAATTATGAAATATTATGGGTACTGCAGTCAGAATGCTCACCTCACAATCCAGAGCAGCTTTATTTACATTTAGTTGGATTGGGTTCTCCTTTAAAAGAACTGTACAGGATTGGGAGAAACCAAATTCTTGTAGAACACAAATGGACTTGTAGCAAAAACTTTAAAAAATTAATATGCTTCTGCATTGGAACCTCTTTATGAATTTCCTTTAAAAATGTTTCTCTCAACTGGACGGCATTATCCATCTACAAATAAGGGCACGTTATTCCTCATTTCATTTCAAATATTTCCAATACCTCATTTAATATCTTCCTCGAGATCTTCCAACACATCTTTTTGCTCTGGAGAACTTCCTAAAAGAGTTGCTTTAATTAATAAATATTTTGTCGTGGACTCGAACGTGTTTGCCACGTTAATTAACTTTGTATTATTTACTGCTCATCGCAAAAACAGTTGGCAGTCGCCGAATTTCAGCACGAAGCTCTCTGGATCTCGGATTTACAACCTGACTGATACATTCATTATATTTATGGTGCATAGCAGTGCTGTTCGTGTTTTTGTGGGTTGATGCGTACGGTAAAGTACGCATCAAGCATTCTGGGCCCGCGTGTGACTGTCTGGAAGATGTCACATAGTTTGCTTTTTATTTTGTGATGGTTTGGCTACTGACTCTCATGATGATACGTACATTCAAATGTTGGATTGGTTTTTACCGTCCCTCATCACGTACGAAAACCACAAAAGGACTTTTACTTGTTACTCACTTGTAGACGCTATTTACCGAAACCCTCTATTGCCTTTGAAAATGAATCTTTACAAGTTACTAAGTGACAGCTGTATTGTAAAAATTTTACACGTTAATAAACAAGGTGAACAATGCACGTTTCCACAGTAATACTTACTAGGTTTATGCGAAATCATTTCAAATAATTTTTGACAGAACAGTTGTATGTAACTGACAGGACTTTCATAATTTGGAGGCAACACTGGAAATTGAAATCGGATACTCTAGGATGCATGTATAATACACTAATGTGACTAATGGATGTTTCTAATGATTCTAATTGCAGATAATAAATGCGAAATCATTTCAAATAATTTTTGACTGAACAGTTGTAACTGATAGGACTTTGTTATAACTTAAAGATTTACAAATGAGTAACAAGTAAAATGTTGTACAGGAGCAGTAAAAACTGTTTTACCTTGCTTGTAATGTAAATAACTATTAACTGTCATATAACTATTTACCTATAAATATGTACAATTAAAAAGTGCAAAGTGAACGTGTGGACTATTAGTATTTGATGTGCCACGAGTTCACAAATCAACATTGATGCTGGGTTAATGAAGTTTCCACCATTCTGTTGGCGTTTTAAAATAATTCACGCCATGATTTTGTGGTCGTGTGATGGCGGTTGTGTGTTTGCGTTCTCGTTCATAGGGCTCACGCAACACTGCACACAGTTAATTACCTCACGCACACTCACGCAACTAACGCACACCGTATACAGCAAGCTGTGGAATAAATCACTCACTGTAGGTACTCTCAACTACCTGTGTGGCTTGTGACTTCAAATAGGAAGGAGTTCAAAAGTTGCTTCAAACTGTTAGAGGCGTCCTGCATCGACTCTTATCCTTGTAAAAATATCTAAAAATGTTACAAGTGCTAAATACCATTTGCTTATAAAAACCGAAAAGTTATCGCCGTTTGGTTCATCAAAAACTAATAATTACGAATCTCTCAAGTTGATATATTTATCCTGACGTACATCCCCAAAACATGTTCTACCTTCTGTATAAATATCATTAGTTTTTACTAAGATGTAACATTGACTTTTCTGTTATTAATGCAGTATTATGAATACTAGCTATATAGATATATTTTCATTTCCATACCGTGAAAATGATATTTTGAAATAAACACATTATAGTATATTATGTTACTAGGAGTTGAAACGGGTCATTTTATGTTGAACTTATATATTTTCGGCTGAATAAATAATATTATAACAATGTAATATTATGTAAATCCAATAAACCAAAGCATTAATAATCTTGTAAAGGAATGTTTGAAATACTATATTTTTTTATTATAAATATAATTTATTAATAAACACTTTAGAAATAGGAATGTTTTCAGTAATAATATAACAAGAGAGTGAGAATAAATTGAAAATAATTTGACAGATCTTTCGAAAACTTGTTGCCAGGCAATAGCCACGAAAGCCCGTAGGGCTTGAGTGGCTATTGCCAAATGGCGACAAGTTTGAGAAAGATACTGGAGAATTATTTTCTAATTTATCGAACTCTCGAGTTATATTTAATTAGATTATTTTTTGATTTCATCATCAGGCACGCCACTAAATTTATCTTTTTTGCTCATTTTTACTTGTGTTGATGATAACTATCTGACATTTGACATCTGTCAACAAAAACAAAAAAGCTACAGAGAAAATTGCCGGGAATATTCACAAGAGCATTATTCTCAGTATAATAATGACAGGATTGGTTAAAACGCAGACACGTGACATACAATAAAACATTTGATTGGTTTAAAGAAATGTCAAAAAATAATCATCATAATTTTTATAATTTATATACATATAAAGATTTCTCAAATTAAAACTATAATTGAACCAAGGACCTTTTCGAATTCTTTCTTCATTAGAAAATTTTTTCCAAATTAAGATAATAAGTTTTATAACATTGACATCCTATGTTGCTGGGATACGTAGTAATACATTAATAACAGAAATGTAATTTTTGCATCATAGTTGAAATTTACGGTATGTAAGGAAAGTATTATGACGGACAAATATTTTTTTTTTCATCCACAATTGCTTAAATTAATTATTTAAGATATTATCTTCAAATTACACATTGAGAATTTGATGTTTACCACTTGGAAAAGATAGTTTATTTGAATTTTGTTATATTCAAAAGGATAAATTTGATTTGAAACTTATATCTTTCTTTGTATCAATCAGAATATTTCTCGGTAACCCAGGGATCTTCTTAAAAACAGACGTGTGTCAGTTATTGTTGTCATCCTTGATTACATCATTGCCAGATTTATAGCATCCCAATTTGCTGCGCCATCACTGCGGCTGAATGTGCTTGCAATATGGCAATTTGCCAGATTGTCCCTATCGGTTTTTCTCACGCTGATTGTCAATTTCGTTAATTGGGCGAATTGCACATGATGCACGCTGCACGCTGCACGCCGTTATACTCGCTGCATCGTTGCTCGTCAGAGGGTAATGTCGTGTTCGTGAGCTCGTAAACATGCCTCACTGCGATCATCGCTCAACTGTGCGCATCGCGCTTCATTTGTTACAGACATAATGAGCATTTAACCGGCGATTGCCCCAGGCTCGCTGCGAAACGCAAACAACGAGATCTGTTTTTAAATTTTACCCTCTGTCATCATTTGTCATATTTCGTTGCGAAATGTTTACATAATTGTTTGGTGGTGATAAACAATTTATTTATCCGTTGACAACTCCACACTAATGTCTGTATTTATTTTAAAGTTATTATTATTGTTCAGTTTCTTATTTTACTATTTGTACAATTTGATGAATCAATTTGATTAAAAAAAAAAAAACTGAAAGATTTGCAATCTTAATGATATACATTATTTTTCCAATAACGTAACAAAAATAACTAACAAATTAAATGCACTTATTTAGAAGTAATCTTCATTGTTCTGCTTTATGGGTGGTATATTTTGGACTACTTCAAACACTGGTTTTAAAGTTATAGCCTTTCAAAATAGAACATTTTTCGTTTTTTTCGCAATTTTAACTACCATCTTTGACTGTCTCTAAAATGTATAAATATATCCAGAGAGTAATGAAACTAACCTCAATTATTAAGTGAAGTATGCTGAATACGCTAGTGTCAACAGATTTTAATTATCTCATTTAGTTTTAAAATTATGAGGCCTGAAACATTTACAGAGATGAAAATTGTCATTTTCCGAAAATTTAAAACGCATATTTTTGGAAAACTGTAGGTCGCACACAATTTTCTATACTTTTTTTGTGATCTACGAGTCGACATTAGCAGGATTTGATCAATAATTTAAAATTCTGAGACATGAAATTTTTTGGTAAAATCTCTATACCTACCCCTTGAGATTTTACTGATTTTAAGCTTTTTTCAGTTTTTTTATTTTAAAATTTCAACGCGTTTGCCGAATATTCTGAAATTTACCATACTTATATAACTTTTTACGCTGCATCGAATGGTGTAGTCGCCAATTTCGTATCTTTATGAATTTTTTAGTTTTGGATCAAAATAGATCATTTTTGGACCTATCTGCGTTGGGCTGTATCTCGAGATCTATAAAAGGTACGAGGATGCGGTTTGAAACATTGAAGTTCCCGTAAAGAGTAGATATTATATCCATATTTACAGAATATTTGAAGAAAAAATTTTTTTTTGCTAGATTATTGCATATAGGTAACGTCCTTGACAAATTGGTCTCAGGCTAATAAGTTGGTCATCATATTATTTGTCTCTAAATGTTACCAAGCAAAATATTTCGTATTTTTTCCGGAAAAATATATATAAATAATGTCCCTTTAACATATAATTATATTATAAAAATGAGACCAACATTTTAGAAATAGTACCTATATTGTATATCTAGTAGGAAAAGTGATATATTCTCAGACGATGACGGCTCGTCCTGCAGCACCAGCAGTCCGAGAAGTTTAATTTTCCTACGTTATACACATACTATTTTTTTTTTTTTGATCAGTTTATATTCAATAATTAGTTATTTTGTAGTTCAGTTGTAGTCAGACAACCAACAAGATATAAAAATATTGCGTTGTTTTGATAAAAATATCTGAGGATAGCGTAGCCATGGTTTATTTATTATCATAAACGTCAAATTTATTTGAAAAGCTAAATCGTACTGGAATACTTTACCAGTGTAAAATACCGGATTGCACTTTGCGGTTCAAAAACACACCGGAAAGAAGTCAGTTGTCGTCTTTTAATTCTCATGCAATACATTTTTATTGTTGAAACTTACATCCAACATCTGTGACATGTCTCGAATTAAAATTTATAATTATTGTGTTTGTTGTTACTTGGAATGGTTGTTATGGAGTTTATCAAGGATCAGCGAAATTCTTGAATGCGAGCGATTTCAGACACAATTCCTCGGCGTCGGTGAATCCCGTTACAAATCAAACAATCTTGCATTTTATGTTTGTGTACACGAACATCAGACTATCGAAACACCGCAACATCGGCGCATGATAGCATCATGCAGACAGACGAGCATCGAGCATCACTCACCGATAACAGTAATCAGGGGCACGAACGAACAACGAACAACCCGGCTCGGTTAGCAACTAAACAAACCTCGGTTTGCGTGACGCAGATTACAGTAATACCGACGGAGATCCACCGATCCTCCAATCCGCCGATCTTCAAATGCGAGCAGAGCATCAATATTTATTGTTTTGTTTTTGCGTTTTGCGTGGATCTGTGATGTGATGGACGGTGATATGTGTAATGGGAAGATTTCGCGGCTTTTATTGCCTGTTTGTTTGTTTGCTGCCCGATAATTTCCACTGGAATTTACGTTTTCACCCGAATTTCCGCTCATGTTCAACCCAATGCTATATTTTAACAGCATTATTGTGCTCAGTTAACATACGATAGATGCTATCTACTCAAATCATGAAGATTGCAGATAAATATTTCGAAAAGACTACATACAAGGTTATATCAACAATTCTTCAATATCTTTTTAATCTATACTACCATTTTAATAATCTGAGATTTAATTATCAGACATAAATGCGATTACCGGACATCCACCAATAATTCTTATTTATATTTCAACATTGAATGTATATAACAGGTGTCTACTTTTTTTATAGGACATAGAAAATACAATGCCAAAATTATTATTCGATGATAGTTCGTATTACAGAACAAAAGTGTCAATACAAAATATATTCAGAAATTTATTGATGTGATACATTTCTGTCCTGAGATAGACGTGAAATAAAATGTATAATTTTTAGTTGCTTCCAGATTGCCATGGTAAACAAAACACAAACAGTCATATTGTTTGAGTTTGACAGAAGGCATTCGGCATAGTTTTAATGATTGTTTACTTGTTTAAGGTCAAACATACGCGTCGAAAGAACGAACCCTTTATTTTTTTAAAAAACAGCAAATTCTGTATTCTTTATTTATTTTCATGTTCTTTATGGTCCAACAACCTCCATTCGTCAAAATATCATGGATTTTTTACAGTGACTTGTACATTGCAATGTCAGATGAAGAACATATTTTCGTTGGGTTCGTTCACTCCCATGAATTATGTTTTGCAAATTCAAATTTCAATAAATTATTTCTTACAATAATTCTTATCGAAAAACAAAACAATTATTACTGTGAAGTCTTTGAACATTCTAGTATTTTTCTATGTGGATAAAAAGGATAACTGAAACATTCAACTATAAAAAAATATTCGTTGAAGTCTAGTTGGTCAAAAATTCAGAATTTTGATACTGAATTTCTAATTCCCATGAACGACGACAGTAATGAAAATAATTCGTATATTTATAAATATGATCGTCTATAACATACTAAAATTATTTTACATTTGAATTTACAGTTTTTGAGAAACAAATAAGAATATACCAAAAAACACACTTTTTGGTATATTTTTATTTGTTTCTCAAAAACTGTAAATTCAAATGTAAAATAATTTTAGTATGTTATAGACGATCATATTTATAAATATACACATTATTTGTATTACTGTAGTCGTTCATGGGAATGTGTGACATATATTTGACTACTTTGAAAATTATGTTCATGTATAATATGTAAACAAAATTGGCATTTTAAAATTTATTACAAAACTTTGGACTTTTATCTACAAACGTAGGTATAAAACATTATATGTTTCATTTATTATAATAATGATATATTGTTTCAAAAAAGTCATGTTCATCTAGCGCTATCTTCAGCCCGTATGGTTCACCTTAACTTATTTCTCAGTAATAATGAACATATTTACAATTTATAAATTACCTAAAAACTTGTATGTTTTGTTTATCAGGATTTCACAGCATTTCAAACGATATTTCAATAATAATGAAATATTTTCTTTTCAAAAATTTCAGGGGTATCAGGATTGAAATTGAAATGGTCTCAAATATTGTTGTATAATTAAAAAAAAAAGATATATATTCTGTTACAATACCAAAACATGATTTTAATAAAATTCATAATTAGTTCGTACTTAATGATGCAATATCAACAAAATATGATGAAATAAATTATAAATTCATCATAAATTGACATTTAGAAAAAAGGTTAGGCAAAAACTTATTACGATATATTTCAAGTAGGTATTTAGAATATTTCAGATATTTCAAAATATATACAACATTTCAGAACTGTTTAAGTATTTTTATTTACAATCGGTTAATAACATGTCAATGTAGGACTTTAAAAAGTTGTAAAGTAAAATCAGTTGTTTCTATGTTTAACTTTCCACCTGGTCAGAAATTCGACACTTTCCAACCTGCGAAATTAGTGCATATTTGATTACTATTATTAGGTACTAAACTAATTGTGGAAGCAAATGTTCTGTTGCTTTTTCTGCCATTTGCTGTAATTCAGGTGGAATACAATCCATTAACTTCTATTCAAAGTAAGTAATTTAATTAATTAATCAGAATATCAAAAATTATTATCACTTATAAATGTCACTTTGAAATTGTTTACAAAACAAATGTAAAATTCACCACCTAATAAACAAAAATATAAGTATAAATAATTTTGTATATATGTTTTATTTATCAATTTTTGATTGTGAATAAAATAGTATACAAACCTTGGAGGAAAGTTTTATTATATGAATGTAATGTCTCTGAAATATTTTACTTACTACAAATCAGTGATATTCTTAATATTATTCAAATAGCAGAAACAGATTTGAGCAAACTATGTTTCCGCGGTGAATCTGCCGCCGTCCGCGCAGTTCTTCGTCGGCGAACGACGCGTCAGCCGCTGTCAAAATCTTGCAGTGCGGTCGGTAGCAGTTCGCCACAATCCTTCGGCCGCTACACAATTAAAACAACAAGTGTAACTGCCCGTTTAACGAAAATAAAGTACGAACATTTTAATTTGCAAACCGGTGCAAAAACGGCGCGTTCACCGCACATAATATGCAAAACACTTCACGCTAAATGCATCAGTTATTACGAAAACATAAATGCAAAGTATGTTTGTCAGTGAAATAAAATTCCGTTGTAAGGTAGCGTTGGAATTAGATTGTTTTTTGTTTTGGAAATGTGTGTACGCCTTCTAGATCCCGAGTACAGTTTTCAAGTTATTATGCAGTTGATGAATATACATAGAAAAGTTGAAATTATACTCGCTGGTTGAGTATTTTTTAGATGAAGGCATCTAGTGTGCGCGTTTCCTGTGTTGGTCCTTTTTTCCGCCCCATTCTTCGCATTTGCATACTGCATTATTATATTTTTGTTGTGTCTGATATGTTTATCAGGATGCAGTTCCACAAAAAATATCTCCCATTTGGTTTGGTTTAATTAATTAAAATTTTTATTAAAATGTTTGCACTGCGCTGGGAAATTGAATAATTGTGTTTTAATTTATTATTAAAAACTGTTTCGCTGGAGATTAATTAAAATGTTGTTAGTTGAATATTTATCTCTATAATATATCATATTTATTTAATTCTATGCCAAAATATATTGCCCATTGTGTAGTAGATTTTTTGACATTATTTTTTAAATTAAACTAGATATAAATCATTCCTTTCTGAAATCAAACCCAAGGTCTTTTTTCTTTTATTTTATACATAACAATAATACATAAATTACTAATAAATCACTCTAATTGCTCTTTCTTTACATTAAAATAGGATCATTTATAGAACTAATTAATTGTTTATTACTTCTTAGTCACACTAGTAGGTTAATTTCAGAACAAAAATTTTCCCCATTTTTTTTCTGAACTTACAAGAAAAACCTGCTATATATTTCTTAAATCACAATTCAATTTTTTTTTGTTCATACAAAAATTTTGTCGCTCGGCTCCTATAGCAACGAACGACAAAAGTTTGTTTTTTTTTTCTTTTTTACTAATTCATCACTATGGATACGAAGTAAAAGAACAGCTACATCAATATATGACAGGATGACAGGAATGTCATACATGCGTTTATTTTAATGAAATTAAATCAATATATTTTTTTTTACAATCAGTCGTCGGAAAAATATTGTGTATATTGCGAGCGACAAAACATAACTTTGCGCTCTAACTTTACAGATAGCTGTAATGTCATAGAGTTATAGAAAATATATATTAACTTGGAATTTTTTCATTTTTGAGGCTATGAGGAATTATTAATTTTTCTACGACCACTCTGAAATCTGCTCATTGCATGTTTGTTGTTGCTAGGGAAATGAGGTACATTTGAAGTATCGTGCAAAAAGAATTTGTTTTATGAGTATTTAACTGCAGGTTTTTTTCATTTTAGTACAGGTGCCATTGCTAGGATTCTTATTTAGAATTGTAAAATATTGGAATGATGAAAGCGGGACAAATTTATTATTCAAATATAAATTAATTAGGAAATAATATCGTGATCGTAGAAAAATTATAGTATACAACTCTCATGGAATGTCCATTTCATACTCGTATGATTTGCAGCATTCGCCTTCGGCTCATGATACAAATTTTCATACCCGTAGGAAATGAGTACCATTCCATGCTTGTTATACAATAAACTATATATAATTGAAAAGTCAATTTTACCTGCCTGTCACTTTCCAATCGGTCGGAATGTTGCCATATTCCAAATTGCGAAATCAGAACATATTTTATCATTAACTGATTGTGTATATTATATGCTTTCCTGTAGAAGCAAATGTTTTGTTGATTTTCTGTCACTTGTCTTAATTCCAATGGACTACATTTCATTCATCTACTGTCAGAGTTAGTTATTTCCGTCTTCTCTAATTTTTACTTTTGAATAATCACAAGATCGAAAAGTTATTGATAAACATAAACTTCACCAGTTTTAAATTACATAAAAAAATTACTGTACGTCTAGTTACAGTTCCATTTCATCTGTAACACTAACAAGTTTCGTAGTAAATATTCTCGTTTTGCACACAAACGCTCCAGCTTTGCTATGTCACCTTGTCATGTACTAAACCCTAGCGACACCGGCTTTAACTTTTTCGATAGGGAGAAGATTTTTTGCGCAAAACGAGAATATTTACTACGAAACTTGTTACAGATAAAATGGAACTGTAACAGTCTATGTTACGGTCCAAAAGGGATTATCGTAACATTTATAGCGGTGTTTCTATTATTCGAGAAATAAGTTTCGTTTCGTTTCGAGCGGCATTACATGAGCATCCTAGTATAGTTATATTTCTATATAGCTGACAAGAAATCCCATACTGCTCTTGGAAATTTTGATTTATTACTCTCCCATTCTCAAATAGAGTGTAGGCGAGAAAAGCATCTAGTCTTACTGCCCTCAATTTCAGCAGTCATTTCCCATAGCATTTAAGAATTAAAACTCAATCAGCATCCCGTCGAGGGTTGCAGCAAGGTGTTGGGGCGTGAATCCCAGGGCTGATCACACGTGTGATAAGATCGCGAATCAGTCAAGTGGAAAATGGCGGTGTCAGCCGCTGTGGAGAGCACAATGCAGCACGCACCGCAATCCATTCATAGGCAAATGCAGCCAGATTACAGCCACAGCAGCACTAGTGTTGTGACGTGACACGTGACGTCACGGACGCACTGCAAGGGTGAGGTGCATGTGCTTGTGACGTGCAGGTGATGGGACCATACATGATGGATGTAGACTGAGATAGGACCCACGATATTTATACACGAATTAAATAATTCAACTACTTAAATTATTTATCGGAAACAAACTATAAAACACGTAAAATACTCAACACTTTCTTGGTTTCGATTTAAAGCTACAATGATCTTCATTCTTAAACAATTTTTGGGGACAAATTGTTGGATTGGTATGGCTGCACTAAATCTATAGGGAAAATTGTGATGTATGTAAATGAAAATTTCGGGAGAAGGTTTGTTCCAAGTGGTCATTTCTGACAAGTTTGTGACAAATTTCAGTGCGCCTGCGAAAAATATAAACAAGTTAACTTTAAAACATTTCTTTATTGTGGCGAAAAATGTATGAATTTCTTTATTTATATTTATATTTAAGGTTAGCTGTCAAAACAAAATATGAGTATGCACATGCGCTTCATTCCATTCGCTGTTCCAGTCTATGTTTCAAACTTAACTTGTTTACATTTTTCGCAGGCGCACTGAAATTTGTCACAAACTTGTCAGATATGACCACTTGGAACAAACCTATTATAAAACACTGATTACAGAAGCACTCGTTGTTTGTCTTGTGTCTTGTGCCAAAATTTCTAACTTGTGCTAGCATAGTTTTCAATTATCTAAAACTTATAATTATGTTAAACATAAAATACAATACTATTTTCATATTGTATGGATTTCAGACTAAAAGTGTAAATACAAAAATTATTGTTACAATACGAAAAATGCATATATTTATACAAATAAAAATAAATTTAACTCGTTTGAAAACATACGTAATCTAATAGAAATAAATGTAATATATGGAAACCAATGGCAACATGTAATTTTACTAAAAACCACATTAATGTCCGTTATTACAAAGAAATTTAACTGTCAACTTAAATTTACTTTCTAAATAAATTTATTTATTTTTAATAAGTGCAGATCATTTCAAATTATTTTTTGACTTATTATTACCGGCAAAAATTTTATTGTCATTTGGATAATTTGGTGTAAATTTAGTATGGAAGTAAATTAAAGTGGAGCTTAAATTTCTTTATAAAAATTTACCACAATTTTAGAATAATTAAAGTACTTTTCGTTAAAGAGTAGCTTTCATTTATAATACGTTTTTATATATTCAATTTTTTGATGATTTCACATGTACACAAAAAAAAGAATTTACCAAACCATTCGGTGAGCAGAGGATATAAGATGCATTTTCTGAAAAATTTTTAACATTAAGAAACTAAACAAAATTATTTACTGAACTATTAT
This sequence comes from Poecilus cupreus, assembly GCA_963942605.1. Lineage (NCBI taxonomy): Eukaryota > Metazoa > Arthropoda > Insecta > Coleoptera > Carabidae > Poecilus > Poecilus cupreus. Next base: position 6,092,185 of record OZ012719.1, read on the forward strand.
AAGTATTTACCAGAAAATTTGGTAAATTTTTAGAAAATTTATCTTATATCCTGTATCCTCAGTTTATCAAATAGTGCGGTAAATTTTACTCTACACTTTTATTCCATTTACTCTACTCTTTTATTCCATGTTCCTTTGTATACATCAAAGAAATAATAGTATATAATGACTATAATCCCGAAAGTAATACTGTCCTTTTTCTATTCCTTTAATTCGGAAATAAAGTTTAGCAACAAACAAATAAACGTATATACCATGACAACTGACTACACTGTCAACTGTCAGACGACCGTAGATTAGTGATCCACATTACGGCTTTAAAATAAACAAGAATAATTGATTTCTTGTTGTGTGATTGGCCGAGAAGAGTGAATGAGTACAAAACATATTTATTATTATTAATGTAATACTCATATACTATTGTAGGTAAGTAGAATTTAGTAAATAGATATGCACACCTATCGCATAATTACAAAATATCAATTACCTCCAATTAATATATCACCATATTACTCATATTCCAATAATAACACTATTCACCAATTAATAACACACTCAATTAAGGCTAATACCAGCTTTCAGCATTTACCCTTCCTGCCGAAGTCAGTAGCGTATCATTACACTTTGCCTCATGTCGCCAGGCTCTGCACGCACCGCACCCGCGCGGCCAAATAATAAGTCATTACGGTAATACCCGTCTGCGAGCCAGGGGCGGCGACAGCGGGGCATGATTGATGGCCGCCCCGACACGGGGGATGATAATGACCCCCCAACTGTTCGGTTTGCACTGGAGGTCATATGGCGCACGCACGCCCGTACACATGGAGAAATATGGATTATGACTGGTGTTACTGAGAATGAGAATTACAATTGCTTTCTTTTTTCTCGAATGATTCAGCGGGTGTATTGTAGATTGTAGCTGAAGAATTGCCATTATTAAATGTGTTTGTCATTGGAAATATTGCTTAATTCCCCTAAACATCATTGTGATATTCAATAACAAATAGGTATCTTTCTTTTCAAAATAAATTCTAACAACTATCTAAAGAACTATCCTGAACACTAAAATATAGTAATTTTGGAACGCGCACTTGTAGGCTTTATGAAAGACAAAAAAAACGAATCTGAGATAGATATACATCGTGGGTTATCCATCTTCGTCTAACACTTATTTCTGGAGCGGTTGTTATGGGTTTTTTGAGCAATTGCTATGCATTTATTGTTTGAGCGGTTACTACGAGCCCAGAATCATATTATTTGGCCCAGTTAAAGTCATAAAAAGGAAATTTGTTAATTCGCCTTATTTATATCTTAAATTCTATAATTTTTATATTCCGCACATACATATGTGTAACAGAGGTATTGTTTATGCTACGAATTAATTAGATTTTTTTAACAATTCATCAACAGTAATTTGTTGATTATTTCAAGGCCTATCAAGGTTTTTGGGCTTATCTTAAAAAATAAATGAGATAGAGAAATTTTCATTGGAATCAAAAAGATGTAGAATAATATTACTTACAATTTTTATTTGAAACAATTTTCTATATTTTGTTGTCATCAGACAGTGTTTGTGATACCAGCCAATACCTTTGGGACAAATTGTAAATTTGATATTATTTCAGTTGTTATTATTGCTTAAAATATTCTTTAAAATAACAGAATTTATGTTATAAATAAATTTAGTACAATACATTTTCCGAATTTTCCCTCTGTTCGATCAGAACTATTTTTTTAAAGCTATTCTAAAAGTCTTAACTAGGCCAACTAATATGATTTTGGGCTCGTATGTGAAAACATGTTGCACAGTTTTATCCAAAAGTGATAATAGTATATTCTACAACAAGTAATGGAATGGCACATATTCCACGCGAGCAAAAAGTTTATAGTCCGAGCCGAAGGCGAGGGCTACGGTTTGCGAGTGCGGGATATGCCATTCCGTTACACGTTGTAAACTATATTTTCTATAACAAGATTTTGGAAATATACAAAAAATACAAATATAAAACTGTTGTAAACGTCAAATTCAAATCAAATTAAAACAAACAGATGTAACCATAGTAACTGAATCAAGATACTTCATATATCGCACTAATATGCGGCTCTAATACGTCGAAAATATTCCATGTTAGTGATTCCATAACAAATTTTAGTTGTGGAATGCCTAGTTTCCAAAACAGTGTTATAGAAATGTATTGTTCAATTTTTGAAAATTCCTTTATATTCTCATGCATCGTAGTTAGTTAAACTATTTTTATTTCACATAGTTAATTGGTTAAACAAGTAACATGAAAGCAAGGTTATCTTCAGATAAATATAATTTGTATATTATTATTTTAGTAATGCTGAAAAAACATTCCTATTTTCAATAACCTCCCAAGATGCCATCTGTTTTAAACTTCTCAATTATGTATTGGCTTTATACTCAAGTTTCACAAAAAAAATATTTTTTTAGAGTAAAAGCGCACTTAGTATTAGTTCCAATTACAATCTATCCACATATTTTAAGTTATTTTGACATGAAGCCCATCATCTAATCAAGATTCAATCTAAAAGAATTACGCGTACCCCAAAGTCTGCAATTACCGATCTGCGAAATCCAAAAAGCTCTAGGTGGTCTTCCTCATCAATACGTCGAATAAGGAATATTCATCTTACAGTGTACACCTCCTGGCGGCGGTGTCGGCGGCGGCAGGCGCACTATCGCCGACCAATCAGCTCGGCTGCGGGCCGCGCGCTGTTTATTTGTCTTATTGTGGTTCGGCGCGCCGCCGCTACCATTGGCCGGCGCCACTTGCCGACTCCCACGGGCGAGTTCTGCACGGTCGCCGCCGCCTCCACCGCCGCCTTCGGCCTCAGAGCTCCGCAGATCTCAGAACGGAGGAGATGCGAGCACGCATGCCGAAGGTGATACAGGGATTGAGACGCGCGCAGGACACGGCAGGAGGCTGGTACACTGTTTTTCAGGATGAAAAACGGCTTCAGGTTCAAGATGATCGCCTAACCAGAAAATCTACAATAAACTCATCATTTTGAGATATATACATGGAAAATAAAGTACCCTAGAATTTATTGAACTATTGCCACAACAATTAAGGAACTAAACACGATTATTTACTAAGCAACTGGAAGTATTTACAAAAAAAATTGGTACATTTTCAGAAAAGGCATCTTATAACCTCAATTTACCGATTACTTACTGTAAATTCTACGGAACTTTTCTTTTTCGAATATATGTTGTTTTATAATAATTTGAGATTAAAATGCATACGTTTTTATCCGATTCAACGTCTTAACTTTTAGAACTCAGAATTATAAAAACTTTGGTTTAAGTTCCGTAATATGTACTCCATCAAAATTACTGCACGTAATTCTTTGTCATAAAAACAATTGAACAACAATAACAAGTAAATAAAAACAATAACAAAGTCATAGATAATATGTAAGCTTCTTGACTGGGATTTGTATTAAAATAAAAACAATTTCTGGATTGCAGTCACAATTATAAATTTTTTATTTCAACCTGTTTTTATTGTGGACAATTTTTTTTTTTTAATATTTGACTTTCGCCTCCTGAAGAAGACCCATGTAAAGTAGAAACCGGTAGAGGTTGAAATAAAAATTTTATAATTGTGAGTCCAATCTAAAAATTGTTTTTATTTTAAGTCAAAGATATTTAAATACAAACTAGATACCGAACTCAATATAAACAAACAACTTGATAAATGAAGCCGCAGCGGCCATTTGTTAGAAAGGCAATATTTGAATATGATGTATAGTAAATTGTAAATAAGACTCAAATAAATTGTTATACACACCTATTTTTTCCCAATACTTTTTTTTAATCGTCTACCATTCTGCAATGACTTGATAGATTGATCTAACAAAATTCTGAGGTATACTTAAGATCCGATAGAAATGATTTATGCAAAATTTTATAATTGTTGATGTCTTTGACAATCTTAAAAAATCACGAAAAATATTGTTTTTAAAAAAATTTAATTTTACGATAATTTTTAACTTCTTTAGTTTTCTTATATTTTAGTTAAAAATTTATATGGAAACTCTCAAAGTTTAAAAAAAATTGTGGGTCAGATTTATCCAGTGTGTTCTTCGTTTCGATTTCGGATTAGATTCCAATTTCGTCAAACAATAACAATATACATTATTTCATGACTGAAATGATCTATATACGTATATGATGTATTTAGTATTTTAACAGTAAACAGAATATTTATATTATTTAGTCCTATCTAATTTTAAATTAAATTGATAGATTGGAACTCGTCAAACAATCAAGAAGTTTATTGTCTATTTCTATTTGATTATTGCACCCAAACCTTCAGTAAATTCACTCTTATTGTGGTGTAGTTGTTGTGGCGAGTGTACTGGCGACATTTATATAAATGGTGCGGCCAAAACTACCCCGACATAATACAATGCGGAAGTGCTGCGACCAATGAGTGGAACAAATACATACAAATGTTAGTGTTTAGCTGGAGGGACAGTCAAGTCGCACAATTCGTTCCTCCTCTTATTTTTCATTGCTTCGCATAGCCTCACTGCAGCTAAATGACATTATGTAGATTTTTGCATCTTGTACAGATATGAGGAAGAAAAATACAAATCGCCTTTAAATATTGTAGAAAACATCTATAATATTGGTAAAGCGGGATGATATATTTTAATAACACAACTAGTTGAAGATACAGTCAATGTAAATAAAGTTAATTTCACACCGACCTTTCGACTGTTAATCAGTCTTCTTCAGCAAGATAAATAATGGAAGTATACGATGATCGACTGATGCGGGAAATTGGAAAATAAAAAAAACGGACAAACAGTCAAATAATTTATAAAAAAAAAAACTATGCCGATGTTTCGACAGCAACGGCTGTCATCTTCAGGCTTAAGTTGAAGATAAAATAGTTATTTATGTATCAAGGCACTGAAGTTCAATTGTTTATCACGAATATGGAATTTAGTTACCGAGGCCCGTAGGACCGAGGAAAATAAACCATGTGAGTGATAAAAAGGAACTTTAGTGCCGAGGTACATATTAAGTTTTATTTGAAATCTAAAATTCGAAAAAACTGTAAAAAAAATACAATATAGGTTAAGTTTATACATCTGTCAGTTGTCAATTGGAACTGACTAATTAGTTAATTCTTCTTGCAAATTTTGTTTCATGTTACGTTCAAATTTACTATACGAGTAGTACGTTAATATATCTGCCAAAATTATCCTAATTGTACAATAATTATTTAACGGTTGCCAACGCTGGGTTGCTCAAAATCGTCGTATAACTTTAGTGACGATTTCTGAGCTTTTAATGACTTTCATACTCGTAGGAAATGAATACCATTCCATGCTCGTTGTACAATATACTATTATAGTCTATACCTCTAAAAAAACCCTGTTATATCTTATAACAAGCTATTAATTATCACCATGAAGAAGACTGATTAACAGTTAAAACGTTGTTGTGTTATTTAATAATTACATCCAGTCGAAAAAATTCTTTCATCGTGGATACATTTAAAGTTGCGCCACCATTTCTAATTTCATTATTTCCACCAATATAAAAAAGTCCAACTAGACCAATTCCCTTGATTTGTCCACTTGTATTCCTCGGTGGACATTTGTTGGAGAGGCGAGCAGTAGTTAACTAAAGAACTCCCCGCTTCATCACGGAATGGACACAGATTCCGAGAGCAGAGATTTTTACACGCCGTTGAATTTATAGCTTGCTCTGCTGTTATCTTAAAAGGATTCGAGATTCGTCCGTCGTTTCCTCCTCCCCCTGGTTTGTAGCACCCTACACAGTGCATTTAATTTTATTTGCGATGCCACCAAATGTCCACGTTTTATGTGTGGTTACAAGATTTACTGCCTGGCATTGTGGTTTGCACAGTGTATAGTGTGAATTAATAATGTTAATTAAATTATTGTAACATTGTTAGAGTTAAATGGTACAGGGGTTGATATTTTTGTTTGATTTGTTGCAGGTTGTTTGGAAAAACGCCCGGGTATCTGCAACTTCTTCTGCGCTAGAGTTGTGCGTCTACTGGTAAGTGGAGTTGTTGAATCTTAAATGTATTGCCATGCTTCCTTGCAATATCGCGGTTTAATATACAATATTGTCGTACAGTCTAAAAGTGAAAAATATATATTTATTTAGATATTATATTTTTCTACAAATTTACTATACTTTTCAAAACGGCAGAGAAATTTCGACCACATTTTAATTGTCTACAAAAATGTCATTCGTAACTGAACGCAAAAAACCGAAAATGTATTTCTTCGCAACAACTAAAAATTTAATGTGTAATTTGGATACTTTTTTTTCCAATTACAAACTGATCAGATTTTGACACCACTAAAAATTTCTAACATATTGGCTATAATATTTATTTCAAACTTTTTTCTATATTTTGTACCGTTTAGAAATTAATATTTGCGGGAGGTTGTGTCATAATATTTTGAAAATTATAGAATATTTAATTTAACATGTGTTTTGATTACACTTATTTTATTAATTTTCATGAGATTTAGAAATAATTTATTTATTTATTTAAATCAATCCAACAGGATACGAAAATCCAATTATTAGATGATTATAAAATACAAAGACAAAAAGTGTCACAAATAGAAATGAAAAAACCTTAGATATATTTAAATACAAAGATTAAATTAGAAAATTTGCTCTAACCGTTTTTTTAAAATTTAATTAACGAGTCGTTAAATATGTCTAATTTAATTGTACATTCCGAACAGGACATATAATTAAATATGGAAAATAGTTGACGTATCGGAGATTTAGATTCGTTATTAGTTTTAACAAATTTTAGTTTGAATCCTAGAAGAAGTCCTAGGTACATAAAATGAAATTTTTGCAAGATTAAATGAATCATCTATATCCCCATTAAAAAGTTTATACAAATACTTAGTGCATTGAATATTGCGCCTGGATGACAAACCAAGTAAATTAAATTGTTTAAGTAGATCACTGTAATTTTAATCATAACTAGCGTAATGCCCATTAATTCGAAAGAAGCAAAATTTTAAGAATTTTCACTGAATTGATTCGAGGTTACAAATAATATTCTTATTATACATTAGCAGCCAGACCTGAAGGCAGTACTCTAGTTTTGATCTTACAAATGCATAATATAATTTTTTAGGGTAGGTTTTTGAATGATTTGCTATTTCTTATAATAAAACCTAAATTTCTATGAGCGCTAGTAATGATATAATTAATGTGATCATTGAAGGATAATTTAGAGTCAAAAATTAAATCAAGATCCTTGTACTGCGTTACTCTATCCAGGAATATAGTTTATTTAAATAATAAAATATGAAGAAATTATATTTTATATATCTTGCATTCCATGTACACCATGGAAACACTAAAATAAACAAATAAAAAGGTATTTTTCTGTATCATCAAATACTAGTTTGTATAAAAATTGTATAAGGCGGGAGATTATGTGTGTTAAAGTACAGTACGTACAGAACAGAACAGTATGAATTGCACAATAATCTTCAGTCGATCTTGTCCTCGTACAATTAATAAATCAATTCTGGGTGTATTCACATGCCGCTGGTAACAAATTGGTCATTGAGGTCGCCTATTGGAACTGGTGTCGCGCTATTAACTGTTCCGATGAGCGACAGATTGCTCCCTCTGCACCGAGGTCGAGACAGACACCCATCACACCGCGCTCAATCACTGTAATTAAACGTTCCTGCTGTACATATGGCGTCACACTGGGTGACTTTACACACCCCTGCGCTGCTACATTATGCTGACAAATGTATGCTAATTTTGTATTGGGTCTCCAAGGAGTAGGAATATGGGTTTTAAACTCGTAAATGTAGTTATTTCAATTGGGCAGGGACATTTATTCGTTTTGAATGAGCAGCGTGTGATAACATTCAACTTTGGGATTGTCAGCGTCTTTCAATTGCCAATTCAATTTTTTCCTCTTCTTATTTTACTTATAAATAAACAAAATAAAACTGCAGTCGAGTATATTTCGTTGCATCGTAAGTTGCGTGCTGCCACCAAATAATGATAACTTTTGCACGATTCATATTTATTTTGAATGATTAGAAATCTCAAATCATTTTCAAGGTAACCTAGAGGGTCAAAATTTTCCATAGTAATAAACCTTTTTATTTCTAAATTCATAAAGTTTAACATATTATTGAATTCAGCCAACAAGGAAACTGATTAGAGATTAACCCGAATTTTTTGGATCCCTTTTGTTGGTAAACGATATCTCAAAATTAAATGAGTGTATCATTTGTAAAATTCATATTTATAAATTGAATGCTTAAATTACGAACTGATTAGATTTTGATAACAATCCATAAACCGAAAATGATAGTTTACTTGAAGGCCTATTTTTTGGAATAAGTAAATAATTAAGTTAGATTAAATCTTTTTGTATTTAAAAACAATAATAGCTACAATTGTTATATGAAACTTTTCTGTAACAATAATAATATAATTTATTTTCATTGACCAGAATACAGCAGATATTAGATCGTAAAATATTGATTCAAAATTATTTTACAAAATTACATAAAAAATGTACAACTACCTACGTGTCATCAAAATATTCATTTTTGGGATAGACGCTTTTTATTTTAAAAGTGATTTCAGTACAGACTTTAATTTGAATTCAGATTTAAATATCCATATCTTCTGGAGAATTGTTTTACTGGACTTATGCTCGGTATTATAAAGAAATTTAAACTCCAGTTAAATGTAATTTAAAACAAGTTGTCCAAATGATAATCAAATTTTAAATTAATTTTAAAATAATTTGAAATGATGTACACTTATTAAAATATTAATTTACTTTGCCCACATGGCTAACGTTTTATCCAACATCTCTTAATAAATACGAAATTACTAAAGAAATATTATTTGACATGCTTTATATTTTCTAAATTAAAATGACAAGGTAGTGTTGTGAATTATTATAAATAAAACATTACTCACTAGTGATTTTGCTCAAAATTTTACTCATTAGTTGGTAATCTGTTACTTTCCTTGTTTAAAATCGCCATAGTTACACAGCATTTATTGAGAGGTGTTTGATAAACAAATAAATTGTCTTTAAAAGTAAGTTTAAGTGACAGTTAAATTTTTTTTTCTACGACCACTACTGAAAGTATGTCATTACAGAACAAACTACAATGAATGTAAGTGCGTTGTTCCGAATAGTGTTACGTAATGTTCATTCAAGTGTTACGTAATGTTCATTACGTAACACTTGAAAATGAAATTTAAGTTGGCATTACTGACTGTCACATTACCAATATAATTAAAATTTGATGCAACAAATCTTAGATTTAAATGTTATGGATTCAAAGGCTAACTGATAAAATTTTATAACTAAATTCATATTTTGCTGAGTTTATTTTAAATTATGACACCAATTAATATTTCAATAATATATGTAGAGGGGACTATGTTTCGTCATGTATCCCTACGCTCGATAATTGTCGTTTATTTTTATAAACACAAACAAAGCTTGTTTGACATTTAGGTTATGTGTGTGATTATTACATGTAAACTGACCATATTTTATAGTCTCCCATCTGCATCTATAGTTTAAAATCTGTGTTTTATTGTGAGGTAAATAATTACTACTAAATATTATTATCCTTTACTTATATTTATTAATGTTTTAAGTAAGAAATGTCAAGCGACAGTGATATTTCAATTAGAACACCACTGGAGATACAAGCTAAAGCTAAAAGTGCAACGAATAATCTTTTGGTGACAAAATCTCGAGAACGATACGAATTTGTGTATCAAAAATTCATGGATTAGAGAAAACAAAAAAGCATAATAAATTTCTAACTATTTGAATATTGTTTTTAATTTAGAAATAGTATTGAGTGGTCGTAGAAAAAGTATAGTACAAAACTCGAGATGTAAAGCAATTACGCCCTCGTGAAATTACAAACTCGCCGCTACGCGGCTCGTGTGTCAATTTTTTCACTCGTGCGTAAATTGCTTCTTACTTCTCTCGTTATGTAATATACTATTATAATACTGGGCATTACTCTTGGTGTATGTACATATTTTGTACCGTTTATAAATTAAAATTTGAGTTTGCCTTTTACAAGAAAACAAGGTCAGAAATTCATCGTCTTTGCAAATACAGATAAATTATCTAGACTTGTTGATGTTGTGTCATTAATATCATCATCGCGCCATTTACCCATTTTGAATGTAACATGTACTCAAAAAGGTTTTGACGAAAATATTTATTTAGAACATTTTACTAAATGTTGTATCGTCTTTTGCGGATCGTATAAGATTTTTCATCCAAGTTATAATAAAAAAGAAGGAATAGTGGCATCGTTATTTGCATCTGTAGTTCGACTGATCCTGGTCGTGACCCCAGGAGTGAACGCCTGCATTTCTGGGGTCGAGAGATGAGAGATGCATCCCTTTTATCTGGTAAGCTGCGCCGAGCTCCTCAAGTGAAGTGCGTATGCAAATCACCAGTCGGTCCTGACGTTCTCGTTCACACGATGATTTTTATAACGACTCTTAAATCCGATGTACTACCACCATCGCAGCTTCATTGCATCTGCATTTACTCACGACCATCTCCTAGTTTTTCCTAATTTTATTTTCCATTCTTGAAAATGCTCAAACTTCTTTTTTGTGATTTTGGAAACCCATAATTCCTCAACCTAATATAATCTTGTTAGTGTGCGATCTGTCACTATATGCGGGACGTCTACGCTATAGCACTATACAGCAGTAACAAGGGGTGCTAAATACCCTTAACTCGCCCCCTGTGCAGCCAATTCCTCACCGCGACACGTCACGCTCTGTGTGCTACCCCTGCAGACGATTTCTACTCCCTGCAACCCTTAACGGAGAGTAGTCGACCGCTAATGTACCGTGTTATTTTTCTACCATCTTGGGATGCTCACGTAGTATATTTATTTGAGACCTGGTTAACTTATAAAAATCGAACACATCCGCACAATTCAGGCTCCATTTATAAAAAATAAAAATAAATATATCATCACGCCTTTTACCCATTAAGGGTGTGGCACTCTGCTTGCGCAGATCTCGGTAGGTGATATATTTTAGCGTATGAAATGCGGTTACCAGCCGTCAAGTCATAGCCCCCAAAGTTGTTAGTGGAGGGAGAACCACAGGGGTAAATTTAAATTTGTAACTGTCGGCAGTGGGATTCGAACTGAGGATCTCACGATCCACAGTCCGACACGTTACCACGGAGCTATTTACCCCATTTTATATTCATAAATAAAATAAATATATCATCACGTCATTTACATATTTGGGGATGTGGCACTCTGCTTACCTGATCTCGGTAACCTTTATGTATATTCGTAAGCTATGATTATCATTCGTCAAGTAAGGTTCCCCTGAAGTATTAGATAGAGAAAATTGTGGGGATCGAACTGAGGATTCTATAATGATAATAATATTAGCTATTTATAAAAAACAATAATAACTTTTAATAATTTATTATTTATTGAGTTATTTTTGCCTAACATAATATAGTAGGTGTAGTAAATATTTATTTGTTAGCCTTCGGTGTTCAAATTTCTATATTTACATTATCAAATGGTAATTTTATTTATTTATAATATTATAAAACTATTGCTGTGTACAAATATCTACTCTATTTCGATGCACTTTTTTCGTCAATGAATGTGTGGGTTTTCGCCAGATTGTATCTGTTGTATAAATTTGCCATTTCTTAGGTCTTCTGTATAGATTCTTCTTAAGTGATTTATTGTCTCAAAGCCTCTGTCATATATTCTGCATTGTCTGTTATCGTCTCTTGACCAGTACTTATTTCTTTTTTCTTCGTTGCCTGTTCTAAGTTTTGTAATTATTTTTAGTGTATTTTTATCATATATAGTAGTCTGCTTGTTGTCAATAGGTATTTATATCCTTGATTAAAAGTTAATTTGTATATCTTTTCTCTAGCACAGCTCACCACAAGTCGTGGGTTCTAATCCCACTGAAGAGCATGGTCATTTGTGTTGTTTTCAAAAATTCATAAGGCGACATATGACCAAACTAGTTAGTCCGCTTACCATCTTCGTATGTTGAAAATATATTTTTTTCTTTTCGTTACCGAATCTGTAGGTTTATATTTCGTCTTTTTTTTTTCATTGGTCCTTTTCCTGCTTTCTTTCTGCCTTTCTTAATATTTCTACTCAACAATCATATGCAAGACTTTTCTATGGTACCGTTCTTAGTATGTTTTCATGTTTGTTTATCTAATTCATCTGGTGATTTTGATAATTTATCGAAACTAACAAAATATACGAGAATATCTGAGAACAAGCAGTAGAGATACACGAATATTTGAACTATATGTCTCCTGTGAAATCCAGGCTGCAAAATGTGCTAAGTAGTTGAAACGAAGGAATCAAAAATGCACTTGTAGAAGGGTTAGAAAGAAGTCTTAAAATTTTTCTGGCATCTTAAAGTTGTTCGGCATTAAGTTATTCCGTTGTTAAGTTGTGGGCGCTATTTGAAGTTCATAATTACGCATTCATATCTCAATGAGGTGCGATTAAGAAGTATATTCGAGGTTTAATTGCAGAGGCGAGGAGAATTATAAGACCGCTCTGCTCTCTGCTGGAAATAAGCATCTTAAAAGTGTTTCAATTCCACAACAGCCAACTTTATAATTAAAGTTAATTGATACTTGCTGGAGAATTTCTCAGGGGAAGTTCAGCGATAAGGGTTATACACTCACTTGTTTGTTTTTACACCCTTTCGATGATTACTTTTATTAAAAGTTACCCTTTACTTAATACTTTGATTATTACCCGAAGAGCACACTTGCTTTTCACTTTGTTTTTGTAGTCTCTTTTGATATGAGTTTTAATATACAGGGTATCAGCCAGAGGTTTCGGGTTCGAATCCCATTGAAGAGCGTGGTCGTTTGTGATGTCCACATAATTTCACAATAGGGCGGTATATGACCAAAGCAATTAATCCCGTCCCATCTTTACAAAAAAAAGATCTTACCTTGTCGCATTAGCGTAATGCAATGTTGGTGTTTTCAACTCCTGAGGATGTCTGATGTGCGGTCGAAACGTTGAGTAATACATTTATTGCAAGGATTAAAATCCAACAATTATTTATTCCTTTCTAAATATAATTATTATTTAAAATGAGTTGAATTAATTAAAAGCAATGTTCTTTACTATTATTATTGTTGTTATTGTCATCCTGTATAATTTCGGAGAGTTTGAAATATTCGCGAATACTCTCATCTAAATTAGATACATTTGTCAAAATCAAAAATGTCAAAATGATGATCAAAACGAACGATCTTTCTAGGAATCTGACGAATCATTTGATTACTGAATTAGGCTACAGGATTAGCTTGATTTTCAATGACGAATTGTATTGTTTTACGGGTTAGTGAATCAAATCTTGATTGGAGAATAGTAAACTTTATTGCATCGAAAAATCAGGATACGGTTCCCATACTCTTTGTGTGTTTTATCTTCCGCGCATCACTTTTGACACGGTCGCCGTTTAATTGTTTTTGAAAAACACACGTGGCAACCGTCAGTAAACACAACAGTTTCCGATCCGATTGTTTTGGTCACGTGATCACTTCCCCTCATATCCACAGAGAAATGAGACCGATCTCACGAAACGCATGCATATAGTTTTTACCCTGCTTTTTCAACGCCTGGTAGCGTTCATCCAACACCTACCCCATAAACCGAATTTGAAACAATGTTAGATAATAATTAAACAAAACAACTAGTCGGAGATGCAGTCAATATAATTGTTTTTTAATGCAGATTTAATCCTTGGGGAACAGATATAAATTACATTGTGCCAGGATAGGCAAATTAGGCGCATGGTCTAAAACTGGGATGTTATACTTGGCTAGAAACGAGCAATTGTGAGAATTTTTGGCACCAATTTCACACACTCTTTTGGCAATCTAATGTATAACTTTACAATTCCTACAGTTTCAGCAATCGCACGAATAGTTAACCGAAGATCAGATTACCGGTTTTTTCAATACTTTAATAAGTTTTCGATGTCGAAGGGCATCCCGGGCGTCCCTCATTTTTAACATCCTCTCTGCCATTTTGAAAATACTTAAACCACTTAAATACCCGCGCACGCGATAAATATTCATTGCCATGTTCATCTTTTTGAAAAGACCATTTTCAGTAGCGAAAATTTCACGAGAATTCGTGCCTCTGTTAAAATACTTATCATTTTTTCGGCAAAATAGAAAAATAGATTTTATACAAACGATGACCACGGCTAGGTGAATACGTTTATAGACATGGGAAAGACGACAATCGAAAGATAAAGCTTTACGCTATACCGTCGTCTGTAGTAGCTCAGCCCGTTACTTTTTGCCACACCTCGTATTTCCTTCATAATGAATGTTAGATACGTTAATCTAGAAGTAGAGTTAGGAAATGAGCGTACTGGTCGATCGTCAAAGACCAACAACAAACAGAACGTGCAAGCGTAGGGTGAGGGGCTGATCGACAGCCGCATTTAAGGATATGTGCAGAGAGGAAGAGGGTGAAGAATTAAAAATAATACAGTGACCAGTGCGCCGCCACCACTGGGGGCGATCGAATTAGACACGCTGCAACAATAGACACAATGTGTGGATATTCTTTTCAGCGGCTAATACCGCCAGTAGCGCACCCCACCAGATTTTTTAAGGGGAGTCCTAAACCCCGTCTGTCAACTAGGGTGGAAATCAGTATTGATAAATGAGCCACTAAAACGACTTTAATTGTTTTGTTTAGAGTTTAGAACAGTTTTTAATCTTCTCTAGTTGGGATTCTAATTTCGTTCTTCGATGAAATTCCAGGAAGATATTTACGGGTCAGTATCGAAGATCAAAGGCGCCTCTAAGCCTGTGAGGCTTTAATACGGAGAGTGTCAAAGCGTAAATTACTTGGAGAACTTTTTAATTTTCTTGTAAACATAGTCTTTGGGGCGCTAACAGATATTGCATATCAAAGAATTTTTATTTTGCATTCAAATTTTTAATGTACATGCACTTGGAATAATTTACACGTGAAATAGATTTTTTAAGATGCGAATTTGAAATTCTAATTTCTTACTTTTATAGAAACAGGACATCAAAATAAAACACGAAAACACAGTTTGTAAAATGTATACCTAACTCGAAGCGACATATTATAAATAATTACATTTTCTTGATGGAACTCTGCAATATTAAAATGTATACAAAAAATGAATTATATGATAGATTCAAAACTAGATCAATGATTGTAAATTAAGACGATATACTCGATGTTGGTTTAACAAGCCTGTTTCTTAGGTTTCAATATATTGTCACACTTATTTGTATTAATTTTGATATATTTTTTAATTTGCACAGAAATGAAATCATTTGAGGCTAACATTCTAAACATCTAATCTGTCGTTGTAAGGCATCGTCTGTACAATGATTTGCTAAGCTCTTGTTTAAGCTTAGGTTTTTATAATAATTCTTGAATTGGTCCTTAAGGAAATATCAACTCCCTCACCTATCCACATATGGGATAGTTGGGTTCGTTTGTCCAACTTAAAAGACAATGGTTATTTAGATTTTATAGAGACGAGACGTTTTTCCACATTTTTGATGCAATTCAAAAAGAAACAAAGGAGATTCTTTAGTCGACGCGTATTTTTATTTTATTTTTTATGTATGACCACCCATAACTTTTCAGTAATCCAATTTTGATAATTCTTTTTTATTGGATAAGGTATATCTCGAAAGTGGTTCGATTTAAATTCCACCCCTAGGTGTAGGGAAATAGGGGATGATTGAGTGTTCACCCACTGAATTTTTACCTGTTAACCGATTGTACTACGTATAACTTTGTACTAGGTTATCCTGACAAAAATTTCATTTCTAAGGATAGAAAAATAGGTATAGGCACAAAAAAATAAAACTTTTTAACAAAAAATTGAACCAACGAAAAACTGAAAAGCGAAAAATAAAATAAACCTTTCTAGTCTTAATATCAAGGCTCCTAAACTAATGTAAGTTATTTTGTTTCTAAATTAATTAAATTTCCAACCTATCTTAACTACACCCTTAGTTAAAATAAATACGTTCTAGGAATGGAAAATGAAGTTACGACTAATAATAAAAATGAAGTTAGCGCTTTTCAGTTTTCGTCGGTTCAACTACTTGTTAAAAAGTTTTTCTTTTTAGTAATTGTTACTTAAGTCTAAGTATATTCATACGTTGTCATAGTTTATCATTGTAATTTGTAAATATTCACTTTACCCTTTTTATTAACTTATACTAGGTATATCATCATCTTTTATCCATGTCGCTTCTCCCGGTTCGTCTAATCTAAGTTTCAGTAAAAAAATAAGTGTACCACTATCTTTTGTCAGTCTTTTCGAATCGTAAAATATATCGTAGAATGATGCACAAAGGTGTGTATAGAAAGTATTTTCTTAGACCTCATCATGACAATTCCCTCTGTGTGTCAATACCAGCGATACGATTGTTGCCGCGACAATACCAAGTTGATCTCGATGTCTGCGAGTTATTTTGGTGCGTGTGGATGTCGAAGGGTTGCGCGACAAAGGCGTGTTCCAGATATAATAATCGCTCATACGTCACAATCAGTCACGTGACAACAATGGCCGCGGCATCGACACCATTGTCTAGCGCGCCGTTGCGCTTTTGTCCGATAGCATCGACGCTGTTACATTGTTGTTGTATACAACACAGGAGGCAATCTAACGCCTGGGATCACACAGTGATTTATCATCAAATTGGACATTTGGTTTGACTTTGTTACTCTACTGTACTATAATAATCACAATGAGGGAAAACGATGGAGTGATATTTATACCGGATTGGTAACGAAATCATAATGTCCTTCGGTGAAACAGCGAACTAACTTGACATTTATAGCTCAGTATTTATTTCGTTTTTCGTTGGAAAACATGTATATGAATCCTGTATTTATTATTCATATTACAAAAAGGCTGGTTACTGTACTTCACGCACTTATGGTTACAAATTTCACTGCATGAAATATCTTATATTTCTCTCCCTTCTAAATAATATACTATTTTATTTTTCTCAAATGTTTTTTTGAAACAAATAAATTTATTTTTGCAACACCTACGATTTTGTTTTGTTTGAAAGAGTGTATCATATGTAAAGTTCCAAAAAAAAAAAAAAAAATAAATCAGCAAGACAATTTTCGTCACAGCTGTTGTAATAGCTATTTGTATATTTAGAGCGCAAAGTTACGTTCGTCGCTCAAACACGAATATTCGATGAACTGCAGACGAACGTTGCAATGGGGTGTTTCACCATTTTTTAAAATTTTTTTTTTATGAAACTTTCTATATTGAAGACTATCTACACTTTTAAAAAGTCTTAATTGTTATTCATTAAGCCACAATGATTTTTTTTTTAATGTTGTGACATCATTGTAGAGGTATTGCTGGATCTAAAACAGAAGAGATTTAAATAATTTTTGTTACATGTTACATGTTCTATTTTATTGTAATAATAATAATAAAATAAGTAAAAAAATATATGACTATAATTATTTACAATTTGTACTGTTTTAGATCCAGCAACACCTCTACTATGACGTCACAACATTTTTTAAAAAATCATTGTGGCTTAATTAATAACAATTATGACCTTTTAAAAGTGTAGATAGTCTTCAATTTAGATAAAGTTTCATAAAATAAAATAAAAAAAAAATGGTGAAAGACCCCATTGTGTGAGAGCGACATAAATATTTTGCACTCAAATTATATACAATATTTTTCCGACAACTGATTATAAAATGAAAAATATTAATCTTACTTCATTAAAATAAACGTATGTATATTCTTGTCAACCTGTCATAGATTGATGTAGCTGTTCTTTTGTTTCGTTTCCATGGTGATGAATTAGTTAAAAAGAAAAACTAAACTTTTACTGCTCGTTGCTATAGGAGATGAGCGACAAAAATTTTGTCGCTTGTTGCTATTGGAAACGAGCGATAAAATAAAATTCCTCAGAAAACATCAACTTTGCGTTGATAAATCCAAGCACCAAAAACAAGTTTCTATAGCAGTGGGTGCTCCACGGATCCAGTATATGCTGCCAACTTCATACTCGTCAATAAACATAGATGCACAATATACTACAATTGGTTATAACAATATTCAATGCTTACATACATATCATCACGATATATCTAACAAAAATGTAGGTGTCATTCATAAAATATGCAACATTCTATACTTATTGCAGAAAAACTTTAAATTAACATACCCACAGTTCGTATTCTATAAATGAAAAAGAAACAAATTAAAATTACGAGTACAATTTATGCACATAAAGAAATAAGTAGTGTTTTCGAATAATATTTCCACACATAGTAAGCAGGTACGAAGTGCTGATATTTTAAGGAATCTGGCTGCGCGAACATCAACAACACTACAACATCGTCAGTAGATGGTAGAAGATATTCTTCTTCCTCGTCATAAAACGTAATGTTTTGTTTCCCTATAGAGCACTCCCTCCCCTTCGCAGCATCTGGTGAAGTATTCATTATAAAACGTAATATCCGCGGGTTCCAGATCGCCTCACCCCATCTCGCTTCTTCTTCCTTCAAGTCCATCGCGCTTTCTTCGTCCGCCCGCTTTTTTCCGCCATATTGCAACGCCGCCGCGACCGGCGGATTTTAATAATGGCTTCTTAATTAAGTTAGAGATGTTTTTAATTGCGGCATAACGCGGGCCCTCGTTATTCTTTAAGCTCGCGGACGGCGCAACTTTCATTAGAACCGACACCTCGTTTTACACAAAGTAGAATTTTTTTCTCAGGTTTTTGGATTCGTTTTCGTTCTCCTGCAGATTACTGACTTCGTACGATATTAGATTCGGATTTTTATTTACATATAAGGGATAAGGGTTGGATGGATTCTCGTATGAATTTAATTTGTTCTTATTGAAATTACATCACAGGGTTCTACCCTTCGAATATTATACGAGGGTTTATTTAAATTTTTGTAGAAATTCTGTTCTCTCGCTACATTTCAAGCTGGCGGATTAAAGAAGAAATAAATATGAAAAGAAAAAACAAAACAAATGTAGATTTTTTGAATACGACGATTACGTATTTTGACAGCATGCTACAGATATGAATGTTATCTTTCCGATTTACTTTGCCAAGTATATAATTATTTTTCGATCGGACGAAAACTGACTCCTTTCCGGTGTGTTTTCGAATAGTAAAGTGCATTAATTCGTTATTTTACTGTCGTTGCTAGGTTACGGTAAATAACAGTACGGGAATATATTTTCCGGACACTGGACAAGTCTCATACATGTTCAGTTGGTTTTATTTGTATAAAAAAGTAGAGTGGTGCCCACACCAGATTTTGTTTGCTTCTTTTGACAAAAGTGAATTATATGTTTAATAAACTAATTTTAGTTGCTATGGGAACAAACAAATAACAGAAACTGTAATTATTAATCAATCAATACAGATTCACATACCGATAGAAAAATTTGAAACTCACGGAATATCCTCACTTAAAATTGTAATATTTTTTTATTACATTTCTTTATAATATAAGCGCTAAGAAACCCATTGTAGTAGAGCGCATCGTCAGATCTCTAATATTTTTCGAGATACGTCGATTTTTGGTATTTTTCGAAGTGCAACTTTAAGAGCCTGTAATTCAAAAACTACACGAGATATCTAAAAATTCTCATCAGTTTAGCGTTTCTGGTGCCTTATATAACAAATTAGCATTTTTTTAAAATTTTGAATTTTTTTTGTATTTTTGTTCAAAATTTCGATCGGCGATAACTCGACAAATATTGAAGATACAGATTTGCAGTGTTCACCAATCGATTCAGCTCATCGAAATACATAAGTATGCAAAGTTTCATAAAAATCGCTTTACGGGATGGAAAGTTAGAGCAAAAAGCCTGAAAATGGCGTTTTTTGTCCTGAAAGTCAAGGGGTACCCCTTGACGTTTGGCGTGAATTTTGCCATTTTCCGATTTTTTGCTCTAACATTTCAACCGGTTGTCCGAATTTTCTGAAATTTTCAGGGTTTATGTATTTCGTCGAGCTGAATCGATTGGTGAACACTGCAAGTCTGTATCTTTCATATTTGTCGAGATATCTCCAATCGAAATTTTGAAAAAAATTCAAAAAAATTTCAAAATTTTCAAAATTTGCTAATTTATTACAAATGGCACGAAAAATACAAAACTGGAGATATTTTTCGATATCTTGTATAGATTTCGAGTTACAGCCACTCAAAGTTGCTCTTCGGAAAGTATAAAAAATCATCATATCTCGATAAATATTAGAGATATGACGATGCGCTCTGCTGGAATGGGTTTCCTGGCGCGAATATTATAAAGAAATGTAATAAAAAAAAATTACAATTTTAAGTCATATTTGGGGAAATTTCCGTATTTTGAAAAATATTCCAAATCGCCATATTTCGATAAATATAAGACATATTACGATGCGTACTACAGCAATGCATTAAGTCATGTTTAAATTATACATAAGTAATAAATTTCAAGTTAAGTTTGGAGGAGTATTTAATTTATTTTCTAGTAAACAATTTACTAGAACTAACCTTTTGATACTTTAAATAATTTTCTTAATTTAATTAATTAAATCTGCCTAACCCATTAATGCCCAGAATTTGTAATTATGTGTAAAATATTTTATCTACGCCCGTGAGTTAAATGTCACTTATCCCACTCATTTTTCTTTCTTTCTTGTTTATAATAATAAATCACTACCTACTGTTGTTATCAATGTAAAAAAAAAAATGATAATAAAATGAAATATTTGTACCTAACCTAACGTTTAGTTCACCAGTAGTTAACGTATCTTAAATTTGGATGCCCAATAGACAGTGTCCACTTGTCCAGAGTACAAAGTGTGCACTTTTATCTACCAATAAAAGTACTATAGTACTACACTCATTCCAAAACCAAAGCAAACAATGGAGGGTGCGTGGAAAAGCCATTTATAATGTATTCCATTAGAAATGAAAATAACTTCCTGGCTTTGATTTAGTAGTTAGTTGCCAAACTACTCTAGATTACCTAAGCTAAAGCGATGAGTTTCGAAAACTCATTAAAGTACGTGGTTGGTATAAAACAGCCGGTGTGACACGCACACAGCACACTTTAATTTCCTTTAGGAGCGGCGTGTACCCTGTGAGCGACTCAAAGACGAGATCAAAGCCGCGAAGAACCAACGAGCTACCACGGCCTGGGAATCGGGATAGTTGATGCTTGATGCTTTCACTAATGCGCGTACCTTGATCCCGCTAGGAATCAACACATTGCTAGTTCGAATCTAACAGATTTTACGAAAGGTTATACAAGAAACACACTATCCCTTGCTTGTCACTCTTAAACAAGCATATGTCTTCTTGGTTACGTGCTTCGATATTTTATATGAAGAAAAACAATAGAGTTTTAGATCGAATTACAAACAGTGCTGTTTATGTTTGGTGCAAAATTATCAGGACTACTTTATTACATGTCAATTTTACGAATTAATCTTTCTACTCACATGAGTTTGCCCGTTTAAAATTTTCGTTTAAATGTTTTACAAAAGTTGTAAGATAAGTATAATACGGTTTATCTTACATTTAATAAATTGAACAATTATTCATTTCTAATATTTTTTGTGTGGTTTAACGTAAATTTGCGCTGTCTAATATTTCACCATCTTTATTTAAAGTGGGATGAGATTTTGAAATAATATATAATGACACTTAATGACACTTAAAACTAACCAGCGCCATTAATATTTTCGATATATTTAGCAAACTCCAGGATAGTGTGAACTTGGCACCAAGAAAATTGAACGCATATATCTCAAAGGGGGATGAGATTTTGACATAATTCATTATGGAACTAAGAAGCACTAACGAAGCACTAACCAACGAAATTATTATTTTCAATTTATTTGACAAACTCCGGGATAGCGTGAACTTGACAGAAAAAGAATCAAAATTTAATTATGACGCCATATGAATGACTGCTATAAAATTATTGAAGACACTAAAGAGCACTAACAAAGCACTAACAGTTGGCATATTTTTCGTCGTTAGTGCATCACATCTATTTGCCAACTTCACGCACCTTTGATAGTCTTCCCGGAAGACAGAATCCCAAATTTCCTACAATCTGTGTCGAAATTCTTTAATTGTCTCTGAGGTTTTTTTTTATTCGGTTCTATTCACTTTCGATTGGGAATAAATTAAGGCTGCTAGAAAGCATTTCAGCAGGATGATTTCACAATTCTTTTTCATTAGGATCTATAAAGTTTTGATTGGGGATAAATCGTGGCTGCTAGAAGGCCCTTCTAACAACTAAACATTAATATTATTATAATGCCTGTTAAAAAATATGATACCATACAATCCACTCGTGTTTTGATATTTATTTAAACTTTTATAAAACATTAAATGAAAAATTTTATACTGGCATCTCATGTGAATTGGGGCTCGTATGTAAAAATGTCTTCGTCCATGATAACTGAAAATTTAGTAATGATGTGTTTTGAATACTTCAGTTAAAAGTTCCTTGGGCACCTCCACCAGAAATCATCATACTTTAAGCGTAATACGATGAAGTTTATATTTTCAAGCGACATTAAAAAGTTTTCTCTTTCGCACAATGACATAAGTATAAGATAGATCAATCGATAAAAAGAATATGCGGTACTTTTTTTTTTTAATTTTCAAAAATATTTGGGCGTACCCCTTGCACATTGCTGCTTTACCACATTACAGCATGTTTTGCAATAGGCGAATTAGCTAACAAATGTCATTTTAAAATCACTTGAAAAGAAAAACTTCTTTCCATAATGCAGGCTTTAATGATGTGTATTAATGAATATAAAATTCGATTGGCTACTTGATACAATTCTGGTTAAAGTTTGAGAAATGTTTACGACATGTTTGCTATTTATTTATTATGATGACATTCATTTAACATTGACAATCTATGTTTTCTTTTATCTGAAACACATTGCGGTTAGTAAAACATTAATGGCAGAAATATAAATGTTGCATCTTAGCTGTGAAACTCACGATATAAATAATTTTACGTCATAACATAAACAGATAGGTATAAGTTATTTAATTATCATTAGGTTGTTACAGTGTCTATCTAGATTTTTGTTTTACTGTAATGAAGTTCATAGTTAGAACATGATGTTATGATTGATATTAACATCTGTAGTTGTCCATGAATTCTCGCAATAGTCGTTTAGAATCCCCAGATTTGCGCATTTTGCATTTTCATTGCATGAACGGTGTGGGCCGCGCAATAAATTCGAGTAATCTTAACAACATTCCGGCGGAATCTTTTACGAGTATTCCGCGATTGTAAACAGAGTAAAAACTATGAAACAAAAAGTGTAACAAACGGGCGATATATCCCAGCAACAAATTCCGGCAGAGTCTCTGGCGTTGCGCGCAAACACATTACAGCGGCAATGTCTTGTGCTAATTGCAGGCTTAGCGTGAGTCTCCGCTGCTAGCAGAAGCAATAATGCGTATTGCTAGTGTCGCGCGACTTGGAGCTAATAAAAGTGCCAGCGCAAAGCCGTACACAAGCACTTAATGCCAATGAAACGAAGATAAGACAATCCCATTACCTGCGCGGCCGATGTTTACACAAACCCGAGATCCGGCCGGGATTGCAGAGCGCTGCAGCGACGTACTGACGCTGCTGTTGCCGGCTGAGCCATTTGGAAAATTACTACCCGCGGACTTTTTCCCGGAATGGAAATTTATTTCATGATAATAACTTTACTGTGATAGATTTATCATTTTCAAATGCTAACAATGCTCTTAGCGTAATTTTAATTCTACCTAACTCCCAGTAGCTTTGCAAATTAAAACATTGCTAATTCTATAATGAAATTACTTTTAACGGATTTAACGGCAATTAGAAGTGAGTTAAAAGATAAAAAAACTCATACTCGTTATTAATTTTATTTAGTCCAGTATTTCGTAAAACAATTTTGTTGATTTATCAGGGAAACTGAACATGTACAATAGTATATTGTGTTATTATAGTAGTAAATGTGACGAGCGAAACGAAGCACCCAAAAACACATTTACTCCGAATAATACATACTATTTTTTCTTCAAACATAGAAAATAGAATATAAATCATTTAAAAAATGTTCAAAACTTCAAAAAATATTCTTTCTTATCCAGTATTTCTAGCTGCCATAGAATATGCTGTTTTGTTATTTTTGTTTATTTATTTTATTTGTAAATGTCAAATTATTGAATTATAACCTGACTATTTTTCATAATATTTTACTTGTCCGCCGCCGGAGTAGAAGTGTTGCTAAGGAGATACTTCTGCTTGTTGAATACAAATACATAACAATGTACTTTTATGAAGTTTTAAGAATAAAATATTTAGATTATAAAATTGGCGCCAATTGTGCTTTTTTCGTTAACTGTCATTGGATTTTGCACATGGTTAGCAAGAATTTCTCAAAAAATAATTATGATATTAGTTTTTGGATTTCACTGTGATGTACAGTTTTATTCTTTTCATTTTATCAAAAAATAAATTAACAACATTTATAGTTAAAACTATTTGTAAGTAATTTATAAAAAATTTTGGAATATTTATATAACCTAAAAATTTTTGTACAATGTTACATACCCTGATGAAACAACAATCATTTAATAAGTCAGGGTTACTTCTTTTCAATATGTTACTAATTCTGTATTCCCGAAATAAATTATAGAATTGTAAGGACAAGAACAATTTAATATGTTAAATCTAACCCATAAGCATTTATTTACGTATTTCGGTAACTAAATTATCATAATCACTAGAAGGCAAAAGAATCAAATCAAGATTAATTTAATTTGTACTATATTCCCAGTTAACCTAGAGTCACAGGCACACAATAATTTTTATTTAATATGTGTATTTTTTATTTAAAAGAATCATAATGGCTTCTTTTCCGAAGTATATCCTTCCGTTTCTATCACGCACCTAGTGATATATGCCCCCATGTTGTCCACCTATCATCCATCTTCTATTCTCGTTGTACTTCCGGTGGCAACTCGCACCGGAAGTGGCACAAAACCCAGCAGGTCCGGTCCAGCGCATGAAGACACACAAACAAACCACACACGCAACAAGACTTTCATATACTCGTACCAATCGTTTATCATTTACCTCCTACCATGCAGGACAATATAACGTGTACTGTAGGACACAGGACACAACTAGGGTGGTAATGAATGTGTGCAAAGAAAAGGATAGCCTTCCTTTCCTATTGTAGGGAACGTAGAGCAGGAGCAGGAGTTCATTCATTGCAGGAATGATTCATTCGCGTTTGAATAATAGGGCTAACTCTGCTAGGTATATACTCTTTGAGCAGTATCGTGACTTAAAACATCATATTTGTTTAAGTCAGTGAATTGATAACAAGAATAGCGATTTCAGTCTCCTTTCAATTTCTGTATTGTAACAAAAACGTAATAATGGTAGTTCGTATTTATTTGTTACCTTGCGTTGTTCAAATTACTGCATTATCTATGTTTATGTTATTATGTGCTAGTTTCATTAATTTATAATACTATATAACTATTACTATGTAGTATGTACAAATATTTAATTTATTTCGCTGCATTCTCTTCATCCAATCTGTTTCTGGATTTTCGTAGTGTTGGATCTGTTGTGTAGATTTATATTTTTTAAGCCTTCTTTACATTTTTTTAAGTGATTTATTGTCTCAAAGTTTCTCCTACATATTCGGCATTGTTTGTCTGTTCTAGTGATTATTTCTTTTTTCTTCGTTGCATTTTCTAAATTTTGCAATTATTTTCAAATTTTTATTTACATTTATAAATATAAATAGGAATTTTCATCCTGGATTTTTAATTTATTTATATATATTTTCTCTTTTTAACTTTCTTCCTTTATTTTCTGACCTAGATTTCTACGTTTTTCTGTATCCATCGTTGAATGACCGTTTCATTCGTAAAATTTTGTCCTTTATACTTTACATTGATTCTTTTTCTGCATTCTCTCTTCTTTTCTTGATATTTCTAACCAACAATCATATGCGAGATTTTCCGGTCTTTGTCTAATCCAAGCATCCATCTAATATATTTTGATTGGATTCTTTGTATTTTGTCTTATTCTCTCCAACCAAAAATTTCAGCTCCATGCATTATAAATAAGACTAAATAATAGTTATGTCATATAGTTGTGGAATAATCAGTACTTTATTATATTAGTATTACTCCAAATCTTATTGGCTAAACCGTAGTAGTTGATAGATGATACTGAAGTTGGCTACCAATGTGACCACTTAAAGTCCTATTCATATGAGATGGTAAGGAGTAAATGAACATTGCCAAAAACAGGTTTTACTTTTGGTTCGGTTATATTTTAGTTTTATTTTGTTCGATATATTCGAAGCCGGTTTCAGTATCCTCGGTCAACTACGGTTTCACCCTGTTTTTGACTAATATAATATGAGGTTAGATTTACACGTCAAACAATGATATGAAGTTAGTAACCCTTGTGTGTAGTGTTTCCAACTGCTTGTAATACCATCCAAGAAATTTACTTTATTTATTTGTTGATAAATATAAATTTTAGTGGATATTTGAAATATGAAGGAACTTCATCAATAAGGACTAAGGAGTAAAAGTATGAAGGTTGTTCAACGAGCAATATTAAAAATAAGTAGGAATCTAGGAATCTATGAATCTGAGACGATTATAAACGTGTTGATGTTAGTTGTGAGAGTGGATGGTTCGATGGCGAGTATCAAGTGTACGGAGCACAACTCTCGGATCAACTAGCATGCAAATGTTATGTAAATATCAGCACACGAGCTATGAGGGAGCAAGGGCACGCGTCCTAGACATCAACACCGACATTACACATCTGTGATCTGTGCTTTCTCCAACTTGGACAAATGTTTGTAGTGTATACAAACCAACAAACCAGCGGCCAGCAAAATACGAACTTGCAGCGAAATCACTCCTGTTCCGTGTATGTCATTTCCTTACGCTGTATCTTTTGTCATCCTGTACGCCTAGATTATTATTTTTATTCGAGGTACCTACGGTATTGACTGTAAACGACAGCGTGGCGCTCTCTTTATTATTACTGTTTATTGTCGATTTCTTCAAACAACAATCGACTCACCCCATCTCCACTGAATTATTTAGCTAGCCGCCTCCACCAAGGAGCAACTTGTTACGTTATTCTTAACCATCACGATTTTGAACGTAATGAACAATAATTCACAGTTTATTTAAAAACGGGTGTCTGCAGGGTCCAAAGTATTGGGTGATCTGGGTACATTTGCTCGAAACGTGAATGTATCTAAAGATGCTCGATTGAGTGTTTATAATAGTGTGTTAGTTCCTACATTTATGTAAGGTTCTGTATGTTGGGTATGGATGAAGAAGCATGAACGACGTATAACTGTTGTAGAAATGAGATATTTGAGAGGAGTGTGTGTGGGTATACGTGACGTGATTGAGTTAGAGATTGAGAAGAATGTTATTAAGAAAGTGGGGGTGAATCAGTTGAGATGGTTTGTACATCATTTAAGAAGTTTTTATATTTATCAAAAGCCTTACTAAGGAGGTATTTTTTAATGGTTAACTTAAATTTTATAAATGGCAGAGATGTTTTTTATTTCTAGTATTAAGATAATATATATCAACATGCTGCTTGAATTTAACAATATTTTTTTAATGTACCATATATTTTCTAGGATAAATTGTCCCCAGAATGTTGATTCCATAATTAATAAATAATTGTTTAAAATGACAATAATTAAATGGAGGACTTTGACATGAAAACATTATTGCTTATCTTATGATGACTCCAAAAAAGTGTGCCGTAAACCATATTAGAATGAAAAAGATATTATTGATGATTTGTTGCATTAACGAATAATTCCGAATGTGAAGAATAGACGAGCATATATGAATGTGGAAGAGGTGAATGTGGTGTGTCAGAATAGGAATGTTTGAAGGAGATTGATTGTTGATTGACTGTGTTTCTGGGTGTGTACTACCCCACTGAGTGGGATACAGCGTGACATTATGTATATATGTATTTATTTTAAAATCTCCACCCAACAAGAAGTAATTTCTAATTGTAGTACAGCAGTTGTTCTTACGTGAAGAAAGATTAAAAGAATTAAAGGTTGTTTCAACAATGCTAAATAATTAAAGTTTCCTCGAGTACAAAGATAAAACTCCGCAGTTCGGTTAAAGTATTTGCAGCGGTGGTCTCGACCAGAGCCCATCACTTGCTCGCGCTCGGCTCTCGACTCTCGAGATGGGAGAAATCTGCATGTCTTTGAGCGCAGCGCAGCGCGGCGTGGCGCTACCCTTTGCTTTTTACGGCGGCGTAATTGAACGAACCCGCTGGGAGAAGCCGAAATTAACACTTGGACTGTCTGCGCTGCCGCGAGACTTGCGGCTCTACTCTCTGATTGCGAGGTTTTAATATTCCTCTCTCCGCGTTTACAAGAGATTCCCTGCAAATTGGATGACGGTATACCAAGCAATTCAGAGTTCGATAACTCCTGCGATCGAAAAGCCGAAGGAAAGCAAGCTCAACAATAATAATCAGATAATGAGGATTGTTTAATTGTTTTATCTTCATATTTTTGATAATATTTAATATCTATTCAGACATGACCACATAGAGGACACAAGGGAGCCAGGTAACAGTTACATATAGTAGAAGTACTTTAAGAGACTAGATACATTCGAAAAACGGAACGAAAACAAACTTAGCTATTCCGCGAAATTAATAATCAGACCATGAAGATTGTCTACTTCTTTTATCTTTCGCATTTATTATAATATTTAAGATCTGTTCAGACATGGCCACATAGAAAACACAGTGGAGCCAGGTAACAGTTACAGAAAGAAGAATTACTTTGTCTAATTGTTTTATCTTCGTATTTTTATAATATTTAACATCTGTTCTGACAATATAATGTATAATGGTCTGCTTTAGTGTTCAATAATAAAAGAATAATTAAACAATTTTAAAAGTAAATTATTGTATAGCCATACAAATACAAAATGCGCTGGGGTTTGTAGAGAATTTAAAAGTACAGTATCTCAGTGCTGTTAGCTCGCTGTAAGTGTGTCTACGTCCACGCGACTTCAAAGTCCGCCTCGATACAGTGGGTGCTCGCGCTCGGGACGGAACCGAGAATACCTCTATAAAAACAGCCCCATCTCAGCGAGCCCGTTGAATATTCAACAACTAAATATTTGCAGGCTCTTCTTTGTGAGCCCCTGATTTTAGAAGGATCATCGTGCGTTCGAGTTCGGCCTTCCTGAACCTTACCCTTCTCTTCGCTCCCCTCTGTAACAATCTCTTCACTTCACTTTGTCGTATTTACCTCCCGATATAGCGAGGCATCACTGCACACGCGGACACTAAAGTGTTATCCCTAACAAAAAATATTGCAGTATGAATAATACCACTTTACACTTAGCGTCCACTATGCTGTTCCACATAGAATGGTTATTTTTATAATACCGTAATTACCAATAACTAGGTCGTCTTGGTTTCAACAAAAAAAAAGGAGACAATGATCACACCCAATTTTGTTTTGTTGACATTTCTAACAATATTTTTCTATAATAATTACAGGAAACGATATTGTGAATAAAATCTTAAACATAAACATAACATAACATAACAATACTCTAAAGTTTCATTACCTGATTCAGTCCGGTAAACATGCAAATGTGATACAGTATGAAATACTCGTAAACGTAAATATTGTGTCTTAACTGAAATTTATGATATATTGGATTTTGGAAGGCCTGTCGTCAAATTATCTTATTTGCTAAATAAATTTATCGAAGGTATGCCATAAGAGGTTTAGGTTTCATCAGATAAAATGTATTTACAAAAATGTAGAAAACGATAATTTGAAGACTGTAGTTAATTTGTAATCCATTTCCAAATAGTTCTCTTTCTTAAATCATAATGACTTTTGGATTAAGTTCTGTAAACTTTATATAATTCATCAGGAAAACAAACACATGAAGAATTATGTAGAATAATTTGAAACTTAATCCAATAGAATATTTAACAACTATAATAGTGTTACAATTAGGCATTTTAACTTCTCCTATTTCTCGTTCACAAAGTCAATAAAAATAAAAATGTACCTTTTCCTGTAATATTAATAAAACAAAGTGCTTTACAGTTTGACTATTTGTGTTATTACTTCAATAAAAATAACTAATTGCAATAATTTTACTTGAGCTCCAAGTTGACTGACAATTTTACAAATAATAAATTCCCCAAAAACAATTGTGCAAAATTCCATTTTGTAGCAGTGTTCTTTAGAAAAACAAAATTTCCTTCGAGTAGGAATAGGAAAAAGTCTGTTCCTTGTATACCTGAAGTAAAATTGACATCATACATATCTAAGTTACTTCCATTCTACATCAGTTTTCTATTATTTATATTTCATTTCAATTTCTACTAAAAGAAATTTTCTTAAGCTACAGATACCCGTTGATCATCTAAAGAAATCACTGTAATTATCTTCGGATTTGGCAATGAATCCTATAATTGAACCTTTAACAGACAGCATTAACTCCTGATAGTATCCCTCCTTCTTGTACATCTTTCTGAGAAATGACACCGGGTTGTAATCTCGTACAATTTGCGTGTCCGTGTCGTGTTGGTCGCGCGGTGCGTGCGAGCGTGTGGATATGTTGGTTCTCGAGTGATCTGCATTGCAAATGGGCCGTGTGAAGCAGCTCCACGTGCTCTAGTTCTGGTAGACTTCGGGGATCACTCACTCAGTGCTAGTGTACGACACCCACCGATGTTTCACTATCTGTTAACGGGAGGCAAACTCCAGCTGCAGCTTCAGTGAAAGGACGATTTGTGATGGAATCATACTGATATAATAGTTTAGGAAGAATTCGATTTATTGTTTTACTTGTTTCTCACTTGTAAACGCCATTTAACCAAGCCCGCTATTGCCTTTGAAAATTAATCTTAACAAGTTACTAACTGGTAAAATTTACAGCTGGATTGTAAAAATTTTGCAAGTTAATTAAGCAAGGTAAACAATGCACCTTGCCATAGTAATACTTACAAAAATAATGAGAAATCATTTCAAATAATTTGGTTATAATGTTTACCGGTTTCAGGAGATTAAACTTATGAGTACACGCACAAAAGTAGGCAGGGTAAGTATGTCATAACTCTATGCTGTAGAGTAATATTTCCTTACTGATCTGTCAAAATAATCAAGAAAATGAAAAGAAAACACAATACTATAACGCTATTTATTAATACATACGGAATTAAGCTGTTCAGAGCTTCACCTGCTACGTTCCAAATATTTTCAGGCAATTCAGCATCGCTAAAATCCACTTTTTATCTAAGCATGGAGAACACTTTTTATCTAACCATGGAGAACATATTTGACGTTTAAGTAAAAATTTTGAATATGATACAAAAGAAGTGTAACCATGGTGTCAAATAAAAACAAACTGACTTACTTAATCACTTTCTAAAATTATGACACACGTTTTTTAAAAAAAAGAATTTCAAAAAATAATAATTATTAATGACATTAACGTCTACATATTCTGAAACCGGTAAACTATTGAACAAACCACGGATGATGAGTCATAACAAGCTTTAGATGTCTTAAAATCCTCGCTCTACGAGCTCGGATTTCAAACTGACATCTGCGGCTGATATGATACTCATAACATCGCTAGGAATGTTAATAGCTATTTCATTTTTATTTTGATTTACAAATGAGTAACAAGTAAAATGTTTTTACCTTAAAAAGTATAGGGAAATAAAATCCTATAATCTTATTTCCTGATCCTTACATTTTTCTCCATCTTTTACATATCTTTCATTCGGTTATCTGGTATTTGTGTTCTATTTAGAAATGCAAACCAAGTGTTATGATATGATAATTTAACTTATACTTATGTCTGACAAAGAAATGTTAGCAACAAAACCTGGGCAATGATAATTTTGATCATGCAGCTTCAAAATTTGTAGAGGCCTCAAAATGCGAGTTTAAAACAAGATTTGTGTAATTCCTAATACAATTAAAAGGTGGCTTATCTTAATAATCAAGCCAACGAACTCCAATCTGAGTTTTGCGGCGTACAAATTCAGTTTTTTTTCAGTACGCAATCAGACTGGGCGCTTGTCAAAACAATCTTAATGAACATCCCTTCGCCCCAAACCCCTTGTGTGGCTGCCCTCGCCAGTGACGTCATTAATTTATTCTATTTCTTAATCAATCCGCTGATTTTACTTCCCCTAACCCAGTCGCTTCTTTCACCCTCTGTCAATCAGATTGCGGAATTACTAACAACATTTTTACTCGCCGACAAAGAAATTTATTTCGTGTCCTCGAAGAAATGAAAACAAATGAGCTTGGCAGAGGAGAGGTCTACCTTCTGAAATTTAAAACTATGAAAATAAATGAATTAAATCTTCTCTTCTGAATTCTCGTAAGAACGTTGTTGTAAGCAAATGATATTTGCGAATTTCGTAGCAGATAGCAAAATGCTCTGCTGAAGAGTCAATGGAAAAGATAAACTAATTAAAGAATTACGCAGTTTTTATTTAATCAAGCTGAGCTCTGAAAGTTTTTTCCTGTACTTCATTAAGAGATAAAAACCAATTTCTTTTCTTTCTGTTGGCCAATTTGAATCCTGCAAGACAGCTTTCTTTTCTTTGCGGTTAATTTATTCCAAGTGCTCAGTTGGCTCTGTCTGTGTGTTGTTTATTTTTCATTTTGTACTTAGCGTTGGCAAGACTGCTTTTGGTCGTTGTTGAATGCAAATGATTAAATTTTATTCTTTTGCCACGCGGCTTCAAACAACGACACATTCTTACAATTTTTCTCTGCACTAAAACAAAATATATAATAATTATTATTCCTGCCGATCTCAGCGGCATATTGGTTATGTCACAAGCCTAACACACCTGAGGTCGTGAGTTCATATCCCACTGAAAAGCAACGTCATTTGTTTTGTTCACATAATTCATAATCATCCACTCAGGAAGCGGCACATGATCACTAGTTAGTCCGTTTACCAACTTCATAAAAAAATATTCCTGCCAATCTCGATGGCGTACTAGCTGTCACTAACATTGTACACCAGAGGTCGTAGGTTCGAGTCCTACTAAAGAGCATGATCATTTGTGTTGTTTACATAAATTCATAATTATCCACTCATGAGGCGGTATATGACCAAAGTAGTTAGTCCATTTACCATCTTCGTAAAGAAATTCCAAATTGCAATACAGACATTTTTAATTTATATTGGTTACCGAATCATTCGAACTGAAAGAAGAAAATCTAGATTTTTTTATTACAAAGATGGAAAATGAACTAACTGTTTTAGTCATATCGACATAGAAGATTTATCACCACTTTAAAAATGAAAAATGAAAAATTAGCAAACTATACGGTAAGCTGATGATATAACATGCATTTTTTGAAAATTTACTGTTTTGTAATAGTTATTTATATTACAAGCAAGGTAAAATAATTTTTACTGCTGAATGGAGGAAATGAGCGGCGTACCTGTCACCTTCTTGAAGTAGTAAAAACAGTTACCTTGCGTGTATAGTACATCATTTTATTTATTACTCATTTGTAAATCATATTAAAATTATAACCAAGTCCTGTCAGTTACACACAACTGTTCTGTCAAACATTATTTGAAATAATTTCGAATAAGCCATGTAAGCATTACTGTAGCAACGTGCATTGTTTATCTTGTTTACTAATTGTAAAATTTTTACAATGCAACTGCCAATTAGTAACTTGTAAAGATTCATTTTCAAAGGCAATAGAGGGCTTGGACAAATGGTGTTTACAAGTGAGTAACAAGTAAATACTGCATTTAAATAATAGTTTTTAGTTTCTTAATTATTATGTCATTTTCAGTAAATGCATCTTATATCCTCAGCTTATCGAATAGTTCTGTAAATATTCCTGTACTTTTTATGTAGTGGGCGCTGTTTCTATTTTTACTATGTTTGACATCTTCAGTTAAAATTTGTAAATGCTTGACAAACTTTTCAGTAATTGGATGAGATTTAAAACAATTTAGGTAAACTTCTGGCCTTTACAATCTGATTATGTTATTATGAATATTGTTTTGCGTTGTGTTCACACAATCCCGATGAAAACAGGTTTAGCGCTTGACAATCCATAGTTAAAGCATTCTCAACATCTCAATTCATCTCGGAGTTCTCAATTATATGCAAACAAAATCACACAAACTAAACGAATCTCAGATTCCGCAGATAAACGCTTGAAACCGCACTCGCGGTCCGCTAGCATTTGTTAACGGGAAACCGAAGTTTTCCAGTTACCCTTATTAGGCGGCTGTGGCATGAAAACAAAACACAATCGGAACCAAATTGGTAGAAAATTGATAATCACCATGCACCGGCGGGACAATGAGAGCGAGAGGGTGAAACGCATGGGGGATGGTGTGAGCGGGAGCAGGATAGCAGGAGAGTTATTAAAATGTAAATGTGGACAAGTTTGTGTGGCAGGAATAAAACTAGATTGGGAGATGTTTTGTAGGCGCGCGGGGGCAGCGGGGGCGGCAGGGTGCATGGGGTTTAGTACAAATAATCAGTCAACGTGTGTGTATTGTTAATTAAAGGCATTTGTGGGATGTACATTCAACCGCAAAATTATTTTACAATGAAGGGGCACCTCTCTGATTTTACTATCGATTTTTGATATTTCTGCTGAACCTTTCAAACTAAATTTCCTTCAGGAATATTTACAACTGTTATCAAAACATACCAAAAGAATTTCCATTCATAGAAAATGATATTTTTCTACGACCAGCTCTTTTTATTTCAACGGAAGATTAGAACACTTCCTACGAGATTACAATTTTCTAATATTATTTTATAAAAAAAATACTTGAAATCAAACTGGTAGGTAATTTTTTTTTTGTCGATCGAACGAAAACTGACTCCTTTCCGGAGTGTTTTAGAACCGTAAAGTGCATTAATCCGGTAATTTAGTGTGATTGCTAGGTTACGATAAATAACAGTACGGGAATATCTTTTCCGGACACTGGCAAAGTATTCCTGTACGATTTAGCTTTTCAAATAAATTTGACGCTTGTGAAAATAAATAAACAAACCCTGGATATGCTATACTCAGATTTTTTTATCAAAACAACGCAATATTTTTGTCTTGTTGGTTGTTTGACGTTTATAAATGAAATATGAAATAACCAAATATTGAACATAAACCCATCGAAAAAAAAAGTATGTGTACCACACAGGAAAAGTAAACTTCCCTGACTCCTGAGGTTGCAGGACGAGCCGTAGGGAATATATCACTTTTCCTACTAGATACACAATATACTATCTTTGTTAGTATTGTCGTTGAAATTTATTTAAATGACAATTAACTAAACGGCAAAGAAAGTGCAAAATGGTTAATACTTTCAGTACCAAGGAATATGTAGACGTGGTTAGGGTTTATAGAATAAGTTTCATTAATTGAGAAAAAATCTATAATTATTTTTTGTTGGATGCATAATTTAAAATTAAAATAACAGCAAATTATCAGCTTTGGAAACGAGAAAAATAATGATTCTTTCAAATTATTTTCAGCAGTTTTCAGGACGTTAATTAAATAGAATATTTATTTGCTGTAATTTATTGGTTATTGAGTTTTTATCAAAAGTGATTAATTAATCACCCGGTATATTTCGCCCTACCTGTATTTTTATTATTTTGAATATACTAAATAAATATTAGTATTTGTAGTTTGTCTATAAAGGCGAATTAAATAGCCATTAATCGAGCAAGGGCTGTCCAAAAAACCGCGCTGAAAACTGAAAATAGCTCTGAAGGGGTTAATTACAGCGTGGGGTATAGTGCACGTACAGGTCGCATTAGCAGCGCACCTAGCGGCAAGTGCACGAACCAGTCTGCACACACACCATCACACACACGTAACATCCGTTTTACAAATGAAGTCAATATGTGGGTCTGCTATTATTCATTTTGAGTGTTCCGTAGCGCGATAGGAAGGAAATGTAAAGTGGCCGCAGCACCGGAAGTGGCTGAAAGAATGCCGAGCTGTTATCGGGCGCTGCTTCCGCTCGCCCGTTCCGGTGTTCCGGAAACCGGAGTGTTTGCATGCGAGCCCTGAACGTGACTTATAGGCCACCGCCACGCTGGAGGAGCGCTAATATAAGCGGGGAGGGACTACACCTTCGGTTGTTCATTTGTTATGTTTTTCAACTATTCTTCTGCTGTTGTTTTGAGGAAAAAATGACAATTGTTACTTGTGTTGAAATGCCGGATTTGTTTGGATTATGCAAAGTAGGGAATTTTAATTTGATGACTGTTAATCTCTTTTAAAATGTGTACAGTATACCGTGTGCGCTGCGCGATTTTTATCTTTATGGCATACGTTTATTAGCATTTCGTAAAGTGAAGCAGGAATTAAGATGTCTTGATTTATTTTAAATGTCGTGATAGCTTGAAACTGTAATTTTACTATTACGTCCCAGCCGATAAGGTAAACATTTTAATCTCAAAAAATTACAATGCTTTTATTTGTTTTTTATTATTATTATTATTTTAGCGGTCTCAACTGCTGAGTTTATATACAGCCTCGGTACCTCGTTTTCGGTGGTGTGACAACGGCACGCAGTATTCGCTGGTATAGGTTTTCGCAAAGTGGTTACCCATCCAACTACTGACCGCGGATATTAGTGCTTAACTTGCGTTATCGAGTGAACCGGCCTCAACACTATTTGCCATGGCCGTTGTCAGTAATTTATTTACCAACGATGAAATGCATATGTTGCGAGTAAATTCTGAAATATGGAGAATAATAATAATAGTTGATGTTTTCCGAGGAATTTTACTTTGTCGCTCGTTTCCAATAGCAACAAGCGTCACAATTGCTGTAGGAGACGAGCGACAAAAGTCTGGTTTTTCTTTTTTTTATTAATTCATCACCATGGATACGAAGTAAAAGAACAGCTTCATCAATCTATGACAGAATGGCATTAATGGCATAAATGTGTTTATTTTAATGAAATTAAATCAATATTTTTCTTTTTACAATCAATCAATTGGACAAATATTGTGTATAATTCGAGCGCAAACTATGTATATCGCTCTCTTAAATATTTGTGTTCGAGCGACAAAACATAACATTGCGCTCTAAATATACAAATAGCTGTTTCCGAAGGATGCTTCAAGAAGTTTTGAATTTTGCGCTTGCTTTAGTCAAAGCAAAGTAGATGTTTTCTGAGAAATTTTATTTTGTCGCTCGTGTCCAATAACAACAAGTTAGTTAAATAATTTTATTTGTAATCGTTCCAATAAATATACAAAAATATGTATAATCGTCTTAATAAAATGATTACAAATAAAATAAACCGATTTCCGGCTTTATTCGTAAACGTACATTAGAACGTTGTCTTCGACTATCTATGTGCCTTTCTGCTAGCTATATTTTATAAATTTTAGAAAACAAAGCACATAAATAAAGCTCGGAGTGGAAAGTCCGTAGCCTGCAAATCTTTCAAAACTATCTCAAGCAAGAATGCCCCATAAATCTTAAGAAACCGTCCCGGCAGTAAAATAATTAATTCATCCTAAAACAAAATCCAACAATCCGAAAATAAATTCCATGGGCCATAAAAACGACGCTAAAATTTAAAACGTCATAAATTTTTGCTCGTTCTGAACAATAATCCCAGCGTCAACATCATCTGACTCGCAAATCGCATCGCCTGAGAAAAAACAAAATCCTAGCGCGCGTTGTTTACGATCGTGGC
Organism: Poecilus cupreus; assembly: GCA_963942605.1. Lineage (NCBI taxonomy): Eukaryota > Metazoa > Arthropoda > Insecta > Coleoptera > Carabidae > Poecilus > Poecilus cupreus. The sequence continues at coordinate 6,130,144 of OZ012719.1, forward strand.
GACCGTGGGTGACAGATGACGCGCAGTAAAGTGCTGCTGTAGCGACGCAACGCTAAACTAATAGTAAACGCCGAGCTAAGGTATGGAGATTGAAATATAAAACGCTTTCTGGACGCTCTTTCCAGAATTTATGGTGTGAACTGGAGATTTTATTATCAGCGTAAAATTTTAAAGATGTCGTCAAATGTTTGCAGAATAGATCTCTAAATCTATTCAAGAATAAACGTACTTTATTCCGCAGAAATACAAAATAAAATGCGACAATATATACCATGAATTTAAATGTAATTTTAAAATAATTATCTCAAATATTTCGGATTTATTCAATAAAACATTTATTCAAAAGAAGAAAAATAATATTTGAATAAAATTGAAATGCAAATTTACTGAAGCGCCTAATTGACAATTGTAAATGCAACGAGTTTCATATGTATGCTCACTGTGTTGCATATGCATATGGTAATATTCAAATAAAATTAATTTTAAAATGCAGGAATATTCGTAGAAATAGAAAATACACATTGCGTCTATTAAATCGTTCGAAAAACGTAAATATTCATAAGACACAATATCTCCTCATCAATTCCGATAACCACACAACCGCAGCAAGATCTACGTTCATTTGTCTCAATATTCTAGTGTCAAGTGACAAATACACGATTCCCAAGGCGGCCCCTGTCAATTACTGCTTCGAGATCGTGCTATCAAGCGATATCTTGAGCAGAATCACACAACAGAGGGCGAGAGTACAACGCAGTGGTACTTGAGTAAATCTCGGGGGATGGAATACGATGAGGCGTAGTATCGTTAGTGTTTTAACTTGTTTCGGGGAAATATGGTGGAGGCGCTATTATGATAGCAATCATAAGTTGTTTTTTGTCTGTAATTGATTGGGAAATTTAATGATGGACATAAATATTACATGTTATTCGCTGCATTATTAATGGAACCACAGGAGCGTAATATAATATGCTTTTTATGCTAATTTGTTGGGATTTAAAATATATGAAATCATAAATAAATTACTTTCAATTTCTATTAAAACTTTCAACGCATTTTGTATTTATTTATTTATTAACACTTTTCCGATTCTTTAATCAGTGCTAGCACTCATACCCGGGTCCTTAATAAATATACAGATTAACATACGTTCGTAATTACCGATTTTTTGGACTGGGCGGTCTCTGATAATAGTAGCGATTAGTTATTTTTCAGACACAGTAAAACTTTGAAACGTTAACCGAGTGTTTTTCTTATTTATTATTAATTCAAATGCTTCAACGAGAGCTAACATATGCTTTTTTCAATCTAATTAACAGCTTTATTTTAATAATAATAGTGTATATATATATATTTTTTTTTTTATTATGAAGATGAGAGGCGGACTAACTACTATGGTCATATGCCGCCTCATGAGTAGATGAATATGAATTTATATGAACAACACAAACGACCATGCTCTTCAGTGGGATTCGAACCCACGACCTCTGGCGTACTAGGCTAGCGACATAGCCACTACACCACCGAGATCGGCTAGTGTATATTTATTTAGGTTCTTGTTAGTTACAACAATATATAATATTTAATCACAATAATATTTAAGAGTAACTTTACCAAAAACTGATAGAAATATATAAGAAAAATTAAAACGATAATAAAATACAAATATATGATCCAAAAACAAAAGTATAATACAAACTACAACAAACTATACTTAACATAGAATTTGAACACTTTTAGCCAAAATAGTAGGTAAAGTTAAACTTTACAGATTCTTATGTCAAACTTTAATTACAAACCTAAAAAACAAACATATTATTCTATAATACTATTGGTGAATTTATTTATTATTTACCTTTGACAATAATGTATCTGATTTAATGCAGATCACATGGAGAATATGTCTAAGAACATAAAAAAATTAAAAAAAAATTGTACCTAAATTTGACACTTTGGCAGTACTTTTGTTATCACAGCCATACCCGTCTCAACAGCTAGCTGATGTTTTACAAAAACATAATGCTATTTATTTATGTTTTTAAATATTAATTAAACGATTCCACTTTCGTAATAAAAAAATATACTTCAGTGTCTTGATATACAAATAAATAATTGCGGTGACAATAAATTTAAATTATTGCTTACTAGAATTACACTCTTTAATACATCACTTAGTCTATTTTATTCTACACATATATATTGACTGTATTACCTAGTATTACATTTGAGCATAAGCAAATTCTTTGCCTCGTGGTTCTATCAAAAATATTATTATCATTTACTAAATAAATATTACACTTGTATCTGTAGTTTACGTTTTTTATGAATTTACGTACATTACTTAATTATTTATAATTATTTATTTTTTACAAGTGATAAAACTAAACTAGCACACTCATATGACATAAAATCTCATTGTAGTTAAATATGTTTGTGTTAACAAAGAGTTAAAAGTTTTTCGTAACTTCTGCAGAGATATTTAACGGTAAACAATAATTAGTTTTTCTGTGAAATAAGCAATTTTAAGTCGGCAGTAGGAGCACCTCAGTTTGCAAAAAAATTAAACAAATTACTGTCGGTCCCAATCAATACTCGGGCCGGCTGTATTGGCAAAAAACTCGGGGAAATAAAACCGAATTTGTGGATCCGGGCGCTCGGCGTCGGTGCGCGTCTTGTGAGTGGATGCGTCCGGAGCAATAAGACGCCGAGATAAGAAAGCGTTGGCGGCAGCCCCGCCCCCCTGCGGCGTCGACCAATGGCCGTACGCCGCCGCCCGGAAGGAGCGGTCAGCGCCGCCGCCGCCGCCCAATCGCAGCCGCCCTACCGCTCACTTGTTTTTAAAGATATATAGTTTATAAATAATGTATGTTGGAAAATAACAAAGATGGATTCGCCTCTGGAAGATTTAATGGCTGCGCCCTGGAAAAACTCGGCTGGAAAACTTTTATCTTGATGTGCGAACCGGAGCTGGAGGTGTCATCCATCAACGGTTTTATGTCTTCCCGGTTGTTACGACAGCGTTCGGCCCAATCACATAAATACTTCATGATGAATCGAGGACACCGAATCCTACACACTTACAGGCGCGGATCCAAGGGGGGGGTCATGGGGGTCATGACCCCCCCCTAAGCATGAAGCTTTTTTTTTTATTACGGCCCCAATAGTTAAGATACACAACATAAAGAACTTATTTTTTTTAGGAAATTAAATGGAAAATGTTTTCTAAAAATCTACGATTATAAGATGATTCCTTGTTAATTAAAAACTATAGTCCCCCCGGTACAAAAATAACTCTATGACCCCCCCTCCAATCAAAGTCTGGATCCGCCCCTGCACACTTAAACTTTATTGTGTCCACCTATCTTTGATTTATATCTAAGCAAAATGAAACTATTTTGCCGAACTTCTTCACCAAGATCGTAACGCAAACTTTTGGTGGCAGCGACAAATCACACTAAAATATATCGCACACCCAGACCTGCTATACGCAGAATTTCGCACAGAAATAGGGTAATATACTGTTGTTTTATCCTGTTACAAAAACATGTTGTTTGCAAATACTTTCGGCCACCCGTTGCCTAAGTCCTAATTATCCATTGTAAGAAAAAATGAACTACAACTACAATAGAATTCATAACAGTTTATTTTATTTCGCAATTAAAAAAGAATGGGAGCACGTATTTTTCTATCAATCCATTAAAATAAGCTGGCACGATTTTTTTATACCATCCACTGACGAAATTTTTCCATCTCATTTAAATACCTACCTCCCTTTAGCTCCTGCAACAGATGAAACGTAGCAGCATTTTTAAAAATATCTTCTGGTATAGAAAAAACTTCTTGTTCCATATTTTGCATCCTTCAGTGATGCATATATAAGTTGAATGTAATGTAGGTCATAGGATCGTAATAAAAAAAGAAGGTTGATTACATAATTTAGATGAGCTTTAATAAAAGGACGTTTCTATAGCTAAGCATGTCATAAACAGCTTTTTTAAACAGTAATATTTAGATAAATAATATTAAACTTAACATTTTAAAAAATTTAACTAAGTAATGAAATATGCGGGTAGACGTTTCCCCTTCAACATCTTGACGTATGTTCCATATTTTCACAGTTTAAAAGTTTTTTTTTTTTACAACGTGACAGCCAAATTAATTTTCTTGACAAATGCGACTGTTTATATTACACGAACCACAGAAACGCAACCTAACGTCACTATATAACCATACACCGCATCTTGTTTGGACCACATCGTATAAGGGCCTCATTTGGATATAGAATGCATTGTCGAAGTGTTTGTACTCGGCTCGTCGCTACGCTCCTCACCTCGATATAATACGACCTCAATATATCTAACAGACTCATCGGTTCATCGCTATGCTTCTCACCTTATTAATTTCCATGGCAACCAAAACATTTCATGTCCATATAGATACATTATAATAACATCAGTGTTTATGTTAATGTACTCTGTATAAGTTTGTTTCCAAGGATTTTTGTTTCTCCAACATACATGATACTATAGTAACGGAATTAATTATTATTATTGAATATTGATGTAATTATAAAGCAAAACCAAAACGAAAACAACAACTAAAACAAAATTATATTCTTGGATAATGTGAACTTGGTTCGTCGCTATGCGAATATACAGGGTGATTTTAAAGTTAATGTCATAAATTTAAGATAAGTAGTATGACATGTGTAGATTACGAAACAGAAAAAAAATTTAAAAATTCGAAAAAAGAAAATTCTACATTTCTTAAGAAAATTTTTTATTTTCTGCTTTAATTAATGTTTCAATTAAAATATGGTTACCGAAAATACATTCAAAATTAGTTGTACTTATAAGATATTATTCTTAATAATTAAATTAAATAGCATTTTTAATTAAAATAATTGTGTAATAGATAAAATATTTCATTATTTACAGAAGAATGTAAATGCTTTGTCAGTTGTTCAATGGTACCAAATATGTTAGTTTCATGAAAACAACCCTTAAATACGCGAATTTTTAAAAATTTATTTCTGTAATCTACACATGTCATACTACTTACCCTTAAATTTTTAATGTTAATTTCAAAATCATTCTGTATAAGTGGGTTGCACGGCTCGTCGCTACGCTCCTCACAATTTCATATTGATCATGAGATACTCCGTACAAATTCCACTTTAACTCTAGTCCATGAAGCTGTAATTTGACAGCTGATAACTGCGTTTTATCCGCAAAAATATACCTGGTCTAGCAGAGTACGAAATCCGCAATGGGTAAATAGTATGATGTATTTACTTTTTCATAATAGAAACAGGCAGGATTTGATGGAAGAAATCTGGTTCGTATTAATTAAAATGAAAGGTTGGTTTTAAGGAAATAAGCTGGCACAAAGTGTGAAGATATTAAAAATGTCTGATGTCTTCTTGAGATATAAAATGAAGAACTCATTCCCTTGGTGTTGATGTGTACTCTGGAACGGACGCAGAACCGGGTAATAACATTCGCGAATCCGCTACAACTCAATGTAGTGTTTCGTTCGTCGCTGCGCCTTGATTTCTTGCCCGGCAACTTTATAATAAAATGCAAATAGTAATTCTTAAACACACCTCATAAAGTATTCCCGCTAAACTTTGCGTCATAAAAGTTTTCGCCGTCTCTTCTTTCGCAAACTCAAAAGAAAAACACAACTTTTACGAAGGAAAAATCGTTGCTTCACGTAGTCTTAATGCAGTGTTTTACGTATTCTAATGAATGCATATCGGCTTACGTTCCAGCCCCAAACTTCCAAAAACAGCAGTCCCCAACATCCTGCCGCTAAAACGAAACAACCGCGAAATGACATTTGTTGCACAGCTTCGCATTAGTTTAAACTATACTTTACACACTTTATTTTAAATTAAATTTTTTCTATATTGAATATTTTATATTTTCGTGGATGTAGGTAAGGACGGTATTTTTGTAGGAAAACATTTTTAGAATTCTTTAATAAAACGCACCCTGTAAAGAGACGCAATATAGAGCAACGGGTGAGTGGGGTGCAGGGGATGAAAGCAAAGAGACGGTGATGGCAGCGACCACGAAGCTTCTAGAAAATACATAAGGAAAATGTAGATTTTTCCCATCTTCTCTTGAAGGCCGCAGACGAGTGTTCTTCAGCTAACTCTGTCGAAGCGAGTTGTTGCTGCGTGCTAGATTCATGCTTCTTATTTCAATGATTCAGAACCACACAATATTTAACCACAACCAGAAATAGATAAAAGCTGTGATGATGATAATAATATGAGCTCAAATTACATAATAAATTTTTCGATAATCCGGACATCTAAAATCTGGACGATCGATAATCCAAATTCGATTTTTTATATTTAGCTTAGACTTACTGTACAATGCAGTTTTTTTTTCTTTAAGTAAAACATATAAAATTTTATTATAATGAAGAGTTTTATTTATCCGCTCCTCTTCTCTATACATCACAGAAATTTATTATTGATTGCAGCTAATATTTTGAGTTGAAGACACCCAAAAATAATTTTATTGGTTCATTTCGAAAATCCGGACACGTCAAAAGTCCGGATGATGTCCGGTCCCAATTCATTCAAATAGCTTTCTAGCAGCCTCAATTTATCCCCAATCGAAAGTGAATAGAGCCGAATAAAAAAAAAACCTCAGAGACAATTAAAGAATTTCGACACAGATTGTAGGAAATTTGTGATTCTTTCTTCAGAGAAGACAGTCAAAAAATAAAAAACTAATAATATTAGAAAAGTATAGATGGAGTTAAACAGTACCTAGTAAAGTCAATAAATATTAGATTAGTTTTCCAGCTGTACAGTTTATTATCTAAATTATATTTTGTGTTAAATGTATGTAAAAATATTGGAAAATAATTGTATGCTTCATACTTGTTTATTGACGTTTAATATGAGAAATGTGGGTGGGCTTGGGGATGTTGTATAATTAATTAAACCTTCCATGCAATGTTTATCTAAGCCCTTAAATTGTATTGTAAAGGGTGCATAAATCATCAGTTCGATGTCTGCACATATCTTTGATCAAATCTCTTTTCAAATAATTTTACAACAATAGAAATCTGTAATAATTATATGTTTGCCAGTGACAATCAACAATAATATTATTTATCATACAATTTCATTGCCCGTGCGTTTATCCGGCTAGAATACCTCTCCCTCTCGTAGCGTATTTATCGTAGCGGGAAATTACAGATTCAACGTAGCGGTAAACTCGTCCGGAACCCGGTTCCATAACGGTACATCCCGCCGCAGTTCCCACGACAAGTTTCTCTCCTGTTTGTTCTAATTCCGAATTCTCTTATTCTAATGCCCCCGCTTTATAAAATAATCCAGCGTTCATCCCTTATACCTTGCGCTCTTCATCGCGGATTAGTCATCCGCTTACCTCTGGGCTACATTCGCTCACCCCCGTGCACCCTTCGCGAAAACCCTTGCAAGCTCTAGGTTCGCAATCGTGATTTGCAATCTTGTAGTCGGGAATATTCTCTAAAAAATTCTATGTGACAACTTGCTAATTGTAACAAAAATGACAGCTGATGAAATCTTCTCCATTCAACATGAAGTTTCGATGCGATTTTCTCACCATTAGCAAGTTGCTACGAAACAACTTCGTTAAAAAATTGGACCGAGTATCACAACAGTTAACCACATTCGTAACGACTGCGACTAGCAGAGGAAAGTTACCAAATATGGAATAAGATCTTAATATGGAATACCTCCATTTAACATTGTACAAGTTAAAGACGTTTATTAGTAATCATAATCAGTTATACATTTTTGTTTAACTTAGTAACAGCCTTATGTTTTAAACATTAATTAACAGTGTAATAATTGTATAAAAATCTAAATTATTAGGATCATATTCCATATTTGGTTACTATCCTCTAGTATTTAATAATAGTATATTATTATATGAGGGATTATGATAGTCATTATTCACGAAGATGAAGTTTACGTTACGTGCCGTAGGCGAGAGATACAAATCATCCGAGTAAATAATGACCATAATCCCGAATATAATACTGTACTTTTTCTACTCCTCTAAATTCGGAATTAACTTCTAAAAATAATCGAAATTCGTTGGAAACACACTTTGAAAAACGTCAACATAAAAATACGCAATGACAACTGACTACACTATCAACTGTCAGATGGCGGTAACTTAGTGATCCACATTCCACATCACGGCTTTAAAATAAACAGGAATAATTGATTTCTGATTATGTGATTGGTCGAGCAGAGTGAATTATAAATCCATAATACATTACTGTCGTAAATTATGACTTCTATAATTAATCAAAAAAATTAAAATAATGAGGATATATTTACACAGCAGTAGAAAAATATAGTTTCTATAACACTGATTTGGAAACTTCGCATTACACAACTAAAATTGTATTGGAATAATTGCCATTCCATACGCCGCGTATAGAATAAATTCGACGATTTAGAGCTGCATATGAAGTATCTTGGTTCAGTTACTATAGCTACGTCTGTTTGTTTTAATTTTATTTATTTGAGTTTGTCGTTTTTAACAGATATTCGTTAAATAAACAAGACTTTTTGTATAATTTCCAAAATCTTGTTATAAAATTATATTCTGCAACATGTAACGGAATGGCATATGTGCCATTCCATTACTTATTGTAGAATATACTAAATTGTATTTAGCTGTCAAAAATATGTTTCATTACCAACACAGAATACTCAAACTGGCAAGAATTGTGAGAATAATTTTGTGAAAATCGAATGTCATTCGCCATTGAGACTTACCGCATTATCAACCGGCATTTGTCAGCCATTGTAACGCTTTGTGAAATCGTTGCTGCGTTAATGTCTCCATCGTTCCGGGTCCCCGGAATATCTTCCGGTTGAGTGAACCGACCGTGAATATCGGAGCCCGAACCCTTCAGAGGGGCGCTAATAATTTTATGGCCTTGGTAATTGAGTCAAAGGATCATTATGTCATGTTCGTCTTTATGCTGGGTATTTCTACGTTTTTAAACACAATAATTTAATAACTCTGATTTATGGTCTGTTGCTAATGTGCTTCATTTGTTTCAATTATTTTAACTTGATGTGGTATTAGAATAATTCGATTGTATAGCTTTACAAACATGTAATGAATTGCCTGAAATTAAGAAAATGAGAAAAACTCACCGAATCTTTGTTTGAGGATACACCAGAAGACGTTTTTTTGTAATATCCTCAAATGTTTGGTATGTAGAAGAACAATACATCTATTGGTATTTAGCAATAATAAATATTTATTTGATACCTTTCGGTGTTCAAATTTCTGCATTGTATATTTACATTATCATTATTTATTTATAATACTACAAAACTATTGCTGTGTACAAATATTTAATCTATTTCAATGCACTCTCTTCATCCAATCAGTGTCTGGGTTTTCTTTTAAATTCGTTCGTTTAAATCCGCTAACTTGTGCTGTTTGCTTCTTTTCTTGATATTTCTACCTAACAATCATATGCGAGATTTTTTATGGTGTCTTTCTTAGTTTCTTTTCATACTTCATTGGTCTCTTACTTTTCTCTTTGTGTTTATTTTGTTCCCTTTTCAATACCGCGAATTGTATTTGATGAGATAATTTGCTGGAGGCAACGATTTACTGTTGTCAAAGTAATGAAGGCAAATAAAAATTTATCCATCTCCAAGTAGATCTTATCCATTATTAAACTGACAATAATGAATTGTGCTAAATTTATTATTATTATTATAAAAAAAAAACTATTATAAGCACCTACGTATACGATAACATATGAACGAGTTGATTTGATAAAAACAAATATAAAAATGAAGTTTTCGTCATCATTGTATAACCAAATAATGGTGAAATATTTGACGCAATAGAAAAACAACCTTTCAAAATTTATCTTCCAATATACTTCGTTTATAATTCACCCTTTATAGGTAGTATATTTTTCAAATCGCCTTACATAACGTAACGTATACGAAACCGTCAACATCTTCCTCGATCTTATAGCACGCATCCAATACCAGTCCTTATCTCCTCTTCGCGAAAAGGTTCTTGTCGAGGTGCAGCAGTAGCCAATCCACTTACCTCGGCAAATAGAACGCTTTACAAACACGTAATACGCGTTTTATATGTTAACGTGTTTACGGCAACGGGCTGCAACGCAACACAAATGCATTTTGCACATCAAAGTGAACTTTATGTACTGTAACTACTTCCAAAGCTTTCTACATCGAATTATTTTCCACTTCATTGATGTGTCCCAAGAAGACGATCGCTTAGAAGCTTAGATAACAAAATACGGGTGGCGAACACTTTTTACTTTCTTATACAAAGTGTAAGGAAGTATTGGAATCATGAAAAAATTGCTGACGAGATTTTTGTGGAGATACATGTTTTGAGGTTCACTGAATCCTTTAAGACCCATTTCTCGATGATGTCTTTGTGTGAGGGTGGATGGTGGATGGATGGATGGATGTGTGTCGTGTGCTCAATATCTCTGGAACGAATAAGATATTACAACGAAACTTGGAATTTATAAGTTTCATGTAAATACGCAGAAATAAAAATAAATATAACATCACGCCTTTTACCCATTATGGGTGTGGCTCTCTGCTTACGCAGATCTCGATAAGTGATATATTTTTGCGTATGAAGTGCGGTTACCAGAATTTTGAATAAAATTGAAAAACCAGAAGAGGAAGTTTACTGGATACACAAAACAATAAATTCCCTTTTTATCAAAAATTGAATCAGCTGAAAAAAGTTTGAAATGAAATATGTTAGCAAATGTATTTGGAATATTAGTATGTTATGTTACTAGGATTTGAAACAGGATTCCAAGTAACAAATACTATTTTTTCTTCAAACATTCTCAAATAAACTTCAGTTATATAAAATACAAGTATGTCATTTTTTTCTGACATTTTAAACAATAAAATATGATAGAACCACGCAATATAACTGTCATTCGCCAGAGGTGCCACCAGTGGTATATGAAACAACTAATATATTACTGTACGCCGTACAATAATATTTATATAATTGTATTAGTAACAAAATGATTAACTTCTATATCGTATATGTAGTAGCGAAAAATGAATATTATAATGCGCTTGAAGAAAAAAAAAATGTTATTTGCACTTTTCTTGTAAATGCTTCTAATTTTGGGAAAAACTAAATTAAATATTAAATATATATTTCAATAATCTTAGTTACAATGGGTACAAGAACTAAAATATTTCTAACATCTATATGTCAAAAAATTGTAAAAATAGACTAAGTCATACGTAAGTCATACGCTGTTCAATTGGTTTTATATGTGTAAGAAAGTAGTGCGGTGCCCACACCAGATTTTTAAAGAGCAAATGAGTAAGTGTCCTATTGTATCCTGGACGAATATAGACTCTTCCTCTTCCAGAGTTCTTGAATAAAATCCGTCACGCTTTCAATCTCAAGAAGAAATAATAACAGCAACAGCATATCAACACATCAATATTAATGTTCGTCGGCGGTTTAAAGAAGTTCAAAGTTGAGTCCATTACTGGGCCGTGTCGACGTCGGCGTATCTCGCCTTACGCAGAGTGTAAAGCACTGGCTACACTTACCCGCCTCTTGTGACCCATGCATATTTCATGAGCGCCTGTTACGTGCAGCTCGACTCGCGAAATAATATAAAAAACAGATTCGCGGAATTAAATTCGAAAACATGCTTATAGCTTCCGCCGAGATGTGACACTCGTGCTGGAATATCAAATAAACGTTTTAGCATAATAAAGGTGCCACTGCCACTACCCTCACTTCAAACTTATTATTTTTCTCTTTCTTTTTTAATTCAACCTAAGATATTTTCCAGATATACTCGTAACTTTACTCTGCGAGAAGGTGATGAATATATCGTAACATTTCCTTAAAAAATATTCAGCGCGAAAATATAATCTCATATTCCTTGTGCTTTCAATTTTAATCACTGTAATCTTTATAACTTTATTTTTTCTACTCCCGATATTAAAATGTAATTTAACAGCAACTACTTGGATTAATTTTCTACTTGTCAAAAAAATAAAGTCAAATTATTTAAATATTTTAACTTTAGGCAGGCGTAGATAAAAGTTGTTTAAATAGTATGTTTTAAATATGTTTCGAATTATTGTATATAATTCTTCATCAGGAAAACAAATGAACAACTTACACAAGTAACTGGTAATAGTAACTATGTAAACAACAGAATATGACATAAAAAAGACGAAGCCCAGTCTTGTCCAACTTGTAGTCTTCATTCTGATTCACTGATAGATTTTTATAGCTTCTCTTGTAAATCTGTCATTGGCACATTTCGTTCTCTGCTATAATTTTTGTTTCTTAAAAATTTCTGCAGTCTATCCAAATAAATAAATAAAATATCATCACGCCTTTTACCCATTATGGGTGTGGCACTCTGCTTACGCAAATCTCGGTAGGTGATATATTTTTTCGTATGAAGTGCGGTTACCAGCTGTCAAATCATAGCCCCCAAAGATGTTAGTGGCGGGGGAACCACAGGGGTAAATTTAAATTGGCAACTGTCGGTTGTGGGGTTCGAACTGAGGATCTCACGATCCACAGTCCGACACGTTACCACGGAGGTATCCAAGGTAACATTTTCCACATTCACATATAATTTCGTACTGAACTGGGAAAATATCCTTCGCACTTCTTTTTAACCAATCAAAGAAATCTGCCGTGTCTAGTCACGACATTGAATATTTGCACAAAATAAATTTTCAAGAAACAAAAATTATAGCGAATTGTGCTACAGAAATCTATTTACAAAAGAATATAGTGAATTCAAAACGTTGTAACCCATAAGTCTTTTATAATTTTAATGTAAGACAGTGTTGACTGAACTATAAGCCAGTTACAGTTTAAAGTGCTAAAATGACCAGAATTTCTTTCTAATTATAATGAATGTTACAGTTTCTAAATCTTCTAATTTCCTTCAGTAAAAACTGAGTGTCAGTTCTAACGCCACCCTCTCTGTTCCAGGTGTCAATAACAGCCACCGAGCTTGACATCGGTCCTCCCTGTCCCTGCACCCCACTTGGGGCTGAAGGATACGATGTCGCCAGCCATCGCCACATAAAATAACTAGCAGTGTTGCCAACGCCAGCCGCTCTCCTTACATAAATCACTAACTTATTAAGTCAAGTGGCAACGGAGTCTGTAGCTCAGTGGTCGGATGTCGGATAACGACCCGCTATAAAGAAGAGCCTCTTCGTCCTTCGAGGGAGATGTACACGTCGGAGACGATCTCCAGCGAGAGCTATTTCATTGTGGAGTTGTCGACAAGTTGGAGTGTCGAGCGCTGCCACTATTTTGGTAAGTGTATATTTTTCATTTTATTACTACCCTAATCTATTGCAGGTACAATCAATACTTCCGTTTAAAATAATACACCCTTCATCAAGATCTGTAATACTGTAATGGACTCCATCATTCCATATATCGTTATAAGCATTTTTAAATTCCCTTGTGTGTCACAATTCCCACCTCTTCATTTGCTTAAACGTGTACATTAGGGTGGATCGAAAAAAAAATGACAATTTTGCATTCTTTTTTCATTTGTAAAAAATAGGGCTGCCAATTATCCGAGATCCGGATAAGCGGATCTCAGATCCGTACATTTGAGTATCCGGATAATTGTAAGATCCGGATCTTGGATTTTTTAATAGTTTTGAAGGAAATGCATGTATTATTTTTGAAAACTCTTTTTATACAAATAATATTCTTTTGAATATAGACGTTATTTGATTATTGTCCATACATATTTATATTTTAAATTAATTTACTCTATTGAAGGAAATGTAATTAATAACAAATGTTTAATAACAAAATTAATAAGAAAACGAAATTACATTTATAATACTTATAATTTTATTTAGTCAATTAATTGACGATTTTGGTACAAATAAAATCCGGATCCGGATCCGGATACTCGGATATTCAAGACCTATTTTTGAGATTCGTAGATATTCGGATATCCGTAATCCGGTCATCCGGATATCTATCAAATCCGGATCCAATTGGCAGCCCTAGTAAAAAGTGTAGTTATGTTTAAATCAAGTTATTGAACATTGTCACCTACAAAGTACTCCCATTGGCAAGCTATACATTTTTCCCATCGCCGATTCTACTCCTGGTAGGATCCTAATAATTCATCTTCTAGAATGCTGTTCAGCTCCTCCTAGTATTGTTCTTTAATTTCGTCAATTTTGCGGATGGTTCGTCGATGATTTGATAGCACGAGATCGTTTACTCTGTTAGCATGATCGTCGTCAGTCGAAAATGATGAGCGTCCTGAATGAGGATTGGCTTCTGACGATGTCCGACTTTCTTTGAACATTTTGAACCACTCACAACAGCCTAATCGACCCAGACATTCATCCCCAAAACCTCTTGTAACATCTGAAAAGTTTCTGTAAAAGTTTCACCCAACTTCAACTAAAACTTGACATAGACGCGTTGCTTTTCTTTTTGATTTATTTGTTTCACAAAAACAACTATTACTTGACAACAAAGGAGCTTATAGAGAAGCTACAGAAACTGCTGTGCTCAGGAAGAGTTACAACAACTAATGCTACCAACCGTAACTCTCTCCGACGCTCTGTGAGCGCGCAGTTAAAAAATGATTGTCTTTCCTTTTTTTAAGAACTGTTCAACTTACTGCGGGCTCTAATTAATGTTGCCCAAGTTTTTGGACCGTTTTATATACATGAATCGTGGCACTTCGTTAGTATGTTGTTGGTTCTATTCTTTCCCTTACCCTTTTTCTAGTCCTAATAGATTTCATCCCGGCACAGATTTAGCAGCAGATAGTTTAATTGTTTGCGATCGTTGTGGATTTTTTGTGTCGCTGAAGTGGAGCAGAGCGCGTGAAATTGTTTGTGAGAGATCGTAGCAGTTGTTTCAGCTTGTCGTGGCTCACCACAGAATCAGACAATGTGCGAGAGAGAGCGAACAAACAGGTAATCGAGTGTAACAGTGCATGAGATGGGGGCGCACTGCCACGGAGATGTTTACCCCGCGGTAGTGGCGGACCGAGCCCAACACAAACACACCGCAAAAACAACACACAACGTACAGTGCGCTGTTTAGATGCTACGTCCGCCCCTAACCGAAATGTTACTTGTTTTGCTTCCAAATAATGGAAATTGGGGAGTTTCACCTCGTTGTTTACTTCATTCATCCTTCAGAGGTGCTCACTTTCACATTTGATTCATTTACGACCAAAAGTGTATGCTTAGTCAATTTGTCAAATTAAATACAACACCTTCACTAATCTGTATATATTTTATCTCTAACTTTCTGTCTGTCATTTAAATTTAACGGGGTCCTGCACTACAGTCACAAAATGGCAAATAAATCATTTATATAATAACTAGACCCAATAATATCATACTAGATATAATAGAAATGTAATAGTTATTTACTTTACAAGTGGGCACTCGATAAAATTATCACACTCAGCCTTCGGCTTCATTTGCTAAAATAATTTTGTCGTAGGTAATTCCACTTTACCCACGTGTGAAGTATAACGGTTTATCCAACATATTTTAATAAATGCAAAATTTATTAAAGAAATATTATTTGACAGTGACATGTGCTTTAAATTTTCTAAATTAAAATGTCAAAGTTGTTACCAAGTTGCTGTGTGTTATTATTATTGTTATAAATAGAAAATTATACACTAGTAACTTTTTTCAAAATTATACCCTCTAGTTGGTAATCTATTACTTTCCTTGTTCATAATCGCCATAGTAACAGAGCATTTATTAAGAGGTGTTGGATAAAAAATATTATTAATTATTAAGATATCTGAGTTTAAATATAGCAATGGGGTCTTTCACCTTCTTTTATATTTTTTTAAGAAACTTTATCTATATTGAAGACTATCTACACTTTTAAAAAGTCTTAATTGTTATTCATTAAGCCACAATGATTTTTTTTAAATGTTGTGACGTCATTGTAAAGGTGTTGCTGGATCTAAAACAGTACAGATTGTAAATAATTGTAGTCATATATTTTTTTACTTATTTTATGATTATTATTACAATAAAATAGAACATTTATGTAACAAAAATTATTTAAATCTCCACTGTTTTAGATCCAGCAACACCTCTACTATGACGTCACAACATTTTTAAAAAAATCATTGTGGCTTAATGAATAACAATTAGGACTTTTTATAAATGTAGATAGTCTTCAATATAGATACAGTTACATAAAAAATATTTAAAAAATGGTGACAGACCCCATTCTGACGTCAAAGTATTATGTTTCTCAGTTTAAGCTTCTCTCTCACACATCTATTTTATTTTAAATTCGTTGTATTTTTCTAATTATTGAGCTGTTAGATTATCGAAGTATCAAAATAGTTGGTAACTAATTTGAAGTAGGATAGATATGCGCCATAATACTTTGACTTCAAACTCAAAACGATGTTTTTGGGTCTAGTAATAATATAAATGACTTATTTTGTATTTTGTGACTCTATTGAACGACCCCATTCGAAAACAAACCTCTAAAAGAAACACCCATTATTTGCATGATGCTGTCCACAATAATGCTTCGTTATATCCTCGCTGACTGTTCGAGGAATCATCAAGTTGTCACAATTCCCGATTCTCGGTCGGTGAGAATTAGAAATACCGTCACATTTCTCATCAGAGTGCTCGGTGTCGCGTGTGTGGGACCACGTGACTTGATCGCGTCATTTCCGGTAAATCCCCTCCCCTGTTCCACGTTCCAATCACACACATGACCCGGCAAATCTTCAATTTATATTTAAGTAACTCATTTGCCTTCAAATTGGGTTTCTGTTTTTTATTTTCATTTATTCGCCGTGTTGTTATTCCACACTCGCGCGCTTCGGAGACGCTAAGCGCCGATACAGATCACATCTAGTAAGCTGCGCGTCGATGACATCAAAGCAGAAGCAGGCACAGACGGCAGCGGCCACAGTCGCACTGCAGATCGCAGTTAGCGGGAAGATAAACGTCTCTCTTGTCTTTTATTTCTGCCACTTACCACTATATTACACTGCGTTTGCACTTAATGGCCGCCATTTATTTGGGAAATTGCTCTATTTCTAAACGAACCCTTCACTTAATTACCCAACAAATCAAACACACATTGAACTTTTATTATTTTTTGTTACTACTCCATAAAAAATCTATTACATGCGCGTTTAACTAAACTTGGGCCAAAAATGATTTTTTTTCTATTCCTGTATAAATAGATCCTCATTATTTCAATTTTTTTCAATGAAATATAGTACGTACCCATAATTTACGGTAGTGAATTGTGATTCATAATTCACTCTTCTCGAACATCACAGAGCCAGAAATCCATTATCTGTTTTTATATTGACGTTTTTAAACGTTTGTTTTCAACGAATATCGATGATTTTCAAAAGTGATTTCCGAATTTACTGAAGTAGAAAAAATATAGTATTATATTCGGGATTATGGTCATTATCATATTGCCTTATATAATAATATACTATTGTATAAGTTTCATTTTTTACTTTAGTTCATGTTTGTTAATTAATGATGAAGGAAATTTTCTGAACTGATTTCAATTAATCAATAAATTAATTACACAGCCACGTTTCAACTTTTATTCAATTATCTTCAGGGTGATAATTAATAAATTATAAAAAAGTAAAAAGACATAACAGAAACAGCCATTTCATATCTACGGGAGATTTGTGCACTTTCTCTCCCGTTGTGAGAAACAGTGCTCAAATAATGTGAAAATTGTACAATATGAAACAAATCAATATTTTTTTATTCTGACATTTTATAACAAATATTAAGAAATGACAGCTAGTACATCCAACAAGAAAACAAGATTATACCCTATACACTATCAACGTAATATTCTAAAATTACTAAATTTCATTATTTATGTTTATGTTCATTGTGAACATACGTAATATTTTTTACGTTTTATGTTATGTAGTTCTTATGCTTATGCTCATTGTCAATTGGACTTACTCCTCGGGAAGAAATCTTACACTTCTCTCCCTTAATGTATAATGTAATATTATCAAAAAATTAAACCGACGAAAAAAGAAACTGAAAAGCAAAAATTAAATAAACCTTTGTAGTCTTAAAAACTAAGCTCCTAAACTAATATAATATAACTAACTAATTTTGAGTTGGTGCCAAACAAACAATCAACGAACGCCATATAACGGATACTGCAAATTGTTCTATGAATTCTAGAATCATATTAAGTATTTAAAGTACATTTAAAGTAAATATATTTTAATACAATAGATCAAATAGTTTTACTATTATTACTACATGGCTGAGTGTTCGAACCAGGGTGCAGGGTAAGGTCAGTAGTAGTACTGTAAAGATGTTTGATGTCTGTTGAAGCCGTAAGCGTTGCTCGCGGATACTGGGAACTACCGCGTGTTGGACGCATCCACCATTCACGCGAAAATGTAAAAATATCCATCGCTATGCTACGATGGAAGAAATAACAACCGTTATGTATTTGTCAACAAATTGTTTGTTTACTATGTAAATATTTGTGTACGTTATTAAATTACATTCGGCCGAATACAACAAATATATTTTACGAAATCAAACAATATTCCCTGTGATATTAATAGACTTTTATATAATTATCAATACAACTGGCTCAGCTCCCAAAATGGAAACAATATTCATCAAAGTTTAATTAATATTTAGTTGAATTAAGCAACACTTAATATGAGTGTAATTTAAATATAAATTTGATAAAGTACGTATTTCCAAAACCTAAAGGATTAATTAAATTATATCGTTTTCGTTATAAATAAAAATGTGAACACTATCGCTGATTTCTCAAACTAAACACAGAGATGGAATATAGGTAATAATAGGAAATAAATAGATAAAAATATTTAATTAAATATATATTTAATTTAAGTATAAACTTAAAATCATGTTACACTCCAATATTATAATTATTATAGTTATTTAAATTATTTACACACATTAAAATTAATGATGCTAACATTAACAATAATTTTTTGTAAATTTTAACAATATTTTCATGAGTCCTACAGACAATCAGTCTAATTATATAACTCAGTCGTTAATATTTAGTCACTTGCTAACATTTTTGACAAATAAAAACTATAATGTTACAAGTGATATTTCGATATTTTCTCCAGTAGTATCTACCTATTTTCATTGGGCTAAAATTGTAGCAAGTGGTTAAAACTTAACAACTGGTAGTTGTACGATTTTAATGGCGATTAATTTTGCTAGTAATTTTATGCTAATTTTTTTTATGAAGATAATAAGCACAAATTTTTTTTGTTGATATGCCACTTAAAGAATAACACAAACGTCCATGATCTTCAGTGGAATTCTAACCCACGACCTCTAGTGTTAGACTAGTGACATAACCATTGCACCACCGAGGTTGGCAATGCTGAAAATTTAATTAAATTTATTAAATAATAAGTTTTGGTAGATAATGTCTTTTGTAAATGGCATTTTAAATTATTCATTTTAATCCAAGTTAAATTTGTACATCCAAATAATGATAATTTGGTGATACAAGGATAAATAAGAATAACATTTACTTAATCTGTAGCTATAAAATCCGAATTATTCAGTATTATTGAAAATGTATTCTGAAAACAAGTATAATTTTTCTTTAATCCGACCTAAAAATTTAATTTGTTCCCTAAGCCCTGAAGTAATGAAGAAAAAAATTGTATACGTATTTCTACAACTAAGTTGTCATCATCAGTAGAACAAAAGAGATTCAACCAAGGTTACACAGCTTGTAAACCAATTTTGTACATCCAAATAATGATAATTTGGTGATACAAGGATAAATAAGAATAACATTTACTTAATCTGTAGCTATAAAATCCGAATTATTCAGTATTATTGAAAATGTATTCTGAAAACAAGTATAATTTTTCTTTAATCCGACCTAAAAATTTAATTTGTTCCCTAAGCCCTGAAGTAATGAAGAAAAAAATTGTATACGTATTTCTACAACTAAGTTGTCATCATCAGTAGAACAAAAGAGATTCAACCAAGGTTACACAGCTTGTAAACCAATACAGTGGTCAAGATTGAATCTAACTTTAAAAATATAAATACGTAAAAAAGGAAGGTAGCACCTTGGTTGTAAGTGTTGGGGTTGCCCTTAATAATAAAAAAAATATATTTCAGTTTACGAAACTATTGCTGAATTTTTTTTCTTACTATTGAGGGTGACCCAAACACTTTCCCATCTAAAATGCTACCTTCCTTCTGTCTTCCAAACAAAGTCAGGTGACCATATCTATTCCGCAACAATAAAAAAAAAAGAAATTATTTAGTACCATATAAGTGGTAACACCTTTTTGGACAATCCTGTATTTAATTTTTAGCTTGTTGTTTGGAAGTATTCTGCTAAGAATGTAAAAATACAGCAATAGTTATTTACTTTACAAGTGGGTAATTTCACTTTGCCCACGTGTGAAGTATAACATTTTATCCAACACCTCTTAGTAAATGAAAAATTTATTAATGAAATATTATTTGATAGTGACATGCTTTAAATTTTTAAATTAAAATGTAAATCGAAGAAGTTACCAAGGTGTTTTGTGTTATTATTATTGTTATAAATAAAAAAAATACTCACTAGTGGCTTTCCTCAAAATTATATCCACTAGTAGGTAATCTGTTACTTTGCTTGTTTAAAGTCGCCATAGTTATAGAGCATTTATTGAGAGGTGTTGGATAAAATATTTTACTGTAATTTTAATATGTATAATAGTTTTATGACGATCCTTTGGTTTTGGCGGTACGTATCATAAAACTGTAACAGAAAATTGAAGTAACTATAGTGGTAGTATAGTGATCGTCCTCTGTGCGATAACCGTTGGTGCAGAAGGGTGGTGTAGGTTGCTGAATGATTCAATCCGGGGCGTTCTTTTCCAGGGCCGAGCGGAATGAATCGCAGCGCCATTAGCATAACAGTAGCAGTAGGTAAGATTTGAGCGCTGTATCAGTGTAGATTTAGCGCAAAACAAACAGCAGCGCCCGGCGCGTGTTTACCCGAAGTTAAAGGAAAACACGGCCGTGCGAGGAGCATTTAAATACAAATGAGACGTAATGAAACTGCGAGCAGCGAGACACATCGCCAACCAGAGAAAACAAACGCGCTGCGAAAAGTTAAAAGGCCCCAGACGAAATAAATAACCCGAGCCCGAAAAAATACACGAATGTTAATGTGTATAAATGTTTGGCGAATTGTAACAAATTATTCGGTCGAAAGAAAAAACTTATCTCTGGGACATAACTCGTGCCACACTGGCAAATCAGCGCGCGGGATTTGCCTCTGCTTTGCTGCAGCTAAACGCGGAGCGCTGTGCAAGAATACTGGCACGATGTAGCAGCCGCTATAAATAAAAAAGAGCCGGGTTTTTGCGAAGCCAGAAGGCGTGCATTTTTATTGCTTGAAAACTGCCCCGTTTAAATTAAATGCGAAGATACTACGATGTTAGGGGCTGGAGCCCACTGCACTCGCGAAATATAGCCCTCTGTGTAGCGGCGCTCTTTCCAAATCTCCGCTGAATAAAGAGCCACACACACATTTGCTGCTACACAGCACAGATTTCTCCTTTGTGCATTTAAATATCTAAACGCTAAATATTCACCTATAATACCAAAAGTTCTCACAGTTATGTCGAACATTTTTCTGGTAGTATTACGATTGTCCTTGTGATTGGATATGAATATAATACTACCTAAAAAAAAAATCTACTAAACTTTGACTACGAATGGTATTTGAGGGGACTTCAATGGAATCAGATCTTGTGCATTTAAATATCTAAACACTAAATATTTACCTATAATACCAAGAGTTCTCACAGTTATGTCTAACATTTTTCTGGTAGTATTAGGATTGTCCTTATGATTGGATATGAACATAATACTACCTAAAAAAAAATCTACTTAACTTTGACTACGAATGGTATTCGGGGGGACTTCAATGAAATCAGATCAAGTTATAAATTAAAATGGCAAACAAAAATCAAATTTTTGTAATCGCAATTTATCAACGTATATGTATATTTTGTGCGTATTTATCATATCAATGAATAATATCAAAAAAATATTCAATTTATAATATAAAGTGAGTCAAAGAGATTTGGAAAAAATCGGAGGCACTCACTATTAGGTATAAGTGTAAAAATTAGTAATTTCATTGAAAATGAAGCTCCTCCTATTACTGACATAGAAGAGAATAGTATAATGTGTTAAATATGACACAAAGTCACATTTAGTCCGAATAACGCATGCTATTTTTTCTTCAAACATAAAAAATTGAATTATAAATCATCAAACAAATGTTCAAAACTTCAAAAAAAAATTCTGTCTTATTCAGCATTTCTAGTTGCATTAGAATATGCTGTTTTGTTATTTTTGTTCATTTGTTTCATTTTTATCTGTCAAAATATTGAATTACAACCAAACTGTTTTTAATATTTTACTTTGCCCGCCACCGGAGTAGAAGTGTTGCCAAGGAGATATTTTTCCGACTATGGCGACAATATTGAACTTCTGCTACTTTTATGACGTTTAAAAAAAAAAGATTTTTACAAAAATGTAGCAGTAAATTTTTCTACCTATACAGGGTGTTGACCGCGACCCCGGAACATAGGACTTTAACATGTAAAATCATACTTTCGTAATTTCCTGCTTAACAAATTATATTAGTCAAAAAAGTTTCAAATAAAGTTGAGAGATCATAAAATTCTACATCAGAATCAATAAACAGAATTACATTTACATGCCCTATAACGCCATAAATTAAATATGAAAATATTAAAAATTAGCTCAAAATTCGGGTTAGCCTTGAAAATGAAACAAAATTGTATTCAATTGGAAATGAAAATTGTATTTTTTATTAATTATTATTATAAATTGCATAATTGACTATTTTTTTTAGGAATTTTGTTTCATTTCCAAGGCTAACCCGATTATTATGCTAATTTTTAATATTTTCATATTTAATTTCTGGCGTTATGGGACATGTAAATTTAATTCTGTTTATTGATTCTGATGTAGAATTTTATGATCTCTCATCTTTATTTGAACCTTTTTTGTCTAATATAATTTGTTAAGCAGGAAATTACGAAATTATGATTTTATATGTTAAAGTCCTATGTTCCGGGGTCGCGGTCAACACCCGGTATGTTTATGTGCAAATATTTTTTTTATATTCACTTAAAAATATTAGTACCGCATTGATTACACAATATTACTAGTACAAAATAATCATTGTGAAGTTAAAGTCATGTATTTTTATTGGTTTACCACTGATTGCCAGATGAGGCGAAACGTGAAAGAAATTTTAACAAATACCGAATAAATACTGAAATTTGAATTGTCTCAAAACGAATAAACAATATTATCTTGATATGTTTGTTTGGTGTGTACTGCTACTCCAGTATCTATTTTACGAGGTGGAGCTGAACAGGACGAACCCGAGACCCGTATAAGTGAATTAAGGAGTTTTATTGAATCTATAAAGATATTCTCGCACCTCGTAAAAATTCTAACAGTTTCACAAGTTCGATATTGGCTCATAACTGACCAATGCCTCTCACGGTTTGGGACTTGTAAAATTTGAATAAATTTGTATTTTGTATACAACGAGCTTCTTTGGCTACTAGCTGTGTTACTAACATCTCAGGGGTGTACACATTTCACTGGCCCTTCATGCAATAACAGTCAAACTAGACGATTGATTGAGTCTGTTTTCCTATAGCTTTTTTCCTATTGCGTTTCCCAAAATATTGCAAATGGTTTTCAAATACGTACATCTATTTACTATGGTAATAATAGCCTTATATTAAATTTTAGTTAAATTTTATAATGTGCAATTGTACCCTTCCAAATTAATAAATGTATATCGTGAGTTGCAACTAAAATGCAACATTAACTTTTCTATCACTTCACTAATATATTAATTACTCTTCTTGTCCATCTGTCATGTATCTTCTCATAACATGGGCTGCTCAATGTTGCAAAAGAAACGATCTAGTCTTTTAACTTATTTCTCAGTATTTATCTCTTCTTTTTGTGCTGACAAGAACCTAGTTTTAGTATTTGTTTTTTGGTTGTTAACCTTTGCCAAGCATAAGTTATAATTACAGAAATTCAGCTACTAAAAACCCTTGGCCTTCTGCTTACACCGGAGAGATAATGTTGCCAAAAGTTACCTGACGAGGATACATTACCACAACATTTGTAGTTTATTTTATTTATTATTATAATAGCAACCATTACTTGGCATTATATATAAATCTTGTTGGTGATGAATCCGATAGATTTATATTTGTTCGTCAAGGACGATAACAGGAAAATATATATTTACAAGTTACTAATTGACAGTTGAATTGTAAAAAAAGTTAGTAAACAAAGTAAATAATATACGTTGTCACAGTAATATTTACAAGGCTTATGAGAAATCATTTAAAATAATTTTTGACAAAACAGTTGTGTGCAACTGACTGGACTTGGTTATAATTTTTTAAATTTCTATTTTGGTTTACATATGAGTATCTAGTAAAATGTTGTACAATGCACACAAGGTAACTGTTTTTACTACAGTAAAAACTGTATTACCTTGCTTGCTTGTAATGTAAAATGCACTTACGAGTATACTTGAAACCGAAGGCATATATCTAACACTTTTATTTTTACAGATATAATCCCTCATTTCATCATTTAACTTCTACAATGACCGCTTTACGAAAACCTGTATTTGGAAACACAGCATGTCGTTGTCACACCACCGAAAAGAGGAAACGAGGCCTTGCCAGTTGAGACTGATTAAAATAATAATAAAAAAAAAACTTCTGCGAAAATTTACGGAAGAGATAGTGGACTTCGCGATTATAAAAACCTTGGAAAACTTTATCAATAACGTAAGTACCCAACAAAACTTTACATTTCTTATCCCCCAAATATTTTGTCCCAATTTCGTACCAGTTTTTGTTTCGGAAATTGAAACTTCTTGCTCAGCCTCAAAAAGTTTTTGCTAGTGAATGTACAGTCCTGTTAAGAATTGCATTAGGTTATTATTGAATTTTGCGTGGTCCCAGCGGGGCCGTGGAGGTTTTATCTAGGGCCGAAGCTGACCGCTCGTCTCATTACCATATCTGGCCGTTAAGTGAAGGGTGAAGGGAGTTCGATGTAGCCTTCCTCCACACTACAACGGCTTTGGGGAGTACTGGCATGCAACAAAAATAGAACAGGCGCCCTTCAATAACGTCACGCGAATCATCTATTGCGATATGCATCATATGCAGGATAAACTGCAATTTTGGGTGTCTCCAGAGGATTTTGGAAAGATATTGTTTGAAATTTTGCCCTCTGGTCATCGAGTAGTTTACAGAAACATTGGCTGGTAGCAAGAGCTCTGTTTTGGGTGTTTTAAGAGAAGCGTTTTAGCCTCGGTTTTAGCGATTGCTGCTACAACAATCTAAATAATATCATATTACTAATATAAATATTGTTATTGTAAAAATCTAAATTGCTGTTACCAGACTTAAGATAATTTTTTGCTATTGCAACAATCCATTTCTTCCGTGTGCAAATGGCAGCGAAACGTTGGCTTTGAAAGTAAAAACCATGTTATTAATGAACAAAAATTAATTCCTGTTTATTTGTACTTTTCATCATCTTATACAGTCGCTTAAAACTCTCGCGAATTGAAAGTACCCTCCTAAATTTCAACCGAAATAATACTACCATTTATTAAGTAATAGATTGGACGAATGGCTACTGTAGGATTTTATATTTAGCGCTTTACTGTTCTGAAAAAGTCAGACCCATCTGTTCCCTGACACGATAAGTATTTTAAGTTATCATTGGCTAAAGCAACGACAGATGGCACTATGTACAAATGCGGCGATTTTAAATATTATTTGAATTTGATATTTGTATGCGTTCTAAACAACAGTATTTCGTACCGTGCGAACGATTTAATAATTTTAATATTGATATTATCAGGTTTCATTTTTACTTTCTTATACGTATTGTAAGGAAGTATAGCAATCTTGAAAAAAGAAAATAGAATAGATTTTGTGGTTTGGAATTTATTTTGCATATTAAATTAGCTGTGGAAAAAAAGATTAAAATTAAAAATAACAGTAATAATATTTATATTATAAAATATTAGTATCAATTTTTTAGTATCTGCGTAAGCAGAGTGCAACATCTATAATGGTTAAAAGGAGTGATATATTAATATATTAATTAAATCAAATCAAGTATAATATCAAATAAACGGTCTTTGAAATAAGACTTGAACTCAAATGACAAAAATTAATTTTGGAAGATCGTCACTTGTTTTCCATATAAGTTAATTTAATCCTATCAATATTGGTATAAAATTGTAGGTCTCAATGAGGAGAGTAAAATTAAAATATTAATTATTAGTTTTGAACAATCTTCAATTACTATTTTTTACAATAGGTAATTGAATTATGTCCATTTCGGATTAGAAGTCTCACAAAGGAGAGCTTTCTGAAAATATCAAACATTATTTTGAGCAATAGTCAATTGTTTTTATAATATATATTAGAATATATTACGTATGTAAAACATTTTTTGAGGCATGTATTCTTTAATAAATGATACCAGTTTTTAGTTTTCTTATATTTCATTTGAAAATGACAGAATAATAAATCAATCTGTCCAAGAAATTCCAGTGGCGCGCCAATAATTGTTTGGTCATGGAAATACCACCTTCAAATTAGATAATGTAAAAGAAAAACTTTAATATAATATATTAATTTGTAGTGGTGTTTCTATTGTTCGAGAAGTAAGTGTCGTTCTAGGTATAAAAGCGAGCTGCATTCTAAGAGCAAAGCTTATGTTTCTGGTGGATTTATTTTCCACATAGCTAACAAAAATCCAGTACTACTCTTGCAAATTTTAATTTATTATTCTCAAATGTAGTATAGTACTGTTTACATCAACAAAATAATATATGATTATTGTTGTTATTTATTGCCATTTCTCAAATTCAAAACTTCTAATTCGCGCTTGACAAAATTCCGTGAAAGCAGCAACAACATCTACCACCGCCAACAAAAAAGTATATTCTGCCAGAGATCGAAGGCGTCCGCGGTCCTCGCAAGCGAATTGCCACAACGACCGGCCGCAATAAAGACGCACGCATCCATAATGCATGAGCGAGATAGGCGGAAATAATAACAGAGTAGTTGAGAAGATGTCCGAGTGGTCAAATGGCGGGAGGTATAATTTTTGCTGAAAGTCAGTGGCTCGGAAGAGAAGAAAATATGTTAGTGTCCGCTTCTTGCGTCGTTCGGTTCACTGCACGCGATACGGGATCTGACGCAAATATCACTAGAAATCACAGAACCATTTTGTTGAATATTAACAAAAAAGTTTCTTCCAGGAAACATCCTGTAATGTGTGGGTCTACCAGGAGCCCGAGTTCCCTATTCGTGGGATCCAGGTGTTCGTAAGAGCTGGAAGACTGGCGGTGTTCAATGGCGCAGACCCAATATAGCTGCGCCGTGGGTGACTTTAATCAAACGGAGAATCCCACAAAGTATTGCATTTGTCTTACTAATGTATACCGCGCTTAGACTGTGACGCTGTCGCCAGTGTCAACATTAAAAGCATTGGGACCAACAAACGAATTGGATCAAGTTTACCTTTGCGTTTTTTATTTTACTCGCTTGAAAATCCAACTAGGTACTATACAAAATATTAATAGATATTATTTAAATTTGTACAGTCATTTTATGTGGAATATATTGAACTCTTTATCTTAGTATAACTGACTTGTTAGTGGCTCAAGAAAATTTTGATCTAGTTAAACCTATTATTGAAATGATTAAGTATCCGCGAATTGTTATTAAGTTAAAATCTTGTAAAACATTTAAATTGTATTGTTAGGTGTTCGGTATACGGAAACAAGCGTTGAAAATAAATATTTGCAGCTTTCCATACTTTTCACAACCCTCCTCCTGAAGTAGAAATAATAAGACTAAAATGTCACAAAATAAACTAGCCGTGAAGCTCATGCAGTGCGATAATGTTAAACGTTTAAAGCGGGAACACATACACTTCTCGAAAAAATATTTCACGAAATACATTTCTCGAATATACAAAAAAATTACAATGAGAGAATGTACATTGACCAAAAATACAAAAGTCGAATTTTGGCAAAGTTACAAATGTCGAATGTTACAAAACTCGAAAATACATTTGTTGAATAGCTTTCGATATTACAAACCTCAAAAATACATTTCTTGAATATTACAAATGTCAAATGTTACAAATCTCGAAAATATATTTGTCGACAGTGAACATACCAAATGATTTTTATATCCTTCTTTATCTACTAATACTAGTTCCTTCAGCAAGGTTTCTTATGCTCCCAGTCGATTTCGTCTTAAAATAAATTGCCTCACCCAAAAACGACATTACTTACGATTTTTGTTTATGTTGAATCTATACCCACAACTGTATTCGATGCCAGGATGCCATTTTAGAAATAAAACTGTGGAACAGTTTCTATTGAAATGTGGGAACAAAAACTGATTCAACTTTTTTAATGAACTATAATTGGTCAATTAAACTTCATTCGTGACAAAGCGCCTTAATTTAAGTTTAATAGAAACTGAAGTTCATGATTACCTATTATCAAAAAATAAATTGGAGAATCATAGCTGTATTGTATCTATTGAAATCAATACTCGTCTGTAGAAAAGGTTTCCTTTTATTCTAATTATTTCTTTCCTATGTACACAATTAAAATAAGTTAGTTAAGTCTTTGATTCTATTGTCTATCAAATCGATATTTTTTTTAAATCCTGTTAATTATAAAATGACATCATAAATACAGTTAGGTACTTCAATTTATAGTAGATATTTTGTAAACGATACAAAGTAAATATGAATCTTTTTCTTGTAGTTATTATTTATAAAATCTGAGCAGATCCATGATCTATTTTGACATCCTCCAATTTATCTACTTTTCGTTGGACTGAATAACCTTTAAAATATATTAGTTGTATAAACCACTCACAAATAAATCGCTGCAGAAAAGTATTCTGCTGATTTTGTGTACCGTTACTGTAGCAGTATCCTAACTGACATTTTTTTCTGTACAGGTGCACGGGTGTAATAAATCAAGGTTTATCGACGCCGACTCATCCTTTCTAAGTGTTCTTGGCGGTGTTTGCCAACCGCTTCACCGTCTGACGGGGCATGAACTATGCATGAGGCGCTCCGCTAAAACAATGAACCACCACCGCCGCCGACTGGGTGTGGGGTTTTTCAAACGCAGAGAACAAGAATAAGAGAGGATTTCAATCAAACGAGATGAACTCATGACTTTATGCAAGAGGCAGGCAGGAGGTAACCGTAGCCGCCTCTCCAAACGCTACCGTTGCCGTATCGATGCTTCGTACAAGAACGTTACCCAAGATTTAAGGGCGAGAGCAAGCTTTACTTGAACTTTTTGAGTTTGAGGCACCGGGGCTTTACAAAATTGACGTAAGGATGAAACATCCTTTATTAGATGAAAGGATGCGATGATCGACTGATACAGGAAACTGAAAAATCAAAAACGGACTAGCAGTCAAATAATTTATTGAAAACTATGCCGACGTTTCGACAGCAACGGTTGTCATCACCAAGGCTAAGTTGAGGTTTAATTGTTTTTTGACCTCAACTTATACCGAATTCATGCAACTATTTTCATTTACATTTAATTTGAAAAATAAATACGTATTATCAAATGTAAGCATTCATGCAATTATTTAATTTATGTTCTCATTTTCATTTTCATTTAATTTAATTTATAAGATAACCAACTTTTATCTTTTAAATGAAAATGAAAAATTTTGTTTGTTTGTGATTAAAAAGGTTATATTCTGTATCATTGCGAATTGAAATTCTTTGCTAAAATATGAATAACTTAGATGATTTGACTTAAATGAGAAACTACAATTTTCTGTCCGATAAAAATGAAATTTTATTCAAAAATAAAGAAGCTTTTATGAACATGATGTAGTGAAATAGATTTCAACAGATTATTGAAGAAATCTTTTTCACTGCGGAATCTGTTTGTTGAACAAACGACTTAACTCTTCGTTTCTTTATTTTTAAATAATAAAATGATGTGATAGAACACATAATCAATTGTATATGATCATGATCCCTATTTTAAAAACTCCATGCTTGTAAAGCATAAATCGCGTAACTATTTGTGTATTTTTTCATTCCAATATTTAAGATTAACACACTTAAATGTGACACATGACGTGCTTTGGTGCATACATTTAATATTCCATGAATGATACATTTAAAAAATTAAATTAAATGAAAATGACAATGGTTGCATGAATTCGGCATTAGCCTTGAAGATGACAGCCGTTGCTGTCGAAACGTCGACATAGTTTTCAATAAATTATATGACTGCTAGTCCGTTTTTTGATTTTCCAAATCCATTATTAGATCACACAGATATACTTAAAATGTTTTAAGATATAATAAAAAGTTATTTGTATACGTATACATTTTTGTGACTGATCTAGATCATTGATCCAGATGAACTTGTAAGATCTTTGATCTATACTAGATCGTTTTATGTTTTGTGATCTTGATCTTGTTCTGGATAAAAAAAATAAGATCTGTGATCTTAAAAAGATCAGCTATTTTTCTGCATAGCTACAGTAAATTATCATCAGACAGTGTTGCCAGCGTAAATTTGTCAAATTCTGCCACAAATAGGTTGAAATTATGATTTTAGCGGAGTACCGCTATCTCTGGAAACACTGGCTTATCACTTGTTTGTAACCTACATTTTTTTTATATACGTAACTTCTAATTTTGTGTTCAATTTTCTTAATAAGAATTTAAAAATTTGCGAAAAAATTATTGATGTTTTTATGATAAAAAAAGAACTTTTATTCCTGATCTGATCTAAAAAAATAGATCCGATCACAAAAATTGATCTATGATCTGATCTAGAACATATTAACATATTCAAATGATTTGTCAGAACACTGTTTGTATATTGTGTATATTGATTGACAGGGTTGTGGAATGTCTCCTTGGTTGTTTAATTTGTATATGGATGTGTTGTTACGAAAGGCATTGAATGGAACCAATGATGTACGTATTGGTGGACGTAAAGTGCCTGCGTTAGCTTATGCGGATGATGTTGTGTTAGGTGAAACTGAGGAGCAATTGAGAAGAATGATTGTGAGCATAAATAAAGCCGGGAAAGGTTTAAATCTGATACTGAATGTCGATAAATGTAAAATGTTGGTGTTTGAGAAGAATGATTTGGTGACTGGTAGTGGTTGTGTTGTAATGTTTCAGCGAATGGTGTGAGATTGGAACAAGTGAATGAATTTTGTATATTTGAGTATTATGTTTTCAAAGGATGGACGTAGTGACAAGGTACAAGGTAGTATCAGTTCGCCTGATGACGACAGCAGATTATCGCTTTCGAAACGTTGTGAATATATAATTTTTTGTGTTTGTTTCTTTACAATAAAGATAATGGAAGTTCAAAGTAAATTGTTTTTAATTCAAGGTACAAGGTATTGGGTGCTTTGGGTACATTTGCTCGCAACATGAATGTATCTAGATATGTTCAATTGAGTATTTATAATGGTGTATTAATATCTATATTTGATATATGGTTCTGAATGTTGGGTGTGGATGAAAAGCATGAACGACGTATACCTGCTGTAGAAATGAGATATTTGCTAGGAGTGTGTGGGTATATGAGATGTAATGGTTTCCGGAATACATTGGTGTATGGTGAGTGTGAATTGAGAGGAACGTTGCTAAGAAAGTGAGAGTGAGTTAGGTGAAGTGGTTTGGACATCTTGAGCGAATGACGAATGATAGATTGGTGAAACTAATATATACGAGTGAGATTGAGGGTGAACGATTGCGTGGGCGTCCGAGGAATAAGTGATTGTTGGTTTATTGTGGGATCGAAAGATTCCGCGTGTGAAGAATAGACGAGCATGTATGAATCGCACTATGAATGTTGGCGAGACGAAAGAGGTGTGTCAGCATGGGAATGTTTGGAGGAGATTGATTGTAAGTTGACTATGTTTCTGGATTCGTGCTACCGCACTGAGTAGGATATAGCGTGTCATTATGTATGGATGTTTTTAGAGCACAAAGTTATGATTTTTCGACGTAAATACTTTGTGCTCGAATTATGCACAATATTCTGACAGCTGATTATGAAAGAAAAAACATAGTTATTTGGCCCAAGTCTCGAACGAAGTTGATAAATAGAAACTTGCTAAGAATATTTAGTATTGCTATTCTTGTTTATTTATTGTTACAACCTTACTATTTACTATAATATTAGTAGTAAACGTGTTACCAAGAAACACATTTATGCCGGAGGTGACAAAATTGAACTGCTTGTTAAATACAAATACATAACAACGTACTTTTATAACGTTTGACGAAAATCTAATATTATGTTATATTTTGTATATCACTTTTATCCACTTGGAATCAGAATTAGGCGTCTCGCTTGGAAACATGCATTTCAATATTTGGGATATACAATAATCTGGTTGATCACCTATGGTCTTAATGAGACCGATCCAGCTGGAATCGTCATCTGCAGCAATTTGAAGATTTTCCTGAAGATTCTTCACTCTTAGAAATGTAATTTATTTATTTATTCATAGGATAATAATAAACACTTAAACATATATCTTTTACTACAACCACTTAGAAATCTGCTCATTGTATGTTTGTTGTTGCTTTGAAGTAAATTATTTACAACGGAATCATAAGTAAATTAATTTTACAGAAATCCAATTATAATAATTCATTATTAGTATGTTTATATAGGATCTCTATGGACCCGGAACCATCTTTTACTGCTGCATCATCATCATGGAGCTGCTGGTATTCTGACCAGTTTCGCCGAACCCTGCATCATCGTGGACAACTTCACCAGAGCGCTGTGGACCTACATCCGCTGCCAGCAACATCAATGTAGTAGTTTTTATTGTACATATATGCTATTTTTAACTAGAACGCTGTAATAAGATAAATTAATATCTTTGATAATAAACGAAATATAATAACATGTGTAGTATATCAATGTCATCTTCAAGAGCATTTAGCGATCGGATTTATAGTTTCATTAATTAGAGCAGTAATTCCCACCCCTTGATTGATTACGATTTTATGATTAAATTTTGGGTTATAAATTGGTATAAGGGCGCTACACCCTTCGTTAGGGATCTTAGAATCCGAATCTGCGAAATTCGCACTGCTCTACTTTTTTTTAAAGGTCTGTATCTCTGAAAGGGTAAGGTATATCGCGGATCTGAAAAAACTCCCCGAGATACAGCTCTGCTCTATCTGATCAGATTAGGTTAGTACAATATTAGATTTGGGATTACGGTCATTATTCCCTGGGATTATTCTACATATTTCATCTTCGTGATATCATAATCCCACATGTAATAATATATGTACTATATTTTTATTTTATCTTATATTGTAGTAGCACATTAAAATCGGAATTAGTAAATTCGTGACAATAAAATTAAAGTTATAGCAGACCAAAGCCTGTTTCATTAAGTATCATTAGTTTTCTAATTGAAAGTAAGCATGCGTGACTATCTACGCTGTACGTTTATTGCTGTTATTTTACATTGTAAGTATAGGCTTGATTTATGGGACGTATGTCGCAGCGTAGTAGACATGACGCAGCTGTTTACGTTTCTAGGTCAAGTTCATTCAGTCGGCCGCCATCATCCATCGTGCGTGTGTGTTAGAACACTCGCTCCGCGAATATTATCTCTATGTCCACACTAGGTGGGCCATCATAAGTTAAATTCGGTGCTTTCATTTCGTGGGGGGTGAATTCGGTCGTCCGTCGAAGCGCTGTCCACCTGGACCAACGTAGTGCGGCCGATTTTTAAGCGCTTATCCGCGATGGAGAACCGGGTCTCGGGCCCCATTGGGGAAGCGAATCTGTGTTAGCGTGTAGGTCTTCACCTTTTGGGGGATCGGGGGGAGTCCCCACCAATTGTGGGCCCTGGAGTCCAGGGGAGGTCTGATCCCCTCGTCAACCTGACGGGTAGGCGTGAAACCTTCAGATTTCGCTCGCGTAACTAGGAGCTCCCGGAGTGGGTCGTCGACACGGCATATGTCGAACGTTTTTGCTAACTTGACAACAACAAACCGGTTGTTTGTCATTAGAGTCATTGCGCCTTAGTTTGTAAGTTAGCTACACTTAGACAACACTTAGGTAGGGCAAAAGGCAAGAAAGAAGTCAAGAAAGAAACCAACATTGAAACCATCATTGAAACCATCATTGAAGCCAACGATGTGGGGTGTGCTGTGGGATGAATGGTGTGCGTTGGAATGAATGATTACCATAACTTGTTATACTGAACTATTTTACTGCCTTGTATTTTGAGTTTATGTTTCAGATTTCATTAAACATCAACAAATATTTCCTCGTAACCATGCCAAGTATGTTTTTTTCAGGTTCGCAGTTATTCTTTTATCTAATACATTGTTTTTATGTTCATAGCAACATCAGTGTGAGTCACTCCGACCGACCATCTGGACTTTCCTCCGCGCCTAGCTACACTATGTGTAGCAGGTCAATGTTATCCAGCTTTTGCTGAGGTAGTGTGATTATAAAGCGGAAATTATAATAATACTAATAATTCAACATGTGCCATTCAACAGCAAAAATAAATTATCAGCGCATTTATTTTGTAATTTTTAACAGCACCTTTTCTACAAATATTTCTAACCATAACGTATGTTTTTTTCAGGTTCACAGTTATTCTTTTATCTAATACTTTATTTTTATGTTTATAGCGATACGTGGACAACGTCACCGGAACCTTAATCACCTTCAACAATTTCTTTGGTACCGACATCAACTAATAAGTTCAACATTCTATCATCGTGGACAACATCGCCAGGGCCAACGTCTTCTCCTGGAACATTACGGACTTTTACTGCAGTCTCAGCTTACTGACATCGAACACAAAGTCCGCAGCTAGCTACATCAACGTGAGTTAATATATTTTTAGTCATTTTATAAATTATTAGGTGAAAAATATTGATTACTTCATTTAAAATGTTTATAAACAATAATTTGATTGCTCCTAATTTTATTTTGTGTGTTTCTAGGCATAGCTGCAGCAGCGAGGATACCGCTCTCCTGTCCTAGGTCTTTCGAAGGGTTTCCCTGGGACGATAGGATGAATACTCGGGGGATATGGTTCAGATTCTGCCCTTCAAGTCATCGGAAAACTGATCCAGGCTGCAAAATAATCATTATATATTTATAAATATTTCAAATATTGTAATACGGGTATTAAGTTATTTAATGTGACAAACTGAAATAAACTTTTCAAATGTACACACTGAAAAATTGTATAAACATTGTTGTAAATGTAAAACAATGAATGATGAAATAAATAATTATTATCAAAGTGAAGTCTTTTACTTAAAATCCATTCCATGATCTAATAAATTAAAGGATAATAATTATAGGGGGTTGTATACATTGCGTAATTTTATGAAGCGATGTAAATACTGCTCTAATTATGTTACTACACATCCTATCGCAAAATGGTTTGTGAAATTGTATTCAGCACATTCTAAAAGGGGTATACAATCATTTCTATCCCTTTAAAGTTAATATTAAGGGTGATTTGTAAGGGAAACTATTGTGAAAACTTTAAAGCGTCATATCTCGAAAACGGTAAGAGATATCGCAAAAATAACAAAATTTCGCCGTCCCCTGTGAGTTGACCCCTGAAAAACCACTATTTTTCTACAACATATGTGGGTATGAAGGGCGTAAGGCCAAGGGTTCCCGAAATATGCATGTCTGTAAAATTTATTCATCGGTCCATAATTTATATGCATGTGCGAGTTACGCAAGAAATACTAACCCTAGCCTATTTTAAATCACAGATTCGGAATCTACAGACTATAATGAAGGGTGTAGCGCCCTTATCTCAATTTTTTTACCCCTAAATTTAATCGTAAAAACACCAAGACAGTCCAACTTTTTGTTGGCAAAAACCCAAAAAATTCGAGTTAAGGGTGGATTCATATAGATTCAGCCCTAAAAACTCCAATGGCGGTCTCGAAAATTGGCGCTCACCCTTAAATTTGGGGTAATTCATATTCAATTTTATGCTCTCTATGTAGCATGTATATAAGGTTCATTATTGCATGTCACATTTCCTCAGCGTACCGGCAATTTTATATATTATGAACCACAAGTCTGCAGTGACAAAAATTATGAACCAAAAGTCCGCCGTGGGTCATACATATAAAAGTTAAATGCGAATTACGTAAGAAATACTAACCCTAGGACATTTTAAATCACAGATTCGGAATCTACAGACCCTAATGAATGGTGTAGCGCCCTTATCTCAATTTTTTTACCCCTAAATTTAATCGTAAAAATACCAAGACTATAGTCCAACTTTTATTTGGCAAAAACCCAAAAAAATCGAGTTAAGGGTGGATTCATATAGATTCGGCCCTAAAAACTCCAATGGCGGTCTCGAAAATTGGCGCTCACCCTTAAATTTGGGGTAATTCATATTCAATTTTATGCTCCCTATGTAGCATGTATATAAGGTTCATTATTGCATGTCACATTTCCTCAGCGTACCGGCAATTTTATATATTATGAACGACAAGTCTGCAGTGACATAAATTATGAACCAAAAGTCCGCCGTGGGTCATAACATATAAAAGTTAAATGCGAATTACGTAAGAAATACTAACCCTAGGACATTTTAAATCACAGATTCGGAATCTACAGACCCTAATGAAGGGTGTAGCGCCCTTATCTCTATTTTTTTTACCCCAATATTTTATCGTAAAAACACCAAGACTATAGTCCAACTTTTTCTTGGCAAAACCCCAAAAAAATCGAGTTAAGGGTGGATTCCTATAGAATTAGCCCTAAAAACTCCAATGGCGGTCTCGAAAATTGGCGCTCGCCCTTAAAACTTATGTAATCAAATAAAGCAAAGTAAATACTGCTCTAATTAAGTAACTACACATCCTATCGCAAAATGGTTTGTGAAATCGTATTCAGCACATTCTAAAAGGGGTATACAATGATTTCTAGCCCTTTAAAGTTAATATTAAGGGTGATTTTTAAGGGAAACTATGTTGAAAATTTTAAAGTGTCATATCTCGAAAACGGTAAGAGATATCGCAAAAATAACGAAATTTCGCCGTCCCCTGTGAGTTGTCCCCTGAAAAACCGCTATTTTTCTACAATATATGTGAGTATGAAGGGCCTAGGGCATACCCTTATCAATTAAGGTTTCTTTCTCAAATGCGAACAAATCGACGATTTAGCGCATTCACATCCGATAGTTCTGCCATCTCTTAGTATATTTACGAACTATTCTGGCGTGATGTATTCAAGGGCTGCATTTGAAATCGAATCGCAAGTTCTGATAGTACTTAGCCATAATAACAGATGGCAGCATGGGTATTAAAATTTAATAGTCAAGTATTTTCTTAAGACAAACCCTTATTACCTTTTAGTTTCTTAGATCATAGGATGGTTGGTTGTGTTCTCCTTCACTCTCTTCATTATTTAAAAAAAGATCATGGGATGGATAATAAATGAAAGACATGTTATTTTAATAATAAATATTTATTTTATCATTTATTATATTACATTCAAAATTATTTATTGTTAACTTTATACAAATACATTTATTTATTGACATAAAAATTAAGATCTGCGTCCAGGGGTGAAGACGCTGGACCCGTGAACAACAGCAGATAACCCCCAGGTCTGCGCAGATGCTGCCGGAGCTTCTGGACTCTGCGTGCTGCCCACGGAACTTCAAACACTGAAAACAAATGTCAATAAATGACTTCCGGTTAGAATCTAGGGACACTGGGAGAATATTGTTTATCTACATTTTCTAGAATATCTCTGGAGTTTGAGGGCTTACAAAAAAATGTTTTGAACATACATTGTAGAGAATTAAATGCTCTGCAACATTTATTTGAAGCACTTTTCCCTAAATAAATCTAGAAATGCTGTAGACTTACTTGTAAGGATTGGAGTCGCCATCGGAGACTTCTACATTCAAAAGGAGAATTTTTTCTCGCGGTTCACGCCGAATTCTCCTTTGGGAGCACGAAGACGGTGAAGGGGGGAGGAGCACATTGAGGTCCGGTTCTACGATGTGCAATCACTGGCACATCTCTCTTTGATCCTAAAACAATAACTAACTTGATTTCTATCTTAGTCAAAAGAAAACTTACTTACTCACGGAGTGAGATGAAGAAGGCTCCAATGATCCTGGTCGCAGGCTCTTGAATACAAGTGAAGCTCTCGTAGACTCTCCAACTGCATCTCCCAGCCGTAGAGTTTTGACTGAAATAAACAAAACAGATAAGAAACTGCAAAATAAAATGAAACAATGTATATTTACATGTATGAAGTCGAAAGTAAACACGTAGAAATCCAGCGAAGACGGCTGAGTGGTTCCACTTTACCTTCATTCCTATCTTAAGAAACAAAACAAACACAAATGCAAACAAAACATACTATGACAACAAAGAACGCTTGTCTTAAGGAAGAGAACAAAAAACAAAACGGTACCTATACGGTGATTTAAGTTTGACAGTGAAGATTATATTATTTTACAACAAATCATTTTATTTGTAATACACCAAATGTTCCTCTAAATTATGTAAACGAATACGATCTTATTAATTATAATCTATGATGTTTGGAATTGACGATATCAATAAAATAATATAGGTGACTAATTTGCTGTTTTGATTTTCTAGGAAAACATACGCATCCATATCCAATCAAGCCTTATAATAAATTTTTTGTTCGTTCGATACTGAACCAACCCAAAAGACAAAATGTTTCTGTAGCAGGATAAAACAAGAATATATTACCTCATTTCCGGACGAACTTCCGATTAGAGTAGGTCTGATATATTTATGTCTGAAAATTGTTGCTGTCATCAAAAGTTTTCGTTTCAAATTTGGTGAAGAAACTGGGTAAAATAGTTTCATTTTGTTTAGATATAAATCAAAGATAGGTAGACATGGACACAATAAAGTTGAAGTCTTCTCGATTCATCATTAAGTATTTATATGATTGGGTCGAACGCTGTCGTAACAATCTAGGTCATCTAATGAAGAGTATCTTACCTCAGATGAAAGCAGGAAATTGATTTACAAACATCCTCAAAAACTAATAGTTAAAATACAGTAAATTAGTATAAATGGTATTTTTGTATATTTTAATGAACAATAAAAAGATTTTAATACATTATAAATATTCTACTATTTAATAAGTGTATTATAATACATTCATACAATTAATTGATACTATGTACAAATACATGTATTGCATTATTTCTAACCATTAAAAAAAATCTTTCAAGGCCTTTCGTTTATCGTTTTGTGCGTGATACTTCTTATCATAAACATTAAACGTCCAAATTATTATTAAACCCAAAATATATCTACTGCATACAGATTACCCAATTTGTAAATATGGATACACGCAAATGATATATTTTCGATGGTCCCATATACTAGAATTTTAGGCCAAAAGAATACAAAAATTTTATATAACATTCATTATAGTATAGCCTATATGGGATTCTTAAAGAAATGCAGTCAATAATTCTCTATTTCAATAAGGTCCATTTGTCTATGCTATTATTTATTTAATTCCATTGAAATACGTTTTAGAGAAAGTTGACTAGTAACTTAATGATAATAAATGCCTTTTGATTTAAAGATACTTACTAGTAATTATAGGCCCTTTGTTTCATATGTCATAGACAGAAATGTACTTCTACTTAAATATTACTATATGAAATAAACAATTATCTAGTAATATTATGAATACATATCTGCTAAGCCAGACATACAAAAAATTATTATCATAATATTTCTTATTGAGTATACACACTACAATTCCTTCAAACCTCAATGGTTAATGATTTTTATCACAGCAATAACATGATAATATATTCTATTAGTATTGTTATTTATACATTTACTTATGCAGGCAAAGAAGAATAATGAAAATTAAACTTATCATTTAATTTACGGATATGTCAAATGATAATTTAAGAGTGTATACCTCTTCAATAAAATTCAATTTCAAGATTCATCATTGAATAACAACTAACAGTGAATATAAGAGTATAAAATTGTAATTGCCAAATATTCAAAGATGATATTACTAGATTTCTCAAATCCTCCACAACTAATGTGGATAGAGGCACGTTACCTTGTAGTTAAATTTGATGAATTTGATTATGAAATATTTGTATTTTGTTATGCAACTTGCAGATCAAGAAAATTAATGACT
Source organism: Poecilus cupreus (assembly GCA_963942605.1). Classification (NCBI taxonomy): domain Eukaryota; kingdom Metazoa; phylum Arthropoda; class Insecta; order Coleoptera; family Carabidae; genus Poecilus; species Poecilus cupreus. Next base: position 6,170,637 of record OZ012719.1, read on the forward strand.
AGATCTAGCACAATGGCGAACAATATATTTTTTAAATTTTAAAATGTATCAAAATTGAATTTTCTTTATTTAGAATAGTTATAAATACCAATCAAAGATAAAGAATTGCAGCACACATTTTAAAACTATTGCAAGCCAAGTTGCCAGCTGCATATTTCGGATGCCTCCGATTTTCTTGGTCTACAATTTCGGATATTTTCCGAAACAAGCTTAGCAACGAATTATCATTTTCGATTTTTCCTAGGCGCAATTATAATTAGATTATTTTATTCCGCTAGAATTCCTAACTGACTTTAAATGAGCCGACTCCACTGTTCTCAATTGCCTGCATGGATTTGAATAATACCTCGAGAAGTTTCCACTTATTGATAAATAATTTATAGAGCTGTCCGTTCATCGTACACTATAACGGCTTCGTTATCAACCAACGAATCTGTATCTTTGTGCAGAAACTGACTTCTGGATTTACTTAGAGCGATGATTGCTGCTTCGTCGTTTCGCATACGGTTTTTGCGCTTCTTGCTAAAATTCACCTGAAGAAGAAAAAGTACACATTAGTATCTCACTAAATAATGTAGCAAATACTCACAAGAAAAGAATAATTTTATTTAATTGGTTTTATTTTATATGTTTATCTGAGAAAAACAGTTTCACAAAATTCACTTTATAACTAGGTGAAATAGGAAAAATTATTTTTAACTAAAATTAAAATACTCGCAGAGTTACAAATTCACAACAGACTTTACTGTTGTGAATTTGTAACAACCTCTTGTAACATAATTTGATGATATGACAGTTGAAGAAACATTGTTCTTCAATTTATTATTTTATTTTTATTATTCCAAGGATGAGTTTGCTGTAGAATGCTCTGGAAAATCCAGTGTTTTTTTGCTATATTTTACTGCACAAGTGCGCGAATTTAAGTTCCTGATTATGAATAACGTTGTTTCCAAGGTTGTAAATACCAAAAATATTTGGCACATCCATTAAAATAAATCTGAAAGTATTTTGTGCATTGACAACAATTCAGAACTCGATGAAACTGAGTTCTAAAGGATCGACTTACTTTAGCATAAAGATCATTCAGGTCATCTTCTGTAGAAAGAGGCCTTGGTTTGGATCGAACCCAGGCTGGAAGACTTCGAGTCTTCAAATTTGTCGTTCCTGGGCCATCACCTTCTTCGTCTTCCTTCGTTCCAACTTCGTCCAGAACTACAGCACACGAAAAAGAACATGTATAAGTCGCTGCAGAAAAACAAAACGAAATAAAAATAAATCTTAGAAGTCTTAATGTGATAGAATTCGTAAGCTGTTTCCGAGACTGTAAACATGACGTGAACACAGAATAGCACTTAGAGTACTAATGAACTAAGTGACTCATAAAGTTAATGATACACAACGGCTAAACAACATAGCATTGTAATAAAATTAGCGATTGAGTACAAGAGTGTATTGTGTAATACTCACTGCTGCTTGATGCATACTGGACGTTCTGTGGTGAAAATTCTGAAATTTCTGGCATTGGGATTTTCTTTTGCACTTCTCCGTTTGTTACCAAATCACATGGACCAAAACGTATGGGTTGACTTACAGGGCGCTGTCTTCTTTGGGAATTATTCATATTACTCTGAAATGTAAATACATATTAATCGCAGAACTTCTCAAAGTAAAAACAATGTTAAATGTATCGAAAAAATGATTAAATAATAGTCAACAGATAATTATTTTTTTCTACGACCACTTAAAAATTTCCTCATTGTATGTTTGTTGTTGCTGGGATATGAGGTACATTGCAAGCATCGTGCGAAATGAATTTGTTTTGTGAGTATTTTAATACAGGTCAGTTCATTTCAGTACAGGTGTTCTTGGCTAGGATACTTATTATAATATTTAAATTGACAAATCTTGGATTGGTGAAAGCGGGACAAATTTATTATTAAAATTAAATTAATTGGGAAATAATATCGTGGTCGTAGAAAAAGTATAGTGTGCAACTCGTATGATTTGCAGCATTCGCCTTCGGCTTATGCTACAAATTTTCATACTCGTAGGAAATTAATACCATTCTATGCTTGTTGTACAATATACAATTCCTTAATTGGAGTTTATGCTGACGTAATATAATAACGCAGCTATGATATTTTTATGCTGTAGAAATGAGATATTTGAGAGGAGTGTGTTGGTATACGAGACGTGATCGTATCCGGAATACATTAGTGTATAGTGAGTGTGAGATTGGGAAGAATGTTGTTAAGAAATTGGGAGTAAAACTAATATATGCGGGTGAGATTGAAGGTGAACGATTGTGTGGATGTCCGAGGAATAAGTGGTGGGGTAAGATAAATAGCATATATGAAAGTGGTAGAATATTTGGAGGCGATTGAGTGTTGGTTAACTGTGTTTCTGGGTACGTACTACCCAACTGATTGGAATATAGCGTATATTTGTGATATTTCAATGATGTTCCCCTACCTGTTGATGATGCGTGGTAGCCTGAGTGGCAGGTCCAGGATTACTGCTACTCCTAGGCACTGGGCACGTCCCCGGGCATTGCGTACACTGGAGACCGGCTCCGACGATGCGATTATTGTAGAACCAGTGCTGGCGACCAGCGCCGCTACCGCTGGGTACACCAGGAGGCGGAGCCATCACCAACCGGCTGCTGTACGTCAGCTGTCCTGACTTGGGGTCAGCGAACACGGCGGAGTGGCTGGGGTACATCGCGGGAGCGGTTGATGTGGAGGTGCCTGCGTCTGGATCGGTTTTACGCATACCTAGAAAGAGAAAAAATATTATTAAAATATACTAGCATTGTTAGATGAAATAGAGTAGAGAGGAGACTATTAAAATAAGGTAAGGTAGGCAGCATTAGTTATTTTGACTCTTCCTGAACTCAACTGCTTTTGTAGATTCTTTAAAAAGTAACAGTTGTTTTTCGAATAAAAAAGAAGAGCAACGCGTTTGTTGAAGTTGGGTAAAACTTTTACACAAATTTTTCTGATGTGGCAAGAAGCTTTTAAAGATGAATGTTTAAGGACAATCGTTAGAAGATATATTGTTAAAGTTAACGTTCTCATGCAATCAAATCGTCGATTAACCAGCCGTGAAATGGAAGAGGAATGCAAAAATTAGTTTGGTTGATGTCAAGAAATTGTACTGAACAACTGCAGATGCGCCGAGAGGTTGCAAATTTTGTACCAAGACTGTTGACCGAGAAGCAATGACTATCATTTCCCAGCCCCCGTACTCACCAGACCTGGCCCCGAACTTTTTCCTGCTCAAGAAACACAAGAGCGGGCAGAGATTTGACTCACTTGACTAAATTAAAGAAAAAATCAGCCCTCAAAATATAATACCAAAATCTATTCTCTTAATGCCAGCATATCTTAGACAAAATTACCAGTGCGTTAGTTAGTGACAGACTAATTTCAAAATGAAGCAAATGTTTAAGCTAGCATTTAATTAACATGTTTCAGCTAACCGGCGACGAAAGGCGAAATATATCGTCTGCTAAGGGCCATCAGCGCCACTGCAAAGGCGTGGGAGTGAGGAAATTGCTCACTAATGAGAATTGCCAATTTGCATGGGGCCGGACCAGCTGATGGAAATAGAATTTAATTAGCTGCATAAATGTGTTTACCGGGCAGTCCAGCAGTAAGATGAATGTATAGAGATTTACTAAAGCTGTCCGCGAAATGGTTGTGTCTAGCTTTAATTATACAAATCGGAGATGCAGAATATGTGCTAGAAACTTTGGACAGACCTGGCACATCGAAATGCAAGAATCAAACACTATCTTACAATTATATGCAATGCTATGTATCACGATTAAGCAATCCTCATATTAAAAGTACAAAAGAACCTTTTAACGAGGGGAGAATAAAAACGGATTTGCAGTCAAATTATTTAATAAAAACTTCACTGATGTTTTGCCATCATCAGGTTACAGGTCGAAAAAACTATTGCACAAATACAACAATTTCAAAACACGTAGACAAATTTTTCAGAGCCAGATGTAAAAAATATACCCAATTATACTCATAAAATTAAAATAATAAATATGGATAAATAAATTGATACTCTCTAAAACAATCTGGAGCTGCACTAGTTTAGGTAACTTCTCGGATTGATATCATTTACTTTAGTATCGATTTCGGAAAAATTAATTTTTTTAATAAACCTTTTTAGTCTTAATAACGAAGGTCCTAAACGAATGTAAGTAATTTTTAGTCGGCGTTCGTTGATTGTTTTTGCCGACTCAAAATTAATTACTTACATTAGTTTAGGAGTTTAGGTTTATTTTATTTTTCACTTCTCAATTTCTTTATCGTCGGTTTATTGATTAGTTAAAAAGTTTTTATTGCGATTCGTTGGGTTTTGGTGATACGTATTTTACTGCATTTGACAGCAATGCAGTATGCACATTTCGATTCGTTTCTTTAGTACGGTAGTGTAGTTGTGTGTAAGTGTAAGGAATACTTACAATAATGCTTCTCCCGTCTCGGCATAATACAGCAGCGGTAGATCAACACAGTGAGCAGCAGAAAGACAACGAGCGCTCCTCCGCAGAAGACGGCCACGAGGAGCGGCAGGCGCTCGGAGGACACGCGCCAGATCAGGCCCCAGGGGGACGTGGTGGAGCCGCTGCCGCTGGTGCCGTTGCCGCCGCCGTCCTCGCCCGGCCACATGCTCGCAGTCAGCGTGACCGACTGCTGGAACACGCGCGTGTGCACCAGAGAGCCGCCGGTGCCTGATGGACCCGGCTGGCTGCCACTGAGGCTGTCCACTGCCACGAGGCCATCGCCGTAGCTGTGAGCCGCCTCGTCACCTGCAAGAACACACTCATTTACTACATGAACTCACAGTACATACATTTTATTTAAAAAAATAGATCTGATTCATTTCATAGACCATTGTGTCACAGAAGATATACTATAATGCATTTAAGTATAATTAATTAAATAACAAGTTGACTGAATGGACTACATAATGCGATGGTCGAAGGTAACTGTATCCGCTAACGTGTATACTGTTTTATATGAAAAGGAAAAAATTTTAAATCTATTTTTGGATAAAATCAAGCAGTAAATATAATTTTGTTAAAACTTTGAAAACAATCCGAATTATTTGTAGAAAATCCTATATTAATCTATAATAGTATATTGTACAACAAGCATGAAATGGTACCCATTTCATACGACTATGAAATGAACATTCCACTTATAAAGATAATCGATGATAATTGCATCCAGGAATGATAATATATGATAATAAACGACAGTCGGAAAATTGAATGATGGAAGAAGAAAGGAGAACTCAACTTCTCATGTGCAAACGTTTCGATATGTATTATCTCTTCATGAGCACAAGGAAGATAAAGTCGAACGATAAAATGAATAAATTCACATACAACAATTGAAGCATTTGTTGTAAGTGGGTGTTTTTCTCTTTGTTCTTTATTGTATTTATTTATTCATTTTATTGTTAGACTTTTACTTCTTTGCACTGAAGAAGAGATAAATACATCTCGGAACGTTTTCAAATGAGAAGTTGAGTTTTTGTTTCATTTTCCATCATCCAATTTTCCTATCGTTTATAATCATATATTCCACTATACTTTTTCTACGCCCACGTTATTATTTCCTAATTAATTTATATTTCAATAATAAAGATGACTTCATTTTACTACTTCAGTATGACAATAAGTATCTTTGGAACTAGGTACAAAACAAATATTAAACAATATTATTTTCCATAAATATCAAGTCTTAAGATTTTATGAGATAAAAATGTAAGGAGATACCGAACAAATTCTAAATTTAACACCCCCAGTTATTATAGAAGCCGCGAAAATAACATCTGTAAATTTATCACCGGTCGAGAAAAAATACGAGGGCATATAAATTGTTTATGGATTGCGAAATGTTTATTAAACATCATCGTTTTTGACAGAACTCATATTATCTGCACTCTACAGTGTACTATATGTACTATGAATCCGTAGCAATAACAAACATACAATAAGCAAATATTTTGTAAGAAAAATATTTGCTACAGTACACCCAAATATAATAAATTTAAAATAGTGTATTCTTAACGGACTACACAATATGATGGCCCGTAGCAACTGTCCCGTTTAACATGTATGTTTTATTTGAAAAGCATATTTGAATCCGGGATTAAGGATAAATATAAAACCTATATAAATACAAAAGTATTTTTGGCAACATCAAAAAGTAAATATAATAATTATTTCGTTGAACACCTTGAGAACAATCAGAATTATTTGTATAAGATCCTAAAATAAACTATAATAAAATTGTGAAATTGTCAACAATATTGATTTTATAAATTCTGTAAATCCTGAAATATTCACGAAATTCATCTAAATACATTCATACAAACATTTACACTTCTAAGGGCCGGTTTATCAATCGACTGTTATGGTTATCCTCTTGTTATGTTAGTTAACATTTATTTAACAGTCGATTGATAAATCGAGGATAATTCAGCTATATTAGCTCACCCCTATAAATTTTCTAATATTCTTAACCATCGACATGTCCAATAAGGTCCAGGCCTGAACCTAATTTCCGTCGAATGTCCGGACAAAATCAGGCAGAAAATTCATTTCCGCCAATCCCAACCTTCGGTCCAAGATTGAGAGGAGGAATCAATATAATAAATGAACAATTTAAATTTGTTGAATAAACCATAAATATAGCTCGGTTGAAGTTATGTTAAATACTAACAATATTTATAAATAAATAAAGCAGACGAGTATTTTTCTAGAATCTAGAGTTACATGAAAATCGACAACCAACGAAAAACGAAACCAAAGCGAAAAGACTAACCTTTCTTTCTACTAATAGCCCGACCATCAGAAACACTCAAACACCAAGTCAGAAACAACGCTAATAGCGCAAAATCACGAACAAGAACAAACATGTTGAAACTTGTGAACAGACAGAACACAACTGGTTCAAACGAATCTGAACGAGATGAAACTTGTCGAATTTGGATTGATTTGGTGGGGATTTAGAGGTGGTGGATCTACCTGAAGAAGGTGGCCATCCCTCAGCAGGGGACCTGAGGCGACGAAGAGTTAATTGCGAATTAACGGTAGTGGAGACCTCCTTTATGGAGCAGGTAATTTGGCAATAATCTCCTAGAAGGGATTAAATTTTACATACTCATGAACCTATTTATAGTACAATTATGTCTTTAGGAGAAAGAAAAGTATTACCATCTTGCAGTCTTTCGTAGAAATTTAATTTCAGGTTATGAGTTGTAAGAAACACTTAACTTAGTGTATTCGCAGAATTTTAATTTTCAATCAACGTTCTAAATTTCGTTTAATTTCAGAGGACAATATCAAACAAATTTTCATCAAGTTCACGTACTGGGTAAAATCTAGGGAAACAGATAATTAAACGAAAATAAAAGCAAAAGAGAAAACATGACGTGACAGCAAATGAAATTTCATCATGATTTCATTACACTCTTTCAAAAATACTGTATATACGTACTTTATTTTCAGCACGAATAAAAACTTTGTACATGAACGTGCGTACGCCGTGTGAGTTATTAAATTATCCTAACATAAGACATAAAATATAGCTTGTTTTCATTACTTCACTGACATGAAACAATTAACGGGAAAAGCTGTACGTATATTTTTATTTTGACGTGAAACATTGCTACATAAATATCATACGGTCTTGCCATTTCTGCAAAACACTAAAAAGCAAAATATACGAGGACGTGATATTCGATAGCTTCAAAATATATTTATCGTATTCACATATTTTGCCACTAGCACACTGCCAACCAATACAGAGATAAATTTTAATTTTCATATACCTGCAAATTTATTTTGTACATCAGACCAGGTTTCATCTACCACTCTTTGTCATTTTATCCAATTTAATTATACATAAATTGAAGAAACTCTCATTTGTAAAACTATAAAAGCTTATAATTATATTTCTGAAAATATATTTATTTAAACACAACGTTTCGAATTATTGAACACAATTCTTCATCAAGTAACAAATGTAGAATATAAACAAACAAACATAAACAATAACTATTTATATTTACTTGTTTATGTTACCTGATGAAGAAGTATGATTAATAATTCGAAACATTTTGTTTAACTAAGTATATTTACAGAACTATAATCCAATAGCTATTTGTTCACAATATTTATAGGACGAATAATTATATAAAAAAATTCCTGTCATAGATTATTGTAACTGTACTTTTACTTCGTATCCATGGTGATTAATTAACAAACATTTTACTACTCGTTGCTATTGGAGAAAATAAATTAGATCCTCCGTAAGTAAAGAAATATGTAAAATGACATAATGCTGCTCTTATTTATTCTTAAAAGTAATATAGGTTATTTGAAGAGAGGTGAGAAAGAGAGTAGAGGAGATAAGGATGAAAATAAATTAAATGGAAAACTTATAATGAAAATAATAGATATTCTGCAATACAAAATATCCAAACACGAGAACAGCAAAATAAAACAGACGAATCTAACTACGAGAAGACATCAATCTTAAAAGAGAAAAACAATATAAAGCCTATAAATATTAGTTAACAAGGAATGAAAGAAAATTCAGATTATGCAGAAGAGAAGAAGAAATAGGCATTAAAGGACACAAGTAGACAATAGTTATTTGTGTATCAAGTGCGGATAGAGCGAAGCCGTGATCAACAACTCGACAAGTGCAACAAACAATGCTCTATCCGACGAGATACACACAATATTTTTTCTACAATCGTTGAACAATGTCAAGCTGTAGAAAAAAATAATTTTCAAAATTATCTTTGGTCACTCCTATAACAATTCAGTAAAATTGTAGTTACCCATGTCACCGTAATCATGACAACGTTTATGAACAAACTAAAAATTTTCAAAGAAATCATAATTTGACACATGGAGTACATTTGACATATGGAGTACATTTGACATAAAGTCTACAGAGTGAATACGTTTATGGTGATTAAGTTGAAGTGTATGTACTTCTTTTACCTAATTTATTTTTGTTTTGTTTTTGTCGCGCTAGTGCGACAATATGTCACTTTGTCGCCCTAGAGCGACAATTTTGAACATTTCCTAACCAAAAATGGAATAACAATGTCGATATTGTTCAACGATTGTAGAAAAATTAAAAATGAGCTATTGGAACGACCGCATAAAGAACGCCAGTAATAAATAATAATATTTGAAACATTATAATAACAAAAATTGTTATTAAACCATAATTTACTGCGATAATTTAAAAATCTTGATAGGACCTAAAGTAAACTACCACTTTCGGTTATTGGAATATCACCAAAAACTAATCAGCTCTTCCAAAGGGTATACAATTGATATATACAAAATATCATAATTTTCATTTTAATATAAATAAAATAAATAAATATATCATCACGCCTTTTACCCATTATGGGTGTGGCACTCTGCTTACGCAGATCTCGGTGATATATTTTTTCGTATGAAGTGCGGTTACCAGCCGTCAAATCATAGCCCCCAAGGATGTTAGTGGAGGGGGAACCACAGGGGTAAATCTAAATTGGTAACTGTCACCAGTGGGATTCGAACTGAGGATATCACGATCCACAGTCCGACACGTTACCACGGAGCTATTTACCCCATTTTAATAATTATGAGAAACCGTATACTCCAGAGATCCACACAGACTTGTCGGTAAGACAGATACACAGCCAGACAGACACACATAGATATCATCGCGAAATTATTACCTCAGTCACTTCCAAATTTTTAGCATGATTCCTTTAGCTTCCTTACAGGATGTGGCGGAAGATAAAACAACTATGTAGTTTATGTAATAGTGGCATATTTATTTCACGAAGTCAAGAAATAAAATTAGCAACTCGCCCAAATTTCAACTAAGAATATTGATTATAAATTATGCATATCCTTATCATGCACATGTTCAGGTTTTGTCCCAAGTCCACTATTTCATTTTCAAAACCAAGAACTTGGGTAGGTCGATATGTTCCACCTCGCAACGCTGACGATTACGTGACTCGGAACTGTGATTCTGATTCTATAATAGCGTCAGCTGCAAACTACACCTTCTACGCTGCTCCTGATAAATATCTGCAGCTAGTTGACATGCAGCCTGCTGCGAGGAAATCCTCGGAATTCAAATCGAAATACTTCGCGGACCAAAACCGAAAATGGTATTTAGTTTTGCTTTGTTTGCAGATATATATTAGAAGGTGGAATAACAAAATAAATGATAGGAATTGTAAGTTTTCCTTCTTGTAACAAAATTCAGCAATAATCTAAAAGGCATGTAGGTAGTGTACCATTCAAGAGAACTTATTCCAGCTTAGCATGAGAATCCCCTTTGTAGAGGGCTTACGAATAGGAAGATTTCGCTGCATGTCTTGTCGCTCGCTTAAGCTACTTATCTTGGATTACTTCGCAGAACTATGCTAATTATATGAAACCTGCATTTAAAACTTCTAATTAGTGCACAATATATTATATTTCTTGTGTTTATCCCAACAAAATTATAAAAAAAGCAACTCTCCCAAAGAATCATTAATGTAAATTCACGAATTTAATAAAAGTGGAACAGTAAACGATTTTATTGGTAGAAGAACGTTCATTTTCTACTTGAAAGTACGGAGTATTTTTCTTGTTCAGTAATTTGCTCTCATTGTTTTTTGACGCGGTGACGACTCCAGAACGTTAAAAGAAAAGTGGAAATTGTTTGAGAAGGAAACTAAATTGGCTGGATAATTTCATCGTGTTTACTCGTATTTCCCAGAGATGGTTAATGAATTGTGATAAAATGTCAAGAACAAAAACTCCTTGTTATTACATTGAATTTGCTCAAAGTGTTCCGTCGTTTTTCCGCGATTGGAACGATTTGTCTCACTTCATACAACAACGAGAAGAATTAACTTTAGAACTACAATAATATGAACGAAAATCATATTTTTCATTTTTGAACTAATCACAATTGAGCATTTTTTATGCATTTACCAATCAAATTAGGATTCTCTAGAAATTCGTATAGCTGAAATGATTTCCAGAAATCAGCACCATGCATTTGATTTTCATAAATAGATCTGTGAGTTAAAACAATGTATAACCGTCTAACCACAAAATACGATTTTCTAGCAATGACAGCTCAAAGTTTGACAAACTAACAATTGTACAAATAATAAATTCTCAAAAACAGTTTTACATAATTCATTTTTGTGGCATTGTTTTTGGAAAAACAGGATCACATCATCGACTTTCTGAATGCGAAGCAGGAAAAAGTACTTATAGATCGATTGAAGGTTTTTTTTTCGGTGAAAATAAATGAAATTTCAAAATAGTTACTTATGATAAGTGTTAAAAGTGACATTTTATGAGTAAGTGGGGAAGTTTGTGAAACGAGGCGAAACAACCCCACCAATGAAATAAAATCACTTTTAGCACGGTATATCTTACCAAATTTTATCTACCATTTTCCTAGTGTATTAGTAAATACATACTAATGTTAAAAAGTGACACTTTTAACTTGCTAAGCAATCGTTAAATGGGCCACTTTTAACAATGGTCGTAGATGAAAGCTATTTTTATCAAAAAATGACTTTAAAAAATAGACATTTACTTTCAGTGGCGGGTCTATCGTCTGGTAATGATACACTTTATCCTTTCTATTTTTTCCATTCCATAATTTCCACATAATTTCTTCTACTAACCTTTTCGTATTTGATTTGTTTTGCTTTTATTTCAATTATCTTTTATAATAAGCGTGAGTTGTGTAGACTTAGGGCTCATTTGATATAAAAGTGTAAGACAAGCGAGATTACCTACAGATAATTTCCATTAAAAATGAGTACTGTGATTCGAGCTTGTCGAGCGTGAGTTGTGTAGGTTTTGGGTTTGTTGGTGAAAAAAAAACCTATGGAAAAAGTTGTCAGTAGAAAAAAATCCTATTGTATCATTTCTAATCGTTTACGTTTACAACTAATTATTAACTATGGCATAAAGTAAAAATAAAAATGAAACCTAAAATTGCATAAAATTAATATTCCCGTAAAACCAAATCAGTATCATTATATCATTGAGTTTACTTTATTTCACTTCAAAATGAACCATTTTAACATAGAAAGAACCAAGTAACAAAAATCATGTTGAACAGTGTAATATATGAATATTCATCTTGTTACAGCAATTAATCTAATGTCCTGCGTGCCCCAATTCCTTGAATATAACTTCCCGAGAACAATACCGGCACATACATTCGTCTTCAGTTTCCTTTAAACAGTTTCACAATCAAGCAAACACTTCGCAGTTTACACAAAACAATTCACATTATACTGTTGGACAACGGAACACAAAGACTAGCGTTGTGCGATTGCGGGAATGAAACAAGAAATATCCTAATCCAACGGTGCCTAAAATTACTAGCATCGCTGTACGAGGCAGTTGTACTTAATCTCGCTGAAGCTGAAGGGAATCCACAGAGATTCAAACCATAAAAGCTATTAGCTCGGCCGCTTAGTGCGACAGAAACACGGTGGAAGGTAAACGCCGAATTAATGAGAGAGATAGATTTCGTGCGTAACTGTGTTGTTGCTGATAAGTGATGGGTAATTTTCTGATTAATATTTGCAAAAAGTATACAACTAACCTCTAATGAAGACTATATAGTTCCCTGCACCCTTGATTGTATGTTGAATTAATTAATATATGAGAAATGTAGAACTGTACTACAAGGATCCTCCAGAGTTGAAAGGGCATTAGGAGATATGAATTTGACAGAACAGTAATTTATGTTTTCATCTTTTGGGCAAACTGCCCAGAAACCTAATTCGGAGGAATATAAGAACGTGTACAAAAGGAGATATGAATGAAGATGAGGCGAAAATGGAATTGATTACAGACGATGAATTGATATTTAATTAAGGTTTCAAGGATTTGTTTTATCCTTCATCGAGAAATATATTCACCCATATAGAGCAACAAACCAATGAGCATCAACAATGTAAATTTGGTAAAAACTATAATTCATAATATTCAAAATTACTTGATTATTATAATGCAAAACGCGCTCATAATATCTAAAACCCAACAAGCAATGATTCATTGTATTGTATGCAGGTGCGTGCTTTTGAAATTTAGAACCAAGAGAGTAATTTATGTATCCAATTAATACAACCAACAACCAATGTCTGCTCCTATGCGTACAATAATTCATCTTCAGAAGTATACAGTACATTGTCGCAGTGCGGAAATTACAATAGGTACCGAGGTATCGCGTACCGCGAATACATTAATGGAGGTAGTAAGTTGAGCTTCGTTTATAATACCCACCCATCCTAAACACACGGAGCATGTGAAGCTAACGTTATACGATCGCGTAAAGAGCAAGAACACTATATGCTCGTACGTCAAACTCAAGATCATTCTACTTACTGCTAATGGAATGGTTTCAGCTACTTTATTAAGTTTAAATGAATGTTAATTGATGTTGCTATAATAGTTTTACTGGAAGAAATTTAACCTATTTGGAAATGTGATACAAATACACATTTTTCGTATCGGTAACAAAACATTTCCGCATATTTTCGCATTCTGTAAACCGAACCATAGCACATTCGCAAGTTTTTTAAATGAATCCGATTTTATTTTCTAAAAATTTATTATTTTAAAGATTGAAGTATTTAATAGAAACATTATGCGCACACTCTTTGCAGATTAAATTCGAGAATTTTTTTGTAAGGTTTGTTTTTGAGTTAACAACAGTTTTTCCAGCGATTGCGAACCAGTTTGACAGCTGGTTTTATACTCAGTTTAGTTTGTCATTTTACCATAAATAGACTTAACCAGAACTACGCTTGCAAATTGTGCAAATTTATTTCGAAAATTTTATTCAGTTATGACGCTAATTTTTTTTTAAATGGCTAACTCAAATCCTTTAGGGTAAAAAATCCACAAGCCATTATTGAAACGGCGTTACATAAAGAAAAAGTCACTGTTTGTTGTGCTTTACGGGCTGTTGGAATCATTTGTCCATATTTCATTAAAAATGATACCGGCCAGAACGTTTCAGTCAATGGAGACCGCTATAGAGCTATTATGATTGGGTTTTTCGTTCCCCAATTGAATGTCATTAATGTGGAAGAGCGGTGGTTTAAGCAAAACGGCGCAACATGTCACATAGCGTGCGCCTCAATCGGTTTATTGAGGGACACATTCGATAAGTGCATAATTGTGGATTGGTTTACAAGATCTTGTGATTTTAACACTTTTGGATTATTTTCTGCAGGAATATTTGAAGAAGCTAGTGATAAACCAGAGAGGATGGACGACATTGAATCCAACAATCGCCGCGTTATTGGAGATATACGGCCCAAAATGCCTAAAAAAGTGATTGGAAAATAGACTTTCCGAAATCATATTCGAACACTAATGGTATCAAATTATATTTCCAAAAAAGCCATTACCACGATTTTTATGTGTTTTATTTCATTTCTATACCTCTAAAAAAACAACCGTTAGAAGTAATTTTTTTTTAATATAAAAAAAATGTTTGATAGTCCCAGTCTTACGAGGTTCTACCTATATGTAATTACTTCGGAATGTGCATTCTAAATCATATTTGGAAAGCACCTCCATGATCAAAATACGAGTACGCCTCAACATCTAGCCTAGAAGTTATTTCGTTAAAAGGTTATTTCTTTTTCTTTCGTCGTCCGTAGTTCAAGGACCGGCGAAGTGGTAGTGAAGTGAAACAGAACCGAAGAAATACTAATTTATTCATAGCTTTACTACGAACTACCTATATCAGACTGATATCGTACGTTACAAGAAGAAAAAAACTCATTTATAATGTACGTGACAGAAATAGGATGTTTGGGTGGAAGTACGTTGCATATTTAAAAGGTTTCATTCATGTTTCAGGGTGTTTCACACAAAAAGTTTAAAATTATGTTCTGTATTCGCTACATGGTACACTGAACTTTAATTCAATTACAAAAGTTAAAAAAGACACTTTCATATTTTGTTGAATGGTTTGCCACCAACTGGATTGTTCTACAAGACCTTCAAATGTTTTCCGTTAAAGACGAAAGTACAGTAGACATTCAAGGAATAAAATGTCACAAAAATAAACTAGCCGTGAAAGTCGTGCAGTGCGGTAGTGTTAAACGTTTATATCGTCACAACCCTCTAGATTTACTGGACCGATGTAAATAGTTTATTTTAGGGTCAAGTATTTACTTTATTTTCATAGTATTACTTTATTATGCCTGTTTACACGTAGCAATCTATTGGTCAATAAATTGGTCAAGTTTTCTAGTCAATACATTGCCAACTGCCTGGAATATAAAAACTTTTAAACAAATAATTAATCGACGAAAAATTGAAAAGCGAAAAATAGAATAAACTAATTTGGGTCGGCATTTGTTGATTGTTTATTTAGTGCAGATTCAAAATTAGTTTAGTTTACTTTTCGCCTTTCAGTTTTTCGTCGGTTCAAATTTTTGTATACTATACTTTTTCTACGACTACGATATTATTTCCTAATTAATTTACATTTTAATAAATAAATTGTCCCGCTTCCACCATTCCAATATTTGAAAATCCTAAACAAGTTAATCTAGCAATGGCACCTTTTTTTAATGAATGAAATGACCTGTAATGAAATACAAAAATTCATTTCGCACGATGCTTGCAATATACCTGTTTTCCCTAGCAACAACAAACATACAATGAGCAGATTTCTAAGTGGTCGTGGAATAAAATATTTTGGATTGCGGAGCTCTGCTTTCGTAGATCTCGGTAGGGACGATTAACAGTCCTAAAGTTGTTAGAGAAGAACTACAGGAATAAAGTCAATATGGCAACTGTCGGCAGTGGGATTCAAACAGAGGATTTCACGAATCACAATTCTAATCGCAATATTTTGCTGGAAAATGTAAATGTACTTGAGGACCATTTTGTAAAGGTATCGAATTGCCAAGAAGCAAGAACTAATTCTGGCGCGATAAATCATTTCGTTTTCAGCAGCTGATTAATTCTCAAAGTTTTTGCAGAAACCTTCATCCGTGCTTTCAGCGATTCGAAAGTGACTTATTACAATTTTAAGTTCAAAACTGGCGTGCTGAAATAAGCCCGACAATATTTATGGCTGTATAATGTATGTAAAAACAGCCATCAGAAAACGATTATGCAGTTTCTCCCGAGGTGTTTTGCGTTCCTGCGGATATATTCACAGTTTTACTCAAACGTATATCGTGCGCTAGTTTCCATTTCGTGCTGGAAAGCTGCCTTTACAACTTTTACTGGTTTCTGTTATTTATGTTTATTAAAACTGCAAGCTAGTTTCAGTTACAGTTAATGTCTAGCTCTAGTTATGCAAGTGTAAAAGTTTTTCCACGTAAGAAAATGTGTATTTCGATGCAGAATGTTTTTTGTTTCCTGTACTTCGGAAAGTAGTTTAAATTTATTGTTACTTATAATATATGTTTATAGTAATGGAAAACATAAAATTTTAAACTCTTGTTCGAAGCGAGAAGGTAAAAACTAAAATTGATGTTTATTAGGTCATTTTAAAAATTTATGGTTATAGCGTAAATGGGATGGTGAACACTAACGGTTACTTGAGATGGAGTTTTTATGTACCAAAACTACTGTTCTTGTTTTTGAATACATACATCATACAAATACTTCTAACTTAAAACCAACACCTTTTGATGAGACTTGTCTTTAACGAGATATCTAGTTTCTGGACAAATAGCTTGATTTTCGGTAACGAATCAGATTGTCGAACATAAGATCCTCAGTTAGTCGACAAATGTCATGTCAATGTGGTTCTCTTTCTACTAACATCTATGGGGCAGGGATTTAACGACTGGTGATAGATTTTCATGAGCAGAAGTAAATCACTTATTGGAAAATGCTATAAGTAAGTATAGCTTCCTAGTAAAGCATCGGACTGTTGAACACAAGATTCTATAATAATTCGCACAGCTAATAAAAACTGTCATTTAACTTTACCATTGAATTAAACAAACAATATATATTACAGTAAAAAAAGATACGACATTAGATAAAGATAAAATAGATAGGAAAACAAAATTAAATGTATACGAGTATAATGCGGTAGCTTTTTCGACAGTCACATTATGCAAGCGAATAATGGAGTATGCAGAAGAAACATGAGGCAAAGTTAATCGCTACAGAAATGAAATACCTAAAAATGATAAATCCAAGAATAAATAAATAAATAAAAATAAAAATCATCACGCCATTCACCCATTTATAGGTGTGGCACTCTAAACAAAACAGATCTCGGTATTATGATATATTTTTGCGCGTGAAGTGTAGGTTACCAACCGTCAAATCACGGCCTCCAAGGATGGTAGTGATGTAGGAGCTACAGAGGTAATTTTATGTGGTGAAAATTTTCAGCTGTGAGGTTCAAACCCAGGATCTTATGACCCACAGTCCGATGCGTTACCATGGAGCTATTTACCTCATTAGATAGTTTAAAAAAATAGAGAGAAATTTGCGATGGTGCAGACATATAATGAGGATAGGTCAAAACAAGGAAAAGAGGAAATTCAAAGAAAACATGGGTAGTAAGAATAACAGAAATATGAAACAAGGGAGGCAAACTTATAGAAGAAATGAAAAAGGTAGCAAAGAATAGGACAGAATGTTAGGATGGATAAAAACTTAATTTAGAACAAAAAAAAAAAGGAATTCCGACACAAAAATTGGGCATAAGGGTAAAGGATATCAAGTAGAAAAAATTTACTCTTATCCAGTACATGTTTAAGGACCATAACTTGACGTCTAGTAACTGTACTTCACGTGCAAGAACATCTTAAATCTATGAAAGCAGGGTGCAGCATCAAAAATGCTGTATTTGTATTTAGGCTTATCTTTAATAATTAATGGCAGAGAAATAACCGCCATGTTGAACATTTACCGTTTGCCACCCCGGGTACATCATTATGCATTGTTCTTGTTTTGTTCTGTCCCCCGAAGTTTAGAATTTAAATGCCATTTATGAATGTGCCCCACAAGAAATATTCGAAGCTCATAATATGAATATGCCTAATGGGATTTCTCCCCCATGAAAGTTCAACGCTTCTTTTATAGTTCCCATTAAGAACATTAAGGGAAAGCCTTTATAACTCTATCCCGAAAGGAATTTCTTTCATTTGAAAAGGTCGAAACAAGAATATAACAAATTCTTCCAAGATTAGAGATTTGGCACGAAACTCCCATAAGTGCGTCGGCGTTACTTAAAATTAATTAACCTAAACGACACCGCAGGCGTACCCCGGCGCCTGAAATCTTATCTTTCTTCATTTGTCAGTCTCCCTTCATTAATATCTGACAGATCTTATTAACACCTCAACCAGTAGACTAAAATTCTCGAATTTACACTCCGCGTACTTGAAAATCCACTCAACATCAACACTTATCAAGAAGGAGTTGGGAGATACGAAGATATCATGTTATTAATGTCAGTGGCGTTACTTGTAAACTGTCATTCGTCCAATTGAATTTAAATAATAAATCATTACGATTGGCAATTGTTATTATAGAAATTATTAATAACCTAACTTATGGAGTATTAATTGAAATGATTTAAGGGGAGGAAATTAAGGAACGTAGAAGCGATACAATTTTATCCCAAATTGTTGCGATCGGCAATTGTTTTATTAAAATTAATAGAAATCTAACTTGATGGGTACTAAATGAAATTTTTTAAGAGCAGGAAGTTGAAGACCGTAGTGACGAACATTTTTTTCACAAATCATTAAGATCGGTAATTGTTTTTCTGGAAATTACTATAATATAAACCTAACTTGTGAGGTATTAAATGAAATGATTTAGAGGCAGGAAATTGAGGAACGCAACGACTCATTTTTATTCAAAATTGTTATGATCGGCCATTGTATTTCAAATATTTCATAGATACGACTTGGTATAAAATAGCGACCGGCAGGTAGTCACTTGTTTTCTTGAAATTTATTGTGTTTGTTGTCATTTTTATCAACAATCAATAACGATCGTCAATTGTTTTTATTTTTAATTCAGAGAAATCTGACTTGTGAGGTGTCAAGTGCAATGTTTTAAGACTGTAATATTGAGGAATGTAAAAATGACCCATTTTTATATAAAATCAGTACGATTGGCAATTGTTTTTTCTCGAAATTACTGTAAACCTAGTTTGTGGAATACTGAATGTAATGTTTTAGGAGCAGGGAGTTGAAATAGTAATGACGAACCTTCTTTATCACAAATCATTACGATCGGCAATTGTTTTTGTAGAAATTACTAGAAACCTAACTTATGGGGTATTAAATGAACTATTTTAGGGGCAGGAAGGAGGCAGAAAAGGCAAGTCGCCAATGTAGTTGCTTGAAAGGGAGAAACGTAGTGACGACCTTTCTTCGCCAATATATATACATAAAAGCGAGGAACAAAATGAGAAGCTTTCCTTGTTAATGTACTGACTTGGAAACGAGGAACAAAAAGACGAGCTTTCTTCGACAATTGTTTGTTCTTGTATTTAAGAAAACTTATTTATTTTTTATACTTTTAGTTGAAATCGTCTTCAGTGTCGCAGAGCCAAAGGGTTAGACCTGCGAAGCTACAAACTATCGGGCACCGGCTAGTAGTTGTAATAAGGGATTGTATCGGGTGGGCAACACACACGGCAACAATGTAAAAAATATATATGGCAATAAAATTAAGATGTCATGTGTTGTGTGGTTCACCCTAGGGATACAAACCGTATGGTTTAACAATTCCAAAACTATTATTACTAATACTACTAAAATATTTTCTCATACATTTCCAAAAAATCTATCTCCACCTCTGGTAACGCATCTTGTCACTAATGGAATATCTCACGTAGAAACGTTTAATCTACACTTGACTCCACATCCACACCACGCGTGCGACACGACAAGCGTGAGACGTGGGATATTCATGGCACGAGACACAGAATTATGGAGATGGATGGAAAGCGATAATGGGCGAAATGCTGATGCGGGAACCACGTTACGTTACAGACAGAACAGACTCCGGGTCTAGTCGACGTGCCGTTGAACCCGGAGCTGATAGTGTTAGTGTCTGCCTGTGAAGTGTTAGGATGCTGTTTTTGTTGATGTTTGCTTGAGTAATGGATTTTTTGTGGTTGTGGAGAAAACCAAACATTACAAACACTCCTAGCTATCCGCCACGAATTACGCAATTTAGCTTGCACCACAAAATGGCGGTGCTGATAAAATATTTATGTAGGTCGTCCTTAAGTAGAGTGCTCAGAAATTTTTCGCGAAATATCGGTAAAAAATTAAAAAACAGATTTAAACGAAAATAAAAAAAAAATTTATCTAATTCCGTTTTATAAAGTTGAAATTTTCCTAATCTTATGACGTTATGAAATGTCACTTTTTACATAATTGCTATGAAATGAGTTTTGTAAAAATCTTTACGTAACTGAGTTACGTAAAGAATTTTACACAAACGATATTCAATTAAATCAAATGCCGTATAGATGCCTACTTTAATAACAAACAAAATAATTTATTGCTTGTGAAATATTGACAATGAATAATTTGGAAGTTAGAGAATGAAATTACGGAATTAGATAAAATATTGTACGTAATTCGTTATGAAAATCGATATTGTTTATCTAGTGTAATTTGCAAAACTTGTTACCGCTTTTTTCATAACTGATAACGTAAATAACTATTTTTTAACTAGTTGTAATAGGCAAATAGTGGTAGTAAGATAAAAATGTTTCAAGTAACAATTGTAGATAATAATATGTTAAACATTATTATAATAACAAAAATTGTCATTAAACCATAATTTACTGATATATTTCAAAATAACTCGATAAGGCTTCACGTAAACTACCTCTTCCGGTTATTGGGTTAAAAATTTTAAAAATCAGGAGACACTCTCCCGATCGGAACATTTAGTAGAAAATCGGAGACAACCCGTCGAAAACTGCGCAGATGAGCACCCTGTCCATAAGCTAATTTCAAAATAAAAATGTCAACTACAAATACCTAAAAACAAGGCGATGCCTATTTTGAATTAATTTCAATGATTATCTACTTCTACTATCTTAAATTTCTTTTGGCGTTTTAACGTAAAGTTTAGCAGGTCTAACACCTGATACGTTTGCCAACAGCCGAGTCTATTTATACCCATAAAACTTCCGAATTGCTGATAACATGCGACGTAACAGACTGTTGGGGTGAATATTGATGACAGGGACTTCGAAATATTTGGGCTTTAAGTTTATGATGTTAACATGAGTCAAGTTCTCCTGAGCAACAAGTGACGTTCAATATTGAATAAGTTCAATGACCGACGAATTATTTGATGTTTAGATATTAGAATTTATTTGTTTTTGCCAATTTAGCATTTGAGGAACGTGTCGCTATGCAACTGCCCATTTTTTGATGTGGCACTCTGCTTTATTAGAAAATCGTAGTGGCTATGTCACTAGCCTAGCACGCCAGAGATCATGTGTTCGAATCCCACTGAAGAGCATGTTCGTTTGTATTCTCATAAATTCACAATCATCCACTCATTAAGCGGCATATGACTCATTCATTTATTGACTAAAATATGCACAAAAGCCTTAAAATAATCTACCACTTACTGTTGACGAATTGTTTTCAAAATCTAATTAATTCTTTATATAAACATTATACCTTCGTTTCATATATGTGTGCCTGGGAGGTAAGAATGATAAAATTAGGAATATAAATATGGTAAATTAAACAGTTTTCGTTTGTATGATTTCAACTGGGTCAAATAATTTCACATTATTTGGGTGTAGCACTTTCGGTAATAATAATAGTTGTTCGAGAATAAAATGGTTTTTCAGGTTAAAAACTTTGGACCGTTATGCATATAACTTAAACTGAAAGAATGGGAACCGCAGTGCAAAATATGTAAGATTAATAGCCGTTGAATTTAATCCAAAGAACTCAACACAACAAAATTAAAAGTTCTCATGTGAACAGCGAACTCTGAAACTTCTGGTCCAGGAACTAAAGCATTCACACAATTCCCGAGCACTGCAAGACAAATTAAAGATAAACTTTCCGTCTGGGGACAACGAGCGAACGAAAGCGCCAACGGAACTATTTTCCAGGACTTGCGCCAAGACGTAGAGATTAATGGCAAGTTTATGTTGAACAAAAGACGCTTTTCCACCACGCGACATTGATTGAAAACAGCATAAAACTTCCACAACAACCCGGGAACCCAACGATCCTGCGAAACTATCTGTAGTGGTATTCACAAAAGAAGGACATTGCAGGGAATTGGTGAGTAATGGTTGTGTTTAGCTGTTTAATGTCAAATGAGATGTTTATCGTGAAATACGTACTCGTGCACGACCTCCTTAAGGAATTCAACTGAAATTCCTAACAAATATCCTCGCAAAAAGACTTTAAATTTTAATAAATATTTGAGAAAAGTTCTGTACAATTTTTATAAATAACGACGTTTCGGCATAAATACAAAAGAATAAATAATAAATATATAGTTAAAACTACGTGTTTACAGAAATTGATTGTGGGCCATAGATTTCTTAACAAACAATGCAGGAATACGGACCACCGCTATCAAGAAATGCTTATCCCTTCAAAAAATTTAGTTTCCAATTATGACACATCTTTTAAATAACAATTGTAAATTTACCGAAATATTTAAAAATAAATTGATAGGGCTTCAAATGTACTATCACCAAAAATTAATCAGCTCTTCCCAAGGGGATACAGTTGAAATATACAAAATATAAAAATTTTCAGTTTAGTTTTTTTTTTTTTGAGAAACCATAACTCCAGAGATCCACACAGACCGACAAACAGACACGCACTCATAAATATCATCACTAAACTAATAAAATCTAATTGTAGGAACTCAAAACGTACTCTTCCACTGAAAACGCACTACCGAATTTTTAGCATGATTCCTATACCTCCCTTTCAGAGTGTAGCGGGAGGTAAAAAGGGTAACATAGATCAAAGTTGATATAACAGTTAACCATGACTTATTAAGCTCAAAGCCTGTATTTAAATTAAGATTGTTACAAGATTTCTTGATTTCAATAGCTTCTCTAATAAGTCTTCTCATCCATTTTTGCTCTTGCTAGAATCTTCGCGTTTTCAAAATCAATTCCATGTAATTCTTGAATAGCATGTTCAGTAACTGCAGATTTATCGTGTTGATTTAACCTAATATGTCGTTTGTGTTCTTTTAATCTTATTGCTACACTACTACCAGTGTGATGAATGTAATCTTTACTACACTGGTAGAGAATCTCATAAATGCCAGAACTGAATCTTTAAAAATTGCGAAGAAGATCACTGATGTTTAAACTTGATTTAGGTATATAATGTTTGTATGTCAAAGGTAAAGTGGCAAATAATTTCTTCTCAGTAACAACTTGAGAAACTTGTACAGGTTGAAATATTGTTCAAATATTTATAGGGAACAGATTGCAGTTTTAATTAAAAAGTTAATGACATTTCGTCAACAAACAAAATCAGCCAAAGTCACCCCATCTCCAAACAAAACACTTCCGAACGGTGCGATAGGGCGATACACCAAATAGATAAAATAAACAAAAACAGCCGAAAAAAATTGGTGAAACTTGAAGCGCAAACGAATTGATCAGATAAAATGTTTAATAGCACCGTCGCAGCCCCTGGGGGGCGATCGATTTCCACCTGGCATTAAAAGCCCAACGCCGGAGATGTGGAGTGGCGAAGGGGCCCAACAACGACGAACCGAAGCCGTAAAGTCGTTTTATAAAGGGGCTATGGCACCCATGGGTTGCCCTGCACGCATCTGTTAGGTTTACGCAGTTTACGGACATGTGTGTGAGGGTCTGTTTGCGGGGGTGTTTTTGTGTGTCATGGTGTGGAAAACAAGAAGTTATGAACCGGTGGAGCGTACTTTGTGTTCTGGCCTACATTTGAACTTAAAAATATAATTTCATTTAGTGCCAATAGCCATTACATTAAAAATACACTGAATTTTAGGTTCATCTAACAGAAATTGGAGAACTGAATGAACAACTCACGTCATTTATCAATTTTCGCAGATCTCAATAAGTGACATATTTTCACGCGTATAGTGTGGTTAATAGCTGTCAAGTTACTGTCTTCATAGATGTTAGTGGAGAAAAATAGGCCAGCGCGTGTCCCCGTATGTCTGTCTGTTTAATTTAGAGAGATATTTCAAAATAACTCGATAGGGCTTCAAATAAACTCATCATTTCCGGTTATTGGATTATCACCAAAAACTAATCAGCTCTTCCTAAGATGATACAATTGATATACACAAAATATCAAAATTTCCAGTTTAGTAGTCTTTGAGAAACCGTAACTCCAGAGATCCACACACACAGACAGACTGAATCGTATTCTAGAACCCTAAAACGTGTTCATCCACTGAAAACTCACTATCGATTTTTTTTTGCATGATTCCTATACCTCCCTTACCGGATGTGGCGGAAGGTAAAAATAATAATAAAGAAAACAAAGTCACATTTTCATTACTTATTTTCATAAAATCCAGAGATTCACACAGACTGACAGATAGACAGACAGACAGACACACACATACACAGACATAATCGCGAAACTATTAAAATCGTATTCTAGGGACCCTAAAACGTGCTTATCCACTAAAAACTCAATACCGAATTTTAGCATGATTCCTAAACCTAAAGCAGAAAAATTCTATTAAATCTTTCATTTTTTAATTTGTCCGGATTTATCGCAAAAAATAACTGGGCACCCTAGCTTAGGGGGAGGTCATCATATAATAAATAGTTAAATAAAGGTATCATAAGTAAGAATAGAATTCCTTTCCTTTAGCTTTGGAAAACATAATATTAGCAAGAACAACAACGTAAAAGCATCCAAGTTTCCTGCGCTTCACAAATATGCAAATTCCATCATAACCTCCAGCTATAACGTACGTTTTACGTCACCTAACCTAACTTGATTCACTTTGACATCGCTGAAGACGTGGAGCGACTCCAGCACTGGTATAACTTGGTTGCAAAGCGCGATATTGTTTGTGTTAAAGCATAAACCGTGCTTAAAACGCAACTCAGCTTTACATCGCGAGCGTGCCGCGAATTCATTAGCCGGGGATATTAGCCCGTGAAAGGTGAGGAGGATTCTGCGGAGGATATAGACTACAGAGGATGGTTTAGGGAAATGGCTCGAGTTGAGTGTTTTTAAAGGGAAGTTTACCACGCGCTGTTCCAGTGTTTGTTGTTTTATCTGGAATCGATGGATGGGTTTTCAGAGTAGGTATGCTTGTATGAGGTCGGAGGGTTTGAAAGTTTTAGTGGCTGAGTTTGGAGTTCATTATTTTCATAGCCTGAATGTGCACAAGTGTTGGAACTGTCAAATTGTCTAGCCACTAGAGATGTACGACCAGATTAATGTTTGCCATATCTTTACAACATTGAATTTACTTTGATATCTATTTAGTTATTGGAAAGTAACCAAATATGGAATACTGCCCTTTCTCTTATTGTTATTTAGACTTTTATACAATTATTATACTGTTAATTAATTTTTAAAACTTAAGACTGTTACTAAGTTAAGCGAAAATGTATGACTGTTTATGTTTACTAATAAACTGCTTTAATTTGGCAATGTTAAATGGCGGTATTCCATATTAAGATCCTATTCCATATTCATATTTAAATAAGAATCGCACATAATGTTCTGGTTGTCTGATATTTTCTAACGTCAAGAGTTAATAAATAAATATTCCTACGAGTTAGAAAATAAATAAAAAACAGAATATTTAATTTAAGCATCTTGATGAAGAGAGTTAAATTTTTGTTAACTGAAACTCTTACTAATCCAGGATAAAACAAACTTGTGGCGCTAATTGAAAAGGGGGTTACAAATTTAATTAAAAATGAATTAGCAAACTCAAATTCCAAAGTAATTCGTAAATAGTTATAATTTATGGCAGCATTCATCTATTTAAAAGAGAATTCCAAAGCCATACCATTCATAAATTAAGCATATCTCCATCACTGCGTATCTCCAACAATTTCCAACGCACAATACCCACCCACAATTACAAAATACTGCCAACTGTGGCACACGACAATCAACAAAACTCCCTATCATCATAAAACAGACTGATTTACCTTAAAGCTGTAACGTAAACAACAACAAATGATGAACAGTGTTTGTATTGATATCGAATACGAAATGCATGCTATGCTTTATGTATGTTACGAGTACAATGTCAGTTGTACGTTTCGTCAGTCAGAACGGAAATACAAGGCAGGATGATAAGCTGTTCGGTATTCAATGATCGGGCAGGAAATGGAAACAAGTTACAATAGAAGGAGACAGAATGAGCGACAACTTGGGTGATTGTAGAAGACTTTGAGTATTGATCATGTTGATTATTCAATCAATACAAACATGTATTTATGCTGAAGATAACATTCGTGTACTGTTTCAAGATGTATATACATTTTTCTATGATTATATTTTTGCTGCAAAAAATTAACTTACATATGTCAAGGGTAATAGCACAAAAGGTTTAGGTATATTCGACAAACTATAATTTACGAAAACATTACAAAGAGTGTGAGGGTATTCGAGATGTGATAGTAAATTGTGTCCGGAATATGTCACTGTATGGTGAGTGTAAGATTGAGAAAACTATCGTTTAAAAAGTGGGAGTTAGTTGAGGTGTTTTAGCCATCTCGAGCGAATGTGGAATGAAAGGATGATAAAACAAAAATAAATTGTAAAATTCTAAGGCAAAGAACAATCTCCAAAAATAAATCCTTCAAGTAATAAAAAATAGTAATTTACATTACAGGCTAGGTAAAACAGTTTTTACTACTGAAAAGAGGAAATGATCATCATCAATGGAAGCAAAAGGGATCAAATCAAGATTACACAACTTGTAGATTGAGGGTAAACGATTGCGTGGGCGTCCAAGGAATAAGTAAATATGTATGATTGATGGTTTGTTGCGTGAATGAAAGAATCCAATTGTTCAGAATAGATGTGCTTGTATGAATGTGGACGAGGCGAATGTGGTGTATGTGATTTGGAATATTTGGAAGAGATTGATTGTGTTTCAAATTTTGTGCTACTCCACTGTGTGTGATACAACGTGATGTTATGTATGTAATATATATATCATTAAGGTGTTTACCCAATTTGGGTGAGGCACTCTACTTAGAACAAATCTCTATAAAATGACAATCGTCTATACTCTATATACTCTCTAGGATTAAAAAGTAATTGAGAAGAAAAATACAAGATTTTATTAAACTTCTTGAATTATTTTACATTAAGCAACCATACTTGAATCTTGAATGAGAGAATGAATGAAAAATAAAATCCCGTATGGTATTTGAGAAAAAATTACAATGAAGTTGACTATGAATATGACTGTTTCAAGTCCTATACATAGGTATGAGGTAGTGAAGAACGCGACGAACCAAGTTAACATTTAAAAAAAATACGTTTTGATTTGGTTTTGTTTTAGTTTTAATTTGTTCCAAGGTAAAGCTTATCGACCTACAAATTGTTCTTTTCCTTTTACATTCGATGTCAAACTAACAAAAATTACTTCCCTGAAGGGAGTTCTTGTATGTACATGAGATGAAATATCATTTAGATTTTAGATCGATGTAATTGTTCAGCAATTCAAAGTGTTAATTAATTGAGTTTCTGTTGTAAATTACTTTCGGGACAATTACGAAAAGAAGAGGCTCTTAATATCCTTTAAAGACTTTGTTAATTTATTTAAAACCCAATTTTCTTTTATACCTCGCCTTTTACAACTCTTTTTAATAGTTAAAACATAAACTTTTTACTGCGTCAAGTTTGTAAAATATGTTTAGCCTCAACAAAATAGAATAATAATGCACACGCCAGTAAATTTTGTAAACTCAAAAGACGTATAATAATACAGGAGCATAATCCATGAGCTAGATTATAAAGTCATTTATTTTTGCGTGACATACTTTTTTATCTTTCCATTTCTTTGTGGGCGCCTTTCAAAATATTTCACAGCAGCATAATTATACGCCCTCGATTCATTTACGGTGTAATTTATCATTACTGAACTTAACGCAATGCACAGCAACCGTAATTTAAAAGGCGCCCAGATACGTAACGTAACACTTGGAAGTTTCTCGTACACTACATTTAACTGAAATCTAATTTTGAGTAACACATTAGCGGGCATGTGGGAGAATGTTGGTGTTTGGTGTTGGTGTTCAACGTTAAATAATTAACGTTTAACGTTAACAGAAATTAACAACGCAAGTTCTGTTGTTTATTTAGTGGAATGGGTGCAGAGTACTCTATTGTGATTAAATTGGTATTTTATTTGGTTCGCTTTCCGCTTTGTTTGCTGCTTGCTGGGAATAAAATGATGCTCGTTTTGGAATTTATTGTTTAGGGAATGGAACTCTGTTCAGCATAGAATGACATATTCTCATGCGAGTATTGATACTGAAATGAGCTTTATTCTTGTTCTGCAGCGCAACAGTTCTAGGAAAGCCAGGTACTTGATTCGCGACCAATTTGTCTTGTCTTGTCAATCTGTTCAACAGCCTTTGATTGCTAGGTTCAACATTTAAGTGTTCAGCCTGTAAATTATTTAAGGTGGAATATTGTTATAACGAAATCCTGACAAATTTTATTAAGATATTATTTTAGGTGCAAAATCTACATACATCTATATCGCAAAATTGAGAAGCAAGAAAGCATAACTAGATTAGTAAAGATAGCAGAAGAAGTGGGATTCCGAGTAAACAAAGAAATAATAAAATATATTAACTTATTGAAACGGAAAGCTCAGAACAATAGGAGAGTTTTTAAAATTCAAAATAGGAATGATTTGATTGCCAAGAGCCAAAACGTCCACCGTCTCACGCAAATTTTTTTTTGGATATTTATTTTCACTTTAAACAAAAACAAAAAAAATTTCGGAAAATCGTCCACCGTCCCACGCAATTTTTTTTTGAAAATTAGTTTTCACTTTAAATTTATAGATAAAGTAAAATTTTCAAAAAATTGCTCACCGTCCCGCGCAAAATTTTTATTGAAAATTAATTTACACTTTATTCATAAACAATCAAATTTTCGAAAAATAGCCCACTGTCCCGGGTAAATTTAAAAAAAATTATTTTCACTTTAAATGTATAAACAAAAGCAAATTTTCGAAAATTAGACCACCGTCCCGCGCAAATTTTTTTGAAAATTCATTTTCAATTGTTTAATGTGATAAATGAAGATATGTCCAGCATGGTAGGTGCATTAATTAAATTTCATATTATTTATCTATTTGCATCAATTAATAAAATAATATTGGTTTTGTCAACGTCCCAGGCTAAGTTTTTCAAAATTAATCTGATATATTCAAATTAGAACTAAAAAATATTTTCATGATTTCTTGCAACATTCGAAGAGATTTGTACAAAGGTAGAACAGTGTATTTATTTAATCAAGCACATTTATTTAAAATTATGAAAACGTGAACGAAAAAATCTAATCGGGAAAATAATTCTAAGCTGAATGCTAATTTGGAAATTGCCGCAGTTAATTTCAGATTTAATCTGGCGTGTTACACAGCAGCAGAGTTATACAACGTTAATTTCTTCGAAAAGTGTAACAGTTTATCGGAGTATTATTTCACGGAATGTTCGTTCATAAAGTGGAGTTTTCTGTTTTGCTGATAAGGCTTATCACGTTTTTAATGGCGAAACACCAGCTACCGAAGTACAGTAATTTTATTTATTAACTTAGTTTATGACACTTCGTTTGACAAAAAGGTAATTTAGAACAATACTGTGGAAAAGTTTATAAAAAATGTCACAGTTTTATCGGTTTAAAAATTGCTATTTTCACGCTCCGGTGAATTTTTATGTTATCAGTAAGTTGGACAGTTACTAGAACACTATTTTGAAGGCTATCTACTGTACCTGTATACTATCTAAATAAATTTGATTTGTTCAGCACATAACAGAAATGGTACAAAATATAGAAATACACCCTAAATCTACTGATAATTTTTCCTGAAAAACTTTTTTTCTACGACCACTTAGATATCTGCTCATTGTATGTTTGTTGTTGCTAAGGATTTGAGGTACATTGCAAGCATCGTGCGAAATGAATTTGTTTTGTGAGTATTTCAATACAGATCAGTTCATTTAAGTACAGATGCCATTGCTAGGATACTTATTTAGAATTGTCAAATATTGGAATGATGAAAGCGAGACAACTTTTTAATTAATATTAAATGAATTAGGAAATAATATCGTGGTCGTAGAAAAAGTATAGTGTACAACTCGCATGGAATGTCCATTTCATACTCGTATGAAGGCGAAGGCGAATGCTGCAAACTTTCATACTCGTAGGAAATGAGTACCATTCCATGCTCGTTGTACAATATACTATTCCAAAACATGTATATCTGTTGAAAACTCACTCTCAAAAATAAGTAATTTATATAATTTTCCTTTTATATCAGCATGTATTTTCTTTTCTGATGTGACCTACCTATCAACCTAAATTAGGCATAATAACAAACAAATCCCAAACATAAACAAAAAATCGTGGCGTCAGTCTTTTCGTGAATTCCTGCCTACACTCTTTGATCCTAAATATAGCCAAATAACTGAAATTCTGCACAGTGGCACCCATGTTATGTTACATTTCGCTGTAATCAATTAAAACAAATGAACAAACATCGGCAACGCGCCAAAATATTCCAAATTTACATCTGGCCAGCACAGACCATCAGCCGCTTAGTCAAACAACAAATAATCAACAGTCACTGCTCTTGCATCGCATCAACTCTGAAATATTTCCATAACTTTAAACCTTTTGCATAGGGCCATAGGGTATTGGAACCAACATTAAAGTCGACATTACAATTAATTTTGTACGTAGATTTTTATTATAATGCAATAAAATTGCAATTATTCGAACCATTAATTTACATTTAAACATTATCTTTATTATATTTACAGCAAAGTATTAATTTAATTTTGAAACGTATAAAGTTCAAACAGATAAAATCAGAGCAAAATGGTTTTCATCTTTCATGAACTGAGCTTCACAAATAAGAGGATTATTAAAACTTTTATTCATTATTTCAATGACTGTTAACGTTGTTTGAAGTATGTTGAATTCGTACAAAGTTTTAGAGAAGTCGCATTAAAGTTATGAATGAAAATACGCGTAGGATGAATCGAAAGACTAGTTGATTGAAAGTTTATTGATAGACCTACAGATAGATGGTGTATTTATGTTCATGCTAATAGTGTTTGAGCGTTGAATGAAATGTTTATAAATAGAACACGTTATTCTGCGCGTAATACTGTGATATATTTTTGTTAACAATATTACAAAACACAATTCGAAATTTATTTACAAACAGTAATATTATTTTTATTCTATACATGTTTTTTTTGTAACATATGCTATAAAATTAAATAGACGATAAAACATAGAAAGTAGCATACGTATGCCAAAACTTTGTGTTATACAACCTATTCTATTTTGAATACAAGTTATTACTTCTGAAAGTTAGGTATTATTAGAAAATGTAAAATAAATAAAGCAAAACTCTGTAATAATGTCTGTGTTTTATCATCAGTATGCTAAATATATGCATTTCATTGCAACACCAACAACCGAGAGGAAACGAAAATAGCAGTATTTACTGTCATAATTTTCTGATTCTTGTTCATTAGTGGACAATATGATGACACTTGACACAAATCATGAAATTATTTTCACCTTGTTTATATGCCTATTTAACCGCTGCAGATTGTAATACACATCCTGAACACGAAGGTCGTGACGTGACGGCTGGTAACTCTATTCATTTATTTTTAAAGATCAACTAGTTGATTGGGGACTGGATAAGAACATGGGATGTGTGTTATTTTAATTTTTTGATCAATCACCTTGATGATGACGACTTAATTGAAGTTGAAACGTCGATTGAATTTTAAGAAACTGACCCCTTCATCAACTTTTGAACATTCATTTTCCATTTAACGGAGTAGAGAAATCTACATTTTATTTTATTTTGTTCATTTTTCCTTTACACTGTACTACACACACAGAAAAAAAATAGTACCGTTTAATCCATTGAACTGAGTAATTAGTTAATTTGTGTTCAACGGAAAAGTTCAGTCAAAACAACTAAACACTTCAGTAATTTTTACTGAACATGGTAGTAAAATCGTCCTTTGCTTTATTATGACAAAATGATTACTAGGCTTTTAAAGAAAAACAAATTCTAATATTTTAATACACATTAAAATATTATAAAAATTTGTACAAACTTTTTAATATTTAGGAAACCTTGTCACAAAACGTAATTGACATGTAAATTCCTTCGTAACCAGCTCGTAGTTGATTGAACTAAGGCTGTTAATCAAATGTTAACTAACAGCAACATAAATGATACATATTTCTCTATATTTAAAAGGATGGTTACCATAACAGTAGCATAACAGTCGATTGATAAACCGGCCCTAAGACCGTAAGTCTCTTCTACTGAATTCTCAGTTATCTGAACTGAGAAATGTCAATGATAAATCCAATTGTTTTTCGAATAACTGAAATATTCTGTAAAAGATCTGAGATTCTCAGTTAAATAGATTAAATAATACATTAAGAGTAACTCCATTACTCTTTTACTAAATTTTTCATGACACTTTCATTGACTCGATTCCTCTTCGTACAGTAGTTATCTGAATTTCCCCT
Organism: Poecilus cupreus; assembly: GCA_963942605.1. Lineage (NCBI taxonomy): Eukaryota > Metazoa > Arthropoda > Insecta > Coleoptera > Carabidae > Poecilus > Poecilus cupreus. The sequence goes on from OZ012719.1 coordinate 6,203,487, forward strand.
TTTCAAATACCCCTTCTAACATATGAGTCATTTTATAGCTACCCTCTTATTTCTAGCGTACTAGGGGTTGCACAAAGTAAAGTATTAATTCTACCCCCTATTATTATTCCTTACTCAATTTTCTTATCTTTTCATACACCCTATAATAAGTAAAATATATAGCGCCCTAATTTGTCTCCAGTGGTTTCCAGTTTTTATTCCCTTGGGCTTTATAAAATAGCTTGCATTTAAATAATTTAATAATCATCACAAAAAATCTATTTTCAAGATTGTCCGTTTCAGAATTTGGGGCAATTTGCCTCATCCGAAATACATTGTGTTCCTTGACAAGCCTGCTAGATTTGAACGAAAAATTACTTCCAGTTTCCAGTAGATAGTTCGACAAAATCACCGGTAAAGGCAATCCGTTCGAACGCACGCTAAACGAAAAATCTCTTTCGAAAGATGACAGTTCTTTATTGAACAGATTTAGAATTTCGGTAGTTAGGTTGGTTGACATGAATGCCAAACAGAAACGAAGTCTGAATAATATTTGCAACTACTATCAACAAGCTAGTCATCCACAAATATCAGAAGGCAAACACACCACTCAAGCATTTTCCGATCGCTTATTCATCTGTCTGATAATTATTCGGTTTCCCTCGATCAACCAAGCTGTGGAGTGTGTAATGCTGGATGGCAGGCGGCTTGGATTCTCCACGCAAACAATGCACGAGTTTATCGCGTCATTTAACGCATTAATCAGCCAATGCGGTGGCGGCGGCACGACGACTGCGATCAAAGTGGGAGTGACGCTCAGTGAAATGAGCGCGACACTGAAGGATCCCAACGATTAGTTAGGGATTCGCGGGATTCGAATTCGGAGGGAAAATAGCGGAAATGGAAGGGTTTTTTATTGCGGACTGGGATTCGAATTTAAATTGGAGGTGAAGGGTGAATGAACAGAAAAGTAGAACAGTTTTTAATTACCCGCTAGCCTTTCTAAATTATATATTACCAATCTGCTCAGAATTCTACCCGGAATTGGGATTTTTAATAATACACGTAATAATACCGAAGAGAATTGCAACTATAACAAACAAAGATAGTGAAATAAAAAGACATTTTGATGTAGTTCTGTAGATACAAATTATTTCAAATGAGGTCTTTCACCATTTTTTTAAATTTTTTTTTATGAAACTTTATCTATATTGAAAACTATCTACACTTTTAAAAAGTCTTAATTGTTATTCATTAATCCACAATGATTTTTTTTTAATGTTGTGACGTCATAGTAGAGGTGTTGCTGGATCTAAAACAGTAGAGATTAGAATAATTTTTGTTACATAAATGTTCTATTTTATTGTAATAATAATAATAAAATAAGTAAAAAAATATATGACTACAATTATTTACAATCTGTACTGTTTTAGATCCAGCAACACCTCTACTGTGACGTCACAACATTTAAAAAAAATCATTGTGGCTTAATGAATAACAATTAAGACTTTTTAAAAGTGTAGATAGTCTTCAATATAGATAAAGTTTCATAAAAAAAAAATGGTGAAAGACCCCATTCAACGTTACGAATTATTCAACGTAATTCTTCGTCAAGAAACAAAATAATGACATAAACAAGTAAATAGAAACAGTAAGTTGTTAGATATTATTGAAAAGGTTCTTAAATTCATGCACTGCCCCATTCCCCCATTCCAAAGCACACTGCAATGTGCAGTCAACTTCGGTCTTGGTATTTCTACCACAAATAGTTCCAAAACTTAACATACCACAAAATTTAGCAGCACGTAGTACCGAAAACTTTGTTACCGAATTAATGTTAGAATTTAGATGTTCCGATCTATGAATATGAATCATCTTTTCTAGTTTTGTTTCTTAAAAGTAGGAAGCTGTTTAATTTAAACGTATTCAATTACAAGAAATGGTAATTGCAATTACTTCTTCTGTCATATTCTAAATTTAGACTAAAACAGTTACGCTAAAATTAAGTTATGTATAATGCAAAAAACCAAGACTGTTCCAATAAAATATGACGATCACTGAGTGACTTAAAACCTAAACAAATGAATCACTATTGACCCCACTTCCGTTAGTATCCTTGGAAATTTCTAAAACGGGAGAAAATTTTACTCTGCTTGAAGAATAAATTAAAAGAAGATAAAATAAATCTTATTCATTAATTAAACAAAACCACAGCAAAAGATACATAACTTCATAACGCAAAGACATCTCTTCCCTTTATGTTCTAAAGAATTTTTATCTTTAATCTTCTCAGTTTACTCAGAAAGACAAACTACACAGACATCTCAAATGAAGTCCCCAGACGCATGTGGACAGCGAAAAATAGGACTTGTTTCTTTTTTCAATTTGTGCCGGTGAAACTGTGGCAAGGTCGAAACAATTCTGTCTCAAATTTATTTAACGTTTGTTTGTACAAACAACGAATTCGTAACCCGGAGATGGAATAAAGAAACCCGAATAACCGACTGAAATACCAAATGTGCTGAATAAAAGTTTAATGAAGGCAGAGATATTTTGTCGTGATATTTTTATGAGATTTTAGAGTTAGATTGAAACAACCATATTTAACGTTTTAAAAAGCATAATGCAAATAAATACTATAGATTCAACTAATATAGAAATCTTTTAAATGTTTTACGAGCCCAGAAGCAAATCATTTGGCTCAATTAAGACTTTTTGAATAACTTTAAAAAATTGTTCTGATCTTACAAAAGGAACATTGTTGTACTCAATTTATTTGTGTCTTAAAATCTGTTATATTTAAGAATATTTTAAGAAGAAAAAAAAAAACAACAGAAAAAATAACAAATTTACAAAAATCATTAGCATAAATATTTCAATTGGCCCAAAGATATTGGCTGGTACCACAAACACTGTTATTGAATCTGATGACAACAAAATATAGAAAAATGTTTCAAATAAAGATTGTAGGAAATATTATTATACATTTTTTAATTTCAATCAAATTTAATCTATTCCATTTGTTTATTAAGATATGTTCAAAAACCCTGATAGGCCTTCAAATAATCTACCTCTTACTGTTGATAAATAGTTCTTAAACTCAAATCAATTCGCAACATAAACATAATACCTTCCCTACATATATGTATATAAAGGAGGTAAAAATGATAAAATTTAAGATATAAATATGGTGAATTAAATAATTTTCCTTTGTATGAATATAACCCATAACTGGGCCAAATGATACGATTCTGGGCTCGTATATTGAAATAAAAACTGGTAAACCAATGATTCCGAGAAAGAAGAATAGACGAGCATATACGAATCGCTTTATGAATGTGTATGAGTCGAAAGTGGTGTGCCAGGATAGGAATGTTTGGAGGAGATTAATTGTTAATTGATTCTGTTTAAAATGTCAGTTTTCCATTTCGACACATCACATTGAGTTGATCCCGTTGATTTAAAATCATTTCAGAACTAAAATAGTTTTTTAACTTATCCCTTCTCCACTAACATCTCTAGGGGGACATAATTTGACGGCTAGTAATAACATTTCACAAATATAAATATATCGCACACCGAAATCTGCAAAAGCAAAGTGCCAAATTCCAAATGGGTAAATGGCGTGATGATATATTTTAATATTTGTAATAATTATCATTTAATAATCTATTATACCAATACTAATACTAATAATATGGAAATTAAAAGTTACACATTCAATTCGGCTTTGTTTATTTATAAACGTACACGAAAAAAAAGTTCATTAGAATTTACCGAACTATTCCAATCCAATAACTTATAAGAAAATGACTTTTATATTCTCAGCTTACCGAATAGTTCGATAAATTCTGTGGTACATTTTTCGTGTACAAGTTTTAGACCAAAGAAAACAGTAATAAAATATTAAAAATGCAGAAAAACATTCATCCACGCCTCCGCTCATCAATATTAAAAAATTCATCCCCTTGTCTACGACCCCTGAAGCAAAAACTAAAACTTTTTCTAACCTTGGTGATGGTCAACATCAACAAAAGGCAGAAGAATTGCTCCCTCCTTCATCCTGTGGGATAATTTCTCAGGAAACTTCCTGTTGCACTTTTCAGGATCTAGTTAGCACTGTACGCTGCACTTCCGCCCATGCATTCCGGGCGAACCAACAAGTTAAGCTTTTTCCTTTTTGTAATTAAATAGCATCTTTTGCCACGATTTTTTTAATTTGGTTGTTATATTTTGTTAGTTGATTTTGTAGATACTGTTGTTGCTAACTGAACTTCAATATATTTTATATTTTTGAAGTTGTTATTTTATCAGTGGAGTTAATTATGCATGAAATAACAATATGCAAACAAGTATCAAAGTTCACAAAACACAAAGAATAACATGGTACGTTGATTTTACAATTATTTCGCGTTTTAAAATAAACTACAGTTTGTGCAAGGTTATTTATATATTTTATAGGTACAACCTGCAACCAATATTCTGTTTAATTTAAATAAAAATTGATTTAAATATAATACACGAACAGTCCAGTTTACTCAAAAAAAATATCACTTATATGGAACTATATTTTCATACGAATTTAATTATTTAAAATTCCTCGCTTGGTCACAAATTTTAAACATCACAAACCGCAGTTTTATTTTAGTAAACACACTATTATTTATGTCCTAATAATAAACTGACAGTCGCTAACTGAGCGCCTGATGTTAGCGTGCGAGTAGCAACAACTTCGGGCGCGCAGTGCAAACTGACCGCTTGGCGCTCCAAGTTCGCACCGTCGCGACGGCTGGCGCCTCGTTGACTCATCACGTGACGTCACGCCCCCACCTCCGACGCGCGCCACTGGCCTGCTTTGATATTGCGTGGGTGAACACGTGGTGGGTAAATAGTTCTTATAGTGTGGGATGATTTTGTAGGTTGAAGGGCTGGATATTCGTTTACTTCTATTTTATAAATCGTAATAGAACGCCTACTATTGGTACCAAAATTTGGTAATTTTCCCAGCATTCGAATAAACCAGTTTAATTTCACAGGAAATACTAGGTTTGTTCCAAGTGGTCATTTCTGACAAGTTTGTGACATGTTTGTGACAAATTTCAGTGCGCCTGCGAAAAATGTAAACAAGTTAACTTTGAAACATTTCTTTTTTGTGGCGAAAAATGTATGAATTTCTTTATTTATATTTATATTTAAGGTTAGCTGTCAAAACAAAATATGAGTATGCACATGCGCTTCATTCCATTCGCCGTTTCAGTCTATGTTTCAAACTTTATTTGTTTACATTTTTCGCAGGCGCACTGAAATTTGTCACAAACTTGTCAGAAATGACCACTTGGAACAAACCTAATATTAATTAACTAAATTTCTTAGCATTTGGACATGAGCAGAAATATTAATATGTTTTGAGAATTTATTTTCAATAATTGTTTCTTATGTTTGTAGATGAATTACCACACTTCAATCGTAAAATTATATCACTAGCCGAGATCGGGTAAGAATAATATTAGAACCAATAAAGATATCAGAAAACGAATACAGAATAAAATAAAATATGAAATAGCATGAACGACGTATAATTGCTGTGGAAATGAAATATATGAGAGGATTGTGTGGGTATATGAGACGTGATCGTATCCGGAATACATTGGTGAAAAAGGTGAGTGTGAGATTGAGAAGAATGTTGTTAAGAAAGTGGGAGTGAGTCAGTTGAGGTGGTTTGGACATCTTGAGCGAATGTCGAATGAAAGATTAGTGAAACTAATATAATGCGGGTGAGATTGAAGGTGAACGAATGCGTGGACGTCCGAGGAATAAGTGGTTAAGTATCATTTATGGTTTGTTGCGTGAACGAATGATTCCGAGTGTGAATAATAGATGAGCATGTTTGAATCGTATTATGAATGTGGACTAGGTGAAAGTGGTATGAGGATAGGAATGTTTGGAGGAGATTGAATGTTGGTTGACTGTGTTTCGGGGTGAGTGGAATAGAGCGTGATGTTAAGTATGTATGTATGTAAAAAGGACAAGAGATAGAAGGCTTGGATATACATAGAGAAGAAAATGATGCAATTAAATCAGTAGTAGAATGAAGACCAGGAGAAAGAAGAAGAGGAGCCAATCCCAGATCATCATAGCTAAAGGAAATAAAAGAAAATTAAAAACCAGCAGAAATTAAAACCGGGAAAGTAAAACAAGATACAAGAAGATGTGGAGAAACCTAACTGCAACAATTTAAAGAAAAGAAACTGAGATTGATCCACTCCAACAAAATGATCTAGAGATCCTAGAGATCCACTATATACCGTGATGAACGAAAGCTGAGTGCCACACTCAAAATGTGTAAACAGCGTAATAATATATATATATTTTTTAAATTCAAGTTTATACAGATAGAGCCACAATTTTGTGTGTTATTTTAAAACACCTGTAGATTTCTATTAAAAAAATTTGAATATACAAGGAAAATAGGTCTTTAAAAAGATAACATTTTCAATTAGCCTAAAATCTTGATAAGTACATCAGAATATTGGTTTTTAAAATTAAACAGATTTTGTACAGATCTTGTCAGGAAATTAAATTTTAGCTTTGAAAAATACATTTCCTTTTTTTAATGTCCTGATGCTTGTCACATTATTAAAATACAAGTGGATAGCTTCCATTTTGAGAAATAAATACAAGAAATGTCTAAAGAAATATTAAAACGAAGCGTATAAAAAATATTTTCACCAAGAAAAATTTGGTGGAAGTGCCTTTGTATTCTTTATCGTTATCGTAGTTTCGCTTATTTGCCTAACACACTGACAGTGACAAAAGCGAAATTTGTTTCGGGGCCCCTAATCCCCTTTGAGGGGTGAATTCATTATGAGTCAACAACATAATGATGATGAATGTATACAAATCAACAATATCATGGATCATGGCACCATCCCAGTTTAAAGTACCTCGAAAATATAAATGAAAAATACGCACGAATTTGCGAAGGTTAACAGAATAATTACTCGGTTTATAGTTGTAGTAGTTTCGGAATAATATTTTGGTGGAACTGCAAGGAAGAAAGAATAGTGATTTCGTACCTAATTAACTATAAACACAAAGGTGGGTACTACGAGCTCTGTTTCTGGGTGTTTTAAGAGAAATATTTTAGTCTCGGTTTTAGCGCTATACAATGTTCTAAAGTTATTTTATAAAAAAAATTCAAATAAAAGTGCTAGATAATTATTTCCGTTACTTCTATTTGAAGTATTTTTTTTTTTTCATAATAATATTAGAACTGGTACAGCGTTAAAACCGACGCTAAAACACTTTTCTTAAAACCCAAATACAGAGTTAAAGAAACCAGCCAACATTTCTATCAAGATTACAAATTTGTTATCCGAGCCAGTGGTCAAGATCAAATCAATCGAGTTTTAAGGCTTAAGCTGTGTTCATATTATTGTTTGTTTGTTTGTTTCAGTTTTACAATACGTACATAGAAAAAAGAAGTATTTACTTTCATCGAGATTTTTCGTGATGACAATTATTATGTGAAAAAATACAGCTTTAAAAAAAAAGGTTCCACTTAAAATAATGTTCTACTAAATAGGAACAAAGGCAGGGATATTTAAAACAACCAAGTTCGCGTTACGAGTATTATTTTAATCTAGATGAAAAGGAATCTTAATATTTTCAAAATATAAAGTATAGCTGATAGATTAAAACTCCTTCGAGTAAAAAGTGTGCCAGGGTATAAAACAAAACCAAAACAAACCCTACAAACAAAGAAACCATTTACCGTGCAGTATATCCTCTATTTTATCACTTGTTCTAAGAAACACATTTCATTCCTCAGGTCTCTCTCAATTCTTGCGCGTTCCCTCCCCTAATATTTCATCCCCAAAAGTTCCCAGTAGATTTCCGTAAAATACGACACCAATTTCGTAAAAATAAGGCACAAATTTATTATTTCTACGTGATTTGGTGTCGCGCACCGATCATTGCAACTGTTTTTCATTCCGAAACAAATCAGCAGCGACGAAAGAACTGCAACTGGGTCACGGTAATAAAATTGTTTTATGAACTGTCAAAGAGAAATTCTGCTCCTGATAATATTTTAGGGTTTATGTGTTAATATTTTATAATAGATTTTCCCCGGAGAGCAAGAAACTGTAAAAGAAGGGTTTAATTTATAGTTATTAAAAGAATGGCGTGACTACAGGTTGTATTGCTAGTTTTTACTTATTGCTCCATAAATAAAATTTCTTGAGATAGTTCATGTCTTCAAGATTATTAACCCAAATTTTGAACTATTTATTAGTTAAACAAAACTTTTTAGTATTTTCGAAATAGTTAGTCAAAACAGTAGCTAAAGATAAACTTTACAGACCTAAAATAACAAATAAATTATTCTATAATACTATTGGTGAATTTATGTATTATTTAGCTTTAACAATAATTATTGGATTTAATGCAAATCACATGTAGACTACCTCTACGAACATATAAAAAATAATGAAAATTATAACCAAATTGACACTTTGCCTGACTTTTGTTATCAAAGCCATTCCCATCTCAACAGTTAGCTGACGTTTCACAAATACATAATGCTATTTTATTATTATTATTATTATTATTATTATTTAGCGGTCTCAACTGCTGAGGTTATATGCCGCCTCGGAACCTCGTTTTCGGTGGTGTGACAACGGCACGTAGTATTCGCTGGAATGGGTTTTTGCATACGGTCACCCATCCAACTACTAACCGCGGGCAGCATTGCTTAACTTGCGTTATCGAGTGATCCAGCTTTAACACTACCTGCCAATCCGTTGCCATATAATGCTATTTATTTAATAATATAACGATTTTGGAAAAAATATAATATTATTCATATGGTTTATTCTCCCGGCTATCACCTCGGATAATAAATTCCACATTTGTAATTAAAAATTTTACTTTAGTGCCTTGCGATACAAATAACTAATACCCGTCTGTCAAAATTAAATTAACGCAAAACTATAGGTGAAACAAAAGGTAATTATTTAAAAATAATTAGTTTCATTGAAATTATAATTACTAAAATAAATTACTGATTTCACAATAATTATATATAAATGAATACGCAGTTCTGAATATGCACATATCCATGTGAAAATAATGTAAAAATTATTTGTGAAAATAAAATCATGACATGTTCGTAAATAACAAATTAACAGTAACATTAATATTAATATATGCACGTCTGCTACTACAAATTTGTATGAAAATTATTTATACATATTAAAATACCCTCAGCGTATATTCAAATTATGGTAAGCATAGATTAGAGACAATAATTTATGAAAAATATGATTAAAAATGCTGTATTTGCATATTGCAATCAAAAAATTAACGCGCAAAAAAGCTCTGCTATACTCAAATACAAATATCAAAATGCTTCCGTAGATAATTCAACATTACTTTCAATTTATAATACCCAAATTCTTCATATTCTTTCAGTATATTGTAACAAGATGACTTTCATCGATTACGCTCTGATCTATCGCTATCTCGAGCTATTTTTAGAAACGATAGTTCAGATTCGATGACACCCCCTGGAATTTTGGGCGTCTGAAGTCAGTTCTGCGTTGGTCGTGAGCAGATACAGTTTAAAATGTAGTCGCACTACGTAAAATATGTATTTTTACGTAGATATAAGTCATTTAAGTAGTTTTATTTATTAGATAAATTAGTGCAACGTTAAGTTAGTTATAAGGAGTTCTGCATTTTAATAAAGTCAATTTTTTTCATATTTTACATTATTTAAAGTGTTCGAGTGTCATGATTTATCAGCTCCCAATTCATCCGCTCCCAATTTAACCACGACTGGTTTGTTCCCTTTCCTTCAACAAAGTTCAACAAAGTATATGTATAGTCAAGAATCCTTCTACCGTAAGGTGTAGGGTGTAATGTATCTTAATCGTGCACAAATTTCACCCATTGTTTCTTACTCATCGCCATCCTTTGGACATCCTGATTGGTTGCTTCAAAAGACTCACCCGGTATAAAGTAACATCCAAGATATTTCAATTACTATACGAGTACAACGCAATACCAATCTCCAATGCAGGTACCAGCAGCAAGATATCAAGTGACAGATTAAACTCTAATGACGTCAAATTGCCGCCATACACTTGTTCCGCGAATTACCCTCACTCTGACCTCACGTGGGAGTTTCACATCACTCCTGGAGGCCCTCACGAATAAGGGTTGGAGGATAAGGGCGGATAATGTCGCATGCTGCCGCAGAATGCCACTGGCCCAAGTAAACGCAGGGAATATTGTGATTGCGATTGTGGTAACTTGGAAAAGCTGCTAGAACGTTGTTTGGGTGGGGTTGAGGCGATAACAGGTAGATGGAGATAGCGCAGGAGTGCGTACACTTCAGCAAGAATTTTATTTACAAGGTTATTGATCCTTATCATATAAAATTTCCTTTTACCCTTTATGTTTACACGTAAAAAAATTTAGGCAATTGGAATGGGCGCATAAACCATAAACGAAATATGACAAATTTATATCAAAATCGTATACGCTTACGGAAAATTAGTAGTAAAGTATTTTTTTTAATATTTTGCAGTAAAGCGATATAACGAATTGAATATTTTGACGTCACGGGTATAGGCATTGATTCTATTGGCCAGAAATATGAAACGTGCAAATCGCGCGTCTGCCGTTGCGCCCAACGCCTTTTGTGGGCTAAAAGAGAACTACGAAATGTCATTTCACTTTTTTGTTTGTTGGTATTTAAGAATATATTTGTTGGGCTTCTATTACTTGTTTTATAATTTCACTGTTTTATTGTGCTGTGTTGAAAATCTATTGAATAAAATTGTGTGTTGAGGTTAGGTTACGTCACTACTAACGCCACTGTTCTCAAACTTTTGTATGTTATTTACTCGATTTTTAAATAAATAATAATAAAATACTCTAAAGTTGTCAAAGGAATTTTATCTTTATTTAAATTAAGTTTAATTGTTGTAAATTAAGACTTATAATATTATTTTACATTAAAAAATATATAATATCTACTATCATGAAAAATCGTTGTTTTAGTGCCACTGGAGTAGTACCAGTGACGTCACACAAAATTTGTAAAATCATATCTCGGGTAATATATGAAATTTTCACATCGGGTTTTCACTGCTCGGCATATACTCGTATTCTAATAAAGTTTCATAATTTTTTTTAAAATTGATTTTTGGGCCCATTGGAAACAAAGAACAAAGAATTGGAAAAATTTAGTGAAAGAAGATATGGACATTTATGGCTTATAGTGCTTATCATTATTAACCTTTCATTTAAAATAAATGTTTCAGCATATAACTGCTGTCATGCTTATATTTGTACATGTTGAGTAAATATTCTCATAAAATATTTATAAACAATCAACATAATAATATATTTTCATAATGAATATTGGTATTTTATTTCATTAGTACCTAAATATGCTATTAGAGCTGTATTCAAGTTCAAATACAAATATTAAAATTTACAACTTACCATCAGTTACCCCAAATATTAAATTAATCATTTTATTAATTTTCAACTAATTTGGTTCATTAATAAAGTTTTCATCAATAAAAATTTGAGAAATTGTAAAAATCCGTAAAATTAGCTAAAACCTCAACTTTGCTGGGCCGTAACTATGGAACTAAGCGAGATATCGAAAAACTGACTCCAGTTCTGAAATTTACATGCTTTCATTACACTATAAACAAATTTTGAGCGATTTTTATTTTTTCGAATTTTTGCCAAAAATTGGCTGTCAATAATTTTTCGAGGCCGATATCTCAACAAATAAAAGAGATATAAATTTGTGCTTTTCACCATTGGATTCAGCTCGTCGAAATATATAAGTGTGGAAAGTTTCATTAAAATATCTGTGTAGAAAAAATAGTTAGAGCAAAAATTCTGAAAATGGCATAAATTGTGAAAAAACGCAAGGGGTATGTATTGAAATTTTGCCAAAATTTTTTATGTCTTAGATTTGTTATTTATATAACCTATCCCCCTATTTTCGACCTGAAACTTACAAATAATTTAGTTTTATCGATATCTGAGCTTTAATTTTTGAGATATGATTAGACATAGACAACTAACTTGAGAGGTCAACCATACGGGCTGAAGATAGCACAACATGAACATGACTTTTTTGAAACAATATATCATTATTATAATAAATGAAACATATAATGTTTTATACCTACATTTGTAGATAAAAGTCCAACGTTTTGTAATAACTTTTGTTTGCAAGTTATACATGAACATAATTTTCAAAGTAGTAAAATTTATGTTACACATTTCCATGAACAACTACAATAATGTAAATGATTCGTATATTTATAAATATGATCGTCTATTAAGATTATTTTCCATTTGAACTTACAGTTTTTGAGAAACAAATAAAAATATACCCAAAAATGTGATTTTGCGAATCAAAAAGAAGAGTCAAGTTTTTTGTTAAACCCAAAGCGCTATTATCAATACGGAGAATCTTATCTTTAATTTAATTCTTGGATCTGTTAAATATAAATACCTGCTTAGCACTCTTGTATAGTAATTCTGAAGATGGTGAAATAACCCAAATGATCATAAATATTTATTGTTCATAAAGTTTTTCTTATTTTTATTCACGCCTCAGTTCTATTCTAGAATTTTAAACGTTCGGTAATGTAGAAGGGTTGATCAAAAATTTCTTGGACTATCGGAATTGCAACCAAAACTTGTTGAAGAAACTAACCACTAATCTTTTTGATCAGACGTCGTATTTGCGTTAACTATTCTCTGTGAGAATTCCCCTCCAGGGGAAGTTTTTGTACGTGAAGCGAGAGAACATCGAATGCGCAAGTATATTATGCAAATAAAAACACCCTCATGCATGGTAAACTGGACATAGGGGATTTGGGATTTGTGTTCAACACCGTGGTCAAAAAATATTACAAATGAAATCTGATTTAGCGGCAACGATAAAAACGTTGGTACGTGCAGATGGCGCGAACGCCACGAGTTTAAGCCACGTGTGCTGCACCGAATCACGTATTTTATACTTTTATATCAAGAGTTTTTCAACTGTGAACACTGCGCAATGCTTTTTGGAGCAGTAAAATAGAAAAAATTTAATAATGCCATGTCGTGAAGAATTTTGCAGTAATATATTTGTGCTACACTTGAAATCTTTTTAATTTAGAAAAGAAATTTATTAGGTATACGCATATATTTCCTAACAATTAAATGCAGTAATATTTTTCAAAAGTCAACTTAAAATAGATTAATAAATACAGGGAGGGAGTGTTTCACAGAATGCTTCCCATTTTTAGGGGAATATAGCACGATATTATACAAGGTTCTGAATCAAAGAACACACCATAGCGTTTTCAATGCTATTTTTCAAATGTTCAAATATTGAAAAGTTAAATAATTTATCCAACACCTCTCAATAAATGCTCTATAACTATGGCGATTTTAAACAAGCAAAGTAACAGATTACCCACTAATGGGTATAATTATAAGGAAAGTCACTAGTGAGTATTTTTTTATTTATCTCAATAATAATAACACACAACATCTTGGTAAATACTTCGGTTGACATTTTAATTTAAAAATTTAAAGCATATGTCACTTGTCAAATAATATTTCTTTTATAAATTTTTCATTTATTAAGAGGTGTTGGATAAAACTTTATACTTCACACGTGGGTAATTCCTTACGTTGCCCACTTGTAAAGTAAATAACTATTGTTGTACAGGTATAATATATGCATTTTTTACACTAATATTTATAATTGTACTGTAACCGGAAAAATGTTTATTGGTAATTTTATTAAAATCATTAATGCCATGAAATAACAAAATAAATGAGATATTAATTAAGAGTTTATTTTATTTAATACATTTTTGTCGAGCACTATTTTGACCATAAAACTATTTCACAATATTTTTCTTCCAAATTATACATTTTTAATCAAAACACTTTAAATCAAACAAGAACACAGCAAATGACAGATGAAACCAATTACTTTCAATTGGTACATTTATTTTATTATTTCATGGCACTGATTCCGACATTTTTCCGGTTTCAGTTAAAGTAAAAATATAAATTTTGGTGTAGCACAATGCAGAAATTAATCCCCTTCAATAAATTATTGAATTTTTCCTTACGCAAAGGTGACCATTTAATTTAAGACAAAAACGCTTCAAATATATATATATATATATATATATATATATATATTAGATATATATAGTAGATATTTAAATTCTGCATCTAAGTTAGAAATCACATTTTATTTTGCATGTTTTGTAAATGATTTCATTTCGGGAAGAGAATCACAGAGGACAATTAATAAAGGATTATCCCAAAATGAATGCGAATAATACTTTAAAACCTAAATTTGAAATATTTTCTTCTATGTGCAATTGTAGAAGAGCAAGAAACTCCAGTTATGACTAAAGGAAATCTTCAGAAAGAAAAGTAATTTAAACTATTTTATTAAATTGTTCAAACTATTTCCATTATACGTACGTGTATTTAATTAAGACTTGGAGAAATCTCATTAAAACTCTATAGTCTTTAGTAAGTACCTACTATATTTATTATCAACAAACAAAAGAAATAAAATTAAACATTAATATAGACTCCTTGTACCGTCTCTGTTAATTAGTTCTGTTGCATATTTAATTTATTCTACACCGTGTATTATAAAATCTAATTTAGATTCCGAGGGACATCGCTGACTGACACAAACTTTATTACCAGTCGAGTCTGTCTATATTTGGAGCAAAATAATTAGTGGATATACCATCGATGGAATATTACATTTGCATCTACTGACAAACAAAATGTATTGGATACGAATACAGACAACAATTTTTTATTAGAGGGGTTGTAATTTTAGTCGTATTTGTCTTAAAGTTTAATTTTCTATCACTTTTTGAGGCAGCTGGGACCGTGACAAATGTTGAATGCCATTGACTGTAACGTTCTGACCGATATCATTTTTTAAGAAATATGGACCAAGGATTCCAACAGCCCGTAAAGTACAATAAACAGTGAGTTTTTGTTTATGTAATCAGTTCTCAATGATGGCTTGTGGTATTTCTTCACCCCAAAAGCAACAATTTTGCATAAGCCTCATCGCTGAATAAAATTTTCAAAATCAATTTGCAAGCGTAGCTCTAGCCAAGATGCCCCTTGGTTTTGGCTTAAGTCTATTTATGGCAAAATGGTAAACCAAACTGAGCACAAAACAGCTGTAAACTGTAACATTGGCTGCCGCTGCAAAGGCGTTGCAATTCGTAAAGCAAACCTCCAAAGAAAAACATCAGTTATTTATATTTTTCTCCTACAAAATTATACAGGCTAGGCGCAAGGCTTCAATTTGACTGTGCTCTCTAATCTTAACCGTTAAAGCACCGTGTTATTAAATGTAATTTAACGTAACCGCAAGATCTGTATTTAAGTTAAGCACATCTGTGCCCTGTAATTCATTGCGTGCAACACATGCGTTTTGTGGTTCCAAATATTCGTTTCTGCGTCGCTTACAGCTTACTACCGAAATAATCTCGGAAAAGATACACGGAACGGCCGCCATTTTATTAACCACTTCATTTAATTGTGCGGTTGGATAAAAAAGATGAGGATTATTGGTTTTCTAAAGGACTTGTATTACATTCTTAAGAAGGTTTCTTATTAAAATTTGTTTGATTAGTTATACTTTTCTAAAATAAAGATTAATAAAGGAGTTGTAGTTTCTAGTTCATTTCACTTGGGATGAAAATTTGTTGAAGCAGTTTGCGAAACTCGTTTTTAATTATTGTCAAAGATGTAATTCAGTTTCCGTCTTGTAAGAAGTTGGAAAGTTATTTTTTGTACAGGAAAATAAATTTTATCGTAGAAAGAGATCAATATCTACTTTACAAAGTTTTTAAGTGGTTTTTAATTTAACTACGCACGAAGATTAATAATAGAGTTTCCTATATTATATAAAAGTAACACGGCAGAAAATGTTAATCACTCTACATAAGTAGTTGCTAGTTGTTAAATATTATGTTTACCTGGTACTAGTTTATAGTTACTTATCAGTTGTATTTGTAATTAGTTATGGTCATTATTTTAATTTTCAAGGTAACGTCGAAACTGTACGTGCTACTTTGATAATACTACCTACTGCGTTAACTAGAAATTAGATTTATAAATGGGGGTCTGCGATATATATAAATAGAAAACTGTATATACCCGTATTTTTATTTCGCAAGGAATTATTTATAATTGAGAAGAAATTAATTATCAAAATTTGGAGACGGGATACGTGACTTGCTTATGATGGCTGTTAGGAAAAAGGCATATTTGAATTGAAAGAGATAAACATTAATTTAATCCTGAAAACTATAGATTTATTTAAAATTTTGGCATTATATTCATTAAACGTCCTATCCTTAAATTGAGAATAAAATATTATATTATAGTAGTTTTTATTATTACTATAAGATAACATTTTTTCTAATTTACTAATTTTTTAATTTGTTTCATTAAATATTTATTGGGATTAAGTTAATAAACTAGTTTGATTTTATCTAATAGTCATAAAAATACCTAAAGATTAAAACATGAATATCAGTGAATATCAAAGGAATCCAGTCTTATCTTATACCGTCTATCTTAAAGGTGATAGGAGATTAACATGGGATATCAGATTTTTGCGTGCTGCAAAATAGGGGATAATTGATTGTTCACCTACTGAATTTTTACCTATAGCTACAACTATAATTATAGTCATAATGTCATAAATCTTATAGCAAAATAATCTAAGGAAAAAATACTTTCACATAAGTTTTGAAAGGTTAAATATTTATATATTTTAATTAGATTTTTCACATTTCAGTTCCTCGGAGTTCTTGATCCATGACCGTGAAATATATGTCATCAGTTTCATCCGCATTGCGAAAAATCGTACCTATATCAAGATAACCTATTAATAGATATTAAATTGCCCAAAACTAACCTTTGCAATGTGCAGAATTAGTCCGTAATCCTAAATAATGAAACTTTTTAGGAAATCGATGCATTGCGTGATATCTTCAACTGTCTGAATTGTATCTGTAATGTACTTTATTTATAGAAAAACTTCCACGCAATATTGGAATCTATGTTATAACTATTTTTAGCAGTGTTTTTCCAATGTTTACTCATAAAATACAACAAAAAAACAGCTGTCTAAGATGAAAGTAATAAAAGAAAATGTGAGTTGCAATTTAATACAGTTATAAATTTTTGAAGAATGTTGATAATAAAAATAAAGTTGTTACTGAAAGATATTGTATTGATTGGACTTGAAGATAATTTAGGAATGTTAGATTATTTCAACACGAACTATTGCTATTTTGGTATTCGACTAATTTTGTAATGTTACATCATATTGCATGCATTTGAGACATATTCAAATTAAAATTAGAAACAACCCTTAATAAGAAAATATTCATTAAAGTTAATAATTAAAAAATAATAATTTGCGTGTGTTTAAATGTATGGAATTATCATATGTAAATACATGAAGTTTTGAATTACAAGATTAAAAGTCACGTTTTTTGTTTTAACACAATTAGTTTGGCATAAGAAACAACCCTTAATAAAAAAATATGCATTAAAGTTAATAATAAAAAAATTAATTTGCGTGTGTTTGAATATATATATATATATATATATATACATATATATATATATATATATATATATATATATATAAATTGATATATTTATATTGATATTCTCTTTGCGATATGTATATCAAGACCAACTAAGATGCTGCGATCATAAAAAAGTGATAAATTTGACATAATAATTGCAGAGATTACAGAGATATGTAAAAGCAGAATATCACATTCCAAAATAGGCAAATGGCATGATTCTATGTTTATGTTTATGTTTTTTTTTTTTTTGAAGGATGTACTTTGATTTCCCTTGCACATCGGAAGTCTACTTGTACTAGTGATATATTATTTTTATATAAAATATTTAGCAATCAAATTGATCATTATCGCAGATAGATAAATATAAATGTAATCTTTGAGCAACTAGAAACGTATTCTATAGAAAAAAATTTAACTCAATTCATTAGAAACAAATGTTATCGTACGATAATAAGTATCCTTGTACATTGTTCAATACAAAAATGCATGTGAATCAACTTGAAAGTGATAATATGACAAGAGTTTATTTTTTTATTGTAATACTTGTTTATCCAAAATAAAAAGTGAATTTTTACAGCTTTATCTAAAACCTAGCCCTAGTTCATCAATTATATTATATGAATTAATTAGTGAGTAATATTCGTTACAAATTATGTTATATTTATTTCCTACAACATATATTATATTTATTGGACCGATATAATAGTTATTTATGATTTAAAAGTGACATTTTATGAGTAAGTGGGGAAGTTTGTAAACGAGGCGAAGCCGAGGCGTATTAGTAAATACTAAACAATGTAGATTTATATTTTGACATATAAGGTTATATTTGTTGATTTATTGATACAAATTGTTAGCAACCTGTTAAAAGTAACAATAAAATCACTTTTACGTTGTGATGTAATTTTAACACTTGTGTCAGAAAGTGACACTTATAACTTGCTAAGCAACCGTTAAAAGAGTAGGTAAACAATGTTTAAGTTGGTTTATTTTTATATATTAAATTTTATTGTATATCAAAATATATACAAATATAGCTAAATATTAAAAGATTACAGGTGATTCTTTTTTATTTCCGGAACTCGAATGGATCACTCGATATTATGAAATGGGTTAATCGGCTTATAAATATCGTGATATTTCTCTTATATTTTATGAACAATTAAATACATCATACCACTTATAAAGTATGATTAAAACATAAGATACGAAGAGGATAATCAATAAAAATAATAATCAATGACCATGAAGTGAAAGTTAAAATAAATCACAATATTAAACTTTCGATTTTATTATTTTTTTGACAATAATATATAAACAAACTATGCCTGAAATAATATCTACAATCTGATATTTCACTAGATTTTCATCTTTGTTTCTCCGCGGTTTCTTAACCTTTGCCTCATTAAAAGGAAAACTTTTTCTAATATTTGCAATTAGTTTATAAACTAATATGACTAATATTTTGATTTGAAAATTATCTGATATCCAAGATAATCTGTAAGAATTAATTTGATTTGTTTCCTAGTGTTAATCATAATGCACAATTGATATTTATTTATTTATCGACTTCCCTTATACGGACAGCCAATCAAATTTCTTAATACTTTTTATTTTCCTCGTTATTTTTTTAAGATACTTTATCTCCTTGCACATTTGTATAAAAACCCGCAAAATTATATTATATTATTAGTTTTACTTGAACATAACAAATATATTTTCGTAGTAATAATAATAAAAGGTAAATATATAAATATATTTTTTTCGAAATCGATACTAAAATACACGATATCACTCCGAGAAGTTAGCTAAAATAGTCGCTAAAGTAAAACTTATTTAAAAATTATGTCAAGCATCTTTCTCAAACTTGTTGCCTGGCAATAGCCACTCAAGCCCTACAGGCTTTCATGGCTAATGCCTGGCCATAAGTTTTCGAAAGATATGTCTAATTATTTTCAATTTATTTTCACTCTCTTGTTATATTTTTACTGAAAATTATAGACAAGTATTTGACACTTTGACAGTACTTTTGTTATTACAACCATCCCCGTCGCAACAGCTATCTGACGTTTTACAAATACATAATGCTATTTATATATATTTTTAATTAATAATTTTTACGATTTCGGGAAAAATATAATCTATACCTCGGCACTAATAGTTATTTACTTTACAAGTGGGCAAAGTGTGAAGTATAACGTTTTATCCAACACCTCTTAATAATTGAAAAATTTATTAAAGAAATATTATTTGACAGTGACATATATTTTAAATTTTAGAATTGAAATGTCAATCGAAGTAGTTACCAAGGTGTAGTGTGTTATTATTATTGTTATAAATAAAAAAATACTCACTAGTGGATTTCCTCAAAATTATACCCACAAACAACTATTATTTATTATTATTTTATATTACTTGCATATAAAAAATAGCTAAATCGTTTGTAGAAACCCATGGCGCACCGTAGAATCAGTGTAGACGAAGTAAGCGTTTTTGAAGAAGAAGAAGAACCAGCAGAATGCAGCACATTTGAAGTAATAGAAGTGCTAGTATTACTTGCTATTCATCTCTTCGACTTCGGGACGGACCTTATCGTAGCTTTTGGCTATTTTCGATGTGGAAACCCATTAATAAGTTTAATAATTTTAGGAATTGTTTATGTTGCATCATTCTTTACGTCTATATTTGAACGGTAAGTAATTTCTTATAAATCATAAAGTATTGGTAATATTTATATTATATTCTAGAAAATCAAGAGCAGCAACAAAAGAAGAATCACATTACGGTTTCCTATTCTACTTTTGTGGTTTTCTGATGTTTCTATTTAATGTTAGTGGTATTGTAATGTTTCTGCAAGTCCTATTTACACTATGTAAATGTACCTCAGCTTCAGAACGTGAACTAAGGGCTATGCTGCAAAATTTAGTTTATTTAAAATTTATTGAAGGGTTTGTCGAATCGTTACCACAAATGTATGTATATTTTGTCCTGCTTGGATCCAAGGAAATGGAATCTTGTCCAGGTGAGCACTTTACATTAAAGTAAGAAGCAAATTTATAGCCTGCTAACTACTTTCTTAATCCGTGTTATTAGCTATGCACGCGAATATAATATCAAAGACTAATTGTATCCCTTTTTTTTTTTCTTTCTTCTAATATTTAATGACGTATTCATTTAATAATTAAGAGTATATTTAAAACTTGTAACAAACCAATTTCAAATCGGTGTAAAAACCAGAAAGAAGTTGTTTTACAGCTGCCGTTAAAATTTTATAAAACAGTTAATTATAGTATGTGAATCAACAATCTCTAGAAATATATTTTGTATTATTTGTATTACGAAAGATTGTTGCTTGGTAACATTTCGAGACAAATGATATGACTAAAATAATGAGCCTAAGATGAGGAATTTTGTCATTTCATTTATCGAGGATTGATGCCTAGGAGCAACAAACCTGAGAAAAAATTTTACTGAAAAATAATGGATTTGAAATATATTTTTTTCACGACTGGAAGAGAAACTCGGTTTCTATAATATCAAAAAAAAAGTGCTCAACAAAATTAAACATATCATAGGTAATTATCATAAATTATATTACAATTCAAATAATTTTGAAATACTTAAAAACCATCATGAATATTGGGGTCGTGAAAAAATTAGTATATACACCGCAGGAGAGAAGTGTATTTTTTACCTTGTATTGTAGCCCTCGCCTTCGACTAGTGCTTCAATTTACTCCGCGGGAAAAATCATACACTTCTCTCCCTTCATGTATAATATACTATTATTTTATGAGGGAAAATAGTCAGGAATCAATAACAATTTAATTAATAAACCTAAGCTTAAGCCAAAAATGAAAGATACAAAATTAAATAAAAGTATTAAATTAAAAGATGAACTAATAAATGCCATTTTATTAATATGTATTTTCAGCACTACAGCCGCTGTCGTTTGTAGCGTCATATATTGCATTTGTTTACACAATAATACACTACGCATACCACGTGACCCCTAATATAACAGGTGTCTTCAACAAAATATTCCGAGCACTATGGTTGTTCTTCATGTCAGGTAATTATGTAGTTTATTTTATAATAAACAAATTGACACTTTGTTTTTCTTTCCAGTTTCCTGGGCAACCATGGCTATATGCCTAATGATATTTTTCATTACAAACACGCATTCCACTCCTATCATTTTATACATACACATACTATTCACTGGATGTGTATGCGTTTCCTTTAATTTACACAGTAAACCAGTAGTAATGATCGTCTTAAGTTTTCTTTGCCTCTCTCAGTATTTCTTCCCTGACGAATACAGAGATTCCGATGCAGAGAAAGATAGATTCTTAACAATAGCACACGTCTTACACTTTTTGGAAATGGGAATTATTTTTGGTATTTGGTATTTCGCCTTTGATCACATCACACCGTTTTACCACGCGATTTATCTGATTATTCCCTGTTATATCCTTGGAGAGTTCTTCTTCATTATCTTCCAAATACGACTCAAAAATAGTAAGACGTTAGAGGTACGCCATATTGATTATTTCAGACGATCAAGGCAAGAAAGAGTTTCTTTAGTTAGTTTAAGACAGATTAATAATACGTCGGGAGAAATTGAAAACGTCTAATTATTTATTATTTTACTGCTGTATATATTATTGTATTTATATAAATTTATACTAATAAACAAATTGAATGATAATATTTTTATTTTCCGTGTATAATACAAAGGTAGCAATTGGCATTCCTCATATTACAAGTGATATCACTAGTATTTTCCTTATCTTTTCCTATTTCACTCACTGCGTATAACTGCATATACTAGTAAATATAGTTTAATATCAATAACAAAATCTCTAAACAAATACAATTGATAACACTACTATCTATTTATACAATGTATCAGTACTAATAAACCTTGAAAAAATTCAACTCGTACTATCTTTTAACTTCAGTGCAAGTCAAACATAAGGAGATAAGATTCACATTTGGTATTGTTTATTGCAGCAATGTTTTATGTTATTTGTAGAGAAATATTGCTATTTGCTTAGCTATTTTTTAGTATGATACTACTTTAGAAGATATTGTTAAGTTACATATTTGTGTTGTTACCAATATTTAGTGCTGGGATTTTATCAGTATTATTTTTGCAATACATATTGTTTGATTCTTTATATTTGTCAATTTATATTTTATGATATATAAATAGAAGGAAAAGTGGAAGAACAGCTTCGGCTGAACATTGCTAATAAAGGTATTTATTATTATTGTTATTATGCATTGCTAATTAATAATTATTCCTCATTTTAAAGGTGTAAATATTTAAATCCAATAAATTATTTTAAAACTATAAATGGAAATATCGAAATATTTCTTATAGAAAAAAAACGTAATATTTTTTTCATTTACGATTGAAATTAACTTACAAATTAACATACGTTGTCCTGCAAAATATATTTCTTTACCGATTTTGATGTAATTTTCTTTTTTGTACTTATAGATTCACCTGGATGGTTAAAGTCATGAATATAAGTCAGGAAAATTAAAAAAATAATTCTAAATCTCGAACGCCACCTACCAACTGTAGCTAAGAACCATACAGGTGACATAAGTACAAAAAAAAAAATCATCAAAATCGGTAAAATCGTTTAAGAGGAGAAGAATTACGAACACACGCACACCGGAATTTTATATACCGTGTGTCCCACGTAAAGGTTGGCATAGGCAAATAACATGTAAAATCAGTTTTTTGTAAATAAAAAGTGTCCGGCAAAAATTTATGCATCCAAATTTTATATCACAATACTGCCAATATCCCTACATCTTATTTAATACAGATTACTTTATTTTGATACCGCAATTTAATGAAATTAATAATAATAATTCCTAATTTTCGCCTACTCTTTTTATTGCTACTGACGTATAGTGCCTGCAATTTGTTTTAAATATTTTAATCTGTCACTGTCAATTTCTGCCGATGGAAACCATTCGGCGTTCATTCCTGTGGTGTATTCAGATATTTGTCTTGCACTGCGCCCTCATAATACATTCTAATAATATTTACACGGTTCTCGACATTTAATGTATTCTTGATGACAGTGACAGATTAAAATATTTAAAACAAATTGCAGGCACTATACGTCAGTAGCAATAAAAAGAGTAGACGGAAAATTAGGAATTATTATTATTAATTTCATTAAATTGCGGTATCAAAATAAAGTAATCTGTATTAAATAAGATGTAGGGATATTGGCAGTATTGTGATATAAAATTTGGATGCATAAATTTTTGCCGGACACTTTTTATTTACAAAAAACTGATTTTACATGTTATTTGCCTATGCCAACCTTTACGTGGGACACACGGTATAAAAATATAATATATAAAATAGCGTACAAAGACACGGTTACTAAAATAGTTAAATTAAGTATAATCGCCCCCAATTATTCCCTCCTAGTTGACAAAATTTTGGAGGGATAACTGCCTATCCTCCTCAAATCACACCTCTGCTAATAGTCAAATGTCAAAACACGGAAAGGTATTAGTGTAGACGGATACACACCTACCAAAAATTTATGTTACTACAAATATTTTAAGGGAATGAAGCTAGTCAGGACATTGTGACCGTGATATGAAATGATACAAGCAATTGTAAACTAAAACTACCAAGGACGGTATTATTTTTATTACACAATGCAGACTGAAAATATTTTCATAAGAAAAAGGACTTTTGTGTTGTTCGTTTTTTTAATTTCCAAAACGGGCGTAGAGACAATGCGCGAATGTCCGTTGAGCGAAATGTTCATCACTCATTGAAGAGTATGCATTCAAATTATAAACGAATAATTGTGCAAATTTTTAATTTATATAGCATTTTTTGGTACCTACTTACGTTTTCACTGTTAGAAGTATTTGTAGAGAAGGTTAATAATTAAACTATCTGAGACGCTTACCTGAAACAAAGAAACAATACCAAATTAATTTTCGAACTCACTAGCTCTGTCACCCAAAACCACATATAAGAAACACTCACAAACTCACTGCGGTATCAAAGTTAATGAAGGAACTAACAACCAATATCCCTATTCCATCTTACGACTTCACCAACAATATTAAAGAAATCTTTAGATAAAATGGACATTAATACAACGACTAAAAAATCTGGTGTGGGCACCACACTACTTTCTTATACAAATAAATTGTTTACTAGAAAATAAATTAAATACTCCTCCAAACTCAACTTGAAATTTATTACTTATGTATAATTTAAACATGAATAAACTCATTGCTGTAGTACGCATTGTAATATGTCTTATATTTGTCGAAATATGCCGATTTGTGATATTTTTCAAAATATGGAAATTTCCCCAAATATGACTTAAAATTGTAATTTTTTTTTATTTCATTTCTTTATAATATTCGCGCCAGGAAACCCATTACAGCAGAGCGCATCGTCATATCTCTAATATTTTTCGAGATATGACGATTTTTTATACTTTCCAAAGATCAATTTTGAGGGGCTGTAACTCGAAAACTACACATGATATCGATAAATATCTCCAGTTTTGTGTTTTTCGAGCCATTTATAATAAATTTGTAAATTTTGAAAATTTTGAAATTTTTTTCAAAATTTCGATTGGAGATATCTCGACAAATATGAAAGATACAGACTTGCAGTGTTCACCAATCGATTCAGCTCAACGAAATACATAAACCCTGAAAATTTCAGAAAATTCGGACAACCGGTTGAAATGTTAGAGCAAAAAGTCTGAAAATGGCCAAATTCAGGCCAAACGTCAAGGGGTACCCCTTGACCTCGTGGACAAAAAACGCCATTTTCAGGTTTTTTGCTCTAACTTTCCATCCCGTAAAGCGATTTTTATGAAACTTTGCATACTTATGTATTTCGACGAGCTGAATCGATTGGTGAACATTGCAAATCTGTATCTTTAATATTTGTCGAGTTATCGCCGATCGAAATTTTGAACAAAAATACAAAAAAAATTCAAAATTTAAAAAATTTGCTAATTTGTTACATAAGGCACCAAAAACGGTAAACTGAAGAGAATTTTTAGATATCTCGTGTAGTTTTTGAATTACAGGCCCTTAAATTTGCACTTCGAAAAATACCAAAGATCGACGTATCTCGAAAAATATTAGAGATCTGACGATGCGCTCTGCTACAATGGGTTTCTTAGCGCTTATATTACAAAGAAATGTAATAAAAAATATTGCAATTTTAAGGAGGATATTCCGTGAGTTTCAATATTTTCTTTCGGTATGTGAATCTGTATTGAATGATTCATAATTAGAGTTTCTGTTATTTATTTGTTCCCATAGCAACTAAAATTAGTTTATTAAACATATAATATTCAGTTTTGTCAAAAGAAGCAAACAAAATCTGGTGTGGGCACCACACTACTTTCTTATACAAATAAAACCAACTGAACACGTATGACTTGTTCCTTACGTATGACTTTATTTTAAAATAGAAATCTATTAATATCTAGTTAGCAAAACTTTCTAACTAATAATACAAATATTACTTACATTTATAATATACACTTTGTATAAGAAAGTAAAAACGATGTCAAAAGATGATAAATGCAGGCAAACTGAAAAGATAGTAGAAGAATCTGTTATATTCTCGCTACAAACAGTCTCATACTAAAGGAGGGAAGAATTCACGTATTATGATAATTGTGATACCAAACTGAAAATAGGACACGTACTATTCCAAAGTACAACGTTCAAATGCAACAACAAACTATCCGCTACCCTTCAAGAATACCTAATCAGTGAACTACAGTTCCTTAATTGCATACAATTGTACATACGAGGATAATCAACTGCAAACAAAATGCTCAAACTATAATGGGTAATCTGAATAAATAGTGCAAGTAACTGAGGAGCGTCTGAAATAAATAATTTTTAACTTTAACCAAAAATATAACGGTTTTTATGTAGCTTATTATTATTATTTCGTTCGCTTCCTTGGAGCTTAGGACACTCTAGGGTATTCCAAGGCATTCATTTATCTAAGGTTGTCAGCCTTATTTGTGTAATGTACTACAGGGTTTTCAACCTGAGTTCCGCGGAACCCTTTGGTTCCGAGAAATTTCCGAAGGCTTCCGAAAATTACCAATGAACTTTAAAATGATCCCTAAGGAATAATTAAACAAAACAACCAGTTGGAGATGCAGTCAATATAATTAAATATTAATTACACATATTAGGGGGATAACCCTGAAGAAGATTAATTAATAGTAATAGGTGTGTAATTTATTTTTAATTATATTGACTGTATCTTCAACTAGTTGTTTTATTTAATAAATAAATCCAAACGAAATACCACCAGGGTGCATAGGACAAAAATTACACTAATACAATCCCATTTAATTTCAAATTCAATAGAATGTTAGCGAACCTTTGGAAATGGATTTTAAACAAGTGGTTTATAAAAATATAGCTCTTGTTAATGTTATCCCTTTGTTAATAAACGAAGAATTACGGTCAATTCGAAATGTTGTATTTTAATATATACATTCTGCAGAATTTAATCCAGAAGTCTTTTAATTTACTATGAGTTCTGAGAATTGTTTCAACTCATTCAAATATAGTTCTTTATTTTAGTTGGTTTACAAAGATCTCAAATCACGAGGATTTCTCCAGAAAAACCACACATCAGAAAGGTTTCGAAAGCAACGAAAACTTGAAGAACCCTAGTGTACGATATTTTCTTCCAGTTTCTACCATTTAGATTCATCTTTAGCTAGGGTACCTAGATATTTTTCGCGAAAAATCTGGACAAATTAAAAATAAAAGATTTCAAAGAATTTTTGTACTTCTTCTTCCATTCCATTTTCTTCTTTCACCGATAATTTCTACTTGTTCCACATTGCATATTTTCCACAACTTTCGGGATAATATTTAGCATTCAAAATACAAATCCCTAACCTCGCTCATCGCAATTCATGTTACACCCCTTAGCAACTAATCAACTATGAAACCCCAATACAGCAGTCACTAATGATTCAACCCCAGCACCCACGCGTCAGGACCGACTTTCGAGGGAGCATCGCAAAGCGTAGGAGGCGTTGATCGAAAGTGGCGTAGGCCGACGACAGATGGCGTCGGGGTTGGTTATGAAAACGCGACGCATCGAAACAAGAGAGAGTAATCGGCTTGGGAGTTATTCATTAATTAGTGTTTTGTTGAAACCTACTGATTTAATTGCGAAAGGAGAATATGGAAGACTTATTTCTTATTTGATTCAGAAGGGGAGTTAATTGCATTTGTATCGAATTTGAAAGTGTTCCCATTTGTAATATTTTCAAGTTCTACATTCGACTTTGTATTTTCGGTAAATGTTCAATTCCTCATCGTAATTTTCAACATTATATAATCGAGAAATGTATTTTGGTGATTTGTATTTTTGTGAAATGTTTCTTCGAGAAATGTGTTCTTACCATGTCTGCAGTTTTGAGTATTGTTTTCCTCTCACATATCCAAGCCAAAAACAATATTTAACTGTCATAGAAATTTACTTTTAAAGTAAAATTATTTGTTTTTAATAAGTACCCATTATTTCAAATTATTTTATGACTTAATTAACATTGCTGTCAAAAATTTGATTGTCATTTGTATAACTTGATATAAATTAATTATGCAAGTAAATGGAACTTGAATTTAAATTTATTTCTAATACCGCGCTTACGTGAAACAATATGCAAGCTATATTAAATTGAAAAGCGGAACAATGACGTTCGTTGCCAACAAGCAAATAAATTTGTAGTACGATACTTTAATAAACCACTAAATAGCATTTAATCCATCTTATAGATTACAGCCACAATCAATACCCCACATCACTCAATTAAAACTTCCCTCATCCCCGCACCACCCATCGGGCTTGAGGGGTGCGGGGGTGGTCTATGGGGGTGCACTAGACGCCACTATCGATCGTTGGCTGCAGCTGCACCGAACACAGTTGGTGCAACACCCACGTTACAACTTCGGATGCGTTATGAAGCAAAAGCAAAGTTTACAGCTGGACTGGTTCCGCGATGGTTGGCTTAGGATTGGAAGGATTAATAATTTAAATTGGAGGAATAGTAAGTTGCAGATTAGAGGAAAATAATTAGAATATTCATAAACATGATGGAACCAGCGCGTATTGCAAGAATAATAAGTAATTCTTGCATTGTAATAACAGTAACAATAACAAAAGCCTATTGCTCTATCATTCGGCCCAATTCTCTAACTCAGTTGTTAATTTTTAACCACTCGCTAAGATTTTAATCCAATGAAAATTCGTAACACACAAGAAAAATCAAACTGTCACTTGTAACATTTGTTTCTATTTGTCAAAAATATTAGCAAGTGGTTAAAAGTTAACAACTGAATTAGTGAATTGGGCCAAATGATTATTTTCAAATTGTATTAAATAAAATTTTAAAAAATCATGCCAAAAGCTAAGAATAAATATCAATACAACAAACAAATATGTCCTCAAACAATTACCAAACAACGACTTAATTGAATAGAATTTTAAAAAACTGACTGATTTCTGCAAGAACTCTTCATCTTTCAATCAAATTATGCTTTTATTTGAAACTGAACTAATAAACGGACGATCTAATTACAAATTAACTACTGTTACACGCCTGTAACTTAATTTAACATTTTAATTTTCAATGTCTTAAATTCTTCATTAAAATGTATACGAGCCCGAAAGCAAATCATTTGGCCCAGTTAAAGTCATACAAAGGAAAATTATTTAATTCGCCATATTTATATTTATATTAATATATTTTTCCTTCCGCACATGCATATATGTAAGGAACATATTGTTTATGTTACGAATTAAGTAGATATTGGAAACAATTCATTAACAGTAAGTGGTAGATTATTTGAAGGCATATCAGGGTTTTTGGGCATATATTAATAAATAAATTAGATAGATTAAATTTCATTCAAATGAAAAATATGTAGAATAATATTACTTACAATCCTTATTTGAAACAATTTTATGTATTTTGTAATCATCAGATTTAAAAATAGTGTTCGTGGTACCAGCCAATACCTTTGGGCCAAATTGTATATTTATTAATATTTCAGTTGTTATTAATAATAATAACATATCACGGTATACATATTAAATGTTTAATTTATAGAAATCAAAACTTTAATATACAGATAATACCGAATAACTCTCATTTAATTCCCTATTAAGTACTATCTTCCTCACGACACATAAAATGTCCGGATCGCACAGATAAGTTTCTTAAATGGTTTTCATAGATTAGGTGCACTAACAAAGCAATATAATTTACGTACGTACCGCAGAAAATTCAGTAGTGTAATATGCATCAAACGATGTCATTAGTAATCTCCTGTCTGCAGAATAAAACAAATAATATTCGTTTCATATGTCAGTTTCACCCTTAAAATAGGGGAGCACTAATAACGATTTATGATGAGTTGATGATTAGGATTAATGATTATAGCTTAGCAATGAAATTTACAAAAGCGAAAATAATAAATGAAACAAAAAACAGTGAAATTATTACGTTAAGGCCAAAGCGAGTCTCCTTTCTTTTTATTATTTCACCCTTTTTTTCACCCTTTCTCTTCCAACCACGATGCGTCACGTCTTTGTCTCTCAGCCAACTCAATTCTAACCTCTAACGTTTCAGAAGCGATTACATTTACGGCTGTGCTGAAGGGAGCGAAGTAAAGTCTAAAGGGGTTGTTTTGAATCGATATCTCTGTGGATTTTATGACTTTTCTCTAGAGTAATACGTCTTGCTAGTAAAATTAAAGGAAAGTTTATGCGAAACCATTAAAATGGAATTTGTTTTATTACACCTTGATAATTCGTTTTAGTACTGCATTCGTAAATGAAATCGTAAAGTATGTTAGTACGGAGCTTGAGAATTGTAAGATTATTATTTTATAATAATACAGCTAGTTGCGATCAACTTCATGAACAACTAGGTGCACTAGACGGCAAACAGATGCAGTAATAAAAAACGCAGAAGAATAAGTGAAAGAATTTTTATATTTGGGTAATATGTTTTCGAGGGATGGGCGTACTGACTAGGAGATTGAAAGGCGGGTATCTGCAGGGTGCAAAGTATTGGGTGCTCTGGGTACATTTGCTCGAAACGTGAATGTACTTTGAGATGCTCGATTGAGTGTTTATAATGGTGTTTTATTGTATTGATGTATGGTTCTGAATGTTGCGCGTGGATGAGGAAGCATGGACGACGTGTAACTGCTGTATAAATGAGATATTTGTGAGGAGTGTGTGGGTATATGAGGCGAGATCGTTACCGGAATACATTGGTGTATGGTGAGAGTGAGATTGGAAAGAATGTTGTTAAGAAAGTGGGAGTGAGTCAGTTGACGTGGTTTGGCCATCTTGAGCGAATGTCAAATGAAAGGTTGGTCAAAGTAATAAATATATGCAGTAGAGATTGAAGGTAAAGGTTGGGTATGATTGATGGTTTGTTGCGTAAAGGAATGATTCCTAATTTGAAGAATATATGAGCATGTATGAATCGCACTATGAATGTGGACGAGGCGAAATTGGTGCGACAGGATAGGAATGTTTGGAGGAGATTGATTGTTGGTTAATTGTGTTTCTGGGTTCGTGCTACCTCACTGAGTTGTATATAGAGTGATGTTATGTATTTATGTGTGTATGTATGTAAGTAACTAAGTTAAAATATATTCATTCGCCGATCATAATTTGTTTACATATTTTATTAGTTTTATCTGTCTTATTAAATTATTTTACATATATCATCTATTAAGTTTATTTAGGTGTCAGCTTTCCCTTTCATCAAATATTGGGTCGTCTTGTTCTTTAAATGTCCCTATGTTTTGTTAAGTCAGTAAGAACCCCTGTGCTGTACATCTACGAGTATTTAAACCCAGAATGCATTGGCCTTTGAAGCCATATCCCCAAGGGATAGACATAGCTTTGTCAACGTATACTTATACAGATTTCATCTCAGATGAAAAGTAGAATATCAACGACATTATGACGTCATAATTTAAGGAACATTCTAGCGTCACAAAGATGCGTTACCTCGGAGAATAAGAGAGTAAAATATTACAAGATTAATTACAAAAAGAAAATAAAAATCAACTAATTAAAATTTAACGATTTTATGTCAGATACAAAAGAGTCTTTAAAACGGTCCTCAAAAAGAAATAAAGAAAAGGAAGTTACAATTACAATATTAAATTAGAAGAATTTTTAGACCAAATACCAGAATAAGTTTGGAATGACAGAGGAAGCGAAAATGATTAAATTTTGAAAGTGTGGGTAGTCTACAAAAATATTTCCCTGGGAAGCGTGGGTCTAGTAATATCACGGTCTCAATAAGTTCCTAGCAAATTTTTCCTTGAATTTCATTCGTATTTGTTCAGAATATCAATAGAGTCGACCTCATTCTATAACAACATTTTCCACCTACGCTAAACCAATTTAAAATTTTCCTACATTTCACTTTAAAATATTTTGTTATCTACAGCATAAATCTAGCAAACTTTTAATGCGATATAGTGCATCAAATAATAATAAAAGCAAGAAATTAAAAAGTTTTCTATTGCATAATTTAGAATTTTCCATTCAACGTTGTAAATCTTTTATTATTTATTTTATTAGTCCACCTATAAAAAACTTTTAATGTTATCGGGTTTATACAATAATGCAGCAAATCATTAAACTAGTTTATAAAAGCTGCACCTCCACCAATTTTTCACACACTATAATTGTTATAAAAAATTGAACTTTGAAGCACTGTTTTACAAATACCGTTGCATACAAATATTGTTTCATGTGTACGAGATCTGTTCCGTAAATAAACGAACATTTTGAATTACGCGCTAAAGGAGATAATTTAGTGATATGCGGTTGGCAGCACTGCATTGCGCATAACCTCCTTTGTTACTGCATGTTGATATCTCGTTTAGTGATATTGTTATTTGAAGTAGTAGCTAGTAGCAAAAAGATGCGCCCGTTCACACAATTAATGCCCAGCGTATGATAGATCATACGTAAAGATGTTTCACTTTTTACATTACGTTTCTGCCAGATTATAGTTTTCAAACTGGATAAACAACACAGTAAAATAATTATTTGCGATTTGTTAATTTTGCGGTTGTTAAGTATTTTTAGTTAATATTAAGAAATACATTGCGTTAAATTAACAATTTGTTAAATTAAAATTTTGTCAATTCTAAATTTTTGTTTTTATTTATGTGCAACATTTATCAAATTTAACAAATAGATACGTCAATAATAACTAGTAAATGTACCTAATTTATCAATTTGAAATTGTTAAAGAACATTTGTATCCATTGTAGCAACTGAATTTGTTATAATAACTATGATTATTTTATTCTGCTTCAATATAATATTTTGTCAAAAGCACATAAAATTTAAAATATATGCTAATAATTACTATATTCACAAATATATTTAGTTATGAAATATACAAAAATAATTTGTTACTTGCTAACAAATTTGAAACTTGTAAGATTAACAAAAATTAATGGTAAATCGTTTGGGACTAAGAATTTTATTAAAATTTTGTTAATTTTGACTATAAATTTTTTACTGTGTTTGCCAGATTATTTATTTGATATTGCTCTGTATATTTAAATGTAAAATATTTTATACAAAATTATACTTACAAGTTATCAACATACAGATATATGAAATCACTACTTAAAAAAAATAGTTCTGGGCATTAATGGGTTAATTCGTCAGTATGCCATTTTTTCTTATTTCCGAAATTAAAATCAGTGCTGAAAGGACGTCGTTTTCAGTCTATTGATGACATTAAAGTAAATGCGTTACAGACCTTAAAGACCATTTCAAATGAAGCTATCTAGGACTGCTTCGCGAAATGAAAGCACCGTTGGGAAAAGTTTGTGAGTAGTTCTCATATTTTAGAATTTATTGCTGGCGAGATACAAATACAATATTGTCAAAACTGTAGAATCCATCAAGTTCTATGTTAAAATTACAGCATTTTACAAATGGCGAGTCCCGAATTTCCGTGAGTCGATTAACGAATATAAGTTTCGCAACAACAGCGTCCTGACACGGAGCGTACGACGCAGAGCATCGCGGCTCACGCAAAGGCAACCGAATGAACAGATTTGACGTGCATCGCCACAACTAATATTGCGTTGACAGTTATTTATGAAGCCGAAGCCGCTCAAGCTGCCTCGTTGGAAACTGGCGCTCGCTCTACTCGCGCTTGACGTACAATCCATCATATTTTATTGATCCTCTGAACTTACCAAATATCAGTTTTGGTATATTTCAGCTAAAACTGTCACATGGAATATCATTTGTCTTGTTTTTTGCAAAGTTTTAATCTGGGATCCATCAGGACGTGTTTTGGGTTTATGCATTACCATACATTAAAGTTTAAACTGTTGCTATTTATAATAATCAAAATGAAACAGCCTTTGATGAAATGATTATAAGTAAATATCTCTTAATATTTGAGTTTCACAAGGAACTTATATTTTTTGAAATTATTATTTTTTGACGTTTCTTTAGACCAATGAAATGTTTTATTGTGTTACGTGTGTGCGTTTTAACCAATCCTGTCATTAACTAAGAATAATGCTCTTATGATTATTCCCGAGAATATTCTCTGTAGCTTTTTTGTTTTTGTTGACAGATGTCAGATGTCAGATAATTATCATCAACACAAGTATACATAAGCAAAAAAGATAGATTTAGTGGCGTGCCTGATGACTTCCAACAGACTTCCAAAATTTCATTTTTGAAAATATGAAAAATTGCAGTACTGTAACTCTGAAACTATTCGAGATACGACAATGCGGATAACTGCAAAATTATAAACAAAATTTCGAAAGTTTTAAGAAGTCTACAGAAAATTTCATACCCAGTTCACATAACCCAAGCGCGCATATTGTAATATCCTGGATAAAGCGGTTGCAAGATAATTGTAAAATATAATTTTAAATCTAGAAGAGGAACAAATAAAAATTTTAGTCATTTTAAAACCATTTCCTCGTTTTAATTTGATGAAAAGCATAGCCAGTAAAAACCTATTACCCAAGCAATAAATTATTTCTTACATCTAAAACTACGAGAGAAACAGTTTTTCTGTCTAGCGATTTCATCAAAAAGACGTAATGAAACTGACAATTATCTCTTGAAATTTATGTGCGGCAAAAGAAACAAATGACGTGCGAATATGGTCCGAAGTTTGCCAATGTCAGCGAAGAAACGAAACGAAAGATAAGTATAATTGGAAATGAACGAAAAGGGCGAAAACGACAACCGGAAATAATTGAAGATCTGCAAAGAAGTCTGCGATAAATGAGACGTGAATATGAGTATTTTCTTAGAAGGAATCTTGACTTTGCGCAGATGAATTCGGGGTTTAAAAATTATTTGTTAAAATTTTTATGTGGAGCAGAAATAGTGTATGCTTACATAGTAACGGATGTTTTTTTAGAGTTATAGAACTTTAAAAAGAAAATAAAACACATAAAAATCGTAGTATTGACTTTTTCGGAAATTTTATGCCATAAGTGTTTGAATATGATTTCGGAAAATTGGACACCACAGCTGGCTCATATAAAGCACAATCTGAAAGTCTAATTTTCGAACACTTTTTGGGGCAGCTGGGGCCGTATATCGGCAATAACGCTGTAAATGTTGGCTTCCATGTTGTCCATCGTCTCTGGTTTAATGGCGTAGAGTTGAAACTTCAAATATTCTGGCAGAAAATGATCTTGGTTCATTGTGCGATATTATGTACTCATCAAATATGTCCCTCAATAAATCGATTAAGGTGCAAGTTGTGTGATATGTTTCGCCGTTTTGTTGAAACCAGCGCTCTTCCACATTAATGCCATTCAATTGGGAAAAGAAAAAGTCAGCAATAATGGCTCTATAGCGGTCTCCATTGACTGTAAAATTGTGAGCGAGATCATTATTAAAGATTATGGGCCAATGACTTCAACAACCAGTTAAGCACGACATACAGTGACTTTTTGTTTATCTAACGCCGTCTCAATAATGGTTTGTGGATTTTCTTTACCCTAAAGGTGATAATTTTACTTGTTGACATAGCCATTTAATATAAATTAGCCTCATCGCTGAATCAAATTTTCAAAATAGATTTGTATAATTTGCAAACGTAGTTCTGGCCAAATTGCCCTTGGTTCTGCTGTAATTCTATTCATGGTGAAACTGAATACAAAACAGCTGTCTGCTGTCAAATTGGCTGTCGCTGGAAAAATTGTTGCCAATTCGAAAAACACACCTCTAAAAAAACACCCGTTATATAAAAAATAATATGTGTATTATATTTTATAAGTAATTTAGAAAACATAAAGTATTTATGTTAATTATCATCCGGCACACGCCAATTTTTTTTGATAAAATCTGCATATTATGTTATGAATTGCAAAATTAAATAACTAAACATTGAAATTTATACATTGAGTTCCAGAATCTCCTAAAATAAGCATTACAATGAAATATTTGTATACTATTATGTGTAGCATAATGCTATTTAGCATAGCTCAATTTTTCGTAAGTACATTTCATGACTGTTTTATTCGTCAATCAATTGGCAAAGATTTCTTGTCAATTTATTATTGTGTGTAATACAAACTCTGCGTCAATTTTTTTTCTTCACCAATAAATTTGTCAATTGACGAATTAGAACATGTTGTACTTTTCAACAATTTTTTAGAGAATTCTAGAAAATTTTAGTCATTGCCAATCACTCAAACTTTTTAGATTTTGGATGGTTTGTCAATTTTGTAAGTCTAACTTGAACCAAATATATTAGTAGAATAGGTGACAGCTGATATCGTGTTGGTACTACTGAAATTGTCGAAATAAATTGACAGTAAACAAATGGTATATTCCGAAAACAAACCGGTGAGAGGTTACGGTTTTACCACGGTTGCGGTTTTACCACTTTTATGGTAAAGAAACGGAACATCGTGATTATGTCAATGTATGATTTTATATATTTCTTGTAAAATGAAGACGTGGAATACTTTTAACGAGTTTGTTTTAACCGATCGTAATAATTCTGAGGGAGACTATAATGAAGAGTTTGATTTCAACAATGACGGTTGACGTTATCTTGTTTGACAGATGTTTACCGCGCTAACCGCCGTCTGTGCGCGGTTCCCGTGGTAAGCAGAAAGTACCACAAATTACAGGAACCGCGTTCCGAAATCTTACCGGTAACCTGAAAATTTTACCACGGTAAACGTGGTTCGTTTTCGGAATATACTATTAATGTGTGTAATACGAACGACAATATTTTTGTTTCTAGCAATTTATTGACAAGAAAACTTGGCCATTTTATTGGACAATAAATTGCGTCATGTAAAACAGGAAAAAAGTTATGACAAAAATAGTAAATTAAAAACCATTTCCTTTCAGACCCTACAAGACAAATACAAAATATACGTTGACCACTCTGAATATTATAATTATGACGTAAATACATTGAGAATAGAATTTAAAATATTTAAATATAATCGTAGCACTAATGCTTTGAACTTCACATTTGAATTATTCAGAGATGTTCCAAACAGTCAGAATGAAAAGGTATGTATGTAAATTTAATTTTCTTTCGTATATTTATTCACAATCACATTTCGTAAAAAAATTAAAATTTTTATGTTTGTGGATTGTAACATTCATAAAATTTAATTTCTTTATATTTTATTATCTCTAAATCTAATGAAAATTATAGTTATTTGTTTAACGAGGTGAACACGTAATTTTTTTGCCGATTTGGAGTTAATATTAATTTAGTGATTCTTTTATATACATATTTTGAAGGCTATCGCTGTCAAATTACGTTGCTATGTGTATGTTCAATGGTTGCTATGCATTTGTTGTCGGATACTATGTGTTTATTGAGTGGTAGCTATGTAAAATATTTTTACTAGACTGTTAGCAGTCCGTAAAATATCACCTTTAATGTCAATCGGCAAAAAATTAAATTAGTTTATCAAAACAGATACAAAAAATTAAATATTATACAATTTTCCAAATAACATAAAATTTAAAACGTGTTTATTCATTGAAAACTCACTACCTAATTTTTTCCCAAAAACAATGCCTCCCTTACTCAGAGGTAGGTGGGAGGTAAAAAACATAATAAATTACTTTGGATTGTGCTTGAATTTATTTTAGATTGAAATTCAAACCTATGAGTTTCTTAATAACGAATACAAACCGTTTGCAATACATAGCAAAAGAACTATTTGCGCTTTTTTGACGGGATCATATAAATTATTCTTTGCAAAAGACTGTGGGACTGATTTTATACCAGCAAAATGCCCAATTAAAAAGGTAAAAACATATATGTTCAATAAAACTGATAGAAGGATTTAAGGACATATTTATTTTAAGGGAATATATAATACATATAACTACAATCCCAGTGCAGGAAGTTTTCCAAATATGCCTTTTAAACAACTGCGACTGGATATAAGATTTCACATTTACAACAAACTAACAAATGAAGTAAAAGTGTATGCAAGGCTTGATCGTGATGCAATATACAGAGAACAATTCCAAAATTAATATTTCTTGCTCTACTATTATTACAGCATCCAAAAGAGTTTGTTAATAGCTCATTCGAGTGCTGTAATATTTCAATTTATATTATTATGTTTGATATACCATAACAATTCCATAATATGGCAAATGTAAAACTTCAATAAATAAACAAACAAATGATAGTAACAATTTTGTGTTTATATTCATTTTTACTAGAGATCCTCTACAATAAACTATTTAATTTTTTTTATGTTAAATAATTAGGGAAGCCAATTTGAACATTTGAAAAATATCATTGAAAATCGCATTTTACCCAATCAGAAGTGATAATTTTTGACGTCTCTACCAATCAAATTTCCAATATAATCGAAATTTGATTGGTAGTTACGTCAAAAATTCTCACTTGTGCTTCTGATTGGTTCAAATACACCGTGCATAATTCTTGGAAATCACTTTGACTAGGTGTAGTCAATGGGTAAGAATAATGTCCAGAAATTTAATTATTAACGAAATAACAATAAAATACACAATTCTCTCCAGCAGCAGTTGGAAGCTCTACTAATATATGATAAATATGACAGGTCCATATAGAATGCCAACCAGAAATTCACGGAATTCTTTCCAAACGTACGCTTTCGAGTATTTTGGAGAGTAGTACCTTCAAGTACTTGGTCGATTTCTTAAATGAACTTTGCAGAAAAAGAGTTAATATTATTTTTGCAATACCTGTACTGTAAGTTACCCATTAATAACAAAATTTAAACACAATAAGTGGAACTTTTATTGCACAATTGGTTTTCATGGTTACATCATTTACTTACCGTCCACGGTGGATGGTAAGTGAAACTTACCGTTCATGGTGGATGGTAAGTAAATATATATCATTCAAATTTTATTTTTAACCTCAATCTGTCAGCTGTTAATTTTGATACCCCTTTTTCCTTTTCTTATTTTTACGCAGGTATTGCAAAAAATAACTTACTGACCTCGAACTATAAGTGATTTTTTAGGTCTTGAATGTTTAGTAAATCTCGACCCTACGGGTCTCGACATCCCAAACTACATTCTCGACCTAAAAACTATCACTTACAGTTCACGGTACGTAATATACTATTGTTGACATTTCGTTTTAAATTTGCAACCTTTTCAAAATTAATTTCGCACGATGCTTGCAATATACGTCATTTCTCTAACAAAAACAAACATAAAATGAGCAAATTTCTAAGTTATCGTAGAAAAAGAACTTAACAATTTACTTCTTCTCTAAAGTTATTAGTCAGCCAGCAAATCTAGTCTCTTAGGCACGATAGAATGGGAGGATTCAAACCCGCGTCCATTAACTTACGAAGTCAAAGGTAGCTACTTCATTTAAATGCGACCTAATTAATTAATTCGATCACATCTACAAATTTCAATTATGTGTGAACTTCCACAAAACTTTCTTCCTCCCTAACCAAAAAGTACCCGATTATATCAAAGTTCCCGTCACACAACTCACACCGGGATTGTGAAAATATTTCATATTCTCAGTTCGTGTGTACAGACTCTGCTACAGCAGCCGTGATAACGTAATTTATTTCAAGAAAACGATAAATCAAACCTTATGTGAGAGTTACGTTACGAAACCCTGTAACCAGTTACGTTCTTACGTCGCCGTTACGTGGCTACGTGGGGGCACTAGGAGATGACTAGCCAACATGAAATTCGCGATAGTGTAAGTAAAATAAGACTGGAATTCTGAAATTTCTTATTTGTTCGGTAGTTTTGTAGACGCTATGTCTGGATTTGGAAACGGGAAATTGAACGTAAATTTAAAGGATGATTGAATTTTTGACGGATGTCAATTTCAGACACGATAAATGTTTGTTAATGGCCGAAATTGACAGTTATCTGGATTTATGAGAATGTTTGTCATTTTGTGACAAATATTGCTTTCCCAAATATATTGTGACACTCATAATACACTATCAGCTAGTACATACATCCATTTTTTTAATCATTCTATATCGTCATGTTTTATGACCATAACAATTACAATTCTTGGTAAAGGATACATTTTAGAATATTTCAATCGCAAATGTAGATAGACTAACAGATTGGTTGACTTATGAATTAAATTTGATGTTTGAGACTATGTGGGATGTACTTGTAGAGTACGGCGTGGATGGTAATTTGTTGGGAGCGATTCGAGCGTTGTATGAAGGAAGTGAGGCTGCGGTGAGAGTTTATGGTAGATTGAGTGATTAGTTTCGTATAGATGTTGGTGTGAAACAGGGTTGTGGAATGTCTCCTTGGTTGTTTAATTTGTATATGGATGTGTTGTTACGAAAGGCATTGAATGGAACTGATGGTGTACGTACGTATTAATGGACGTAAAGTGCCTGCGTTAGCTTATGCGGATGATGTTGTGTTGGGTGAAACTAAGGAGCAATTAAGAAGAATAATTGTGACCATAAATGAAGTAGGGAAAGGTTAAAATCTG
Source organism: Poecilus cupreus (assembly GCA_963942605.1). Lineage (NCBI taxonomy): Eukaryota > Metazoa > Arthropoda > Insecta > Coleoptera > Carabidae > Poecilus > Poecilus cupreus. The sequence goes on from OZ012719.1 coordinate 6,244,266, forward strand.
CTATATAATAATAATACAACTATTTCGAAAACTAAATTCTCATCATCAGTAGAACTAAGAGGTATAAATCAAGGTGACATAGCTTTTTAACTAAGCCAGTCAAGATTGAAAGACGAATTTGAAAAACCAAAAGTATAAAGTTATTTTCGAATAGTTCAATATATTTAACGATGGTTATTATTACTATTGTTTATTTATATAGTTAAGAACCCGTCTACCGTTAGGTATAGGGTGTAAAAAAGTCTTTTAATCGTGCACAAATTTCACCCATTGTTTTTATTCATCGAAATCTGTCGTACATCCTGCAGTGTAACGTTCTTTTTCTTCAGAGTCTTGTTGAAGATGGTATCCATGTGTCTTTTGGTCTTCCACAATTCATCTTTTCCTTCACGTTCATCATCCAAATTTGTCGTACCGATCTCGATTCATTCATTCTTATCATATGACCCACAATGCTAGTTGTCTTGTTTCTAGTGTAGTATTTATTCTCGCCAACATTATTATTCCTACTTTTCTTAGATTTGATGTATAATCAAAATATAAAAGATTTTCGATGGAACTGCCTGTATATTAAAATTGCGCCGGCCTTATCAAACGTATTATTACACAATTCCCATTCTATTTCTCCTTCAAAGCATCTCTAAAAGGCTTTTCTCAAATTCCTTCAATCCTAGTCACAAAAACAGATTCACTCCGTATCTTGAACATTGTCTCAGGCCTCTCAAGTATCTCTTTGCCGTCATTGTTTTATCCTTCTCGCCATATACAATTCATCCTAAACCGAGTCTTTTTCAGCGAAGGGTCCTCCATTCTCTACAAGTGAAACAAAAGCCTATCGCAGGATATTTAACCCATCGTAGCGCCCTTGATAGCACGCGCTTTGCTTTGCGAAATCACCTGTAGAATATGTAATGAGGCAGCATTTATTCCAGCTTTTAATCTGAGGGTTGAATGGGGACACTGGCGTAGGGGTTAAAGGGCAAATAGGGGTATGACATGTATAAAATAACATGCAATGAATAGAAAGGGTAAAGACCTCTGAGAATAGTATTATTTTTATCTCTTGTCACATATACGTGGGGTACAACAACAGGTCTAAGAAGTATGGTCAACCTTGCAGTGTACTACTTTACCTCCGATTTGGATGATTCCTTTTGATTTGTATACTATTTTACTCTCAATTAAAAGGAAAAATACTATACACAGGTGACATTGAAAACGCACTTTATTCGTTCAAGATGGAACGTGGAAGCAAGCTTATCTTCAAATAAGTTCTATTAAAAATGAGTACTGCGATTCGAGTTTGTTGAGCGTAAGTTGTATAAGCTTAGGGTTTGTTCATGAAAAGTGCAAATAAAACAAACTTACTTACAGGTAAATTCTACATAAATAAAATTTGTACATCATTATTGGGAACAGTATCAAATTTTTTCACTAGAGCGACTTTACTGTTATTAAGGTAAGTACTAGAATATATGAGTATTCTCGTCCGCCATTTTGGTTCCAGGTGTCATAAATAAAACAAGCTATTTGAATCCAGTTACTTTGAAAAAAAAATTTTTTCTGTGAAAATTTGAAATTGATTTATATTATTGTGATGCATTATTCCTTCAGTTATTGAATTATATCTTACAGGTAAGTGTAAAAGTAGTTTTTTCTACTCCTGTATAAATACCCATAATTCACGATAGTGAATTATGAATATAATTCACTCTTCTCGACCAACCAAAAAGCCAGAAATCCATAATTCACAGTTATTTTAAAGACGTAATGTGGATCACTAAGCAACCACCGTCTAACAGTTGACATATAGTCAGTTGTTATTGTGTATTTTTATGTCGACGTTTTTCAACGTGTGCTTTCAACGAATTTTGATCATTTTCAAAAATGATTTCCAAATTTACAGGAGTAGAAAAAGTATAATATTATATTCGGAATCATGGTCATTATTCACCCGGATGATTTGAATCACTCGCCTACGGGTCGTGACGCAAACTTCATCTTCGTGCATAGTGACTATCATAATATCTCATATAATAATATACTATTTTTTCTTTCTCTCAAAGTAACTGGATTCCAATAACTTGTTTTATTTATGACAGCTGAAACTAAAATGGTGGTCGAAAATACCTACATACTTCTAAAGCTCTACTGTTATTGGCCGTGAATAAATGACGTTGATGTAACGTTCAGCGAGGATGATTTAAAATTTAATACTGTTTTGAAAAGTCATATCTCGATATTATTTCATAAAAAAATAAATAAACTGAAAATGTGAAATGACACCAATAAAATTAAGGCAGTTAGTAATTGATTTACTATAAATTTCTTTACATTAAAAAAAAATCAAACCCCTAGCTCTGTACAATATCTTTAAAATATTAAAGTTTTTACCCCGATTTAATTTTAATTTAATTAAACCGGAAATAATTGAAGATCTGCAAAGAAGTCTGCGATAAATGAGACGTGAATATGAGTATTTTCTTAAAAGGAATCTTGACTTTGCGCAGAACTGGTGAATTCGGGGGTTTGAAAATTATTTGGCAAGATTTTTATGTGGAGCAGAAATAGTGTAGGTATGCTTACACAGTAACGTGTGTATTTTTAGAGGTATAAATCTTTAAAATGAAATAAAAGACATAAAAATCGTAGTAAATAGTAAAAATCCAAATAAAAATATGTATAAAATAAAATATTTTTGGTTATGATATTGGAAAATAGACATAATTGACATTCAAATATTGTGAAGTTAGCAACATAAAAAAATTCCCTGTCATTAAGAAAATGAGTAATAAATCAAATTTACATAAATGTTGGTACGAAAAATTTTGCGTATCCCTCGGTTGGAAACTGCTATTTTGCGAGTGCTCGTATTTGTAGCACGAGTCGTAGGCGAGTCCTATCAAAATAAACTCGCACTCTCAAAACAGCAGTTTTCAATCTAGTGATACAATGCAACTGTCAATTAGTAACTTGTAAAGATTCATTTTCAAAGGCAATAGAGGGCTTGGGTAAATGGTGTTTACAAGTGAGTAACAAGTAAACAATATTGCTTATTGATTAGCCAGTTAAACAAAAATGAGCGTCATCCCTGAATTAAATTTTCGAAATAGTTTTATCTAATTTGCAAGCGTAGTTCTGCCCAAGGTGACCCTTGATTCTGGCGTAAGTCTATTCATGGTGAAATGGTAAACCAAATTGAACACAAAACAGTTGTCTGCTGTCAAATTGGCTGTCGCTAAAAACACTCGTTATATAAAAAATAACATTATCTATGTCCATTATATTTGATAAGTAATTTAAATAAAATAGAAAGGATTTATGTTAATTAACATCCGGCACACGTCATTTTTTTTTTGATAAAATCTACATATTATGTTTTGAATTACAAAATTTTCATAGAATTTTATACATTAAGTTCCAGAATCCCTTAAAATAAACATTGCAATGAGATATCTGTATACTGTATATATTGGTACCATAATGCTTTTTAGCATAGCTCAATTTTTCGTAAGTATATTTTATGATTGTTTTATTCGTCAATAAATTGGCCAAGATTTCTTGTCAATTTATTTTGACTCTGCGTCAATTTTTTCTTCACATGTTGTACTTATTAACAATTTTTTAAGTAATTCTAAAAGATTTTATTCATTGCCAACTACTCAATCTTTTTAGGTTTTGGTTAGTTTGTCAATTTTGTAAGTCTAGCTTGAACCAAATATATTAGTAGAATAGGTGGCAGCTGATATCGTGTTGGTACTACTGAAATTGTCAAAATAAATTGACAGTAAACTTATGGGTGCTATTCACACCTCTATACTAAGGGCTACTAACTAAGGCATTTTACGATTCAACACTGTTGCTATGAAAAAATTATTGATCTCCAAGGTAATCAACAACTTTAGCAAAGTAACAGTGCCAAATTTTAAAATGCCCTAGTTAGAAGCCCTTAGTATAGACCTGTGAATAGCACCTAGTGTATGTAATACGAACGACAATATTTTTGTTTCTGGCAATTTATTGACAAGAAAACTTGGCCATTCCATTGAACAATAAATTGCGTCATGTAAAAGAGGCATAAAAGTTATGACAAAAATATTAAATACCATTTCATTTCAGCCCTTACAAGACAAATACAAAATATACGTTGACCACGCTGAATATTATAATTATGACATAAATACATTGAGAATAGAATTTAAAACATTTAAATATAATCGTAGCACTAATGCTCTGAATTTCACATTTGAATTTTTCAGAGATATTTTAAACAGTCAGAATGAAAAGGTATGTACGTAAATTTAATTTTCTTTCATATATTTAATTTTTTGACATATTTTTCACTAAGAAAACTGATTCACAATCACAATGACATGTCACATTTCGTAAAAAATTTATATTTTTAAGTGTTTCCATCGTGTACATGGATTGTTCACTTCATGAAATTTAATTTCTTTATATTTTATTATCTCTAAATCTAATGAAAATTATAGTTATTTGTTTAATGAGTTGAACACATAATTTTCTAACGATTAGGAGTTAATATTAATTTTATATACCTACATATTTTGAAGGTTATCGCTATCAATGAATCAATGCCATGTGTTTGTTGTTACTATGTGTTTATTGAGTGGTTGCTATGTAAAATATTTTTACAGTCTAGGCATAAAAGTGACACTTTAAAGACTGTTAGCTGTCCGTAAGATATCACCTTTAATGTCAATCGGCAAAAAATTAAATTAGTGTATCAAAACAGATGTAATGGGGTAAATAGCTCCGAGGTAACGTGTCGGACTGTGGATCGTGAAATCCTCAGTTCGAATCCCACTGCCGACAGTTACAAATTTAAATTTACCCCTGTGGTTCCCCCTCCACTAACATCCTTGGGGGCTATGATTTGACGGCTGGTAACCGCACTTCATACAAAAAAAATATATCACTAACCGAGATCTGCGTAAGCAGAGTGCCACACCCGTAATGGGTAAAAGGCGTGATGATATATTTATTTATATTTATTTAAAACAGATGTAAAATTAAATATTCTACAATTTTCTTAATAACATAAATTAAAAACGTGTTTATTCATTGAAAACTTACTTCCTAATTTTTTTACCAAAAACAATGCTTCCCTTAATCAGAGATAGGCGGGAGGTAAAAAACATAATAAATTACTATATGGATTGCGCTTGAATTTATTTTAGATTGAATTTCAAACCTATGAGTTCCTTAATAACGAATACAAACCGTTTGCCTTACATAGCCGAAGAACTTGGTGCGCCTTTTTGACAGGATCGTATAAATTATTCTTTGAAAAAGACTGTGGGACTGATTTTATACCAGCAAAATGCCCGATTAAAAAGGTAAAAACATACATGTTCAATCATACTAATACAGGAATCATAGATCATATTTATTTTAAGGGAATATATAATACATATAACTATAATCCCAGTGTAGAAAGTTTTCCAAATATGCCTTTTAAACAACTGCGAGTGGATATGAGATTTCAAATTTACAACAAACTAACAAATGAATTTAAAGTATATGCAAGGCTTGATCGTGATGCAATATACAGAGAACAATTCCAAAATTAATATTTCTTGCTCTACTATTATTACAGCATCCAAAAGAGTTTGTTAATAGCTCATTCGAGTGCTGTAATAGTGCAATTTATATTATTATGTTTGATAAACCATAACAATTCAAAAATATGGCAAATGTCAAACTTCAATAAATAAACAAACAAATGATAGAAACAATTTTGTGTTTATATTCATTTTTCCTAGAGATCCTCTACAATAAACTATTTAAATTTTTTTATGTTAAATAATTATGGAAGCCAATTTGAACATTTGAAAAATATCATTGAAAATCGCATTTTACCCAATCAGAAGTGATAATTTTTGACGTCTCTACCAATCAAATTTCCAATATAATCGAAATTTGATTGGTCATGCATGGTGCATAATTTCCAGTATAATCAAAATTTGATTGGTAGTTACGTCAAAAATTCTCACTTGTGCTTCTGATTGGTTCAAATAGACCGTGCATAATTCTTGGAAATCACTTTGACTAGGTGTAGTCAATGGGTAAGAATAATGTCCAGAAATTAAATTATTAACGAAATAACAATAAAATACACAATTCTCTCCAGCAGCAGTTGGAAGCTCTACTAATATATGATAAATATGACAGGTTCATATAGAATGCCAACCAGAAATTCACGGAATTCTTTCCAAACGTACGCTTTCGAGTATTTTGGAGAGTAGTACCTTCAAGTACTTGGTCGATTTCTTAAATGAACTTTGCAGAAAAAGAGTTAATATTATTTTTGCAATACCTGTACTGTAAGTTACCCATTAATAACAAAATTTAAACACAATAAGTGGAACTTTTATTGCACAATTGGTTTTCATGGTTACATCATTTACTTACCGTCCACGGTGGATGGTAAGTGAAACTTACCGTTCATGGTGGATGGTAAGTAAATATATATCATTCAAATTTTATTTTTAACCTCAATCTGTCAGCTGTTAATTTTGATACCCCTTTTTCCTTTTCTTATTTTTACGCAGGTATTGCAAAAAATAACTTACTTACCTCGAACTATAAGTGATTTTTTAGGTCTTGAATGTTTAGGAAATCTCGACCCTACGGGTCTCGACATCCCGAACTACATTCTCGACCTAAAAACTATCACTTACAGTTCACGGTACGTAATATACTATTGTTGACATTTCGTTTTAAATTTGCAACCTTTTAAAAATTAATTTCGCACGATGCTTGCAATATACGTCATTTCCCTAACAAAAACAAACAAACAATGAGCAAATTTCTAAGTTGTCGTAGAAAAAGAACTTAACAATTTATTTCTTCTCTAAAGTTATTAGTCAGCCAGCAAATCTAGTCTCTTAGACACGATGGAATGGGAGGATTCAAACCCGCGTCCATTTACTTACGAAGTCAAGGGCAGCTTCTTCATTTAAATGCGACCTAATTAATTAATTCGATCACATCTACAAATTTCAATTTTGTGTGAACTTCCACAAAACTTTCTTCCCTAACCAAAAAGTACCCGATTATATCAAAGTTCCCGTCACACAACTCACACCGGGATTGTGAAAATATTTCATATTCTCAGTTCGTGTGTACAGACTCTGCTACAGCAGCCGTGATAACGTAATTTATTTCAAGAAAACGATAAATCAAACCTTATGTTAGCGTTACGTTACGAAACCCTGTAACCAGTTACGTTCTTACGTCGCCGTTACGTGGCTACGTGGGAGCACTAGGAGATGACTAGCCAACATGAAATTCGCGATAGTGTAAGTAAAATAATACTGGAATTCTGAAATTTCTTATTTGTTCGGTAGTTTTGTAGACGCTATGTCTGGATTTGGAAACGGGAAATTGAACGTAAATTTAAAGGATGATTGAATTTTTGACGGATGTCAATTTCAGACACGATAAATGTTTGTTAATGGCCGATATTGACAGTTATCTGGATTTATGAAAATGTTTGTCATTTTGTGACAAATATTGCTTTTCCAAATATATTGTGACACTCATAATACACTATCAGCTAGTACATACATTCATTTTTTTAACAATTACAATTCTTGGTAAATGATACATTTTAGAATATTTCAATCGCAAATGTAGATAGACTAACAGATTGGTTGACTTATGAACTAAATTTGATGTTTGAGACTATGTGGGATGTACTTGTAGAGTACGGTGTGGATGGTTAATTTCTTGGGAGCGATTCGAGCGTTGTATGAAGGAAGTGAGGCTGCGGTGAGAGTTGATGGTAGATTGAGTGATTAGTTTCGTATAGATGTTGGTGTGAGACAGGGTTGTGGAATGTCTCCTTGTTTGTTTAATTTGAATATGGATGTGTTGTTACGGAAAGCATTGAATGGAGCTAATGGTGGACGTATAGTGCCTGCGTTAGCTTATGCGGATGATGTTGTTGTGTTGGGTGAAACTGAGGAGCAATTGAGAAGAATAATTGTGACCATAAATGAAGTAGGGAAAGGTTAAAATATACTATATAATAATAATACAACTATTTCGAAAACTAAATTCTCATCATCAGTAGAACTAAGAGGTATAAATCAAGGTGACATAGCTTTTTAACTAAGCCAGTCAAGATTGAAAGACGAATTAGAAATATCAAAAATTTGAAGTTATTTTTGAATAGATCATTATATTTAATGATGTTTATTATTACTATTGTTTATTTATATAGTTAAGAACCCGTCTAACGTAAGGTATAGGGTGTGAAAAGTCTTTTAATCGTGCACAAATTTCGCTCATTGTTTTTATTCATCGAGATCTGTCGTACATCCTGCAGTGTAATGTTCTGTTTCTTCAGAGTCTTGTTGAAGATGGTATCCAGGTGCCTTTTGGTCTTCCACAATTCATCTTTTCCTTCACGTTTATCATCCAAATTTGTCGCATCGATCTCGATGGCCCACACTGCTAGTTGTCTTGTTTCTAGTATAGTATTTATTCTCGCCAATATTGTTATTCCTACTTTTCTTAGATTTGATGTATGAACAATATATAAAAGATTTTTGATGGAACTGTCTGTATATTAAAATTGCGCCGGCCTTGATGAAACGTATTATTACATTCTCATTCTATTTCTTCTTCAAAGCATCTCTAAAAGGCTTTTCTCAAATTCCTTCAATCGTAGTCACAAAAACAGATTCACTCCGTATCTTGAACATTGTCTCAGGCCTCTCAAGTATCTCTTTGCCGTCATTGTTTTATCCTTCTCGCCATATACAATTCATCCTAAACCGAGTCTTTTTCAGCGAAGGGTCCTCCATTCTCTACAAGTGAAACAAAAGCCTATCGCAGGATATTTAACCCATCGTAGCGCCCTTGATAGCGCTTTGCTTTGCGAAATCACCTGTAGAATATGTAATGAGGCAGCATTTATTCCAGCTTTTAATCTGAGGGTTGAATGGGGACACTGGCGTAGGGGTTAAGGGGCAAATAGGGGTATGACATGTATAAAATAACATGCAATGAATAGAAAGGGTAAAGACCTCTGAGAATAGTATTATTTTTATCTCTTGCCACATATACCCCGGGGTACTACAACAGGTCAAAGAAGTTTTGCTCAACCTTACAATGTACTAACTTTACCTCCGATTTGGATGATTCCTTTTGATTTGTATACTATTTTACTCCCAATTAAAGGAAAAAATACTATACACAGGTGACATTGAAAACGCACTATTCGTTCAAGGTGGAACGTAGAAGCAAGCTTATCTTCAAATAAGTTCAATTAAAAACGAGTACTGCGATTCGAGTTTGTTGAGCGTAAGTTGTATAGGTTTAGGGTTTGTTTATGAAAAGTGCAAATAAAACAAACTTGCTTACAGGTAAATTCTACTTAAACAAAATTTGTACATCATTATTGGGAACAGGAATTTTTCTACGGTAATAAGAATAATTTTGTTTATGCTGACAAGAAATGAGTTGACAGTTAAGGCAGTTAATAATTGATTTACTATAAATTTCTTTACATTAAATAAATAGCAAACCCCCAGCTCTGGCACAGTATCTCTAAAATATTAGTTTTTACCCCCTTTTAATTTTTTCGTCGCCGCCCATGGAGAACGGCGTTTGGCAGGGTTGTTTTGATGTAACTGCGAGTGACTTGATATTTAATAAGTAATATGCGTGTTTTCCGTTCCAGGATAGAATATTTGAAAAGGTTCTTTTGAATGTGTAAAATGGCGGATGGTGTTAAAAGCAAATGGGGATGCTACATGAATGCGAAAGTGAAATGTTTTCAATGGAAAGCTTTGAATTTAAAAAGGTAAATGTGCAATTTAATATTTCATGCCTCACAATAGCGAACTTTAATATCCAAATGGTTTTGTATTTCAAAATATTTTATATTTGTGTTAGCTAATAAGAATTTAAGTATTAGATAATGTTAACTAAGACGTATTGAACAATAAGCAATTATTGTATTGCATTAGGGTAATATAGGCAGTTATCGTTGGTGTGTCTTGTGAATAGGTTGTATGTGAGTGCCGTGCTAATAAAGTGTTAAAAGATATTAAGTGTTTCTTTAAAAGATAATATTTGTTTGGTTTGACTCTCACAGGAGACTTTAGCTGTTTTTAACTTTACTATGGGGATAGTTGTTTTACGGCTGGTCACTGCACTTCACGCGTAAAAAATATCACTTACCGTGTGTAAAAATTTAACAAATAATAATATTTTAAAATAAACTGCATCTTTTGCTTATTTAAAACAATAAAACAAAATATCTATTATTGTTGATATTGTTAAGACTTTCAATAATATTTCTATAATTTAAAATAATTATTTTGATCGGATCGCTCGCCATTTATTTTTACAATTTAAAATTATTTAAAATTGATAATGTCTACAATACAAATCATTTATATTCCACTATTTTATGATAACTTTGTAATGATATTCGTTCAGCATAATGAAAGTCAAAAGTACTATTATCAAAATAAACAAATTTGATTAATTTATTATGAACGTAATAAAATAGAACATGATTTTTAATAATGGTAATATTAATTATACAATTGGAAATATTGTTTTGATCTCGGTTTTGATGCTATTTGAATGATTTCTTCCATAATAATACGTAAATAACAATTTTTTTTTGACTCGCCTACTTGTGCCTCGTCCATAAAACCCTAAATTATGCACTTGTAATATAAATATCTATTACAAATCTTTTTTTTTTAGTTTTCTATTTTAATGTAATTGATATAGCAGGTGTCTACTTTATTTTAGTTTTTATCACTCACATGGTTTATTTTCCTCGGCCCTACGGGCTTCGGCAACTAAATTCCATATTCGTGATAAAAAAATTGAACTTCAGTGCCTTGATACATAAACAACTATTATTTAAATATTAATCTTAAATTATTTAAATATTTTATTATTTCAAGCAAGCGTCATGGCTTACTATTCTTTCGCCGATGAGGGTTAATAAAAGTGTTCGCCATTTAATCTTTTAATAATATAACATATGAATTATTTTTCGTAATTATGAAGCAAATTTGGTGTACTTTTCAAATTTGGAAACAAATATAGTATGTTCCATTTGAAATTTTAAAGTTGATATTAATTACTAGGAAACCGGAAATAATATTAAGAATTCACATCCGCTATCAATAAGTTTATATGTTGTTGTATAAATCATGTTATGTGAAATAAATTGCTAAGTCGATAAATAAGCAAGATATTTGCTGGATCCATTTGAAAATATCACCCTGTATACAATCAATTTCGAATTTAATCTGACAGAAAACAACGAAAATAAAGCAAACCAATATTTCACAAACCACAAATCATAAATAAGATTATTTCCCGATTCTCGCAGCTAAATTAATATTCGAAAACTCATTGATAATTTCCTATTATTCTACAAAATACAATATAACAACCAGCATGAATGGCAAAGGATATTATTTATCATCGGGCAAAATCTGCTGTCTGCTCAAGATCGATACAACAGTCTGTTCCACTCACTAAGACCGATCCCCAACCCCCGACCCGGAAGGGGTGGCGTTGCGTTTCATACTCGTGTTCTGCATGCTTCCTGCAGGGGGTCACTGACTAAGGGGTCGCTCGGTCACCTTTCGACCTACCCTTCAGTCCCGGTGAGGGAGGTAGGTTGCAAGGAACTATCGTTTCGTTTTGATGTAGATTTGAAGATAGATGTTTTGTTTACGTGTTTACTACGTGTTTTTTCCTCATATTTGACATGCAAATTTCGTTTTCTAGAACTTGCTCTACTTTTACTGATCTCTTTGTTTTCCTGATTTTATAAATACACATTGCTTTAAAACAGGGTTGGCAAAATCATTGATTTTTTTTAATGAATCATAATTTTTTTTAATTATATCGGTAAGGGATGATAAGTTATTACATTAGTATTTAACTAAACTCGAGGAAAAAAGAACGCTGCACTTGAAAATGCACCAAAAATGGCTAAATTTCAGAGTGTCATAACTCGGTTGCATTTAGTTGGAATTTGATGATTCTTTGAGTTATAGAAACTTTGTAATGTTCTCTTCTACAATGTGCTTGTCAATGTGATATCAAATCCATTACACCCCCTCCCACCCCCATATTAAAAAAATGTTCCTGATTTTCAAAAATGTCCAACTTTGACAGCTCGTACGCAGTGCCAAAAAAATCGTAGACTCAATTGGCAAACAGGCCAATAAAGTTCAAACATTTTCCTTTAAGTTTCTCAAGTTTCGAGTGTCTACGACAATTTGGCGCGATGCACGAAAGATGGCGATGAATAAGAAACAATGGGCGAAATTTTCATGATTTAATGGTTGATAACCGTACTTAATGCGCAAGCAGAGTGCCACACTCATAATGGTTAAAAGCGAGGTTAAAAGGCACTGAAATATAGTAATATTTATAGGTTTTTATAAAAGCGAAAAACGAGGGCAAATCATATTCATGTAACACTTGCTTGTAGAGTACAAGAAAGACAGATAACCCAACAACTAGCTGTCTCTCTCGGCTAGCATTTTCAACGCCAGTTAACGTTCCATTATGATTATATTTCAGTGATGATGATATATTTATTTTATTTTTTATATAAAAATTTGGCCCTTTCTTGAGTCAAACAATTATGAATTTCGAAAATGTCTGAATGTTTGTGTGGTTGTGAGTTGAGAGATATTATTTACAATTTGGGTCTAAATAAAGTCAGAGCTTTTTATATTTTTTGTTCTTAAATGAACCCTTTTCCCTTATTAGAAGCTCGGCTAGAATACTGCGTGTATGGTAATTTATTTAAATGAAAATTCAACACAGGGGCGGACTAAATCAAAGATTCACGATCTCTTATGTAAATTGTAGTCGTACCGTCCCTGTAAACAGCAGGTTTATTGGAAATCACTACATGTAAATGTAAATGAATACCAGACTACTAATGTTACTTGACTCACTTTATACACCAGTGGCTCTCAGCTAAAACTGCGCGTAATTTTAAAATAATAATATTTAATTGTAAACAATCCGTTATTGCGGTAGTAGATAGAAAAATATTTCACGTACTATTTCTTTTCTTTCTGAACTTTTGCGACATTGGAAATAAATAATAAAATATGTTTGAAGTCACGTAATACATTACAGTCTTTCAAATCTGAAAAGTTCACGGAATCTAAATTTTATTTTTATCCGCGAACGAGGATTCAGAACTGAATACCTCGTAAATCTTTTTAAGTGCAGCAGTATATCAAAGAACATTTTCAAGTCGTTTTAAATGCATTCTGCTTGCATTGATTTAACTCTTGCTACAGTATTAAACGAACCTGAGCTAAAATAAACGAACGAGTATTTGCACGTTCTGCTATTAATCTCAGCGACGAGGCGACGAAAATACTCTGCTTTCAAAGTTAATACAAAATTTATTCTATTTTAAGTACTTGCACAAAGGGTACACCTTATGAATACGAAACATGCTTTTAATGTTTTACATAAAACATTACCTAAACGTTAATTTTTATACCGCTGCATTAATTAATTAAATAAATATTGTCATACATAGGCGTGTCAATAAAAATACAAACAATTCAACTGTACCTTATCAATGTAACAGCAACTACTGCAGCTATCAATCAAAGTTCGATAGTTCCAATCAATCAAAACAAAACACCACAATAACTCTGCACTTGTTTGTGCGCTGTCACTGTCACAGACACGCGGTAACTGACCGAGAATGCATTACAGTTTTACTGGTAACCTCGATTGCACATGAAGTGTTACAGTAACGCGAGTAGGTATCAGCAGGTCACGATCGCAGGAACGGTAAGCGAAACACCGGAACAGGCAGAACTTGGATAACAATGCTGGATGGGTCGGCGGCTACCGCTACCGGCATGAGCGGGGGCGGCAGCGGTCTTGTGCGCTGATGACAGCATGGACGACGCGCCGAGTGCGTAAGGCATTTATAGACCTGCGCATAAAATGCAGAGTTGTACTTCTATTGCCGATCAATTATTTTCGCGGAGATCAAACACTCCAAGAAGATCAAAAACCTTTACTCTCTTTCTTACACTCTTAAATCAGATATTATTACAGAATAAATTAAAACTGTTTTGTATGAGCTACTAATTAAAATTAATGTCAGAAGAATTACGTTTAGTAATTCGAAACGTTGTATTTAAATAATTATTGTACAGAACTTTAACCAAAAGTCTTTTTAATTTAATCCATTTATGCCCAGAACTATTTTTCATAAACATTGATTTTATATTTTTGTATGTTGATAACTTGTAAGTATAATTATGTATGACATAATTTACATTCAAATATACAGAGCAATTTCAAATGGCATAGTTTATCTAGTTTGAAATACTATAGCCTGGCAGAAACATAATCTTAAAGAGAGACATTTTTACATATAGTCCATCATACGCTGGGTATTAATGGATTAAAATAAGTATTCCCTTCTCAAAATTATTTTAGAGAAACATGCTTCAAATAAAATTTATAGGATTCTACAAATGGTGTTAAAATAATTTGTCCGATATGTTGTTCTAAGATACGAACCCAGAATCATATCATTTGGCCCAATTAAAACTTTAAGAAAAACTCAGTAAAATTATTCTGATCTTAAAAAGAGAATATTGTACTCATATTTATATCTTAAATTCTGTTATTTTTTAAGAACATTTAAGGAGAAATAACAACTAAAATAATAAAAATTAATAAAAATCACTAACATAAAGCTTTCATTTGGTCCAAAGATATTTGCTGGTACCACGCACACGGTTTTTGAATCTGATTACAATAAAATATAGAAAAATGTTCCAAAAATATTATTCTACATTTTTTTAATTCGAATGAAATTAACTTTACCTCATTTATTTACTAAGATATGTCAAAAACCCTGATAGGACAACCAACAATCTACTACTTACTGTTGAAGAATTACGCCAAAAATCTATTCAATTTGTAGCATAAACAAATTACTTCTCTTACATATAGGTATGTGCGGGAGGTAAAATGCTGAATTAAACAATTTTCCTTTGTATGATTTGAACTGGGCCAAATGATATGATTCTGGACTTGTGTTCTACAGAACTGTAACCAAAAGCCTTTTTAATTTAAATTTAGTATTCCCTTTCAAAGGTCCCAAATTATTTTAGAGAAAAATTCTTCAAATAAAATTTATAGGATTCTGCAAATGCCGTTAAATTAATATGTCAAATATGCTGTGCTAAGATACAGACTATCACAGAAATGCAATGTAATTGAGGCAGCGATTAATAGCTCATCTATTTGATAAAGAAAAGTCGTCAAGTTTGAGAAACAAATTCTTCTATACTCGTCAAATGTTTTCGTTTCGGTCCTGGCAGTGTTAGGGACGTTTCGTCGCATATTCCTGTCATGGCGTATGATAGCAGCCCCAAGCAACATAAAAGTATCAACTTCGATTTTATGGCCCCACGAACGATTCAATATTTCGCCACTTAACCCACATTTCACAGACCCTTAGACATTCCTATATATCACGTCGGGACTCATAAATATCGATCGACATCGGGTGCATTTTGCCGCCAAATGGGAAACGGGTTCATTTCATCGGAAATAGGATTAAGTTATAAATGAGCCACAAATTCCTGAGATTCCAATGTCTCCATTACGAAAAGAGTGATAGATGTTAATATTGACTTCGATATCAAAACTGTGGAGTAAATAAAATTTTTACTTACCTAACTCCTGTTATGTTGAATGTAATCTGTAAAAGTGGAAATAAAAGAAATTCTTTAATTTAAAATTATTTTATATTTAGCAAAAGTCACTTATAATTTATAATAAAAACTTACTTAAATTAGAACTTATTTAAATGATGTTTACATAGTAAATATATGTACATACATTGCAAAATAAATATATTATATGAAATCAGGTACACAAATTGCACATGTATGTATGTATATATAAATAATAAACTAAATAATCAGTCTTTTAAGTTAAAATATAAATAAATAATAAATAAAACTTAAAATTTAAAGCAAAAATACATACCGGTTCTATTTTTAAAAGCTAGATACTCAATTCATAACAGTTTTATCTGTAAAATCTTCCAAATTTGGTAAAGTTTCAAAAACAGGCAGTGGCAAATTAAAATTCGTAAAAGTTTAAAAAATCTCTAATTAGAATGTCTTTACTTTTCAAGAATCATTTTTCTATATTAAAATAAAGCTATTACGATATGTTTTCAAAACAAAATATACGAGTTAAACAATATTAAAACTACTGACTAAAATGCATTCAAGCAACTTATCAGTTTATACATAGTAAAAATGGTGCTACCTATTAATTACTATTTTACAGTTATGTAACATGAATAAAGACTAGTGTTATATTATTAATTACTTGAAGATACTGAGTAACTATGCTGTATTAATGCAAGAACAAATATGAGATTAAATGTCAGAAATTTAACTGCAATGTCATGTATTAAATACGTTCATCGAAGAAGATTGGAACAACATTAAACAAATTCTAATTTCTATGGAGGCGGTAGGGCAAGATTAGGATAAAATTATTTCAGTTGCTGGTGAATGTTTCATTTTACATCAGGAACTATGCAACAATGCAACTACTTTAGGTGTATCGAATGAAATACACAGATTTTTCCACAAATATTACATTTACATTGCACAATTGTCAAGAAAACAAATAATTTACTACCATTCAACGATTAACACTTGTGCAGTTTAAACATATGTATAGCGGTGAATAGTACATTCTACAACAAGTAATGGATGGCACATATTCCACACGAGATTACAGTTTGCGAGTGTGGGATATACCATTCCATTACCTGTTGTAGACTATACTTTCTATAACAAGATTTTGGAAATTATACAAAAAATACAAATACAAAACTGTTGAAAACGTCAAACTCAAATAAATAAAATTAAAACAAACTGACGTAACAATAGTATCGGAATCAAGATACTTCATATATCGCGCTAATATGCGGCTCTAATTCGTCGAATTTATTCCATACGCGGTGTATGAAATGATAGGTATTCCCATACAGCTTTTAGTTGTGGAATGCGTAGTTTCCAAAATAGTGTTATAGAAATTAAATTCTGTGAGTAAATACTGGAATCGAATTTAAATTGTTTTATAAAATACTGAAACTCATCATTTATTAACATGACTGTATAAATTACAAAAATATCACTTTCTTGAATATGTTTCATAAAAAATATTACCGTATTGTTTTCGTAATTTTTCTAATTTGTATTTACGTAGATTATGTTAAGCTAATGAACGTTGAGTTTCAAATTTATTTACGTATAACCGGTCATGGTGATAAAATTTAAAAATCAGTCAAAATTTTATAAATATAAATATCTTAAACACGTGTAGAAAATACACTCTAAAACATCTTATTATTAACGTAGGTATATAAAAATATAAGGTTCTATTATGGCAAAAAATACTATCTTTACTGCTTAGCAGGCTTTCAAACAATGAGAGTTCTTAAAGCATTGAAACAGCTTGGCTACTGAGTTCATGATTACAATAATCATCTGCCGAACAGCCAGAATCAGTCCTCGCATGATACAGTTTGACATACTTACTCAAATTCAACTGAGAAGCAGATCGTTTGGGAGCTAGGAGCGGCTCCCTTGCACAATTACTGTCCATGTGAATGGACACTGCAATGCCACTGTCTGTGGTATTGTGCCGCACTCCCGCACTGTCTATCACTACACCGTTCGGTACGCAATGTTCTGGAGGATTTGTGATAGTTAAAGAACATTTCCGGAACTTCTCAGGAAGGAACTTCTCCGGAAGATGCATCTCTAACTGGCCGGTGTTTTCCATCTGCACGGAGGCAAGAGGAACGTCTAGGCAAGGAGAGATGAGACGAGGGTTGTTGGCAAGGAATTCCACAATTTCGGAGGCTTGTGGACGCTTTTTGTAGTCGAGGTTCCAGCAGGATTTGATCAAACCCTCCCTGGAAACGAAACAAGAGTTTATATTAAAACAATCATAAGAGTTGTGCAGTGTGAATCTCTTATCCAATTCCATATAGTAAAGGACCCCATTCAAATATTCTGTAGACGATTTCTGAATTTAATGTCATTCGTTAAATAAATAACTCAGATAGAAATATCATAAACAAATAAAGGAGGTTATGTTTCACAAACTTCCCGGTACCATGATCAAGTTTAAATTTGGTGAACGTTTTGATTGGTTTGCAAAGCGCAGTCATGGCAAAAACTATAAAAATGTATACTTACAGCTGCGGTTTGACGCCATGAGGAATATTAATAGTGTTCCCAGCTTTGACATGTTCTAATACTTGATTATTACTTAACCCTTGGAAAGGAAAACTTCCGAAAGTAATTATTTCGTACAGTAACACACCATACGACCAAACATCTGAGTTGGGAGTAAAAATTCCAAGTCCTAAACTCTCAGGAGCCATCCACCGAACTGGTAACATTCCCTTCCTGTTAAACTTGTAATAATCATTTTCAAAGGTTGGTCTAGTCATTCCAAAATCGCTGAGCTTAACAACTCGTTGTGCATTGACTAGACAATTTCTTGAAGCTACATCCCTATGAACGTATTTAAGCTCTGCTAAATAGCCTAAAGCTCGAGCTACATCCAAAGCCATCATTGTAAGCTTTTTACTTGAGATTTCTTCACATTCCTCCCCGATTTTTTCATTTACAAGATGTCGTCGAGCGAGCAAAAATGTTTTTAAGTCAGCGTATAACATAAACTCCATTATTGTGTACACTGGTTCATTTTTCGTGCAGACTCCAAGTAGCCTGATGACGTTTTTGTGATCAAATCTTTTCATTACTTCAGCTTCTGAGATGAAATCTAATTTTTCTTCAGTTGTTGAACCTACTTTTAGGGTTTTAACTGCGACAGCGACCCAGCCTTTCTCTGCAAAATAAGCTTCACCGCCGTAAACAGTTCCAAATGCACCTTCTCCAAGTTTTCGGTTAATAACAACTCTATCTCTAGGCACTTCCCATTTATCAAGTCCGGTCATACTTGAAGCCGAAAGTAAGTCTATTCCCAAAGATTTCATGTATTTCTGAGTCAACTGAACCTTCTTGTCATATCTTCTTTTTACAATAATAATGGCCATCACCAATATAACTCCTAGGAATCCAAACCCAATAATGTTAACGACAATGATAGCGACTTCGCAACTAACATCCAAACTATCAGCTAGACTAGAAAACACGCATTTTACCGGAGGTTCTGAGCCATCATCTGGTTTCTTTCCATCGGGAGAAAGCCAGGTAATTGCGCTGATATTCAAATCTAGTACACCACCGATTATTTCAGGTTTATCGTCAGAGATATTAGGGTAAAACGATCCAACAATATGTGTTTCATTATTTAACCATTGTATAACATTTATAACAGAGAATCTAGATGGACCGCCTCGGAATTTGATTCTCCCTGACACTCCTTCAAAGTCGGTAGTTTTTATTAAATGTACAAGCTTCCTGAATATTAAACAAAATAATTTTAGTATATTGTTATGTCTTTAATATTTATTAACTTACATTGTAGTATTCAACGAATGTAAATCTGATGCAGCTTCAGGATCTTCTTTGATAAGTTTGTCTAAGGCTAAAGCAAATGTCCAAACTGCATCATAAGCATAGCCGGCATAATTAGAAACAGGCACTGGCATTCTTTGATTTGAGCATGCATTCAAATATTTCTTTTTCCATTCTCCTACAGAAATATTTTCCTGCATAATTGCATCATCAGGCGCAAAGTATGCATGAGTCAAGGATAGATGACCATTGATAGCCTGGAAATTAAACATAAATATAATATTTTATTAACAAAGATTAATAAATAAACTTACAGAAATCATCATTTCCGTAGTACAATTAACGGTTTCATTGAATCTTGTGTTGTATAATGTAGTATTATACCAAGTCGTTTTTAGCCAAAGGGGTAGAAACCAAACATAACCTTCTTGGGCGGTCATTCCTAATTTGTACGCTTCGCACATCACATTTCGTGCTACTTCGTCGTAAACATCTGCGATAATAATTCGAGCACGCTTACGTTTCAGATCTTCCAAATACTGTGAAAAGAAAGGAGACGTTATTGATATCAACACAAGTAGTACGCGTAAATTTAATCAATAAAAGCATGGCAGGGTGGCAGGGTGCGTTAAAGCTTTAAAAAATAAACTTACTCGAGTCATAGCAAATTTATCCCGTTCTCTGGGGAACTTCGTATTAGCAATAAAACTAATTCCTTGTTTTTCTAACAGTCCTTGCATATGTGAAATATATTCGGTATATTTTTGCCCATCTTCAGTTAAAGCAGCAACTCTGGTCCAGCCCAATTCTTTTAATAAATGCAGATATACGTGTTTATACTGAATATTTTCTCCAATAGTTCGAAAAAAATATGGATATTTTTCTCTATCAGAAAAGCTAGCTCCTTCCGCGCTGTAGGAAATAACTAGAGTCCTATAGTGTTTGGAAACTCCTGCTAGCGGTTCTACAGTATCCGAGCAAGCAGGTCCCAATACCCCAACTAAATCATTATAATAATTATCAACAATATAATCGATGAATCGTTTCATCACCATATCAGCTCTACATTGTCCATCATGAGCTAATAGGTTTAAAGTATAGTCCCTTAGAACCGTTGAATTATTGTTGATAGCATCTTTGGCCATTTTCGCAGCAAAAACAATTCCTTTTGCCGTGTATGAGGATCCAGTAATAGGAAAGATTCCTCCAATATAAATAGTATTTTTAACTTTGTTACTATTTGCTACCCATATTTTCCATATATGTTCGTTCTTTTTCACCCAGTCACAAGCTACATCAGCTACTGATTTTTTAGGATAATGTACGTTGAATTGTTGTAACATTTCGTCATAATCTCTTTCTCTAAATACCATTTTTTGTAATGTCTCATAAGCAGGTTTCGCAATCTTTTCAAATTTTACCCAAGTAATTTTAATAAGTCTATTTAACTCATAATTACAGCCAGGTACATGTGAGGAATTAAACCATTCACATCTTTTAAATGCGACAGATACAAAATTATTCTCTGGATAAATTATGTCTCCAGGTGTCCAACTTAACACAACGAGAGCTTGATTTTTATTTTTGAATCTGTTGGTTAGTTCTCTTGTAACTTTTTTCAAATTTGGTCCCAGCCAAACTACTTTCACATAGAGTTTCATTTCATTGATGTGTTGTATTACGAAACTGGTAGATTCGTAATATGGAGCTAGCAAAAGAGCACATTTACTGCTTGGATTGCAATGCTCTGGAACGTACATTCCGTTTTCACACAATGGATTTTTGCAGTAGTACCTGCAAAATAAAAAACCATTTTACAAATGCATATATCATGAATATTGTAATTACATTAGTGTATGGTGATGGTGAGTAGGAGATTGAGAAGAATGTTGTTAAGAAAGTGGGAGTTAAGGTCGTTTAGCCATCTAGAACAAATGTCGAATGAAAGGTTGATGAAACTAATATGTGCGGGCTAGACTAGTGGTTGGGTAGATTGATGGTTTGTATGTATGAATCGCACTATGAATGTGGACGAGGCGAAAGTGGTGAGTCAGAATAGGAATATTTGGAGGGGATTGATTGTTGGTTGACTGGTTATGTATACATGTATGTAATTACTCACTCTCCAGGTGTCGAATTCATTGTTGAATGTTCCTCAATGTATTTCAAATCGACTTTATCAGTGACGCTGAAAATGGAAGCAGCTCTAACATCTCTGAATACAGTCCAGTGTAAATCTTCAGATTCTGGTGCCCATTTTTTGTCCATGACGATTCGAACTGAGTTTGCAAGTTCTATAGGAACAAACCACCCAAATCTGCCAGGTGGTGCAACATACCCACATTCTCTTACGTGGTCCAAAAGAGACATGGTGTTATTCTCTGGTGGGATCCAAACTTCTAAGTTTACCATTGCGTCCGGAACTCTGCCAAAAGATTTAGAAAAATTAATAGAAATATCTACGGTTCGACTACATATTGGTCTTCTCCAGGAGTATTATCGTCAAGGTAAATATAAATAAAATAGTGCATTAACGTTGATGTTAAATATAGGTTTACGAAAAAATTTAAATTGAACATACAAAAGATACGGAAAATAGTAAATAAATCACTATGTTATATTGGATTGCTTGGCTTTAGGTAAATTTATTTAAATTTGTTTCGTCGTTGACGACGTTTCGGCTATGGTTACAGCCATCTTCTGGTCTAAATTTACATTACAAAATATATTTTGTTGAACGTCAGTTACATAATTAAAATTTAACTTAACTTAACTTTTAATTATGTAACTGACGTTCAACAAAATATATTTTGTAATGTAAATTTAGACCAGAAGATGGCTGTAACCATAGCCGAAACGTCGTCAACGACGAAACAAATTTAAATAAATTTACCTAAAGCCAAGCAATCCAATATAACATAGTGATTTATTTACTATTTTCCTTAACATTTTTCGGCTTAATAATCTTTTCCATACAAAAGATACGAAATAAATTGGTTATAAAAACTTTTTAACAAAAAATTCAACCTATGACAAAAGAAACTGAAAAGCGAAAAATAAAATAAACCTTTTACTTTTTAGTCTTAATATAAGCTCATAATTAGTTACTTACTTAGTTTAGGAGCGTAGTTATATAACTAATAAAGATTATTTTATTCTTCGCTTTTCAGTTTCTTTTTTAGTCGGTTTAATTTTTGTTAAAATGTTTTTATTTTTTGTGGCTACCTATATTTCTACCCTTAGGAGTGAGAAAAAAAGAATCCTCGAAATCAGACTACCCTGAGAAAAGTTAAGCGTGGTCACATAAAAACTATATATACGCGTTGACCTGAGAACTCTTTCCACCAATGATGTCAAAATTATATTCATGGACCTGTGCTTTAAAATTTATAGAAAATTTTATTTGTTAAGACGAAAACATTGTATAACATATTTTGAGCGTTATTGTCTCAGCCCTGCAGAAACTGCAAATGGCAGCAAACCGTTGGCTTTAACAATTAACCATTTATTAATAAACTACAATAATCATGATTCTTGTTTATTTCTACCATTCATCATCTAATACAGTCTATTACAACTCTCAATTATAAAAGCTTGTGTCGCTTGGAAATAAAAAATAAAGCTTTGTTCATGATTGTAATACATTCAAAGATTGCAGCTTTTGGAATGTAGAACAGGAAAATATATTAGCGTTGTACTCCACCGGGAAATATCTAAAGTAATATCGTAGAAACATTTATTTTTATTTAAGAGCAAACCTACGTTGTGTATATCAGGAGATAACAACATTTGACCTAAATATGCTTTAATTAAAGCTTGCAGTTTGCCAAACACGAACATGGTTAAATCGTTAATATTCATGGTTATAGTTCACTTTGTGCCAACATTCCAAGCCCTATTACTATTATTATTCCACAAATCAAGTAGAGAATCCTTTTTGAGCAATTAACATTAAACGCAGTTGGGGTCGCAAGCACATTGAGATTTTCTACAAAGTTTTAGAATTTTAATTAAAACCGTGAAATAATAGTTTACAAGTTCCGCCAACTAATAGATTACAAAATTTTATACTCATTAATGAAACTCTATCCCTGCAAATTAACCAGTACCCAAACAAATCAAAATTTATAATAGAAACAAACAAGACGCTTACAAATAAATAAAATGCAATAAGCAATTTTGAATGTGGATTTTTACAAACAAAATATAGAATTAATAAAACTTTTGGATATAGTTCTGTAGACATAGGTTTATTTAAAATCAACGTTTCGAATTATTGTCGAGAAATAATAACCTAATATTTTTTACATTATACCTGCATCATAATCCTTGTTCAACAAACTAAAATGAGTGCGAAAACGCAACATTTAAACACGCCGGGCTTTAAAGTTGCTAAGCAACAACAATAGTATATTATGATACAAGTGTATAAGTAAGCTTTTAAAGCACGTACGATGAATTTAAGAGTGATACATTTTCTATATTTTGTTGTCATCAGATTCTAAAACAGTGTTCATAGTACCAGCCAATACCTTTCGGTCAAATGAAATTTTTATGTTAGTGATTTTTGCTAATTTGTTATTATTTCAGTTAATAGATTTTCTTAAAATAATCTTAAAAATAACAGAATTTAAGATACAAATAAAATTAGTACAATTTTTCCTTTGTAAGACCAGAACATTTCTGGGCTCATAGTTACTGTTTCTATTTACTTGTTTATGTCATTCTTTTCTGACGAAGAATTATGCTCAATAATTCTAATTGTTTAATGTAAATAAACATATATCTACAGAACTATATCCAAAAGTTTGAATTATGAGTTCTGAAAGATCTTTACACTTATTGAAGAAACAAAATATAACTTACAGACTTCCTTTCCCATCCTCTAATGATCCAGAAAGTCTTTTATAAGTCTCCTCAACGTTGAAGTCATCGTCCAGCGGAACGATTTCAACCCGTGGATAACCAAGTTCCTCTTGGAGAAGGATTTTGTAGACGTACGACGCAAGTTGATGCGTCACTCGGTCAGAAACTTCCAGTGTTATGTTCAGGGACTTGCCATCGAAATGGACATAACGCTTTGGATTCACCTCTGCAAAAAAACAGTTTGCATAAATAAAAACTATTTTATTTCTAAAGCGCGCATATACGAAGAATTTATCTATTTAATCTGGAGCGTAACTGTAGTTGGCTAGATTAAAAAGGTTGGAGAAAATGTATAAATCCCAGGAGTGTTAGTAAGAAAATTTATCGTTTTCTTAAATCCACAAAGTTAGCACAGCAACAGGATTATCATAATGGAGTTTATAGTCAACTCAAGCCAACATTAAAAACTTTCAGCTTATATAAACATCATATATCCCATCCCATATGAACCATTATTTATCTAATAACTAAAAAATACTGCAGCGTTAAAGTGGAAAGGATCATAAAACTTTTTAACTGTATAAAGATTTTCTATAGCACAGTCTAATGCGTAATCAGCAATTTACCCATTTTCTTCGATAATTAAACAATGGAGTCCTTTATTATATTTTTAAATAAACTTTATCTAAATTGAGGACTATCTGCAGTTTAAAAAAATCTTAATTGTTATTCATTAAGCCACAATTATTTTTTTAAATGTTATGACGTCATTGTTGTGTGTTATGGATTTGTGTTATTTGGTTACAAATTCAAAACATAAAAACAGAACGAAAATCTTTAAACTAGGTGCCAACCATTTAACATTTCGACAATCTAACAGCTCAATAATAAGAAAAGTACAAAAAATTTGGAAATAATGATGTATGAGAGAGAATTTTAAGCAGAGAATCATTATAATTTGACGTAAGAATTATTATTTTTAAAACTCAAATTTCTTAATAATTAATAATATTTTTAAAACTTCTATTATATCTAGTACGATGTCATTGGGTCTAGTTATAATATATATGTTACCGTGAAAGACTGAAATTAGCGAGGGTCAATATTAACCGAAGATGATAAATTTGTGAAAAAAAAACAATACTTTTATGGCTTGTTGCTATTAGAGACGAGCGAAGAGTGACAAAGTAAAATTCATCAACTCTGCGTTGACAAAGTTAACTTTTTATAGCAGTCGTCGGAAATAGCTGTTTGTATATTTAAAGCGCAAAGATATTTTTTATGATATGTTTCAATTCTGTGAGAGCCACATAAATAGTTTGCGCTTGAATTATACACAATATTTTTTCGGCGAATGATTATAAAAGTAAAACATTAATTCAATTTCATTAAAATAAACGCATGTATGACATTCCTGTCATAGATTGTTGTAGCTGTTCTTTTACTTCGTATCCATGATGTTGAATTAGTTTTACCGTTCGTTGCTATTGAAGACGAGCGACAAAGTAAGATTCCTCAGAAAACAACAGTTTTGCGTTGATAAATGCAAAAAATCAACTTTCTGCTTGTATACTCGTAGCAGTAATTTCCGTGTTAAAGATAGATTAATACATTTTAAAATAGATCGATAACTTGGGTAATAAATTACAAGAAAATGTTCTGCTCAAAACACATTATGTTGAAAGAAAAGTGAACACTGTCAATTCATTAAGACAGATGTAGGTTTATATTGCACGTAAATGTCTATAAAACTGTATAAAACACTTATTATAATTTATATATTATTGGAAAATAAAATTATCCTATAAATTATGTAGGCATGCTCACATTTATGTTAATTACATTATGTCAAGTGCTACTGCAATAAATGTTCGCAAATTGTTTAAAGTGCATCCGTGCAACCCAAATAAAAGTACGTCGCAAAAAATTCAAAACAATAACAAGTCGCATGATGAGAATAATCACAGACAATAACAAACAACTGAATGACGTGGCTACTATTAGTGCAGATAAGAAGAAAGTGTTGTAGGCAATCTTCCTTATTTACAACGGAAATGAGCGATCGCACGCCTTTCTTCAGCCTCGTGATATGCGAATGCGTCCTCTCTCCTCTTCCGTAAAAATAAATGAGCAATAAAACAAAGGAAAGATTCTGCAAAATTTCTGAGCTATAATAGCGGGGAACAATGAACATGTTGAACAGTTGAATTATTCTATACACATATAATAATAGTAGTACATTGTACAATGAGCATGGAATGGTACTCATTTCCTACGAGTATGAAATGGACATTCCATGCAAGTTGTCCACTATACTTTTCCTACGACCACGATATAATTTTCTAATTAATTTAATTTTAATAATAAATTTGTCCCGCTTTCACCATTCCAATATTTGACAGTTCTAAATAAGTATCCTAGCAATGGCACCTGTACTGAAATGAACTGACCTATATTGAAATACTCACAAAACAAATATATTTCTCACGATGTTTGTAATGTACCTCATATCCCTAGCAACAACAAATATACAATGAGCAGATTTCTAAGTGGTCGTAGAAAAAAAAATGAATATTTTTTTTTATAATTCTGCCTGAATAATTCAAATTTAAATACATTTGTTTATTTAATAGGTGTAGTTGTTTATTGTTTACATGAGCTTAATTTGAAAATAAAACAAAACACTTTCCACTGTCTGTCTGTATAATTGACTTATTTACTTACAAATTCCAATTTACATGCATAATTATACATATTTATTTGATTATCGGAGATTGTATTGATGTTCAGCGTCACTATTAATTAATTTATGGACGTAAAAATCACAATGTAAATTATAAATTTAATATTTCACGATATAATGAAATATATTGATATTCATAATATATCGTGTAGAATTGATATGTAACATATATGTTTTCAGTGTTGCTGTAATTTCTTACCTATTCACTTTACAGTATAAAATTGTAAATACAAAAGTATATTAAATAATTGAGAAATATCAGAAATTATTTTTATTCAAATGTTCTAGGTGGCTAAGAAGAAATTTTTGATAAATACCTATATCTAGAACAGAAACTAGAAGAAATATCACAAAATGGACTCCAGTTCTGAAATCCCCATCTGTTAATTACCCCATAACCAAATTTTCACACAATTCTGAAACATTTTATTTTTGGGCATAATGTCAAGGTTAAATGAACTTTTGTCAAAATTGTCTAGACAAATTCAGCTGTAGGTCAAAAACTGGACTAGGTATGGACTTGCGGACTTCACCGTTGGATTCAGCAGAGACTTCTCCATAACCATGTGTAATTTTATTGACTATATTTGGCTGTAAAAATAATTAGAGCAAAAGTTATGACAGTAGGTCAAAATAGGTGAAAATTTGAAAAAACGCTACTCGATATCTTGGAAACTAAACAAGATATCTCAAAACTGCCGCCAGTTCTGAAATCCCCATGCCCCAATTACCCTACAACCAAATTTTCATCCTATTCTGAGACTTTTGATTTTTTCGCTCAAAAATTTTGAAGGCATTTGCCTTGGAAAATTTGGCGTTTTTGAATTTTCCCTGTAAAATATTAACCCGTCAAAATATTTTAACGAAATTTGGTACACTTATGTAACTCGACGAGCCCGATCTCATGGTGTGCTCCGCAACTTCGTATCTTGCTTAGATTTTGAGTTATTGGTAATCAAAATTTTAAAATTTTGGAAAAAGTGAAAAAAAAAAATTTTTAGAATTTTCTGAAAATTTGTTTATAGGGTATTTGGGGCGTGGGAAGGCCAATTCCGTTGAGCGCGACTCGATATCTCGCTTGGTTTTTGAGTTACAAAGCGGGAAACTTTGAATTTTTATGATTTTTGTCCCAAATCACATTTGGGCCCTAAAATACAGAACTCATACTTACAAAATACGAGTATAATAATTATTATTAGTATTATTACAGAACTAAAAAATCAATAGTCTTTTGTATTTTAAAATACAAATCTGTTTTTCCAGTGTCAAATATTCTTCGAATTTCGTTTAATTTTCTATAGTGGTGTTTCATTTTTCTAACAAATATTAATTTTAATTTGATTGATATATTGTGAAATACTAACATTATAAACAACTTTATTATTTAAGTTTTGCTACAAAGTGAACAAGTAAAAATTTAAAGTATTATAATAGCATTGAAATCCCTATAATACACCATATTTCAATTCTACAAGACCCTATTACATGCAGCACACTTAAAAACTCTTAAGTAATAATTCTGTTAATAGATTAGTAATTTAAATTTCAACCCCATAATTTCTGGCATCCTCCTTTCGTTTCCTTAATAAAACAATCAAACCCGATAATAGATTCAACGTGCAACTGTTGAATAACAAACACGGAACACTTCCTCTGCAGTGGCTACAATCCTACAATTTAAATTTAATACATCCGCACGGAATACAAATCTCGACCAAGAACGGTGTGCTTGCACGTGATATAAAGCACGTGTTTACCTAGCTTCAGCTCCAGAACTGAAACATCTGCGTTGTTACCGACGTTCGGTGTCTGTCAACAAGCGTTTCAATGGAGGTAGGTTAGGGCTTAGGGATCAGATTGTAAATGCAGAATGTTCGTTCGGTTTCAGAACATGCTGTTTTGTACCTGGCTGTTCGGATTAAATTAGCACTGAAAACACTGAAAACTTAATTACTCTTTTTTTTTCTATTTGTAATTTAAACCTTTAAGCGTACATTGTGCAAACTTCAACGTCTTAGGTGGACACATACAAAGAAGAATGAAAATAGACAGCTATACCGATTTAATAACCTTAAACGAAATCCATACACATTAAGACCTAGAGGAAGACCAAAAACAAGATGGAGGGATAACGTTATAGAAGATATGAAAATAACAAAAATCAACTTCACGGACGACACAGACGACAGGAAGAAGTGGAAAAAGATGCTTGATCATCAGCCGAATGAAGAAGAAGAGTGTATTACATGATGAATTTTTTCTTTTCAATTGTCTTTAAAAGTTGTCTCTCTGGCACAATGACGTAAGTGTAAACGAGATAGACGAGTCTACTTGTCACGTAAAACTTACAACTTACAACTTGTGATATGGGGTACTTTCTGCTAAAAGTTCCTAAAAGATTACTGCTTTTACTTCACTACCAACAAAACGAAGTGACAAGTGCCTGTCAAATATGATTTGTTTGTTTTTATAAGGGGTGTTAAGTTATCTACGAGATAAATACCAAATTTGTATTTTCATATCAAAATGCACCTAGCCGTGTCTACCTTATTATGTTGAGTAGTTGAGTTGTAATACAAATTAGAAACACTAATAATACCATGTAAACCTAATAGAAACCAAACATTACTGGGGTTTCTACAACTAAATCCTATTAAAGAATACGGAAATTGCACATGTACTTGCTATTCGTATTGTAGCTAATTACTAGAAAAAATATTTACAAAAAAGTAAATGAATAAAAAAATAAATACAGAAAGCACTTTAAAAGGTTACACAAAAAATAATTATAGATACATATATCAGTAATTAAAAGATTTTACTAGAAAAGCACAAATACTAATTTACCAAAGTATATTCTACATTCCAAGTTAATTGTACAATTTCTTTGTCGTGATCATAAATTTAAGTAAAGGAACTCTTAAATCCACAAAACAAGTCGCAAAACTACAGGTCACGAAAGACACAAAATTTAATAGCCGAGAGCACGCGACACCGGTGTCAGGGTTTTCAAGGCCAATGTTAAGGTATAAAATTTACAAGGGTGATCTCCTTTCAAGATTTTGGGGCTGTTTTCGTGCGTCTATAGAAAATATAACGGTGGTTTCAAAAGGTACAGACATGAACATAATATTTGAAACTTTGTCTCAGTTGCAGAAATTCAGGTAATTAAGTTGGTAGCTGGTAATTAATAAGTAGGTGGTTGCACTGGTAACCTGGAAACTATGCTGTAATTGCAATGAGCAAGCAAATTAATTATATTAGTATAACCCTTGACCTTTGTTGCATGTTAACAATTCTAATTTATATTATTGCTAAAATATTAATATTACAAATAGGTTTAAGTAAAATTGTAATGCATTAATAAATTATCTTGTAATATTCAATAAATATGTCATGCATCTGCTCAATAAATTGCAGTATTTTTTCTTGCTATTCATACACTTGAACCAATTTCAATATATTTACAATAATATACAACAGCATATATCATTTTTACATGTACATTGTTAATTTGTATATAAGTATTTTACTTAAGTCACAATCTTCGATAAAAAAAAAAATAAGACACGCTTTTTACGATTGCCGATAAATTTTAAGGTCAAACATACGCGTCGAAAGAACGAACCCTTTATTTTTTAAAAAAACAGCAAATTCTGTATTCTTTATTTATTTTCATGTTCTTTATGGTCCAACAACCTCCATTCGTCAAAATATCATGGATTTTTTACAGTGACTTGTACATTGCAATGTCAGATGAAGAACATATTTTCGTTGGGTTCGTTCACTCCCATGAATTTTGTTTTGCAAATTCAAATTTCAATAAATTATTTCTTACAATTATTCTTATCGAAAAACAAAGCAATTATTACTGTAAAGTCTTTGAACATTCTAGTATTTATATATGTGGATGAAAAGGATAACTGAAACATTCAACTATAAAAAAATATTCGTTGAAGTCTAATTGGTCAAAAATTCAGAATTTTGATACTGAATTTCTAATTCCCATGAACGACGACAGTAATGAAAATAATTCATATATTTATAAATATAATCGTCTATAACATACAAAAATTATTTTACATTTGAATTTACAGTTTTTGAGAAACAAATAAGAATATACCAAAAAACACACTTTTTGGTATATTTTTATTTGTTTCTCAAAAACTGTAAATTCAAATATAAAATAATTTTTGTATGTTATAGACGATCATATTTATAAATATACACATTATTTGTATTACTGTAGTCGTTCATGGGAATGTGTGACATATATTTGACTACTTTGAAAATTATGTTCATGTATAATATGTAAACAAAATTGGCATTTTAAAATTTATTACAAAACTTTGGACTTTTATCTACAAACGTAGGTATAAAACATTATATGTTTCATTTATTATAATAATGATATATTGTTTCAAAAAAGTCATGTTCATCTTGCGCTATCTTCAGCCCGTATTGGCCCGGATGGTTCACCTTAACTAAAGTTTTAATGACAGTGTAAGAATAGATTAAATGCAATAAATTGAAAGTCAAGGAAAAAATATTTTGGATCCTTTTAAAATAACTATTAAAAGTGGACTGGTAGGTCTTAGGATCAGAAAAAATATGGAATAATAGAATATGTTTATTACAACCAATATTATTTCAACGTTTCGACTCATACACAAGTCATCTTCAGTAATACTAATAAGCAGTGAAATTAAGAAATACTAAATATACAATTGTAAAGAATATATAAAAATATTTTTTTTTCAAACGTCATAAAAGTACGTTGTTATGTATTTGTATTCAACAAGCAGAAGTTCAATATTGTCGCCGCCGGCGTAAAAGTGTCTCATTTATAACACTTCTACTACGACAACGAACAAAATAAAATATTATGAAAAATAGTTAGGTTGTAATTCAATAATGCGACAGTTAAAAATGAAACAAATAAACAAAAATAACAAAACAAGATATTCTATAGCAACTAGACTGGCTTATGACAGAATATTTTTTGAAGTTTTGGGCATTTTTTAATTTTATAATTCTATTTTCTACGTTTGAAGAAAAAATTGCATGTGTTATTTGGACACAAATAAAAACTAAACCTGTCAAAAAGTATTTCAGTAATATTGATATTCCATATTTATTATAATCCTGCAGGAAACCTATCAGACCTACTTCTACTAATCAAGCAAGGAATAAAATTTTAATAATGGTTTGTATCCCTAGGGTGAACCACAACAAACGAAATCTTAATTTTACTTAAAATTGCCACACACTTTACATTGATGCCATGTGTGTTGCCCACCTGGTGCAAGCCCTTGTTACAACTACTAGCCGGTGCCCGATAGCTTTGTAGTTGCCAAGTTAATTGTATCCCAATCAGATCAACTAAAGTCAAAAATGAAACCCACAAAATTGAAACAATATTTTTCAATATTACAACTAACACCGTTCCCTGTTAGAAAGCTTTTAATATTGCGCGAATTTGGCAATGAACCTAGGCCCTTTCCGGCTTCAAATCATCAACTTGAGAGTTATCCATTCTACCCCAAACTATAAAATCAATTAAAATATTGAAAAATCTTCTCACGCTCCCATTATTTCAATAAAACCTGTTGCTTTCAACTAGATAACATCACCTTCACCGTGACCTGCTGCACGTGAACAAGCGCACGTGACTAGTAGCACGTGGCACGTGACAGGTAGTGTAGTTTTGGGTAGACCTACCTTCTCTATCCGTGAGGCACCGCGAGGCACGCGTGCCGACCATCACGGAAGCGAGGGCCAGTACTGAGACTGTGACCAAGTACAGACAATGCATGGTTTTGGATTCACCTGGAAACAAAATTCAAATTAGCAACGTAATTACAACCGCTTCTAATAGGGTGGAATTTATAAGAAAATAGTTAAATTATTTATTTATTAATTATCTACAAACGGAGTAGAGATGAAATAAATGTAGGGGTTACTCGTATTATAAAAAATATTAGGAATTATGTATTTTAAATATATTTCTTTTCTAGTTCCTATCCTTAGGTCTAGACAAAAATTACAGATGTTTAAATATATCAATATTTGTAAATATAATATAAAATACACTTGAATCAAATGAGTTATAATTCTGTAAATTATTTTTACATTTCTTCCATGAAGAGTACTTGAAAATTTTCGAAAGTTGCTATCTTTATGGCCAATACTGCACGAGCCCAGAATCATATTATTTGGTCCAATTAAGATTTTTAGAATAACTTTTAAAAAAATTTGTTCTAATCATACAAAGGGAAAATTGTACTCAATTTATTTCTAGCTTAAATTCTGTTATTTTAAAGAATATTTTAAAGAAAAACAACAACTGAAATAATAACAAATTAGGTAACAAAAATCACTAACATAAAGATTTCATTTGGCCCAAAGGTATTGGCAGGTACCACGAACACTGTTTTAAATCTGATGACAACAAAATATAGAAAAATGTTTCAAATAAAGATTGTAGGTAATATTATTCTACATCTCTTTGTCTCCAATGAAATTTACTCAATCTCATTTATTTACTAAGACTCAAAACCCTATTAGGCCTTCAAATAATCTACCACTTGCTATTGATGAATTGTTCCCAAAAACTAATCAATTCGAAGAATAAATATAATACCTATGTGAGGAAGTTAAAAACGGTAGAATTTAAGATATAAATATGGCAAAGTAAACAATTTTCCTTTGTATGATTATTTGTTGGCCGTATAATATGATTCTGAGCTCATATGTGTGGAAGGCATTAAAAAGGAAAACCAATTGAAACATAAGATATCAGAAAGGCATTGAAAGATAGATTGGAAGATAGAAATCTATAAAAATAGGAAAAGAAACCCCACAAACGAAGGTATGGAACTACAGTCTTATACTGAAAGGTACTTAGGATTAAGTAATATAATTACAACGAAGCTAATATGGATGTAATTTAATAATTACATTAATTTCATCTTCATGTTAAGTACGTAATAGCCTATATAGCTTATAGGTACGCAATCCGGATTAATACGAAAATGAATAGACGAGACTTATCAAATAAGGTATAACTTTGCTGTTAACATTGATTATTTGAAATTTCTCTGCTGGAGCTGTAATTGGTAATACAGATTAAAATGGCGTAACCGAGCACGTAATTGAAGGGTTATTAATATTAATCTTAATCTGATCAACATTTAACAGTATCAAATTGTGTCAGCGTATTAGAACATGATAGAATATTTCATGGCATTTTATAATAAATTGAAAAATTGACGCCAGCGGACTGACGCAAAACTTTATTTATTCGTAATTAAAACACAAATGGAAACAGGACAGAAAAATAATATTTTTATGAAACTTTTTCTGTATCACCGTATTTAAAATAAAATAATTTTTATATCACCCTGCATAATATTGCAATTGTTAAATACGTAATTAATTATTTTCATGATTCACGAGTTAACAAAATAAACTTTTACAATTTCATACGTGTAGAGCATACTAACAAATATATAAAGCGTAGGAGTTAGCAATGGAAATAAAAGGTTACAATAACGGAGAGAGATTTTACACTAGGGCATTTATACATTTCCAGTGCTAATATTATTTCATATGTAATTCATGATTATTATGCTAGCCTATACACATAACTATTCATATTATATTATTTATTTATGATATGTATATATTGCCCATATACCTACATAAACTACAATATGCTCGCGGAATATCCGCTACATATTAATAGAAAAGTATTTGTGTGGGGCGTTAAATATTTCAGAGCGCTAAATTATACCCTGTATTATAATTAACAAATTGATATATCAAGTACTACAAACAACTCTTCTTAATTACGAGATAATTGAACCCTCGTAATTTGATAATTCCCAGAATATAATTCACATTTTATAAAATTGTATACATCTGCATTTTATGGGTATAAGCACATTTTCAAAATTCATGAATAGAGAAAAATAATTTTATCCAACACCTCTCAATAAATGCTCTATAACTTACTAAAGTAACAGATTACCCAGTAGTGGGTATAATTTTGAGGAAAGTCACTAGTGAGTATTTTTTATTTATAGCAATAATAATAACACACAACAACTACTTCGATTGACATTTTAATTTAAAAATTTTAAGCATATGCCCACTTGTAAAGTAAATAACTATTGTGTTAATAATTTGATTATTATTAAGCCATTAATAGTTTGTAGAAATACCTACATTCAATGGATTCATAAAATATATTTACTGATTCGTTAATTCGAAAAACTGGGAATATAAAACCCATTTCTGTATTTGTAATTGCTTAGTAAATAATTGGGTTTAGTTTCTTAATTGTTACAACATTTTCCGAATAGTTAGGTAAATTTTACCTTACTTTCTTTCAATTTCTAGATTAGTACAAGATATATATTAACTATAAACAACAAATATATTCATGAACTTTAATCCTAAATTCACGTATTACATTAATTTGTATTATTTACTAACGCAGTTCAAAGTTCATGTAGGTATGTTTCGACTTTGTAGAAACCTATATATAAAACTGAATCACATGAATGCATACTAGTATATAAACAAAAATGATTTTTAAGTTTCATTCACAAACTTAGAATTTATATCAGTTTATTCTGAAATTTCTGGTAATGCACATTGACAATTCCCAAATATTAGAGGAGGCCGCAATAAATACAAGAATGCGACGGAAAAAGTAATAAACAACACAATACGTAAATACACAAACCAATAAACTCTAATATTTCTAGGGAAATCCCTGTAACGGTAACGTTTTATAGGTATTCATTGTATACATGAATGCTGGTAAAAGAGGGTACAAAGAATATAAGACCGAGAATTCTCAGCTGTATATACTTATGTTTCACTTTTTTTTTTTAGAAAATTTTGAATAATTTGTTATTATGTAAATATGTCATAATCTTATAACATCAAGTTTCTAGACTTAGTTTATATGTATAGTAGAGTGCTCAGCGTTACGAAAAGCGTCAAAAAATGGGTTTAGTGGGGGAATCGGTGTTACAAGCTGAAATTTTCACACATGAAAGTTAATGACCTAACAAACCAAAATTTCGAATTTGTTAAACTTTAAGCCTGGCATAAGGGCACTAGAATCAAAATTAGAGTTATACATATCACTGTAACGAGAAGAAAATTCTGAATTCGATCCAATTATAAAACGGTTATCTTTCGTGGCCGGTCTATTTTTAATTACTTTTTGAAATATACGCAATACATTGTGGCTTACGTGTTGAAAAAACTTTGAATCGAATTTACTCCGAAAGAATGACGGAAAAAATTATGCAAAATTAACAAATTTTTATGTTTACACTAAATTATCTCAATATCTAAGGCGTAAATCAAAAAATTGTATTCTTTATAAAATTTTCTTTCATCTTTTAGGGATGCAATGGTATAATTTTTATAATTTTTGGAGTTATGATATTCGAATTATTTAATGAATTATAAAATAACTCGTTTTTAAGCATTCCGTCCAGGGCTCAGCGCTACGCTGTCCCCACTTATCCAGTGATATTTCCCTCTCTATATTCTCACTACACCATCTCTTTCTATCCCATAGTTCAGCGCCAATGCGCTCTCTTGCAGACGAAACAAATATTTAAAAAATTATAATAATTGGGGCTTATTGCAATTTTAATACATGTATTAATTAAGAATTGGAAATATACAATATATGTATAAATTATATAATTTTATTACCACTTTCTGGCAAAAAATTATTAGTAAAAGTAATCATAAATATTAGTATTTTATTTATATGAAGATTCATATTTAAAAATAAATTACTTTTATCATTATTCGATATTTAATTAATAAGTACCTTACTTGCTATAAAATTAAAAAAAAAAAAAGCTCTTACATTAATAGTACTAATTAAACTGCGTAAGCAGAGTGCAACACCCATAATGGGTAAAAGGCGTGATGAAATATTTTTTTTTTTTAATTTTGAAAATTTCTTCCTTACAGAATAATAATGCAGAAAAAAATATATTGTTTATACCTTATTTTAATATCATATAGCATGTACTGCGCAAACTATTATAACAAACTAGAAAGGGATAATAAACTATACAATGTATTTAAACTTTTATTTAAATCATAAAATAAAGACTAATATTGAATATTTTGAAAAAATAATATTAATTTTCATCGGAACTATCTGAATCGGTTTCATTAATTCTAAAATGTAATACTGGTTTTGCAACCAAAGAATTTTTATAGCCAATGCACTTACATGAAGCAATACATTTCATTTTATTTTTACGGCAACTACTGTTTTTATATGCACAATCTATAAAAAAATATGTGTTAGAAATGGCTGAAATGGAATTTATTTATAGTTACCTTTTCTACATCCACACGATGATAAAACTCTTAATTGGGTTGGAAACGGTGGAAGAGTTGTTGAAAGTGGTAAAGTAAAAAATATTTCATCACGCCTTTTACCCATTATGGGTGTTGCACTCTGCTTACGCAGTTTAATTAGTACTATTAATGTAAGAGCTTTTTTTTTTTTTAATTTTATAGCAAGTAAGGTACTTATTAATTAAATATCGAATAATGATAAAAGTAATTTATTTTTAAATATGAATCTTCATATAAATAAAATACTAATATTTATGATTACTTTTACTAATAATTTGTTGCCAGAAAGTGGTAATAAAATTATATAATTTATACATATATTGTATATTTCCAATTCTTAATTAATACATGTATTAAAATTGCAATAAGCCCCAATTATTATAATTTTTTAAATATTTGTTTCGTCTGCAAGAGAGCGCATTGGCGCTGAACTATGGGATAGAAAGAGATGGTGTAGTGAGAATATAGAGAGGGAAATATCACTGGATAAGTGGGGACAGCGTAGCGCTGAGCGCTGGACGGAATGCTTGAAAACGTGTTATTTTATAATTCATTAAATAATTCGAATATCATAACTCCAAAAATTATAAAAATTATACCATTGCATCCCTAAAAGATGAAAGAAAATTTTATAAAGAATACAATTTTTTGATTTACGCCTTAGATATTGAGATAATTTAGTGTAAACATAAAAATTTGTTAATTTTGCATAATTTTTTCCGTCATTCTTTCGGAGTAAATTCGATTCAAAGTTTTTTCAACACGTAAGCCACAATGTATTGCGTATATTTCAAAAAGTAATTAAAAATAGACCGGCCACGAAAGATAACCGTTTTATAATTGGATCGAATTCAGAATTTTCTTCTCGTTACAGTGATATGTATAACTCTAATTTTGATTCTAGTGCCCTTATGCCAGGCTTAAAGTTTAACAAATTCGAAATTTTGGTTTGTTAGGTCATTAACTTTCATGTGTGAAAATTTCAGCTTGTAACACCGATTCCCCCACTAAAGTGAAAATTATTGGTCTCTGGCACTCTACTAGTATATTAGTAGTATATTTCTTAATTGTGAATCATTGTATTGTGCAATAAAATTCATAATGCATTCATTTATACCTTTTATCTAATAATTTAAGATTTTTTGCATATTTTGCTGCATATATTGTCATATTTGTGCATATATAATGAATATTTCCCAAAAAATCAGTGCATTTTATGCACATATATTTCAGTTTTTTCGTGCATATAATCCGCTCTCTATGACCATTCAATATTTGGAATACTGCACTGCAGCCCTTGTTTATATCCATTTCTATCTGACCTGACTAGGTAGATATTAAAACAGAAATACAAAACACAATAATTAAAAATAGAATTTCCTCTTTGCAACTTCATTCTAAAAATAATAACTGGCAATTGACTCAT
The DNA here is from genome assembly GCA_963942605.1 of Poecilus cupreus. Classification (NCBI taxonomy): domain Eukaryota; kingdom Metazoa; phylum Arthropoda; class Insecta; order Coleoptera; family Carabidae; genus Poecilus; species Poecilus cupreus. The sequence goes on from OZ012719.1 coordinate 6,283,315, forward strand.
ATATCCGCAACTCATAATTGGAAGCGTAAAAGGGCTAGAAAAATGCAACATAAAAAATCTTTGAAGGTTTTCCTGGAAAATAAATTTCATATTATATGTTTGCATGTAAATCCAGCTTTCCGAAAAGTAAAATTTCGATATCCAGGACCTAGCCAACTATTTGCTATTTGTGTGATCAAAAACAAGTGTTTTAATTCGAACGGTACGGTGTGTTTATTTTTAGCTTTGTTACATAGTGTTAAGTCTTTGTGTAGGCTCTTGTCAAGATGTAAATTCGCGATTTATTAGAGCGAACCTCTTCGCCATCTCGCCTGAGAATCGCCAGTACAATGTGGGAGTAGAAAGCGAGAGTTTGCTATTTGTAGAGATTTTTAGAGCATTGACCTCTTTGTTGTTAGAGCTGACTTGATATCTGAACTTGTATCATCGATATTTATGGTATGTGGTCATTAATTTATAATTGTTTACTTCTAATATGATTAGCTGCACAAGAATGTTGTTTTTATTCGAATATTTCAAATTATTTCGTATAGAATCATCTGGTACCTGATAGAAGAGATGGACAAGACAACAAAGACGTTAAAAATGAGAAATAATTCGCAAACTCTTCTTTCCTGATTATATTAGGTCTCCTACTTTAATCTAGAAAAATATGCATCGAAAGATAAATGTTTCGGACAAAAGGTTGAAGGATTAGAAGGACCTATATTATTTATATTATTATTATTATAAAGCAGTCTCAACTGCTGAGGTTATATGCCGGCTCGAAACCTCCTTTTCGGTGGTGTGACAACGGCACGCAGTGTTCGCTGGTATGGGTTTTCGCAAAACGGTCACCCATCCAACTACTAACCGCGGGCAGCATTGCTTAACTTGCGTTATCAAAAGATCCGGCTTTAGCGCTACCTGCCAATCCGTTGTTCACAAGGACCTATAGATTTTGCCGGTGTTGCATTTACTTTTTTGGGTAACAAAACATTCATTTTGCTCAATCTTATTCATTTAGAATATTTTGTATTATATATAAAATAAACTTAGTAGGTAATACTTTAGTTTTTTTAATCGACGAAAATAGGAAGAGGTACTTAAACCGATGCGTATATTTATTATGTATGACCACGTATAACTATTTACAGAGTAGTCCGATTTTGATTATTCTGCTTTTATTGGATAGGATATACCGCGAAGATGGTCCCATTTAAATTTGAAATAAATGCTGCCCTTAAGAGTAGGAAAATAAGGGATGATTTATTGTTCACCCACTGAATTTTTATCTGTTAACATATTCCACCACGCATAACTTTGTACTGGGTTATCCGATTTCAATGATTTATTTTTTATTGAATAGAGTATACCTCAGAGTTGGGTCCATTTAAATTTGAAAAAATTCCACCCCTAAGGGTGGAAAATAGGTAGCTACAAAAATTAAACTAACGAAAAAAAGCGAAAAATAAAATAAACCTTTTTAGTCTTAAAAACTCAGCTCCTAAAAAATTAGTTACATTAGTTTAGGTTTATTTTATTTTTCGCTTTTTTTTCGTTAGTTTATTTTTTTGTTAAAAAGTTTTCTTAAACTTATCCGATTCCGCAATGAAAAACTTTTCTGTTTAAGATTTTAAAGTTGCAAAACATTAAATGAAACAATCTACTATCCAAAACGTAAGAATGAGCCAAAAAATACTGTTTTATTTTTTTTAGCCTTTGTTTTAGCCTTGGAATTGGAACAAAATACAAACAATATAACGATTTAACTCAATATGCATGTTGCACTACGATAACACTGATATATTGTTAACATTTATTTTTGTTTTATTAAATTTTTAAACATAATTTTATGCTTTAGCTTCCGGATTGGTGAACCAAAAATAAAATATTTTACGACAAAAGAAAACCTACTTATAAATAATTGAAGTTAGGAGTACATAAACGTCTTATTTTATGTTATTAATACGGTAATAAAAATAGCCAGAACCGAAAATATGTTAAATTCTGCGCTCCCACAATCGCAATAAACATTTGAACAGTCAACACCAGAATAATAAAAATTCAAGGTTAATTTATTTGGTAAATATGTCTCTGGAATTGTACAAAATCATTCGGGCTCGAGGAAAAGTTCTATTCACTTAGGTTCTAATTTGCGCCTGTCTCTAATTTTTCCACAAATGCTACGAAAACTCCCATAAAATAATAGTTGTTTAGCTTAAAAAAAAAAACGAAAACAAGATTCAACTAACCGATGATATTTCTGGGAATAGAAAATAACAAAAATAAATTACAAGTCAAGGAATAAATGGCAAAGTGCACGGTACATTTAAAAAGAATATAAGTATACAGTACCTTTATGAAAGCAGTCAAACGAAAGATCAAATATATAACAACAGGCAAGAGCATCGACTGTTTGGTTTCTAAGAATTTTTCAAATATAAACTTTTGTCAAAGAATAGAAACAATTAAAATTTCTTTTACATCATTAACAAATACTTGAGCTTTTGATGATAATGCAGAAGTAATAAATATTATAGTAAAAACCTTTATTTCAGCTCAATATTAGGAGCAAAATAGAACAAACAGGAATAATGAATGTAGGTAGGTTTAAATATTTTTATATTACTGTGATCCTTAAAAATTATTGTAGAATTATCTACTGATTACTTAATATTTATTGGATATTGCGAAAAAATATTTCAACAATTTTTTTATTCTCCAATATTCATTTCTAAAATTGCTAGGTAGGTTCTTTTAATTACTGGTTTTTGCGATAATATAAATACGTATTTCTCGATATAGCGAAATGTGAGATTTTCCGGGCAATAACCGCAACTCAAAATTAATATGCATGATCATACTACAGTTTATAAATTATCGATTTATTATTGACCGCCGTGAGGTCGTAAACTATTGGTGTAATTATAAATGTTATCCCTCAAAACATAAATATTCCAACATAGTAATTATATCAAAATTAATAAACCTTTCGACTGAGGTTAATATAAATCATAGTTTAAATTTATTACAGCGCTACATATTCTTGTTGGTATATTGTATTTATTTTCTAAAATCTGATAAGAAACTTAATTTAAGTTGCATTGCAAATTGCAATATATGTAATTAATGGCGATATTATCAATTTAAATTGCATCTTGCGCGATATTTACAAGATAAAAATAACCAGAACGTAAATACTTTTATACCAAAATACGACAAAGTTTTTAATAATAAAATTGGTTCAGTTTAACCAATAATTATTTGTTTAACTAGACACCAAAATACCGGATTTACAGCAAATTTATATCAATGAAGGATGCCGAAACTGTAAATCTGTATTTGGTGCCGGGTTGAATACATTTTTTTACCGATTTGGAATTAATATTAATTTTGTGATTATTTTTAACATATTTTAGCCATCAAATTATGTTGCTATGCGTTTGTTGAATTACTATGCAATTGTTGAGTGGTTGCCATGTAAAAAAATGTGACATTAGCTGTCAAAAAAACGCACTTTTAATATTAATCGGCAAAATTAATATATATATATATATAAACAGTCGTATTGTTTCAGTTTAACAGATAATATTATTTTCTTTGTCATAAAGTTTTAAATATAATTATTGAAATGGTTAAATTATTTATCAGTACGTATGGATATTTATTCAATTTAAAAAATAATTCAATGGATAAAATGCTGTTTAAATTTGTTTATTTAAATGAGGAGTGTTATTCCTCTTTGTAAGAAGTGCAGAATAATAAACGAAAATGATGAGCCAAATGAAGAAAATAGAATGAACGATAATAATAGTATATTATGCATTAAGGGAGAGAAGTATATGATTATTTTCCCGCGGAGTAAATACGATAAGGGAAAAAATACACTTCTCTCTTGTGGTGCGTATACTATTTTTTTACGACCCCAATATTTTTTATGTATTTCAAAATTATTTGAATTGTAATATAATTTATGATAGTTACCCTGATTTGTTTAATTTTGTTCATTTTTCACATTATTTGAGCGCTTTCCTTCACGACGGGAGAGAAAGTGTACATGATTTTGGTATAGAAACCGAGTTTCTCTCCCGGTCGTTAAAAAAATATTTTTGTTTTAAATCACAAAAAAATTATTGGAATAGTCGAACTTATTTTTGGTAGTATTCGCTTCTGCCGCATTTGAACAACCAGACTCGAAATTCACAAATAACAACAATAATAAATACTGTTTGTTTAAACTTTATTCTGTTTATAAACAACAATAAATAATATATTCAGTAACAAAAAATAGATAAATATTTTCTGCAAAAAGAAATAAACAAAACTAAAATTATGAAATTTTATTAGGTGTAGACGCTGGCTTAAAAATGATTTATGTTATGGTTTACCTGTTGAAAAACGACATCTTTTGAAATCAACTAAAATGTAATTAAATGTAATTCGCAAAAAAGTTTATATTGAACTGTCAAACGCAGTAAACACATCACGAAGTAAACAACCGCACATCACCGTAAAAATATTCCCGAACAAAAAATAATCGCATCAGACGAAACATGCACCAGATCAACAGATCCCAGTCACCAGTTGCGGCTCGGACAAATAAACAACTGAGCGCGTGTTTGACAACTGCAGTAATATGAAGTTGGCGCTGGCGGGAAGCAAGCGCAACCTACACTGCGTGCGCAGGCAACGCGACAAAGACAATCATTGCCGAAGGTGAGGTAGGTGTACAAGGAGGACAGAGAAGGAAGCTGAAGATGAGTAGTGGAGGGAGATGCGCGAAGCGGTACCAGGCCTGAGGAATGCTGGAGTATGGGATTCCAGGACGAACAATGCAAAATGCATCTGCACGAAGAAGAATTAAGTGCAGAGTGCACTGTTAGTGCATGGGTGCATGGTCGGTCAATGGTAGACCAGTGGCGGAGGATAGAACTCTCAGTGCGTACACTTTAAAATTTCTTTATTGTTGGCATTTAGAATCGTTGAAATCATTCATTAAATTATGTTTTGAATTTCGAATTATAATAGTATAATGTACAAGTATGTAATGGTACTCATTTCCTACGAGTATGAAAGTTTGTAGCATGAGCCGAAGGAGTATGAAATGGACATTCCTTGCGAGTTGTATATTATATTGTTTCTACGACCACTATAATATTTCCTAATTAATTTATTTTTTAATAATAAATTTGTCACGCTTTCACCATTCCAATATTTGACAATTCTAAATAAGTATGACACCTGTACTGAAATGAAATGACCTGTATTGAAATACCCACAAAACAAACTCATTTCGCTCGATGCTTGAAATGGATATCATATCTCTAGCAACGACAAACATACAATGAGCAGATTTCTAAGTGGTCGTAGAAAATAGTATATTGTACAACAAGCATGGAATGGTACTCATTTCCTACGAGTATGAAATGGACATTCCATGCGAGTTGTACATTATATTTTTTGTACGACCACAATATTATTTCCTAATTTTTTTTTAATAATAAATTTGTCCCGCTTTCACAATTCCACTATTTGACAATTCTAAATAAGTATCCTAGCAATGACACATGTACTGAAATGAAATGACCTGTATTGAAATACCCACAAAGCAAATTCATTTCGCACGATTCTTGCAATGTACCTCATTTCTCTAGCAACAACAAACATACAGTTGTTATATCACATAGTCAAAACATTGTAATATTATTGCTGAAATCAAATATTTACTGATAATATTTTCCTGCATGTATTAGAAACCAATATTATTAATATTTGTACCAAAAATACAAATCTGTTTATTTATCAGTAAATTACATACGTTACCCTAAAATTTAACTATTCTGCGAAAAGATTACCAATAAACCCAAAACTGATAACGAATTTGATAAATTTGCAAGCACACTTTCCTTATTTGACATTTCACAATAAATATGAAAAGGTATAAAAACGTATTATCTGTACTTCACAAAAATACCTTTAGAAAATGAAGAACGATAAATCTGAACAGAAATTTAATAAATTTTACGTATTGTCTCTTGTCTATGGAGTCCCACCGTCTGCAGAGACAATAATAACAAAAAACTGAACAAAACTACAGAATACATGAACATATGATGAAGAGTTTCTCGATTGTCTTCGTATTACATTTGAAAACGATTTAAACGTACAAAGTTTATAAAGTTTACTCCGAAATTTAGTTTGAAACTTGAATCTTTTGACGCAATAAAAATTTCATCCATGTTAGACAATGAGTACACACTACGGTTGTAGCAAAACCAAGTGGTGCTTAAACTTTCAGAAGCTTTAATCGTAAGTATACTGTAACTTTTAGAGGTGATTCCGAACATGGCAATTGTGAAGACATTCAAGAAAGGTTTATAGTGTGGTTCACCAAAACCAAAAGGATCGAAATAAATTATTATATAATCTGAATTGAACAATATTATTGAAAAAACAAGAAAATTTGCGTTTCTGCTAAGATTTCGTTGATGATTTATTAGAATGAACATTTTTAAATTGAAACAGTTCAAGGTTATTAAATGGAAAGTGAGTTACTGAAATAGATTTTCCCACGTTTATGTATTAATTTTGCTTTTACGTTTCACACTCATACGTATTCAATTGTAAACGCGAGTAATTCGTATATGTGAGTATCGTGGAAAAATGTACTTGACATTTCATAACATGGCTTCAAAAGACGAAAGAGGAAAATTTCCGTAAGAAATTACTTGTAGGATCAATGCCAGGAACGTTAAACTGAAAAACATACATTCATATAAAGCAGAGCTTCAAATAAATTGGAATAGTTTTACAGAAAAAATTGTCTCGGGCTTTACAAAGAAGGTATTTGTCAATTTAAATAACCCATTTCTTTGTTGTGGTGTCTTTGCAGATTTGTGTAGTTGAGTAGGTGGTATATTACAATACTTCTTTGAACTACGACGCAATTTTTTTAGGACCGATATTTCCAATTTTAGATAAACTAGAAAATAAATTTATCAATGAAATAAACAACAAATATCGTATCAAAAGACGACAGCTAGAATATTAATCATTATTTAAGCTATGATTTTGATACGCTATTTTTTTATTCCACTGATTATTTTTTAACGTTCCCAAAACCAATGAAATGCTTCATTGTAGCTCACGTGTTTGCATTTTAATCAATCATATCATTATTATACTTAGAATTAAGCTCCAGTGATTATTCTCGGGAATTAAAAATTTTTGTTGACAAATGTCAGATGTCAGATAATCAACACAAGTAAAAAATTAGCAAAAAGATAGATTTAGTGCCGTGCCTGAATATGAAATCAAAAAGTAATCTATAAATCGAGAGTTCGATAAATTAGAAAATACTTCTCCAGTATCTTTCTCAAACTGTTGTCATTTGGCAAAAGCCAATTTGAGAAAGATCTGTCAAATTATTTTCAGTTTATTCTCATTCTCTTGTTATATTATTACTTAATTTTTTTTTCAATACGAAGATGGGTAGTGGACAACAATACAAATGACCATGCTGTTCAGTGGGATTCGAACCCAAGACCTCTGGTATTCTAGCTAGGCTAATGAGGTAGGCAACAGATAAATTTATTCTCTAGATCAGGAGTTCTTAAACTTGTGTAATGCAAGGACAAGAACCTCCTCTTGAACAACTTCTCAATCCTAGGCATTTTACGTAGTTCTTAAGACTTAAATTCTGGCTCAATAATCTCATACGTTATTAAAAATATTGGTAAAATGTATCGCTGCTTATTTTAACAAATGGTATTTTGGCGCATTTATAGAGATAAACATTTTAATTAGAATACAGAAACAGCGAAAGCTTATTTTTCCGTATTGGCAATAACAAAAAGTAACAAGAAATACAAAAAGTCTTGACCATATCGGATTTTTATTAAATGAGTTATTTGATGTAAAGTTAATATCAAAATTGTTTCGCGGGCTCTAGTTTAAGAACCTGTGCTCTAATTTAGATGAGGTTGGAAATATCGGCCCTTAGATAAATCCCTCGTACGTCACTGCCACTGCGTATCAACGGTATGCAGACGAAAGCCGATGACCCCATCGTCCCCATCACGATTCTAACCTATCGGTTCTCATACTCTTCCACACGTCCTCCACAACTTCATTAGTTGGTGTACTACGCTCTATACTCAACTCAAAATGGTGCGTTCTCCAAGGATTCAAGCCGTTCACGAAGTCGCGAATGCGGATCAATAGTGCACCACCATGAACCTTCGCAGGCAATGACACAGGGCTGCCAGAGGAGTTGGTTCCATTTTGCAGGATGCAGGGATGCCCGAATGAAAGCGAAGGGTCACGGCCAAGGAGAGGAGACTTGGCTCGGTGACATCAAAAGACTATAGGTACTTGGAGAACAATATCGTTGAAGAGCTCGTGTAGTTTCTTGTAGATTAAAATCTTTAGAAATTTGCAGTGCGCAACGGATTGTTTCAGAAGAATAGGAAGAAATTTCGTAAACCCATCGAAGGATAGTCTTTGAAATAAAACATTTAATATACATATTAAATGCAAATTAAATGTGCCTAAAATTCATTGAATGCTATCTAATTTCCAATCCTTCTAAACTTATCTCATGTTCATTTGTCAAATGTGCAACGATCTAAAATTGCCAACTTAGCAGAGATATGAACCAAAATGAATAAATATTTATGAAAATAAAGAAAACTTTCCAAGGATAGCACTCATTGAACTTGAAACTCAATGACTGGTAGCACCAGCTCTGTTTTTGAGTGTTTTTAGAGAAGTATTTTGCCTCCGTTTTAGCACTATACAATATGCTAAAATTATTTTATAAAAAAAATACTTCAACTAAAACTGGTAGATAACATATTTCTCTGTAACTTCTATAATTTTAGAACATTGTATACAGCGCTAAAACCAGAAGCTAAAACACTTCTCTTAAAACAACCAAAAACAGAGTTCGCGGTACCAGCCAATGTGCTTATCAACATTGATAGGAACAGTGTAGAACAAGTAAAGAGACTTGAATATTTGGGAGTTATTATTGGCGAAAACAGTATACAAGAAACTAACATCAACGTCAGAATATAAAAGTTGCTTTATTAGTAAAAGAAAGAAATAAGTTTCAAAACAAAAATAACAATATTAATTGACATATTTAATCTACGGATGTGAATCATGACTAAACGAAACAAAAAGACCGCAGAATTTACCAAACTATTAGGTATCTACGCTATGCATTTTCTAAAAATTTACAAAACTTTTTTGTAATTACTTAATTGCTTAGTAAATAAACGTGTTCAGTTTCTTAATTGTTGGAAAGTTTTCAATAAATACTTCTTATATTCTTAGTTTATTGAATAGTTCGATGTATTCTACGGTACTTTTTTCTATTTACTTACAAAGAGAATGAAAAGCAAAGCGTTAGAGATGAAATAATTTTCGAAGAGTATAGGGGGAAATAACTATATGAGAGACAAAATACGTAACCAATATACTATAGAAGAACTATCGTAAATAAACCTATATTAGAATTCATCGAATAAATACAGCTAGTTTGGTGGGGACATATGGAAAGAATGGATAAAAATAGTCCAGTGCAGAGAGTATGAACGTTAAAAATCAAGGAAAAGAGATATCGTGGAAGACCGAGACACCGTGAGATACATGGACAGTACAATATACACAATAATGAGCACCAAGGAAGCAACGGAGTGAAAAGCAAGAAAACTAGGAGAATACTGAGAAAAATAGAATAAAATTTCTACAAGAACTAAAGAACAGTTCCTACACCTTGATGTGTGAGGAGTGTTCTTTATGGGAAAGACGCGCTATCACATTTAATTCCTAGGTAATCTAATTCAAGTGCACTACACTAACGCAATTTGAAGCTCTCTTCATGTTACACATAAGTGGAATAAATATACCGCTGTGGTATATACGTAATACAGTTTGTAATGTACTGATGCTGTTACACAAAGTTAGTTTTCTAAATCATGCTAACAAAATCAGAAACAAACTTTTACTTTAAAAGCTTATAAATGTCACACTATAAATCAATTTGTAAACTCATCAAAATTTGATTTGGGTTTTAACTGAATTTAATTGTATTTATTATTCATAATTATATACTGTGGGTTTCAGCCAAGTTGTAATATTTTTGTTAGTAATGCATCCAGATAAAATGCAACAGGATAACAATGTCAAATAAATTTGTCATAATAGTATCTTACTGGCAGATTCATGAAAAGAATTAACGCTAATTCCATTTTTTTCAACCTCTGTAACTTTATTTCTAAATTAATTAAATTAACAAAATGTGTCAAATTTTATGTTAACCTATCGTAACTACAACCTTAGTTAACATAAATATGTTTTGAGGATGGTAACTGAAGTTACGACTAATAATAAAAATAGGATTAGCGCTAATTCTTTTGATGAATCTGCCTGTTAGATACTAGCTTACTCCTAAAATGGTTACTTAATACAATAATTCTGGATATAGATTGAGAAATGTTTGAGAAAAGTAATTTATTACCTGAACATCTGGATTTATTCCTTCCACAACCTATGTTGTGTTATTGTTAATCTAGTATAGTACGTTGATATAACTTAATACATTTTTATTAAACTTTTTCGAAAAAAATCTTCGATTATGTCAATTTTAATCTTAAATGAGTAATGGCATCAACGAAATTATTTTAGTAATGGCAATCGTAATTTTTATTGTTATTTTGAACAGAAGATCAAATAATATTAAAAAGTTGATATTGTATTTGGTTATTTTGAAGATAATTGCTTTTAAATTAAAAAAAAAATCTAATAACTGTCAAAAGTTCTAATTTTTAATAATAATAATGAAGAAGATCAAGTAGCCTTTACACAAAAACAAAAGACAATCTAAAAGTAACAATTACGCTAAAATATCTATTATTTAAAATAAAAATTGACGTGTTCGAGGATTCTTTTTTTCAAAATACGACAATTCCAGACTTTTCATTTACCTACTGTATTTATGATGTAAAGTAAATATAATAGTTATGCAATAATATTTATACCATTGTTTTCATACACATGCATGTTTTTCCTACTTATTATTTATAATAACTACTTGAATACATCACTATTATCTGCAATGTTTTTCTACAAAAAACAAAAATTATGGAAACAATAATATTGAACATAATCGTAGGTCACAGAATAAAAATTACATTAATGCATTGTTTATAAAACATAATCTTGTTCTTGAATGAATGAATTCTTTAAAATAATTAGATAAAAAGTCAATGGTTGCAGATAATTAAAAATACATTTTGTGTTGCAATGTAATAAAGACTAAATAATTCAACATGATAGAATATCTTGACATTTCATAAACAAATATCTATAAATATTCTGCCATTCTTTTACGCATATTTAAAGTTCAATTCTGCTGTATAATCTGATATACTTTCCACGAGTGGCTTATTAAAAGTATTTAATTTTAATTTGATAGATCATTAAAAATCGGCAGCAGTTGTCCCAAGATATTAGTCATAAATGTACAATAGTTTCACAATTTATTTAATAAAAGATCCAATTAACATATAAGCGCATTGTTTTAATCCTTCACAGTTCGTTGACTGAAAATAAATAATTAATTTTTACGCTAAACAGCTGTAATGGAAATCTTCTAAAAAATAGATTATATTTACTGCTTGGCACAGGAATTATAATTGGTAGGAACCTTTCTAACGTACTCGTAAAAGATCTTTAGCAATTTAAAATATTTCTACAAAGCTATTAAAGGAATATAAAATTTATTGTTAATGTTATTCCATTCTCGTAGGACAATAAGGAGTTTTTTCGGTGGTTTTCAAATAAAACAAAGTAACAACGACATAAGAAATGAAAACAGGAGGAATATGTATGAATATTAACAGTTGAATGACTCCAGAAGACACATGATAAGAACTGTGAAAAGGGTCACACTTTATTGTTAATTGTGTGTAAATTACCAAGAGTACAATTACCAAAAACAATCATTTAATGTATTCCTCAATCCATGCATTCGTTAAAGCGAAGGTACATTGACTGAATATTAAATCCTCCATTTAAAGTAGTACTTGTTGCATTAACTAACTTAATTTTACTTTAAAAATGTTATAGTAACTATCGTCTATCTATTGCATAAAATAAAATTTTTTAACAAAAATTAATAAGTCATTGCAAGACAAAAATAAAGTTAATTAATTTCAACTAGAAAGTTTGTTTAAAACCTAGTCATAATAAAACAATTATACAATGTCTGAAGTAAAGTTATTGTCTTACAATTACTTTTATGGGTTTACAAAACAGTAAAAGTACGCGCAATAGACGTCTGTAGTAAATAATAACAAATAGTTAGAAAGCAGAACAATTAAATTTATGAAAAATTTCTAAAGAGAATTTGATCTACATAATATCGTATGTAGGACGTTATTGCACTGTTAACAGAAACTATGCGGGACATAAAAGTTAGATTCAAGTCTAACTGCACTACTCGTATTTTTCATTTATGAGCAGTAAAATTTTATTGACTCTGTAAAACTTACAATTGTTATTGAATTAAATTACTCGTAATGTTGTAATGTGATGTGATTACATACAATTTCATAAAATGAACAATACGTGAACTGGAAGATTTCTTCGTAGATTTGAAATAAATTTGATTCATTCTTTTCACAAGTGCACGTACTATAAAATAAAAGTAGAATAAGCAAATAACAAAGTTTTGCTTCATTTAACTTGGCTTAAAGAAGAAAATTATGATAACTACTGAGGAGTATTGCAAAATAAATTATTTCCGAGTTTGCGGAAGTTATTGTATATTTCCTAGAACTTATGCGCAATAAACGTTAATGATGAAAAATACTTACTTTAGTAGTGCAACGAAACAATTTACCTAATGCCTATATTACGTTTTCCTGGGATATAAAATTTGCTCACGTAAATCTTCAATTTCCGGTTTTAGCATAAGGAAAACTACTACGCCGACTCAAGAATGTGTTGTTTTTATTGCTTTATGAAAAAGTTTCAAAACAGTTTGAAAATAAGATTATTTAAAGTAACAAATTATAAAATAAGTAAATTGAACACTTTATTCTTTCAAAATTATTTTAAAAAATTAGATATAACCTTATAGATTTATGGTAATTTCAATTTTAAATTCAAATAATCCAAGACGCGCCTTGGCGTGACGTAGTTTTGGTGGAACCAATTATTTCATTTGCATACATATTGAGGTATAGTACAGCTTTCTTGTGGTGCGGTTCACGTCACTATCTTCTTTCTCACTTTCTCCTACTAGAATCAAATCAGCAATAGTGGGAGAAAGTGAGAAAGAAGATAGTGACGTGAACCGCACCACAAGAAAGCTATATAGGTCGAAACACTGTGAAATTAATGAATGTCAAATACCAAGCACTGTATTTGTATAACTTTCAGTTCAAATATGTCTATCTCTCTTTCACCAAATCTACGTCATTTATCTATATTTCTAATAATATACGAAGTTAGTTTTTGCTTGTCAAATAAATTACCGGGGAGTCAGAAATACATCCTTAGATCATCACAATTCACGGTTTCAAGTTTATGAGTAAGAATTGACAGGTACAATTAAATTCTTACAAAACAGCAATGATTTTCAATCTCTCATTGTTTTCTTGTCTAAAATGCATGCAGCATAATTACCTAGCAACATACAACTTCCGGCAAAACCCGTAATAACACTAAAGCAATGAACATGCATCGCAGAATCTAACGTCATATGTTTACACAATTTTTCTGTAATGTATCTAAGGTTAGAATCAGTAGACATGAACTTTACTTGAAGGCAGACGTGCACGCATAAAACAAGCGTTAAACTAACACAAAACCAAGTAAAACTTCGTATTTACTTTAAAAAGCGAAGTTATGTTAGTCTACTGATTCTGAATAGCGTAATAAGTCTTTTACTGGAGTTTGAAACTACTTTCAGAAAGAAATTTTAATTTTTATGGAAGATTTACAAGTTTTGAAGTTAACTGAAATGGATTACTGAAACTCGTTATATTACCTTCTTTATATTATTTAATTTGTATTTTACAAGGAACGATAAATAGATAATTATTTGAGTGAACGCAGAAAAATTAAGTCTAGACTCTTCTGAAATGTAATTAAAGGTTCAGTAATTGATTTTCTGACACTTAAATTATAAACAAATTTGCATTAATACAATAATCCTTTCAAGCCCTGCTTTGCAAGTGAAAGAGGACAGAAAAGTAATCTTAATTGAATAAAATAAAAGCAGACATCTACAGATTTTTATTTCTATTACTATTTACACACTTTTCCCAGCAGTGTTTCAGCGAAGTAATCCTGGATAACTTCATTTGAAATGGCGTATAAGATGCGTGTCGCATTTGCTTAGATGTATGAAAACAGCGTCCTTTCAGTACTGATTTTAATTTCAGAAACATGAAAAGATCGCAAAGAGCCAAGGTGAGAGAGGACAGTCATCTGTTTTTGATACAAAACTGATGCCTTGTGTCTTATTCTAATATTCCATATATGGATGCCTATTCCATAAATAGTTACTTTATTGATATTTTGTTTTTTGTACAAAGATAATAATGTCAATTTATATTAAAATCATAAAACTGTTACTAAGTTAAGCGAAAATGTATGACTGATTATAACAACCATTAAAAGTCTTTAATTTGTGCCATGATTTTTTCTTTATCAAGAAAACAAACTGGTATTCCATATTTGGTCACTTTTCTCTAGTGAATAATGCGAAGAGCAGTTAACCACAGTGGAATCCAATTACAAACAGACACAGATAATATTACAGAATTCACACGAAATCGATAACCTGGATACACGAAACAATAAAACTGAGTAGCAAATAGCAGATCGTTCCAACGTAATTGAGACTTAATTAAGCTAAAACAGCACAATTCTCTTGGGTTCTATTGCATTATTGCGGGCATTATCAAATAGCGATGTATTCAACTCAGCCCATCTCTGATTTCTCACCTCGCTGCATCTGTTCCAAACGCGCTGTCCTGTCCGTCAGACTGACTCACAGATTAATTATCGCATTTTAACGCGCGCTATTTACTGTCACTATAGCAACTGCCAGGTAGAAGCCACAGAGAGATTGGTTCAACATGGCGGTAGAGCTTTAGGATTGGGACGATCATTTAAGATGTCTGCTGCTTTTTGTAACTAAAGCCATAAAACAGTAATAAAATTAACACCGTCACTGCTTAAAAAGTATACGAGTATTACGGTTAGAGATTGCAAAATATATTCAGAGATTTCAAACTCAGTAATTGGTTCAGTTCCGTCTAACCAGCAGGTGTCAATATGTTATAGGAAATATTTAACCACTGTCTTACGTTAGAGTTAGTGTGGTGTGGTTCAGATCACTGGTTAGAGTAGTGCCCAGTTAGAGTTATTTTGAGAGCCACTGTCACATCCCTTAGGTGATAAATTGTCCAACTTTGGGCAACGAGAAACCACTTGCATTTTGCTATTCCTTGTGAAATGTTTAAAAGATTCTACAATAGTTTATGGGCCCCTCTCGATTGTATGTGTACCAGATACATTAAGAAATTGCATAGGAGTTCCACAAGGAACAGTACTCGCACCAATTTTATTTGTCATTGTTCTTTACTAATTTTATTATTGTATTACAGAGAGACCGAAAGAGAAAGAAGAGATGAAATTTATTTATTAAATGGCCAAGGAACAGGAAAAGCCGGGATGGTATAAATTTTAGAAAGAAGAAGAACTTGTACAATGTAATTACGACAGAAATAATATGTAAAATTTTTGAAGATTCTATAAAACGACAATTTTTAAAATTCTTAATGTTATTCATTAAGCCGAAATGAATTTTTAAAATGTTGTCATTGTTGTTGTGTGTTGTGGATTTGTGTTATTTGTCACAAATTCAAAATAAAGTAAAAATCTTCAAATTAGGTGCCAACCATTTGATACTTTGTCAACCTCAATAAGAAGAGAAGTGCAAAGAATTTGGAATCTTATGATATCAGGCAAAGAAACTAACGAGATGTTAAAAAATGTGAAAGTAATGTTTTAGCACTCTTACGAATTTTTGCTCGGATAAATAAGTCATGCTATGAGAAAAGATTTCTCAAAAATATTTCAATTTTCCGCAACATCGTATTCAACAAGAATATAAGAGTTGATGTTTAAATTATTTTGTTTCAGATTCTTAGGATTTCTACAGGTAGCCATTACAAATACTGAATTTAAAACTACCAGCATGGAACGCATAACTCAGATGGCGTCCTATAGTACCTGGACCCTATCTTTTTTTTAGATACTACAGTGAGCCATCTATTTTAAACTAGAGAAGCTGATGTATTCCTAGAATTTGAATTAAAACCCTTAAAAATCTGTGAACTTTTTAACAGCCAACTTTCATACACCTGTCCAACTAAACTAGTTATTCGCAAAACGGAAATGGTATTAAGGTTTTACACCCTTCTTCATTAATTATGCATGTTACCATATATTATATTAAATCGTCTTGTCACCATGAGAGATTTCGAGAATTTTGGGAAGTAGTACCTGCAGGTGCTTGGTCGATTTCTAAAATGGACTTTGCAGAAAAACGAGAGTTAATATTATTTGTTCACATTTCGTTTTAATTTGCAACCTTTTCAAATTTTTCCTATCGTAGCAATATCATAGCAATATAAACTCCACGTGACAAATTTCCGGACATCAAACAAGCATTTAATAGATTATGTATGAAAAACATTTCGGTGAACAGAAAAGGTTTGGATGTTCGTCGACAAATACCTACATTTGTTACTTTCCGGATTATTTAAATAATTTATTTGTGGATTTGTCTACAATAGCTTTGCGCTTCAAAATCCTCATCCAATTTTATAGCTCCAATAAATACGCATTTGCTTCCATTACATTGACAACTGCAGTTATATTGGAAATTGTAATCTAGAACATAATTTTCAAACTATTGCGCAGCGTATTACCGGAACTAAGCTTGTAGTAGTTCCAGATAATTTAATACAAAAACCTTTCAACTCAACTGTCGATTGATAAACAATAATTCATAGTAGGCGCAAATAATCGACGTACACGATTTTGAATAAGAAATTACATTAGCACGACTTAGTTGGTGACATGTTTACAACATCCTGCTTCAAGGAAACGTTAACCGCTATTAGTTAACCGCGGTCGTAACTAACCAATTAATTAATACGGTATGATATACATCAATAAGTATAATAATATAATAAAATATTTAACACGCCCACTGGAAAGGGTAGGTAACATATGCCCTTGTAATTTTGTTACATAAAATGCAATATTGCATCAGGTTCTTGGTAACTTGTGGTATTGACATTGATTTAGGAAAACATGTAACAGAATTGATTAAAGGAAATATAATGGGCGCGGGATTACAGAACAGATTTCAATCGGTTAAATAAACAGATTGTTTTCAATGCACTGAATAATGTAAATATTTTCATATTTATCTTATTTACTTTAATATTTATATAAATAACAAATAACAAAATGTTTTGGCGCGTGATGTGCGGTTACTAGCCGTCAAGTCGTAGCCCAAGTTAGAATGGCATATGTCGATTGTGGAATTCGAACTGAGGATCGGACGATCCACAGTCCGATGCGTTACCACAGAGCTAATTATATTTATTTCGAAAATAACGCATTAAAGCAGACACAGTCTATTTTTTTGTGAGGGACATAGGAAATGCAATGTTAAAATTTTCGTCAGACGAAAGTTCCTTCCTTCTCCCCTTAAAATTTTGGCCAGGCGAAGGTTCCTTCCTTTTCCCCTTAAAATTTTCGTCAGGCGAAAGTTCCTTACTTTTCCCCTTAAAATTTTCGTCAGGCGAAAGTTCCTTCCTTTTCCCCTTAAAATTTTCGTCAGGCGAAAGTTCCTTCCTTTTCCCTTAAAATTAATTAAATGATAAATGTATACATGATTACTGATAAATAATTTAAACAAGTCAATAATTATTAACACTTTATGTCAAATAACAACTGTCATATTCAAACAATACGACTGTTTGAATTGATCGCTTTATTTACATGGCACTCTGTAAATAACTAAAAATTATAAATTTTATTTTGTGTATACCTCAAGACAGATATGTAATATATAAACAAATTTGGGTTTAATTAATGAAGTTTATATTTCTGAAAATTTTATGTTCCACTTTTGTTCTAAAATTAATTGGAAATAAACTATTGTCTAATGAAAATTTTAAACGCTGTATTCCCTATGTTCTATAAAAATGTAAATATCCGGTAGAAACAAAACATGAGAAGAATTTGAAATTACATTTTGAACATATCACCTTTAAATGAATGGTACGGTTGCCGCCAATCGGAACTAACTTCATACAGAAAAACAAGCCAATCGAAATGATTGGATGAGTTTGTTATTTGGCTAGGTTCTCTCTAGAGACTTTTGAAAAAACCCAAATTATTGCTCTACTCGAAACTGACCGATACTACTACCATTACTACATATCTAAAAATAATGATAAAACTGTAATTTGCAGAACAAAGAATATATTCTAGTACAGTTATATTTAAACTTCATTCAGGAACATTAAAAAAGCTACGGTATTAAAAATGATTTATAAAATATACAAATATTGTAGCGCAGAATGTTGCCTGTATCCCGTGAGATGCGTAACTTTCAGCACGTGACACATTGACTGAAAAAATTATCACAAAAACAGCAAAGTAAACTGAAGATAAATTATAGAAGAACAGCAAGTAAACTGCTGCATAAACCAATATTAATCTGCGTATAATAAAACATCATGGGATAGAGTTTCTGCAGTAGATGTGAAACGGAAGGTCGGTGACAAATACTGAAGATATTTGAGCTCTTTTTGTTTGAGGTGCAAACGTTAAAACGCTGAGAACTTGAATGAATAATAAATTCAATATTTATTCAGTCCTTTCAGCGGCAGTGACAAATACTTCATTTATGAATGCAGAAAAGGATTAAGGGAGGTTTTATTTGTATGCTAGACTAGAAAATAATAAAAATTAAATCTGCATTGACCCGATTTTTAACCGGCGAAAAAAAGGAGATTCTCATAAAGACGCATATATTTTATTTTTATGTATAACCATGGATAACTCTTTACAGAGTAGTCCGATTTTGATGATTCTGATTATTAGATAGGGTATATCTCGAAGATGGTTTCATTTAAATTTTTAAAAAAATGCACCCCTAAGGATAGGAAAATAGGGGATGATTGACTCTTCACCCACTGAATTTTTACCGATTCTAAAACGTATAACATTGTACTGGGATCTGATTTCGATTATTCTTTTTTCCACCACTAAAGGTAGAAAAATAGGTAGCCATAAAAAATTTAAAAATTAAAACTTTTAACAAAAACTTAAATTGATGCAAAAAGAAACTGAAAAGCGAAATATAAAATAAACTTTTTTTAACAATAAGTTAGTAAACTAATGTAAGTAACAATTTTATTTTTTCGTCGGTTTAATTTATGTTAAAAACTTTTTATGGATTGACAAACTGTATTACACATTACACTAATAATTCAATGTTGAGTTTCTTGGGGCATCAGTTAAATTTGCACAAACTAAGTGCTTTTTGCCAACATTATGTAGGTAATTAACAATATTTTAATCACAAACAATTTTGTTGACGTAAGCCATCGACAATGTTTTGCCAATAACAATAGTTGAAATATTCCGATACAACAAATAGTAACAAATACAATAAATTAGAAAACTAAACTATGTATTTAGTTAATGATTGATATATAAAATATTTTTATTACTCAGCACGAGTTGGTTTTTCTGTCAACACATGCCATTTCTTATAACCAATAATTACCATTAATGTAGAATTTATTAACATAATTTTCTAATTAACTCATTAATAGTTAAATGTAAAGTACAACAATTTGACAAGCTTCGTGTTTCATTTATCCTTACTCAGGATCTGTTCTTATAGACAATGATTCTTACAGTTTTACGCATAATTTTGAAACCTGCGTTGCATATTCATGGTATAAATAGATACTATAGTCATTCAAAAATATTTCAAATTATGCATTCGGGCAATTCAACGAAAATTATTTACAAAAACAACTTGATAATGATGGGAATTTTACAGTATTCATAACTCAAGTGTAAACAGATTATTTTTAAAGTTGCACTTATAATAGTACCAAATTTATGGATTTGAAATTTAAGATGTAAACATCAAGGTTACATTTAAAAAACATCTGTTATTAAAATTCTACGACCAAATTAGTGTGCACTAGTTTCTATATTTAAATATAAAATTCCGGTGTGCGTGTGTTCGTAATTCTTCTCCTCCTAAACGGCTTGACCAATTTTGAAGAATTTTTTTTTTAAATACTTATGGGGTAACCTGGATGTTTCTTACCTACAGTTGGACCCGGTAGATGGCGCTGTTGTCGAGATTGTTGTAGCAGCAATCGAAAATATTATCATATTACTGAAATAAATATATTGTTCATAGAAGAGTTGTTTCTAGACTGTATGTTAAATAAAAAGCAAGATGTTGGAGAAGCAATTAATTTAATAATATCCAATAAAACACCAACGTTTCGACTGCAAATCAGTCTTCATCAGGGTGCTAATTGGTTATTAAAACTTAAAGAATATCATGTAAAAGATTATTTTACCTAATTTTGACGACAGGTTTCCGTAAAATAATTGTTTATGTGTTTGTACTCAATAGTCCAAAATAATAAGTTAAGTTTTGGTAAATTGCTGTGTTTTCAATAAAATGTATGGTTCAGAAAGGTTATTAACTGTTTAATATCTTTCTATAAACCTAAACAAGTATTCCATAGGTAAAATACCTAGAAAAATTACATCCGGTTATAGGAAAGTAATTTTCCTTTTTTTGAGGTTTCCCAAACCCCAGTGTGGCGTTTGTGTAACTGTGAAACAAGTGTGACTGTCCAGGGTTAATATTATAATGAAATTTAAACTCTAGTTACATTTACTTCCATACTAAATTTAAATCAAGTTTTTCAAATGACAATCTAATTTTTGATAGCAATGTTTAAGTAAGTCATAAAATATTTCAAATGATGTGCACTTGTTAAAAACAAATAAATTTACTTTAGAAGTAAATTTCAAAGCCAGGTAACTTTCGTTATAATACCGGGCATTCAACTAAAAGTATTTAATTTTATTAGAGAGTTCAGTTTTTCAACTTAAAAAAAAATCTATTTCAATTATATCCACCTTTGCATACTGTTTATTACGATATGTCACATACAATAAAGAACAGGGTACTATAAGTACAGTAGTAAATTTCAATGTACCATGTCACTGATCACTGATACAGGTGTGACTAATTTCCATTCATTCATAAATATCAAATAACGAGCTATTATAATTACTAGATAACTATAGATACATTTTGCATTATCCTTGAATAATGTGTTAAGTGGTCATAAACATATCAATCGATAAATTTAATCAACTAATCAAATATGTATATTTCTATATTAATACATACATACTTAATAAGACAGTAACCAGTATTTAATATCCTCTAAATATTCCACGTTCGCTCAACAAACCACCAATCATACCTATCCATGTATTCCTCGGACACCCACACAATCACTCCTCCTCATATATCTGCATCATGAACCATTCAATCAACATCCGGTCAATCTCCCACTCATTATACTCCAACGTATTCCGGATGCAACCTCGTTTTCCCACCGTTTCTCTTTAAATTATTATTTTCCTACAACTACAGGTACTCGAAACTTATAATTTTTCTAAAATAAAGTTTAGTGACTTTCGTTTGGCAATAACAATAAAATCCTAGAAAATTTCATTTTATTTTTAAATTCACCAGAAGTAAACATCTACTAAGAATCTAGCACAACGCGGTTTTCAACCTGGCAACTCAAACGAAAAGATTTTAGATTTGTGCTTTGTTATATTTGTACCTGGGTGTAACAATGCAATATTGTTGTTCCAGGTGTAAGAAGAATACTGAAGAAGCTTTAGAGGGAAGAAATAATTGGGTGCTTTTCAAAAATTTGAAATGTAAGCGTTGGTGTATTTTCCCATGATGATTTAGGAATAGTGGAATTTTTCACAGGCTGTTATTACAATTTTCTTAATATTTATTTATTATAATGTACTTTGAGTGGTGTTTCATATCATATTATTTATCTATTAGACGTCCACAATATTTCTTTCTCTTGTACCTAACCTACACACTAGTGACACTTTGTTTCTATCAGGAATAAAACTATAAATATAGTAACGGCAGGATAGCGCAGAGATAAGAATGCTTGTCTGTGAAAACAGAGGTCGTAGGTTCGAATCCCGGTTAGGTCAAAAAAATTATCATGATCTGATTTAGATCGGTACTCACTCCTGTTATCATTCCAAGTTGGGATAAAATTAACTGAGCAACTACAAAGCTATCGGGCACCGGCTAGTAGTTGCAACAAGGACTGGCACCGGGGAGCAACACACATGGCATCAGTGAAAAAATTAAAGTAAAATATAAACCGTAAGGTAAGACATACATACATAAACAGCACTTATAGTCCAATTCACAAGGCTTTTCTTTAGAAATTTATAATATTTTGTATTTATTACAAGCACCCAAAACAATTATAATTTGATGGAACTGGGTAAAAACCATTTTCGATCTCTTAGTTTTCCTTTATGTTATATAGTTTGTAAGTATATAATAGGGCAAATGTGTTCGCATTCAATTGAGTTTATGGTGCATAAAATAAACCATAGCTTTTCAGTTTTATGTCTTTTATAGACCAGGTGTATATATAAACACAACAGATGTAATTTAAAACATTTACAGTTTATATTGGATATTGGAGTATGCTATTATTCACTTCGTAAATATATTTTATTGCTTTGAAATAGCCATTATAGCATAACAAATACTGTAGCGTTTATGTGTCATTCTACAAATAAGTTGACATTTATATCCTTTATCGAATTTCAATAGAATTAAATTGTAAACTTACGAAACGATTAATAGCTTTTCAATTCAAATGCAGAGGAACCAAGCGTTCAATGATGCTCATACGAGAGTGTACATTAACCACTGAATTTAGTAATACTGGAATGTTAATGCTAACTTGTAGGCTTTTATGAAAACGGAAATGGAACCTGAGACAGACCACCCTTCTTTGTCTTAACACTTCTTTGTAGAGCGGCTGCTATATAAAAACAACTTAGACAAATAGCCTAACTCGTTTCACATTTTCAACACCAGTTAGCGTTCCAGTATTATAATATTTCAGTGACATTAGCTTAACCAATGCAACTGTGTTCCGGTGAGTAAGAGATAAAAATAAAATTCGCGGAAACCAATCAAAGAAATGATAATAAAAACAAATAAATATCAATGTCCAACAAATATTGAATCAGTTTCTTTCTCCGAAACCGAAACAACACATTTATAAATATCCTTCCTCTGTATCATTTGTTTATTTATGCAAATGAAGTCAATGAATGTGCCTCACTTTTCTTAAGTTTGAATACATTAAGACTTACGTTCTTAACATCACACAATGCGTCAACAAGAACTTCGTAACCGCATCAAGAGTGCTATGAATAGAAGTTAATAGATTGGGAACATCTGCCCAGCGGACGCGACTAGCGGCTGCTGGTGTCTGCAGCGAGTCTAGGAGGCTGGAGGCGATTTGCTTTTGTTTTGTGGTGAGACGCGAGAAAAGCAGATAGGAGATAGGTGATAGCAGATGAGAAGAAGACTGTTTTGGGATTTGTAAGGACTACAATAGTTTCAATGAATGTTGCATGAGATCTATTTGGATATGTAACAGGATTTTCTTGATACTTTAATTAAATAAATGGATGTATTCATACTGAAGAGCTCTGATCAAGATTCTACACTGTACAGAAATTCTTTTGAGTATGGACATCATAACGCCATTGCAGAATGTAATTAAACAAAATTTGCAAGAGTACACAGTAAAAAATTTATAGTCAAAATTGACAAAATTTTAACAAAATTATTGGTCCCAGACCACCCTAAATTTTTGTTAATTTAACAAGTTTGAAATTTGTTAGCAAGTAACAAACTATTTTTGTGTATTTCATAATTATATTTGTGAATACAGTAATTATTAATTTTTATGTGCTATTGACTAAATACTTTTGTAATTATATTGAAGCATCAAAATTATTATAAAAAATTAAGTTGTCACAAAGGATATAAACTTTCTTTGACAATTTCAAATTGATAAGTTAGCTAAATTTACTTGTTATTATTGACGAGTCTATTTGGGTTTTTTTAATCCAGTAAATAAATAAAAACAACAATTTTTCTTGTTAAAAATTCAGAATTGACAAAATGTTAATTTAAAAATTGTCATATTTGTTCAAATTGTTAATTTAACACAATACATTTGTCAAAATTAACTAAAAATACTTAACAACCGTAAAATTATCAAATCGCAAATCAAATTTTTTATTTGTAATATTGGGTTTTTGTCAGTGTCAAACAATCCCACCAGAAAAAAAATATATATAACTACTAGGATGCTCATAGAATGTCGCTCGCTTATCTAGAACGAAACTTATTTCTCCAACATTAGAAACACCGCTATAAACAAGTTCCAATAATGAAAATAAACCAATATGTAGAAAACGAGGAGGCGAAAGGCTCCCAAAGGGATGGATCAAAAGATAAAATATATATCTAATTTATCAGTATGTTTGAACATTCCTACATGTTTGACGAACAAACTGAGGAAAATTGTAGCCAGGAATATCGTAAAATTAAATCATTAAAAATACAAAGTTTTGAAAGAATTCCAGCATTGGTTTCGTCATCTGGAGACATATTCAACAATCCAAAGATGTACAGTAAACATTCAACTGTATTTCCCCATGTTTCGCATCTACAAATTTAAACTTGGAACCTATAAATGTTTAAATCAACTTTAGACGAAACAAACTTTGTGTCTGAAACAATTTAATGTTTATTTTAGACAAAATTGATTACTCCTTAAAATACAATTATGAATTTAGTAATACGCTTTGAATTTTGTGCCACTTGGCAAAATGTTTTTCGTGGGATTCTCAGTTTCCTCTCTTCTTTAGGAGTGATTCGTTAACTTAAAATAAAACTACCCAGCCAGGATTCGACCCGGAGATTTGTAGCAGGTTCGCTACAGCTACGCGAAGGAGGTTCAATGCAATTATTATTCAATTTGTCTTTCCACGAAAGACGACACGTGGGAGTTTTAATTGTATACAAGCAAGACTACGGAAACTAAATATCCCTTCGCGTGTAGTATAAGGGCGGTTACCTTCCCGCCCTGTCATCTCCTGCCACCCTCGGCACCCCTTGCACCCTTTTACACCCCCTGACTTGAGTGTAAGCACCAACCGGCCCCGCCGGCCAAGCAGATGTGTGTAATATAACGTGCCGTAGCCGTAACGTAAGGTAGAGTTTATTGACCTTCAGCAGTCGGCAGCTTACAACCAGGGGAAGAGGTTTTTTACTATTATTTTAAGGTTATATTTACTCAGATACATCTGCGATTTTTTAAGCTGTTTTGCTGTGATAAATAGCGTGTACTAATCTGGATCCCATTAAGACTATTATTATTATATTTAAAAAACTTCGCCAATTGTTGGTTTGGTATCAAATGAATGATATTTATTCCCATACTTTGAGTTCTTCTGACAAATGAAAGGTATTTAATAAATCTCAATTTATTTTCCTATACTTTTAGTTGCAGTCTTCTTCAGTGACGCTGCTTAGAGATTAGACTTAGAAACAGGTCGGACCGCTAGTCCAATATGCTAATCAAGCTAATTCACTTTCTAAGGCTGGGTAAAATGATATGAATATGTATGTATCCCAATTATAGAATTTTAATTATTTTATGCACTGTGGTTTCTTTTCATCATCATCATTGGCGCTAAACTCTACATGGGTCTTGGCCTCCTCTATAATTCGTCGCTATTCCTCCCTATTCCGTGTTTTTTTTCTACAGTTTGTGATTTTCAGTTGTTTAAGGTCTTTCTGGATTTGATTCTTACTCATTTAAACACAGTTCGTATGTTGTACTTCAATTTCACGAAAAATCAATAAAAATTGGCATATACTTTTATTGTATTTCTATATAATATAAACCCTAAAAAAGTCACTGGCACAGAGCGCATCATCATATCTCTTAAATTTTTCGAGATATGGCGGTTTTTGATGTTTTTCGAAGTGCAACTTTGAGGAACTACAACTCAAAAATTACGCAAGATATCGAAAAATACTCTTCAGTTTTGTGTTATTCGTGCATATTATAGCACAATATCAAATTTTTTAAAAATTGAAAATTTTTGAATTTTTTTCCCAAATTTCGATCAGTGATATCTCAAATAATAAACAAGATACGAACTTGTCGACTAAACCATTGGATTCAGCTCAACGAAATACATAAACCCTAAAAATTTCAGAACATTCGGATTGTGGGTTGAAATTTTAGAGCAAAAAGTCTGAAAATGGCCTTTTTCAGGCCAAACGTCAATGGGTACCCTTTGACGTTTTTCGCCAAAAACGTCATTTTTACACTTTTTGCTCTAACTCTATAACGCGTAAAGCAATTTTAATGAAATTTTACATACTTATGTATTTTGACGAGCTGAATCGAATGGTCCAGTCTGCGAGTCTGTATCTTTTATATTTTTCGAGTTATCTCCTATCGAAATTTGGGGAAAAAAAACGAAAAATTTCAAAATTTTCAAAATTTGCTAATTTGTTATAAAAAGCATCAAACGCACAGAACTGAGACTATTTTTCAATATCTTTAATAGATTTTGAGTTGCAGACACTCAAAGTTGCATTTAGAAAAACATCGAAAATTGCCATATCTATAAATTTAAGAGATATGACGATGCGCTCTACAGCATTGAGTTTCTTAGGGTTTATATTATATAGAAATACAATAAAAGTATATGCCAATTTTTAGTGATATTTCATGAAATCTGAAATTGTGCAGAACTTTCTTAACATGTATTTGTTGTCAATGGTAAATGAACTTCTAATAAATAATACAAATATTACTTTTAAAATATTTCACACGACACATATTTTTGACACTTCATAATTATTGGAGACGTTTGATACATCTTGTAGTGGTCGTTGATCTTGATGATCTTGACAATAGATATTTAAAATGTTTTAGTTACAATGGGAACAAAAACTAAAACATTTTTAATATCTATGTCAAGATGTGTCAAACGTGTCATGAAGTGTCAAAAATATGTGTGGTGTGAAATACTTTAAATATATATTATTAGTTAGAAAGTTTTGAAGACTAGATATTAATTAATTTCTATTTTAAAATAAATTCATAGTTGCAATGAGAACAAAAATTAAACATGTTTAACATCTATATATCAAAAATTTTCAAAATAAAGTCATACGCAAGGAACAAGTCAATGTTGGTTTTATTTGTATAAGAAAGTAGTGTGGTGCCCACACCAGATTTTTTTTATTTTGCTATGAAGAACTACAATTATAAGAAACCCTAAATAATGTCTGATCTTTTCTATAGGTATAATATACATATCCAGCGAAACACTATTAGAAAATTCGATAAATATATTAACATATTTGCCTCAAAATAGATGGGTCATTGTAGTACCTGTATACATCCCTGATGTGTTGTTGTTCGGAGATTATACCTTTACTGCAGTGATCCATCTATTTTAAGCCAGACATGTTTTTCTGGAATTTTCAAATCCATCACTTGTCTGGGTATCTAGAAACAGACCCTTAGTTAAACGTCAACTAGACTGCCATCAAGAAACGCGTTCAAAAATATATATTTCCTCAAAATAAATCATATTAAATCAATTTCAATTACCATCTATTTTATTATATTTATAGTAAGTAACATGGTATAAACAAATTGAAAATTTATTACTCAGTTTAAACTTGAAATTTATGTTTTGTTGATGCTCATGTCATGCTATAAATTTCTGCAGCTATTTTCAATTCTAAGAAATTTTCGTTGTTAATTAAATTATTGTAACAATATCCTGTCTGTCGAGCATTATTTGATGCAAAAACATTCATTACGACCTCGTACTTCACAAAAAAAAACAAATAGGTATCTACATAAAGTACAAATTTAATAAAATGAATACATAAAAGCTGTGTCATCCTCCCCCAAGCAACGTTTTAATTAAAATCTTTCCATTAAACATCACAAAGTTTTTGAAAAAAACTCAACGTAAAAAATAATAAAGACGCAAAAATCTCAGGTTGCCAAACAAAATGAATCGCTTAAAAATTTCGCAGGCGGCTTCAAACATCTGACTGGCGAATTTGGTCCTCGGCGATACCTGAATGGGACATCGACGAGGTCTTGGCACACCGAGACGTTATTTTTATTTATTGAGCAGTAGAAACAGCAGTGCAGTCAAGTCATTCGTCATCGGTTGCTTGTGACGAGAGGTTGAAGGACCACACAAAATATTGAGGTAAATATTTACTTACGAATTTAAAAATAAAAGTTGCTATAAGTCGCATATATTATAAACATAGATTTTTTCGACAGTACGACAGTATTGCACAAATACAATTGGATATAAGCAATATTTTACGCACCAGGTCCTTTCAGGGTCGGGCCAAAGGATATAAAAAAATGTAAAATGTTACCAGCGCCAAAATACAGTCTGGAATTATCGCAAATCGCAATATAGTTTATTTATGCATCAAGGCACTGAAGTTTCACTTTTTATTACGAATATGGAATTTATTTGTCGAGGCCCGTAAGGCCGAGGAAAAAAACCATATCAAAGATAAAAAGGAACTTCATTACTGCAGTACATATAAAGTTTTATTTAAAACATAAAAATAGAAATAACTTTTAAAATACTATTATCTATGATAGTGTGTAAAATTGATGTTTAGTTGTTAGTTTTGAGCTTGTAAAACGGTTGTTTAGTAACACGATCTCATTAGTCACAGGTTGCCGAGCAATGAGTGATTAAAATTTTTAAATATGCTAAATTTGCAAAAATTTTTTATCATGGCGAACTTCTCAATTAATATTATGATTCTAATTCATAAATACAAGTTTTTTTTATATTTATTGGGTATTTTCATTATATCGTAGATAAAATATTGTACGATACACATACGTAAAGTGTCTTTAGTCACTCAGGCTAGCTTTACGCACTTGTATCGTAAATAAATATTTTATAGGTAAAGTTTACACATCTGTTGTCAATTAATCAAACATTGGACCTTGCACTCAGTACTGTCAACCTCGGCCAATAAAATTATCGTTTATAATATTCAAAATTATGTGTTTTGTTCCCAACTTTTTCATCGAACTTAATTGGTTAGATGTAATAGTAACTCTTACATAGATATTTTATTTTATTTTTTATTAAAACTTGGAACTCTTGATTGTTGTTATATTTTTGATTAAAACTTTATACTCAAAAATTTCAAAATACAATATAAACTTACTTAACATTATTGGGTCTTACAATTTCATGAAATTTCAAAGTATGCCAAGACGTAAAATCGTAACTTGCTTATTAGTTATCGCTGCCATTAGCAAATTTGCAGAGTTTAGATCCCCAAAAGAAGCACGATGACGAACTCCGTACCTCAAAATACTCTGTAAACTTGAAATACCACATATCACACTTTTACAAAGTTTAAAAGATGTACTCCCGTATATTCTCTCTATAAAAATAAAGACCAAAGCCAAGACAGCAATTAACTAAAAATAATGTCTGTTACTGGTAAGCTTGTGTTGATTAAACTTGTGGGAGTTAATTAATGAAACTGTCCACTGCCAAAACTGAAATACAGGATTAAATTTCCTTCTCCAATGACAATTCTTTGGAAATAGTTCCACAATTTATATACTTAACTTTAAGAATAAACAATTTTAAACTTTAACAAAGATTGCCGGTTAAAAGTCGATATTTATAGGGATAAGTACTTTTATTTGCTAACTTGCAGACAATTTTCTGTTCTATTTCAGTATCATCGATAATTGAAATTTCCTCTGAATAGGTCTCTGCAACATTCGATTCAATTTCAATCAAGTGACAAACAAGAGTCAATGGTAAACAATCTTAAAATAAGAAAAAACATGGTCAAAAGATCACAAATAAATGTAGACATTCAAGTTTTAATCACCAAGTAACTATAAATAAATAAAATGTTTCACATCTTGGTTATATATTTAGTTCCATAATCTGGCGAATTGCAAAATAAAATCGCTATAATTTGAAACTATTTATAGGTGCAGTGTTCAAGTGATGCTATTTCTTGAGAAATGAAAATAAATTGCAGCTGTCACCGTCAAAAATGTTATCTTTTCCTCGTTCATCGGAGATAGGAAGTCTTTGATAATTAAAATGCTTTGTTATTTATGCAGCGCTTTGAAATAACTTCCAACTAGTTTCAAATAGATTTTTTAAAGATTTTAACTAGTATTCTAATTATTCGGGCAGTCGATAAAACCCTTTTATCTTTTTGTATTTAAAGTGCAAGATTAATTTCCACATTACACAACATCTCTTAACTTAAATCGCAACAGCATACAAGTAACTTTACATCTTCCAAAAACGATTTCATTGGATGTAGCAAGAGTCGTGCAGAAGGCAACAATAACAAGTAAATAACGAAAAACTATATTAGGTGTTAGTTTTGATAGATTTGTTAGTTTAACAGAAAAAAACTGGCCCATTCGTATATGGGCATCCATACAAATATGCTATAAATAAATAATAAATAAAAGCGGATCGGCATTTTTTTTCCGTTAAACTAACAAAACTATAAACATTAACACCTGATATAGTTTTCTACTTTTACATGTTATTATTTTGTTTTTTAAGATGAATTGCAAACTTGCTTTATTAAAATGGTATCACTTTTTTTTTTGTTGAATAGATCTTGCCGCATCTCTTACAATGAAATTGATTATCGAAAATAAATAAAAAATAAATATATCATCACGCCTTTTACCCATTATGGGTGTGGCAGTCTGCTTACGCAGATCTCGGTAAGTGATATATTTTTATGTATCATAGCCCCCAAAAATGTTGATTTCCTTTTTCTACTCGGCCTAAAGTGCCAATGTTCACGCATGAGAACATCTCAAATTTGATGAAGCTCTATCGGAGAATGTGCTGCCATATTGTGGCGAAAATTGGAAAAGGACTGGCTATGTTCATGCGTGAGGATATCAGATTTCACATAATTGTAAATAAACAGTTATATGCACATAAATCGCGAAGAAACTAATGAATAGGTTTAAGGTATGTATTATATCATCGCGGGTATTGGCATCTTTGTATTTAGCAAGTGGAAATAATTTGGGGGTTAGGTTTTCTTATTAGTAGGCGCAGGCAAGTGTTCTGTCAAAATATATTCAATTTATTCTCACTCTCTTGTTTTATTTCTACTAATAATAAATATTTTACCTACACGTGTATTAAATATGACCACTAACAAGTATACAACATTACTCATTCTAATCAATTTCTTTACGTACTTACAACCTTTTTCACTTCTGGTTTAATATGTTTTAACATTTGTTCGCATGTTGAATTAACCTTGGAAGTTTATAGAAAAATATTATTAAGGGAAATGGATTTTACTTTTAATTGGAAACCGTGCGCAAATACAACAATGAAACAAATACTTTTTAATAAACATTATGAGAAACAAAGAATACATTTCAATATTTTATATGTTATATGAACCCTGTCAAGTTATCAGAAAGAGTGTTGACGTGTGAAGGTGTTTTTCATTTTAATTTTTTGCATAATTAAATTCTTGATATGGTTATCGTTAGGCTCGGGCTAAAGATCAAATAAAACTATCGTTGTTTCTAAATTTAAAAAAAGTTCAGCGTTCAGCATCAGTAACGCAACAAACTCAACTTGAATTTGTGTTCAAATTAATATTACCTATATTAAACAACATAAACGTTCACCTTTAGAATTTTAATTTGTGCAACATATCTGTTAGAATAGTATTTCACCTTCGATTCTACAGACTCAATGTTTTATCATTCTATGTAAGGTGTTTACAGTAACGTGACGGTCGTGATACAACGATAAAAAGATGATAGAAACGTTTAAGTCTTTATAAGGAAACAATAACCATAAATATTAGTTGACAATTCAAGCGATTATCTATTGAAAATTATGTTTTATTCATAATTAAAATACTTCAATGCTAGTTATATTCCATATATGATTGCTACAAGGAAATAATAATAATAAAAATACGAACAATTATTTCGATCGTAAACAATAATTTACATTTACATTGAACGTATACATGTACGCAAAAAATTTTCGTTTTTACGATTTACAAAAGTTTAAAATAGTGTATTTTATATTTAGTAAATTCTACAATTAATTTGTAATATTTCTACTTGAATTTAACATTAAATAAAACTGTACAGCTGACAAACTTTTATGTTTTATCTAATATCATCAATTTTACAATATATACTTTTTATATTGCTCAGTATCACAAGTCTTTGACAGTCTTCTTTGAAGAAAGAATCTTAAATATCCTGCAGTCTGTGTTGCAATATTTCAATTGTCCCTGCAGGATGACTTTCCACTTTATTTTTATTCGGTTCTATAAAGTTTCCATTGAGGATAAAAACGGGACTGATAGAGGATCATTCCAGCAAGGAATATTATTATAAATATAATACTGTTTGAATTTTATTTAAACTTTTATAAAACAATGCACGAAAAAATTGATAAAAGCGAATTCATTACACTCGTATTTACAATTGGTATATAAATAAACGGAAAAAAATAGTAGTTTAACATGAGACGAGGCTTGAGCTAAATATATCCACAAATTGACGTACTGTAATTGACATTTAAGTTTACAAATTGCAGTACTAATATACACAGCGTTGCTTTAATTAGCATTGTAATGAGTAGACAAATAACGTATGTAATTCTGTACGATTATCTTTCACAAAATAATAAAAATCTAAAAGTCGATCGTGCTTCCGACATATCAAAGAACAAAACCAATATAATGGCAAAAATCTATTTTGCTATCCACTATAAATTAAATTAGTTACGCGGAACGACGAGCTGGACCGGAGGGGTGAACACATGATTAAAGTGAACAGATGTCGCCACAGGAGATTTGAACCCGTGGCACTGCCAACTCATACAGCGGTTGCTAGCCATAAGGTGGATCATTTCGGTCCACCAGAGAAATGATTGAGAGCTTTATAGGTTCACGTCGAATTTAAAAGATTTAGAACTTTATATTCTACACTGATGATGCCAGTGGCGCACATAAACTAGATTTTCTTTTTAGTTATTAGATACAGATTGTATTTGTCAACATTTCTTCTATTTCTCTATCCGTTGGACCGAATATCGGGAATAAGTATGTTATAGTATACGCCAAGTTCATTATTTTGACTTCTATAATATCTGTAATTTCGACTACAATAGCGAAAATTGGTTATGGTGAACTTGTAGCAATAGAAAATAGGTTTTATTTACAAGCTCCTTCGGTTCACAATTCCACAATTGCTTATACGACTTCATAGATAATTGGCCTGAGAAATTATCAGCTATAATATCCCTAGGCAATTGATAATTACGAAATAATTTATCACAGTTACCCAAAGAACGTTCAAGCAACGTTCTTGATGTAGTTATGATCAAATTATGAGTGTTTATCAATGGTCAAGGGATATTCGGTGAGAAAATTTTTTGCAAAAATTATTATTATTTTCATTCACATATCGTGAATATGCCATTTTGAAATAAACAAGTCAAATATTGAACTAACTGTCAACCAA
Organism: Poecilus cupreus; assembly: GCA_963942605.1. Taxonomy (NCBI): domain Eukaryota; kingdom Metazoa; phylum Arthropoda; class Insecta; order Coleoptera; family Carabidae; genus Poecilus; species Poecilus cupreus. The sequence continues at coordinate 6,317,205 of OZ012719.1, forward strand.
CTGTCAACAACTGTTACTTAGCAAGTGATAATTTCCCGGGGAAATTATCAGTGTAATTGTGACCTGATTGGTTACTTTAGCACACGTGATCAGTAATACAGGGATCCGATTGGATAATTTTTTAACCAAAAATTTTCAGTAATAATATAACAAGAGGGTGAGAATAAATTGAAAATAATTTGACAGATCTTTCGAAAACTTGTTGCCAGGCAATAGCCACGAAAGCCCGTAGGGCTTGAGTGGCTATTGCCAAATGGCGACAAGTTTGAGAAAGATACTGGAGAATTATTTTCTAATTTATCGAACTCTCGAGTTATATTTAATTAGATTATTTTTTGATTTCATCATCAGGCACGTCACTAAATCCATCTTTTTTGCTCATTTTTACTTGTGTTGATGATACCTATCTGACATCTGACATCTGTCAACAAAAACAAAAAAGCTACAGAGAAAATTGCCGGGAATATTAACAAGAGCATTATTCTCAGTATAATAATGACAGGATTGGTTAAAACGCAGACACGTGACATACAATAAAGCATTTGATTGGTTTAAATAAACGTCAAAAAATAATCACTGTAAAAATACCTTGCAAGAACGACCACTAACAAACTGTTTCACTGGATGCTGTTACTCGTGGGCCGTATTTACTCTATTTGAAAAAAAATTTCATATATTTAATATTAAGTATAAAAGATAATTTTTTTTGTTAAAAGCAGGTCTTCGATACTCCACAACTTTTGATAAATGTTCTGTTCTCATTTTTACAATTCGCAGGTCTTCCATAATGCTCTTCCTATTATCTAACTTCGTCTTTTGTAAAATCTTAGGGGTAGTGATAATTCCTAATCACTACTTTGAATGAAACAATTTCCACCCATTTACCAGAATTCCTCAAGGACAAATTAGAACGTCTTGGCTAAATAGTTTAGTTGTAGATTTCACAATTTCTATTTCTGACATTAAAGAGTCCTTAAAACACTAAAACTACTTCCTATTGACCTCGAGTAACTTGATACTCTACGCACCTAAAATATTTTAGTTTCTCGCTATTTGTCATCATTAGCCCCCTCGTAGATATTTCCCCGTGCCGCCGCTGATTGCCGTACATCTGGCGCCAGTAGCAGGGGCTGATACGTGCGGAACTGATCGGTTTTCAACACTCTCATATGACGTTTCGACACCACACATCGTTATGGAGATTGCATTCTAAGATGTCTAGCCTCAAGACGTGGGTTGTGTTACTAGGAAAACTTTTAGTAAGGAAACACTAGGTTGATAGATTGTTCTGCAAGTCGCTGAAACTTTGATCAGTTAAATTGCGATGAAGTATCGATAATGAAGAAACTTGAGTACGAGCACTTTAATGTACCTATACAGTGTCGTGATTTTATTAAAACAGTTTCCTTGTCAAATTGCTAGGTAACAAGGTTTCGAACAAACAGAAATTTATCTGGCAAAGTTATGTTGTGTAATTACAGTTGAAAATAATACAACATTATAATAAATAATTCTAAATCTGTTAACTGAAATGTCAAATACTTTTCGTTTTTGTTTAATTTGCCATGGTCGTATTATAATTATTCTAATACATATTAATTTTAATTTGATTGTTATATCATGTTAGAAATTAAAATTTTCGGGAGGTTATCTGGTGGACACGTTAGATTCTGGTGGCTAACCATCAACCGGAAGTGGTAGTTTACTTGAAACCATATAAGGTATTTTGAGTATATCTTTGAGTTAAAAGTACCTAATTGTTGTAAAAAAAAAATTAAAATAATATTGGCTGTAATTTTTATTTGAAACATTTTTAATTATTTTGTACCGTTTAAATATTGTTTAAGCGGGAGGTTATGTGATGGCCACATCAGATTTTATATTTTGTAATACTTTTAAAATACAATTTTTGTTAAATATAAATATAAAGATAATAAGAAAACTATTTTGTATAACTGTTTTTATCGAAGCGTTTATTGTTGTTCACTAACAAATAAACAAGAAAATGAAGAAATCATATTAAAAGCAAATTAAAATGTAGCGAAAATTGCATAAATATTTGTGAAAACTACAGTGTCATCATCGATATTGATTCTTTGTCCATTCTTATTAACATAATTTTTCGCATTTACTTTATGTACGTCGCTAACTAATTAACATATTTTTGATAATTATAAATACTAAGTACAATAACACTTTACATGGTCGTTTGACTTGTCAAGGTCTACACGTTTTGATATACTACGTGGATTATTTCTCAGCTACTTTATGTGTAAAAACTTGGTTGTACAGTGCTAATAGTTCCATTGAGTTTAATTTATTTCGCGATAATTTATTTGTTTATCCGACATCTTTCAATAAATGCTCTATAACTATGGCAATTTTAAACAAAGAAAGTAACAGATTATCCACTAGTGGGAATAATTTTGAGAAAAGTCACTAGTGAGTAATTTTTTATTTATAACAATAATAATATCACACAACACCTTGGTAACTATTTCGATTGACATTTTAATTTAGTAAATTTAAAGCATATGTCACTGTAAATAATATTTCTTTAATAAATTTTGCATTTATCAAAATGTGTTGGATAAAACGTTATACTTCACACGTGGGCAAAGTGGAATTATCCACTCGATAAAATTATCACACTCAACCTTCGGCTTCGTGTGCTAAAATTTCTCTCATGGGTAATTCCTTACTTTGCCCACTTGTAAAGTAAATAACTATTAATTTGATTTACCAACAAACACAAAAAGAGAACTGGAAATGAAACTTTGAATTCTTCTAGTAATTTCTAAACGTTCCCTATGTTAGTGAGCTTGCTATGTGTATCAAGATCGACTGAGGTAGAACTAATTCGGATTCATATTCAAAACCAATCGTATCCGCAGGTTTTATAAACAAATCCGATAGAGGAATTTTAAAAAGTAGGTACCAAAATATCAGCTTTTATTTCGAATTTTTCATCAAGAGTTCCGAATTCGTAAGAATATAATCTGTATCGGATATCCCAATCGCATGTGCATAAATGTGCAGGGCTCTGATAGACTGGTAGTTTAATTTGGAAGTTAATATAGAAAATCTTTTCAACATATATTTATACGAATAATTACATGTTGCTACGAAATGAAGTACATCTACAATAAATTGAACTAAATATCTTGAATCTTTGGTAGAAACCCAAATATTTCCTATTGTTTTTTAAGATCCAGGGATTTGTAGTTAGACAGAGTTTGGAATTAATGTTTTTGTTAAATAAAACCATTAACAACTCTGTTTGCAGTTTTAGTAAACAGGCATCAACAATCATATGCTATACCCAACAACACATATTTGTTCTATTTTCGATTACTGACAATTAAAACCATTTTCATTTCCGAGGCGTACGTGCCGTTCGTAGCGTAGCAACTTTCCCCAATTCTCTACTGCAGCCGAAAGTCTACGAAAACCGACCCTCGCGGTATCAAAGTGAGCCTCGGTTGATTTATTTCTGTCAGAGAGACTGCAAGAGGGTGCAAGTACAGTACACCCCAATAGAACTAGAGTTTCACATCTAACGTGCCATGGAAACAAACGATAGCTGATATGGTTAGCACTCTGGATGTGTCTGGGCGTGGTTTTTAGATACCATAACAAGTGAAGAATTGAGGAGTTCCTGGAATGGTCTAGCTTGGGTTTCCAAAAGAAGTGCCGGTAAAGCATGGAAAACATATTTTGTGCTTCAATAATATTTTTCTGATATTACTAAGTGAAGTTAGCCAAAAGTGTAGGTAAAGTTAAACTTTATACACTCTTATATCAAAATTTTACTTTTTACTTTTATATCAAACTTGAATTACAAACCTAAAATAACAAACAAATTATTCTATAATACTACTGGTGAATTTATATACCGCGGCGGTTGAGTCCGCTTTACCAAAAAAAAAAAGTTAATAATTTATCGCCGTGGATAATAAATTCCATATTCGCAAAAAAAAATTATACTTTAGTGCCTCGATATACAAATAACTATATCAATGTTCTCTATATCAATTTTTTTCACACTACTTCGCATAAAAGATTAAATAATCTATTTATAAAAAAAAAAACTTTATCAAAATATAAATACTGACAAGGTTTTTAACCTTAGATAAAGTATCGCCAACGTGACAAAAGCAAGCCGTTACTATTACACTTACTACTAAATCATTCAACCAGAGATTAGTCATAAATCTAAGCAACCTGATTCAATCCATTCACAAAGAACGTTAGATAGTTTGACACGGAAATTTATAGTAATTAAAGATTTAATTATTCATAAATCATTGCTGACAGAAACGCTAATTTATTTAGATTATTTTATTAGTTCAATACTGTTATTCGCAAAAACACAATGGCTGGTATCACGAGCTCTGTTTTTGGGTGTTTCATGAGAAGTGTTTTAGCCTCGGTTTTAGCGCTGCACAATGTTCTAGAATTGTTTTATAAAATTTATTTCAAATAATGGTAGATATTTCTCCATAATTTCTATTCGAAGCATTTTTTTATAAAGTAATTTTTGAACATTGTACAGAGCTAAAAAACCGAGACTAAAATACTTCTCTTGAAACATTCAAAAACAGAGCTCGTGGTACCAGCCTAACAGGAGTGATTAAAAATTGGTAATTGACAAATGAGGTACCAACATAACCAGCCGAATTTATAATTTGAATAAAGAGGTAAGAAAATAAATGAAAAATATAGAAAGAAAACTATTTTAAAAATAGTGCAAGCTTTCAAAGAACAAATAGAAATATTTGAAACCGGAAAAACAAATGTAATTAAAATATATATTGATGTCAATTTGTCTATAATTAAAATGTAATTTTTTAGACAAGATTTTTATACGAATATATTTTCTAGAATTTCAACATTTTTCTTAGTATCTACTAATTTAAATTTGATTATTCAAATGTTTTATTAACAATAGGATTATATTTATTATTAGTCTAATGCATTTCCTAGTAAACAAATATACTTGTATAATTAGTTACATATTTATAATAACAGATTCATCTAAACGAATTAGAATCTATTAATTTAAACTTTATAATCCAAGTTTTCTATTAATAATAGGATTACACCAAGTAATGAAGATCCTAATAAACAAAAATTACTCGTATAATTAGTTATACAAATATGATAAAAATTCGAGACTCATGTATTACGACAATTTCTATCTGTTTACGGTTTCGTTTGAAAAACACTTTTATCTACTAAAAGAAAAACAAATTATATCGAATTGTTTGCAAATAGTTAAACACAATAACTCTTAAACTTATTCAATTGGATACCGATATTATTTTTGCGAGTGCTAATAAATTTTTGTGATATATTTTTTGTGCAAATTTTTATCAAAGTTATTAACAAACAAAATTTAATAGCTGTCATGTTATTATAAAGAGGTTTTGATAAAATAGCACGTACTATCTTTAACGCTATTTTTAGCACACAAAAGTAATAGCATCTTTCTTATTGTTTATATATCGATATTATTTTGTATTTAGTAACATATCTCTAGATCCCAATAATGATCTACCATGGATATTTATATACAAACTAGATACAGAACTCAATAGAAACAAACAACTTGATACTTGAAGCCGCGGCGGCCATTTGTTAGAAAGGCAATATTTGAATATGATCATAGTAAATAGGAAATAAAACTCACACAAATTGTTAATATATTTATTTTAATTGCTAAAATATGTAATGTAATACAAATATTATACTGTATCACTTTATTTATTGGTTTGAAAATAATATTACTTTATTTAATTTATGTCTTTTACTCACATTTTAGTTTTGATTTGTCCATTTTACTATACTGTTTAACTTTAAAAACTGAATTATATATTGTAATAAATACCTTTAAATTAATATAAATATCACTTTTTGCCTCTTTAGCAAATGGCCGCCGATGCTTCACTTTTGCACATCCAGTTAGGTATCTAGATTATATATAAAAATCTATGTGTTCTACGTATAGGAAACGCCCTACATACCAGAGATTAAATCAATGTACAAAGTTTACATTTAAAAAATGCGGCAATAGCAGTTTCTTCATTATTTTTTGAGATATTATCATGCACTACACATTGCGATCAATCCGATAAAAAAACAATATAGATAAAAAGTACATTCTCACATTTTTTGGAGATAATCTATCTTGATATGCTTATCGTTCAGATTAAAGTTTTGGGTTATTTAATATTTATACATCCTATCTAAATTCGAAAGTACTCTATATATGTTGTAGTATAGGTACACTGGATGCAAATATCCAGATTGTCATGATGAACTTCACCTTAATTCAATTTGGCTCTAAATACTGTTTACTGTTTTAAATTAATTGTTACGTTGTATTATTCTGGGTATAAATATCCTTGTTACCACCTGGATCACGGAACATTAAACAGTCTTGTTACAATTAAATTGTATTTAATTATTCTGGAGCATGAAAGAGATCTAAATTTATTCAGCAGTGCTCATAATACAACAAGACAATACAGACAACTATATTAATTTTCATCACACCAAACAAATGGTTTGTTGCATTGTTGCCAATGATGTTTTCCAGATAATCTCAGATAATTGTAGCCAAGTTTTCACTCATTTCTATATACTACTTTGGAGTAAATTACCAACAGCGAACTACCAAACAACTTACATCACTATAAAGTGTAAAAAATACTGTAAATCTCCTACAGCATTTATTTTTCTTACATAACCGACGTTTCGGTTTATAATTATAAGGTTGAGGGTTAGTAAGACGTTACAGTAAACTATCATGTAACAAATGCATCATTCATACCTGGTTGCACTAACGTTAGTTAAATTTTTAACTTGGCTTAAATAAATAAAAGCAGATCGAAGTTATATGTCATATGGAGTAATTGACATAGATGTCAAAAATTAGATACGCTTTTATTTATTTAAACCAAGTTTAAAATTTAACTAACGTTAATGCAACCGGGCATTAGTCTTTTAAAAATTGATTGTTTACGAATGTATTTCTTAAATGATAGTTTGCTGTAAGATCTTATTAAATCTGATGAAGGTTTTAGTGTAAACCGAAACGTCGGTTATGTAAGAATAAATTCTGTATGACTGAGATAAAGTAAAGAGAGTATTTTTTACACATTACAATAAACACAGTCGTAAAAATATCTAGTTAATTAAATTACTACAATTAATAAACTACAACAAAAATTAACAAGCACAAAGTATATATAATGAAAAATAGTTAGGTTAGGTTAGGTTGTAATTCAATAATTTGACAGTTAAAAATGAAACAATAATAACAAAACAGCATATTCTATGGCAACTATAAATGTTGGAAAAGACAATATTTTTTTTAAGTTAATGATTTATAATTCTTTTTTCTATATTAGCAGAAAAAAATAACGTGTTATTCGGTATATGTAAGTTTGAACGACGAACGAAGCGAGTCAGGCAATTGCATACAACTTAACACAATATACTATTTGTTATAAGTAAAATCCGAAGCTCTCAGATTGTTATATTATTAATTTATTATGTACAGTGTAAATATTATGTATAAAAACTTACAGTTTCCAAAAAAGAAGTCTGTCAAAATTCTGCGGATTTACAGTTTCACCTACAACATGAAATGAGTTGTAGGCCACCCATAAGTCGTGGAAATAATCTGAAAATAAAAGCAATTAAATTAATTTCAAAACTCAATATTTTTTAAATTACTATAATGTTAATTAATTTAACCAACGGTATTTTCAGTTTGGTTATACTAATTAAATATCTAATTATGTTTTCGGTAGTTCCCGTCGTGGTTACAATCCCCTAATTAATTAAATATGGCGGTTATTTTAATATGCATATAATCGATACTAAATGTAAATTAATGTAATCCAAACTCATAATACTGCCTTAAATATAGACAGACATTCTTCAAGTTCTGTAGTTCGTAAAGATGCTTTACTCCATTTGAGAATGAAAGAGTAATAAATAAAAATTTGCAAGAGTAGTATTGGATTTTTGTTTTGACAATTATGCAGCAAAAAAATCCATCTGAAAAATAAGATTTTACTTAATTAGGATGCTTATAGGATGCCGCTCGCTTTATACCTAGAACGAAACTTACTTCTCGAACATTAGAAACATCGTTATAAACGTTCCGATAATTCCTTTTGCACCGTAACATGAACGTAGATAGGATTTTTCAGAATAATCTTTTATGTATTTATATTATTATATTATATTGAAGTTTTTTTTTTACATTATTTAATTTAAAAGTGGTGATATTTCGTGCTAGTTATTGGCGCACCACAGAAATGTCTTTAGCAGAGTGTTTTATTACTCTTTCTCATTGTCAAATGGGATATAATAAATATACAACAGAAACATTTTTTTTGCAATCTTTTCCATATGCGTGTTATATTTCTGCTTGTGAACAAAGTAATCAAAATAAATTTGCGTCGTTAAAAAAACCAGTCCGGATGTTTATTTTGATTAAACGAATGACAAAATTTTAATCGACAATTTCAACAAGGTCCTCCTCATATGTTTTCATTGGTCACTCTAAACAAACAGTGATTGAAATGTTTTGTTACACTACAGAACTACAGATTCATTTCGCCACAAAAACAAACCAGGTTTATTTTGGATTACCAATTATTTATTTTGATTTATCAACTTCATCCTCGATTTATATGCAAACTAAAAGGCTTTACGTTTTACCACACATTTCTGATGCAATTAAAATTGTCTTGTAATCATTTACTATGATTTCAGAATACTCGGTTTCTATTTGTGTTTTCGACTAAGTAAAATAGGTCAGTTTCTGCGAATCCTAACGAAATTATACACTTATTGCAATTATAAATTAATTTAAATCATGTTGTTTATTGTGAACACGAAAACAGGCTATAATTGCAAAATACTTATGTTTTGTTTCTATTAACTGCAAGCAGACTTTAGCATGAAAGACGTCGACGATATTACAATGAACAAACAACAACAAATTCGTTGTTATATTGTAATTACTTCCACAAACAATTTAAACGACCAGATTTGGGCATAACTTTACTGTTGCTGATTTCACATTGACAGCTTAAGTTGCTTACTTTAAAAATGGGTTTCTAAATCGAAACTGTATTAATTGTACCGCAAGAAATAATGCCGTCTGCTCTCAGTAGTTTCAAGATTTTTTAAGATAAAAAACTTTCTTATACATATAAAACTGAACTCGTATGTCTTGTTTCTTGCGTATGACTTTGTTTTGACAATTATTTGAAATGTAGATATTAAACCTGTTTAATTTTTTCTTATCATTGTTACTATGATTTTATTTTAAAATAGATATTAATTTATATCTAGTCTTTATAACTTTCTAACTAATAATACAAATATTGCTTTTATAATAGCATGTACAAGAAAAATACAAGTAACATTTTATATTCCAAATATTTTTGCTAACATCTTTCAATTTGAAACTTTTATCAACAGCTGATACTATTTTTGAAAAAAAAATTATTTATTGTTTTTTCCCCATCCGGCTTTTCAATTTCATTCAAAATCATCTCAGCTCTTCATATTTTCAAGAAACTTATAAATTCACAGTTTCGTTTATATATCTTGCCTCGTTCATGAGATATTGCGCACACGGACATCCATCCATCCTCACATACAGACATCATTGTGAAATTGGTCTTAACGGATTCAGTGGATGTCAAAATATGTATTTCCGCAAAAATCTCGTCAGCGATTTTTTCACGATTCCAATACTACCTTATACTTTGTATAAGAAAGTAAAAATGGAAAGTAATAACGAAGAATTTCTTAATTTCATATCTGCAGATATTATAGAAGCCGCGAAAGTAACCTCTATAAAATATAAAGTGTATATAGTTTATAGATTCGAGAAAACTTTTTGAAACATCATCATTTTTGACAGAACTGTAGACCCTGAGATATGAAAATGTATTGCAATAACAAGGAAATATCTTAATGGTTGTAGAAAAACCTTATTTTTCATGATTAAGTCAAACTTAATAAAACCCACTTAATTAGTACCACTCATGTTATGGTATGTTTTTCATACTTAAAAAGATAAAATCAGACATTTAGAGTGGAATATTGTTAAACCTACACAATAATATGATAAAATAAAAACACTAAGTATTATGTGGGTACATAAATTAAAATATTGTTTTTGTTTAGTAATTGTTATTTTTCAGTTTCTCGAAATGAAACACAACGATGTTGTTGCAAATAGCCTCAATGTATGTTGAACCGCAATTTTCTTAGAATTGTTGGATAACTATAATGTAACTATTGGTGCGATAAACACATTAGTTATTTAGTTATCATGCGAACAATGCTATTTTAAATTCAGTTTATTTATAAATACATTTACCATGACATGTTACAAATACATGTGCGTTTGAATTTAAATACGTTCTTTGTATAAAATATGTCAAAAATTGTACCGAATTAAATACTGTAAATCTTTGTTTCATAAAATAAAAAATTAAAATTGATATAACATCACGACATTTACCCATTTCTGGGTGTGGCACTCTGCTCAAGCAGATCAAGCAGATCTCGATATTATAATATATTATGTGGTGCAAATTATTATCCTCAGTGAGGCTCGAACTGAGGATCTATTTACCCCATATCCTATTTTTCATCATTGTACAATTTCCTAAAATATTACGAAACCATCTAACTTATATAATTCGCGCAGCTGATGCAATTTCATCGCTAGTTAATAAACAGTTACTTATCGCGTAGTTTTGGGCCTGTTCACAATGACAGAGTATCAGCACGTGTACACCATTAATATTTAATTGATGTTAAACATTTGATCGCATCTGTCATTAAAAACAATAGAGCATCCGCTTTTAAATAGAACCCATGAATAAAATAGTTGAAAGGTTTACACAGACCTGCTACTTATACTGCGGAGTAATTATGTTTATGCATTTGTAATTAATGTATATTGAAGGTATTTTATCTGAGCCCGAGCCAAAACCTAGCTTTGAAGAAGAAATATTAAGAATCCTTGCTTGTAGTATGTAGGAAGGACTCAAGGATAATGGTGTTTCATACACTGGGAATAGCAGATTTTTTCAGTGGAACGCTTTTAAGATTGTAGATTGTAAACATGTATTTATACTCAGTGATAATGTTGTTTCCAAGTTATTTTTATTTTAAATAAATTTTTTACCGTCTGCATGAGTTATTAAGGAAAGAACGCAAGTTGGAAAATCAGCACAAATCGATTTAAAATATTTTACAATATTAAATAAACTGCAAAAGAAAATAGGTAATTCCCCACGTGCTTATTAGTTTCAAATGACATACCTACTTAACTAATTGAATGGATATAATAGTCAGTTTACAATTAAACAATACCAATATTTTAAAAGAAACAAAGCCAACTGGGTAAGTTTCAAACAATATACTATGTCTATACTAGACCAACATCTCATCAGGTATATACATCCTGTATATAGTTACAACAAAAGGATTAACAGTTGCTAATAGAAGTCAGAAATACGCTATAAAGGGATTAAAGTAGACTACCTAACAATGGTGACTGGTATAAATAAATTTATTCATCGTAGAATTTCAATGTCTTCAATAGTTTTCTACATAAAAAAAGTACTGTAAAAATGTACCGAACTATTCGGCAAACTCTATTTTCTGAAAGATCTACTTTAGGATTACTATTACATCAAACAGAGGGTTTAAGAATTTGTTCCGAGATATCTGATAGCAAGATAACTAACTAGCAATAACTAATAATTTATATTGTTTGTATTGTAATTCTTTCACAGCTGCAGTAAAGTCCCCTTCTTACCATTTCACCTCCAATTGTTTAACAACAATTTATGATTGTTTACAACCTTGCAAGGCTATCTATTTCCATCACTTCCTGCCCACAATGCAGTCTCATGCCCCAATACTTCACATAAACAATTCCCTTCTTCTCCTGACAATGACTATGACATAGTGACACACACCTCATTTGCCATGCTGCATGAGCAACGCTCACTTAATGGAATATTCATACGTACGAAGTAATTACAGAGTAGAATGTAAACATCTTTTAGTGCACATTGTTGCTGTTGCAACAATTAAAACAAACACAAGGCAGTGAATGTTATGGTAGGTTATGGAAGTCTAGGAAAGGTGTTGCCTTGACATTTCGTCGAGCATTTAGCGCTGTTTACACAATGGAAAATTACCGTGCTTTAAGGCTACCCCGGTAAGAAGATTCTGAAAAGAAGAGGAACGTTACACTGCAGGTTGCACTTTAGGATGCGATGAATAAAAAACAATAGGCGAAACTTATGAATGATTAAGAAACTTTTTACACTATACAACTTACGGTAGAAGAATATTATTAACACTGATTAAATTGTTCAAATTTCCGAAGAATTTGAAGATATCTGTATTAAACCGGATAAATATAAATAACAGATTACTGTTTAAATTGAGTACATATACGAATAATGAGTTACGTAAATAGTGCCAAACTTATAGCACGTGCAACTATGTACTTTTCCATTCATCTTCTATTTTTGTCTCAAGTTACTCAATAATTTTGGCTGTAAATTATAAATTCTCCTCTTAATCAAATAGTTCTTACATGTTAAACTAAATAAACAGAATGTGACAAAAAAATATTTTTCTTGAGTATTATCAATACTTTAAGCAAGAAAATTTTCCAGTTCGGTAAACTTCTAAGAAAGTTACTATTTGTAGCATGTTGTTGACTGTATTTTTGAAATAAATCATACATAAATACAAAACAACAAAGAACTACAATCAATTGTGGCGCATTTGTGAGAAAGCTAGAACTATATGAAAGTTTTGCTAGTAATAACTGCTTTCATATTGTATTTTAATCCAGACGGTTTAGAATTATATTAACATACTCTTCAATGTTGCTGCAGTTATTAATTTTACAATGCAGATTGTTACAGAAGTCGACTAAATTTTTAGCTTAAATTTGAACAGTTTTGTAAATATTTTCAACCTTTGTTGTAAAATTTCATTTTTATTTTAAGTAATTCCAACTTGGAATTTAGAAGTTTCGTCTATATATCTTGTCTCGTTCATGAGATATTGCGCACAAGGATATTCATCCATCCATTTCCACACACAGACATCAATGAGAAATTGGTCTTAACGGATTCAGTGGACCTTGAAATATGTATTTCCGCAAAAATCACGTCAGCGATTTATTTCATTATTCCAATACTTCTTTATACTTGATACCTATAAGAAAGTAAAAATTAAGCAAGATTAAATCCCAAAAATATAAAGAGTTCAAAAAGAATGTTTAAACCAAACTAAAAATTTTTCCAAATTCTTCGACAGCAGAAGGTAATATATTTTTAAAATGAGAGAGGGAACTGTCAAATATTCCACATTAATATGTATTTTATTTTTTATCCTGATATTTGATATTGAAAAATTGTAATAAACAAAATGTACGCATCATGAATATTTAGGCGTGGTTCTAATGATATGACCTTGTTGTCTGTATTGACTTTTTATTTCTTTGTTTCTCTTGCGCTTTCCATGAAATATGAGATCATTCGGAAGTACAAAGATAGACGCAGTACCTTTTTTGCCAATTATATAATTGGTCCTTATCTTCATTCACTCGTATATTTTCCCCAGCGAAAGACGAGGAACTATAAATATTGAAGAAATTTTTCTAACATTATTCATGCATTATCATAATTAAACGGATAACGTATATATATATATATATATATATATATATATATATATATATATATATAAATATATTTCTAAATGCCCGCAAAGATATTTTGTTGTAGCATATTTCTTCTACTGATAATATTAAAGTCCAAGTTGAACTTCAATTCGTAGGTATTGCCAACTATATATTTTGTTGAGGCTTCACGTAATTGATAAGAAAGAAAGAAAAAAACTTGTTTTGAAAGTAGAATATTATCTGATAATTTAAAAATTAAAAATTGTTTTGATAATATCCAGTTGTAGTAATAAAAACTTTTTATCTTTGTTTGTAAAATATGGGGTTGATAACCTAGTCGCCTAACGCGTTAGTTGATGGGTTGTGGTCTCATATATCTGGGTTCAATTCCACTGATTTTAATACGTATTTTAAGAAAGTTTTCAGTGGAAAAATACGTATAAGGAATCGGAAATATAACATTTCCTTTCATAATTACGGAAATATAATTATAGAAACGAATAAAAGGTATCAAAACCAGATGTTATTGAAATTGAATTTTCCTACAATCATACAAATTCCTTACAACGACGCAAAATGTCTTATATAACAAGATATCTTTCCAATCCTCTTTTACTTTTGCTTCTACATTGTCGCGTTGTCAATGAACTTTATCTCGGTTGTACAAGAAATTACAACTGAAATGACACAGAACACATAAATCTGTATTTACGTCACGTACTAGAGTGTTTGATTGCGATATTCGGTTGAAAAGTTCTCGAGAAAATTGATAACTTCTCTTTCATGATACGCCTTAGCGGAATTTTTATTTGTATAGTTTTTTGTGTAAATATTTATCTGTTTCAATTATTTATTTTTAAGTATTTGTTTTGAAATGACGTACGCTTCTGATTGTCACAAAACAAAGAACGATCTATTTACAATTTTAGTATTGAATATTGAATCAATGTAATTTTTATTCGAAGAATGAAAAGACAAAATATAGTATCTATCGGTTTGAATAGATGAAATTCCTGGAAAATAATGGAACATTTTATTTGAAAAATCCTTGAACGGGTGTTTCTTTTAGAGGTTAGTTTCTCGAATTGGCAGAAAAACTAAATTATATATTTTAATAATTCTAGTTACAATGGGAAGAAATCTAAAATATTGTTAACATATATATGTCAAATAATTGTGTATCAAAAATATGTGTCGTTTGAAATATTATAAAAGCAATATTTGCATTATTAATTAGAAAGTTTTAAAGACTAGATATTAATTACCTATTTTAATATAAAATCATAGTTAAAAAAAAACAAAAATTTAGACTAGTTTAACATTTATATATCAAATAATTGTCAAAATAAAGACATACGCAATGAACAAATCATACGTGTTAAGTTGGTTTTATTTGTATAAGAAAGTTAGTGTGGTGCCCACACCAGATTTTGTAATTTCTAATGTTTGTGTTTTTTCTTTTGTTTGCAATTTAATCGCTTGACATGTTGATCATTTATTTTAAATAAATTACATGCAATTAAAACTTTTGACCTTTGAATCACAAATGAAAGCACAAAAAAGTGCATTTGTATTTTTTTGGACAGCATCACAAATTCTCTAAAAGAATAGTAATTTGCAATGATACAAATTGGTAGCAAGAAATAGTACGTTTACTATAAACAACAACAGAAGCCTATAAATCATTTTTACAACTAGAAGTAAGCAATAAAACAGAACATAGTTGCATACAACAATAAATTTAATCAAGTGCACCCAGACATAGTAATAAAACATGACGTTGTAAGTTTTATTATAGAAAACAAATGCCAAATTTCATGCACCTTTCACCTTTGGGCATTTTGATTGAACGATGTTTGTGCCAAACTCTCTATCGCTGTCTTTGTCCTATACACGTTTACCACGTGTTTTATTACGACCTTGCTTAAGATTGGCACCTTTTATTTTTATTGAAATCAGTGATATTTAGAAATTTGCTTCAACCGTACAATCAAATGTAAAACATTCAGATTTGTTAGGAAAGTTTAGTATTAAAGAAAGCAATGTAATGTAATAAAATTAATGGTACTGGTAAACTGGTACTGCAATAGGTTCTCAATTGCATCACTAGTCAACGGAATTTAAAATGGTTCTCAACATTCTGCATTTAAATTGGATGAATCATGCTACAAGAAATAGTCCAACAAAAAGAAATATTCAAGTGAACTTCAGTTCTTGCATTTGTCATTCTCATTCGGCTTTTTACTACAAACCAACTGGCAACTGATATCAAGAAAATTGAAATCAAAATATATATCGAAACATTTCCGGGAAAATAAAACTTTTCGACTTAATTTTAAGTGTTTAATCATTGTTTAAATTTAATCATTTGCAAGATTATTGGGCATCCAAAATTAAAATACGCTAACTAGTGGTAGAAAGCTGAACTAACCATAAGGTACATAAATTTCATTGTATTTTGAAATTAATTGTTATTTTCAAAAATTAATAACAACTGTAGTTATTTTAAGAGTATTCCAATGTAAGTATTACATTTGCTTGAGCCGTATTATTTAAATAAGATGTAAAAATTAAAGGTACATTGTATTTGTAGATTATAGATTAAGATTTTCTCCAAAAAAACATATAAAAACAGTAAAATTTATAGTATGTATGGCAACAGATCTGCTGCCAATAAAAATTAACCACCATTACTAAAGCACGCATTCGCCATCATAAAATATCATACAAAACGAAATTGACATGTACCTTATGTGAATTGTGATCAACGCCATCTCTTGATAATTTGGAAGCCGAATAGTATACTTTTTGTAAAATCAAAGTGTTGATATGTGCTTTCATTTTGTATTTTTATTTTTGCCTGTTGCTTTTGGGGTCTTGGCATAAATACAAATTCAGTAAAACTGATGCAATAAATACCGAATTTTAATAATTCTTATAGTGTAAAGTGTTGCTAATCGAAATATCTTCATATCTCAAACATTTCGCACAAATGTTAAGTTCATGTGCAACTGTATAAGCCAAAAAACAATGAAAACAAGAATTTATTACTTAATATAGTCTGTATACAAGTCCACCGTGACCCATATCCGCCCTATCCTAATATCTGTCTCACTATTAAGTTCATATATCACGCTATATCAATATATCACAGACATAAAAATTATGTTACGATATATTCAGTCGATTAAACGCGTTATGCAATTATTTTTTATGGACCAGATTAATAAATACCTCAAGTAACGAGTCATACACGTCGACCTGGAAGCAAGATCTAGTGACATGTGATTTGAAATTACATTTAATAAAGGTAAAGTTATAGTTCTGACCTAATTCTAAACAGGGCAGTTACTTTTAAATATCAATTTTCGCAGAGAAAATTAAAAAATAAACCAGAAAATATGGCTGGAAATCTTTCAAACTACAGAGATAGTGTTTAATTCTTTTGATAAGTTTCCTTATCATAATGGGGTCTTTCACCATTTTTTTTATGAAACTTTATTTAACTTGAAGACTATCTACACTTTTAAAAAGACTTAATTGTTATTTATTAAGCCACAATGATTTTTTTTTTAAATGTTGTGACTAGATTATTTTTTTTCATCATAAGGCACGGCACTAAATCTACATTTTTTGCTCATTTTTTACTTTAGTCAAGAAAAACAAAAAAGCTACAGAGATTATACCCAGGAAAAATCACTAGAGCTTTATTCTCAGTAATGACAAGATTGGTTAAAACGTAGACACGTGACATACAATGAAGCATTTCATTGGTTTTTAGAAACGTCAAAAAATAACCACATTTGTATTATATTCTCCCATTTTTACATTTATTGTTTCAATATGTTAATTTTTTAGAATACATGAAAGTTTATTAATTAGGTATCTGAATATTTTAATTAAGATCTATGTTCTTATTGTTAGAAAAAAAAGCATAAAGCTCAGTAACTTTGTTTATTTAATTTTATCAAAATGAAGGATATTTTACGAGCTCTTCTGTGTAAAGTCTAAAGTATATTGGATTTATTGGATTTCACGAAACGGATCTGTAACAATTGAGCGTGAATTTCCTGCATTTAGAAGCAAAGTGTGCCATTTAAAAATAAACATTTGGCTGTTTAGCCTAGACGAGGTCCAAACCGAAGGTCGTTGCGTTAAAATAAAAACAAGTTAAACCGTTTAACCAACACATTATCCCCACAATGTCGATCTTGTATCTGAGCAACATACAAACAAACATAAATGTTGCACCTACGCGAATATGACAAGTCCGAGTCGGAACCACGGGACGAAATAACCTCGAATAGTGCGACAGATTTTTTGCGTATTTATCTTATGACGTGACGCGATGATCATTTAAAAATATTTACCGTTATTTTTAACATAAACAGTTTTTTTGTTCAAGAAAATTGGCAAATATGTTAGAAATGCTACGCGGAAAAAATTGTACCGTAAATAGAAATCAAATATTTTTAGGCACACAGCGAATAACAATGAATTGATTTCTACAAAATTTCTGATGAAATATTTCTTTACTTAAATTGTATAATAAATTACAAGTTTATTATCACATAAAATATTATTTTTATTACTTGGTCAAATTGACTAAAATAATTAGAATCAATGACTAAAAAATTTAGGGAGTATGAGTCATACATTTTTAAGTAAACAACATTGACATTCCTGTTCATTATATAATCAGCAGCAATTGTTGATTTCAATAATACTTTGATTAATGATGTAATGATTCACCAAATATTCAATACATTGAAAATAATTCCTTTTTATTTACACCATTCTAAAATCTTATTAAATAAATATGTAACAATACGACCCATTTTACTTTCTCAAAATTTTAATTTTACTTTTTACGTTTCTACGAGTATATAATAATTCATACGCAAATATCATCATATCTTTTATATTTTGTGAGTTAGGCCAATTTTAATTGTTTTTCGATTTGCAAATTTGCGACATTACAATTTAAAAATTAAGCGAGATATCTAAAATAGAGCTCAAATTTTTGTTTTTCGTTCATATTACGATAAATTAGCTAATTTTGAAAATTTTGAAATTCTATGGATTTTTTTATTTGGGTTATCTTAAAAAATATAAAAGATACGGAATGGAAACTTATATTATTAGAATCAGCTTGTGCAAATTTATAAGTATACAATATTTCAAAAAATTTCATCAATGCGTTGAAAAGTTAGACGTTAAACTCTAAAAATTACCTGTTTTTGCCATTTTTTGCATTTTAATTTACCCATCTGTGAATGTGAAGTATAGCGTTTTATCCAACATCTCTTAATAAATGCAAAATTTATTAAAGAAATATTATTTGACAGTGACATATGCTTGAAATTTTCTAAATTAAAATGTCAATCGAAGTGACTAGAAATTTTTTTCACAATTATACCTACTAGTGGGTAATCTGTTACTTTCCTTGTTTAAAATCGCCATAGTTATAGAGCATTTATTGAGAAATTCATGGCACCTACTTGAAATGTAAATTTTTTTATTGTTTAAAATGTTATTCCTCTCTTTTAAATGAAAGCATATATTCGTGAGAATATCAAAGGCATTTAATAACGCAATGGAAAAAATATTTCAAATAACAGCACTCTTCAAATTTCGCCACCCATTGAAAGCTTTCAAAAAGATGAAAAGAAAAAATATACACATAAATAAAAGAAGTATATAAAATGTAATCTAATTCAAATCTCATTCCAATCCCCTTTAACAAAAAACCTATTTTGTATCCCCCTCAAAATTAACGCCAAGTTGAGACTCCATCAACAAAGTGAAGTCACACGTCCTAATTACTAGCAACGAGCGAATTCAAAGCACAATTTGGCAAACTTCTCCAAAATGGCGCATCCTGGATAGCCTCATTAACCTAGTCTCCCACTGACATTGACATGAAATGCGTCACAGAAAAAAGAACGGCGCAGAACAACACATTGAGTTATCAAGCACGTACATTGACATAGAGACGTGAAACCAAATTTAACGGGTCCATTAAATAATCGATACAATGATAATACCGCGGAAAATGGGTGTGTGAAGGTGATTGAAAGGTATATGCATCTGCATTACCTGCAGACAATGCAGGTGGATATATTTTCTTTTGAGATACTTGATACTCGCTTACAAAATAGTATGACGGAAATGTATACTTCTTATAGTGTTTTTTATATCCGCAGATTATCATATCATATTCTAAAGTTTTAATACTATGGGGTAAATAGCTCAGTGGTAACGCATCGGACTGTTGATCGTGAGATCCTCAGTTCGAATCCCACGACAGATAGTTACAAATTGAAATTTACCCCTGTGGTTCCCCCTCTACTAACAACTTTGGAGGCTATGATTTGACGGCTGGTAACCGCACTTCATACGAAAAAATATATCACTTACCGAGATCTGCGTAAGCAGAGTGCCACGCCCATAATGGGTAAAAGGCGTGATGATGATGATTATGATAAATTTTAATACTATTTATATAGTAACATTAATAGTTTTTCACACAAAATACAAAGAATTAGAATGATTATCTACTTCCTTAAGCGATCAATCTTCAAAAATTAATAAACAAATTTGGAATATTTCAAATTTAACTGAAATAAACATGGTAGTGGGTAGGAATTTATTGGAAATTCCTCGTTTGAAAGATGAACTGTAGTAGTATAATAATAACAGAAAATTGCTTTACTTGCTCTTCAAGTTGTTACCGTTAAGTAATTATTTGCCACTTTTCCATTCATTGCTAACGTAACAGACAAAATTAGCAGGATTCTTAGACCAAAAAGTCATATAAATCAATTATAGAAATTCTTGATCTTCTTAACTATTTTAACCCTGCAACTCACACTGGGGTCTAATAAACCCCACGATTTTCATCTAATTTTCCACAAGTGCAGTTTCCATAATCCTAAACAAATGTTCAACGTAAAACCCCTATGTGTTTGTTCTAAATAGTCCAAAATGCTGTGCTTTGAATAAAATATATGGTCCAGAAAGATTTGATTCCTTTCTTTAAACCTAAAGAAATATTCCATAGATAAAATCCCTAGAAAAATTACATCCGGTTTTGGGAAAATAGTTTAGTTGAGGTTTCCCAGGCCCCAGTGTGCCGTTTGTGAAACTGTGAAACAAGTGACTGTCTAGGATTAAAAATATAGTTTCTCTCCATTGTTCTGGTATTTATATGATACCTTAACAGAATTGTAAAGTATACATTGGTCAATCTGGTAGAACTGTAGCAATAAGATTAAAAGAACGACATATTAGAATAAACCAACTTAATAAATCTGCAGATGCTAAACATGTTATTCAAGAATTACATGGAATTGATTTAGAACACAAGAAAATTTTAACAAGAGCAAATAACTGGATGAGCAGACTATTTAGAGAAGCAATCAAATCTTCTAATAATCTTTATTGAAATACAGGCTTTGAGCTTGATATTTCGTAATATTGTTCGTCCTTAATTTTGTTTATATTAATTTGTATAATATTTTATTTATGTTGCCCGGGTCTACATATTTATTTAATGTTTTGTTTTGTATTGTACCTGATTTCATTGTACCTGACTGTATTGTACACTTTGCTGTCGAAATGTCGTTTTATTAAAAATTACAATTACCCAAACATTGTTTCTTTAAAAACAATTATATTAGAATGCTGTGCATGTTTCGAGAAGATTTAAGTAATTCCAATTACACAAGTTTTCAATCGGCTAAACAATCTTGTTTACAATTCGAAAACGAAAACAAACTGATCTTGAACAACTATACTAAAAAGTCTACTCCTTCCATTGACAAAATACGAAATGTATATGAATGAAGGTCACAAAGTCACGAGTCAATCTATGTTATCTCGCTGAGAGTAGCTCATAGTGAGTGCGTTATAGGAACATGTTGAGGGCAGAGGAAAAGCAAGAGCGTGAGCACGCACAGATAGCAGCCGAATTATCACCTTCATAGTCAATGACATCTCTGATAACAACCAGACTGACACGACATTCACGCTTTTGTTGGGACGAGGCAAGAAACTGTACGAAATGTACTCGTATTCTTGGAAGATAATGTTTATTTCACTGATCTTCCGAGATAATAATATTCTTGGCGGAAGTTCTACAACCAAGTTTCTCATACTGCGAATGGTATCTACTCTCAAAGGAACGGGATGCATGTTATTAGTAGCTAATAGAGAAGATCTTACTATACATTTAATTCTTTACACACTAAAGAACATCCTTTGGTGATTCGATAAACCTTGTCTCCTCTATTATCTATTTTGACACTGTTGAACCAAATAGCTTATTTTGGGTCTTGCATTATGGATTCACGAATACATAAATGAGCTATTTGATTCAACAGTGCCAAAATTGATAATAGAAAAAACAATAACAAAAAAATTATGCACCCCTAAAAAGAAACTTCATTAAAAAAGAAATATTAATCATCAATTTTCTTTAAATGTGCCCCACTCAAGTTGAATTTAAAATGGAGTTTAATAAAGATTTTGGACATTTTCAGATATGGCGCGTTATAACTGCTCCAATTTTCGACAGTTTTGTTTGATCAACGATTTTTATAGTCTATTAGGATCACGGAATTCGAGTGCTATACCAAAGAAAACATGATGTTCTTTCTAAAAAATTTCGAAAAGACAAATTAGGATCACGGAATTACAGCTGTAGTTTTAGTACTTTAAGGCTTAGGGGTTAGATTTATATTATGAGGTATTATTGGAATACGTTGAAAAATCAATAGAGCAATTCCACTTTAAAAATGTCAGTTTCAGGCAAAACAGTACGCAAACAAATAATGTCAAATGTCAAAACATTTTACGTACCAAAGTGCAAAATACAAATTTGCGCGTCATTACAATGTATGAGTATTGCTACAAAACTTTATTGTTTGTAGCTTAATTTTCCACATAACAAATATTGAAAGTAGAACATTTTTAGCTTTTTATAAACGTAAAGAAAGAGAATACAATTACAAATGCATTCAGAAATAAATTCGATTTCAGCAAATGTTATCTACGAAATAAAAACAAACAGTGCATCATCATTTCTTATAAAGCAATTTTAGAACTGACCTAAACCAACAACTTATGCTATTTATTTCCTTCTACTATAATATTATAATTAAAATCATAACTATGACAAAATTAAAAGGCACAAATAATGGTAATAATATTAACTATAATCTTGACTTCAATACTATAAAATTAAACTTAGAAAATCAATACTAATTCCTTACACATACATATTTCAGAGCTTTTACTATAAATACTTTACGACTAGTCCTCTGAAAAATAGAAATTATTCATATTTTTGATTGAAACACATGCAATGCATTTCCCATGTTCTCTTTAATATTTATTTGCATCTGGACGGTTGGACCAATTAAATTTGAATAATAAATTTATCCCATTACACTATACAAGAAATACAACAACAATTTACTTTTAATTTTAGCTTAGTATGTTTGAAGTGCTAGTCAAAAGCATTCGTATTGGATAAACCAAGGATAAATCAACAGAATATATGTATATTATCGGCAATTCACTTCAATTCTTCAGTAGTAAATTTTTCGTTTACCGTTTTGATAAGTTTAAATAAAAATCAAAACGCGAGTATATTACAACAATAATAATCCGTTCCTGGAATGATTTTCTAGCAGCCCCGATTTATCCGCAATCAAAACTATATAGAATTTAATGAAAATAAAGCGTAATCTTCCTGTAGGGCAACTGAAAAATTGCTACACAGTCTGCAGGAAATTTGAGATTCTTTTTTCAGAGAAGACTATCAAAGATTTGTGGATATTAAGCAGTTTTAATAAACCTGGACAGTCACACTTTTTTCACAGTTACACAAGCGTCACACTGGGGTCTGGAAAACTCCAAGAAAAGCAAAACTACAACCCCATAAACGGATGTAATTTTTCTAAGGATTTTACCTATAGAATATTTTTTAAGGTTTATGGAAAGACACTAAACAGTTAATAACCTTTCTGAACCATATATTTTATTCAAAACACAGCATTTTGCCAAAAGTTAACTTTCTTTATTTGGGACTATGAGAACAAACACATAAGGATTTTACATATTGAATATATATTTAGAATTATAGAAACTGAATACAATGAGATTGCATCGAAGCAATGCGAATGCTGAGCATATGGAAAATTAGATGAAAATCGTGGAATTTCTTAGACCCCAGTGCAACTTTGCAGGGTTGAAAAGTAAAGTGGCAAAATAGTAAATATTAGATACAACAAAAAAAGGTTATTCAAGGTATTTTAGATTAATTTCAGTAGGTATTTACAATTGATTGGAAGAAAGTCGATGGTCAGTCCGAATCCCCTCACAAACCAGCAAATGATGCATAGAAAATTCAATCATTTTCCCCACAAACAAGGCATAAAAATAGGTATTAAACATGGTCATCCGCATGATTAGCCACAAACAAACAAAGCAAAAACAAAACAATGACGCCACGTCACAGCAATTCGCAATGTATCCGACGATCAGCTGAAATTGGTTGTCGGCGAAGAACACAAGTCCTCGTATTGTATGTTTGCGGCACCGTACTGCATGCCATATCTCATTCATGTTCATACATCATGCATGTTATGAACAAGTGGGCCATGAATAACACATGACTGTCTCGTTTTCCCACTAATGTGCCGAGCGCACAGTACACGTCACTGCTCACGGAAAAACACAATTCGTAAATCCTGCGTAGGGAATTTATCGTTTAATGTAATTTCAGATCATGAGGTTTGAGGTTCAGTCTGAAGTTAGGAGGTGAATGAAGATGCGGGTTATTACAATATATTTGTATGCAGATCGACATCTTGTTTACCTATCTGTTTGTCTAGTGTCTGCAACTATTTTTGGGAGTGACAAATTATTATATAGCATGGTGATTGCACCATACTTAGTCAAACTGATCAATAAAAATTGACAACTGTTCCTAAAGAGCGTACGAAGATATATTGATAAATAGTTATTGGTAGTCAAACATCTAGTATAAAGGTACACAAAGTTTGGTGGTCCAAAAATTACTAGTTTTATAGCCTTGTTTTAGTGAATTTTAATTTTTTTTTTAATTTAGAGGTAAATCTCTATTGAATTCAGTCTTTTCAACTATCTCTGAGCAAACAATTATTGACACACTACTGGAATATATTTCACATATTTATTTATTACTCCTTATCTTTTTCAAACGGACTATACGCCAGAAATTTATTTCTTCGACCTAGTACTGTGCAACAATTGGGTCTTTCACAATTTTTTTTTTTCTGAAACTTCATTTAAATTGAAGACTATCTACACTTTTAAAAAGTCTTAATTGTTATTCATTAAGCCACAATGATTTTTTAAAAATGTTGTGACGTTATTGTGGAGGTGTTGCTGGATCTAAAACAGTATAGATTGTAAATAATTGTAGTCATATATTTTTTTTACTTATTTTATTATTATTATTACAATAAAATATAACATTTATGTGACAAAAATTATTTAAATCTCTACTGTTTGAGATCCACCAACACCTCTATAATGACGTCACAACATTAAAAAAAAATCATTGTGGCTTAATGAATAACAATTAAGACTTTTTAAAAGTGTAGATAGTCTTCAATTTAGATAAAGTTTAATTAAAAAAATGGTGAAAGACCCCATTGCACGATTGTACGAAATAGTCTACTTTATAGCTTCTTATGGTACATGAAATATTTATTTTAGGACGCATTTATTATCAGATTTCAAATTACTATGATCCTTCCGAAAGTCCACTTAAATTCGCCTGAACTCTCCTCTAACTGTCCACCTCCAAGGAAGCAATATCACTAAGCCGGTAATAAAGATAAAATACCAACAATTTGTTAGGCTTAAGACACAATGCGAACCAAAGTAGAAATTTCCCGAAAGTGCTACCTACAACCCAAAAGCATAAAACGCAATGCCGAAAATGTCCTTAGAAATAAAAGCGCAGTTGATAATTTACAGCTCAGCTGGGAGAGTCAGACATCTGTCAAATAAATTATGAAACTGGGGGCGTTACTGACCGTTATCATTCAGTAAATAATAAATAACATATCTGGAGCAGTTGTAGTTTTTACGCGTCAGGATTTCACAAATATTTACTCTATGTGAAGTAACAAGAAAAATATTTTTCATCTACGGGAAAATTGATGCAACAATAACCAAGAAAAACAAAGTTAATCGATAATTATTTCAAATTGAAGGTCGGTTAGGAGACAGAAATATATTATTCGCATAATAAACCAATTGGCATTAAAATAGCAATAGTAATAAATGTATTTATTGGATTTATTGCTATTGTTCTATTTGATGAGTTATTTAATTTTGATTGGGAAGTATTCTTTCGAATCAGATTCTACCTACGTACTTAATAAGGACGAACTATTAAGCAATTGACATTATGACGACTAATAAATTTCATAAAAAATTATTTAACTTGTGCGCACTTGAAAATTTCTCCAATTACTCTCACGCTAACTATAAATAATTTAAAGTAATTACAAACAAGACATGGGTGCTTTATATTTATGGTACAATCCTACTATGTCTGTAATACACCTATTTCTGGTACCTAGTTAAAGAAAAACTCATAAATAAGTGTAATTTATTTACTTCTTTGCACAACAAGGAATTAATAATTATTTAGGGATCTCTGGAACGTGAATATTTGTTATTATTTTTAGGTTTTCATGGTTTAACTTTGACGGTATAGAAATTTCCTAAAAAAATATGATGTATTTTGTGAATTTATATTTCTGTGTATTTTTGTACCGGTCCCGTGATATACCGGGAGTAGAATCAAAATGTGGAATATAGGGATTTCAATGCTATTTTTTGACATTGCTGTAAATTACGTTAAATAAACAATTTTTTATTGTAAGGATCTGCTAGATCTTTTTGTGCTAAATTTTTATCTATTCACTTTACAGCAAAAATTAAAATACAAAAGTTGTTCAAAATTTAAAAAAAATTGCAATAAGTCTTATTTGACTAACTAATTTAGTATTTCACGATATATCAATCAAATTAAAATCAATATTTATTTACAAAAAATTGTAATACAGCCATGGAAAATTAGACAAAACGAAAATAAATTGACATTTCAAAAGTAGATTAAAATTTGTTTATTTAGTTATTTAACAGAAAGAAATTAAAAAATATAACTTCTAAAATTCGCCACTATATCATTACAAACTTCTATGAAATTTCCACAGAAAATAATATAATATTGTAATAAATAAAACTAAATATGTTTTCTGAAATGTCAAATATATTTCATTTTTGTTTAATTTTCTATGATCACATTACAATTTTTCTAGTAAATATTATTTGATTGATGTATCGTGTAATAGTAATATTTAGGTAACAAAATGCGCTTTATTGCACGCATTTTTAACTTCTGCACAACTTTTGTATTTACGCTTTTGCTCTAAAGTAAATATGTAAAAATTTATAGCAATATTAAAATAATAACATTGAAATCACTAATTCCTGTTATCCGTTTCAAAGACAACGGTTTAATTCGATCTACAGACCGGTTCTCATTCTTATAGACAAATTATTATCCGATGTTATAGATCGCTTTAAAAATTCGATTTTTGTGCATATTTCCGTAAGATTCTTTAGTTTTATCCCTTTCAGACTACTGACTAAATCTTTAAACAGCGTTTAACCGATTTTTTCAAAAACCAATAGAGAACTGATATTATTAATCAATCCTACATAATCGAACTTTTATCTGAATTAAATAAATATTTCTTAACTTATAAATCTACCCACATAAAATACATGGTTTTGCAGACAATTTATTTACAGTTGCTTTCACTATAAGATAAACAAATTAAAAAATTAGACAAATGCTTAATGACAATTCCAAGTAGCTACCCGAAAAAACTATTAGCAAAAACATTTTGATTATGCGCAGACATTTTTTCGTGCCGCCTATTAATATTAAGCGCGCAAACAAAACAACAGCTACCAGCACCAGAGACCAGTGTTTATTTCGAGTCAATAAAAATAACAACTTTCTTTTAGCTGTGTACAAAAATGTAGCTATCGTGTGAAGTATTCATATATCGCAACTGTCACAATGAAAATAAAAGTGAAACAGGTTCTAAGCCACGTTTCCAAAAATAACATCTTCGACAAAACAAACAATTTGTGCACTACACACTCACACCTCGAGGATGTAGCCACGCTTCTATAGAAATGTTATGTATGCAAGAAAAAAATTTGTGACACACTTTTGGACTGAAGATTATAACTACTATTTTTCACGGTTCAACTTGGCTTAAATTTAAGTACAAGTTTATAAAAACTAGATTTGTTAGATAAAAAATTAATTAAAACTGATTCCATGAATTTGTTCAACAAAAATATGAATATGCTCACTAATTATTAAATTAATTAAACATTTGACATTATTATCTACGCAGCATAATAGTATAATATACATTAAGGAAGAAAAGAGTATGATTTTTTTTTTACCCAATACAATACGACGAGGGAAAATACACTTCTCTCCTGCAGTGTATACAAGATGTTCCATTTAAGTGTTACACTATTGCTATCTCGAGAAGTATTAGAGATACGAACTTCGTTAAATTAGTAAACAATTTCTAAATTATATGGCTATTCCAATGAACAAAACAAAAAATTTTATTACCCAGTGGTTCTCAAAATATGGGACCCAACTTTTTTATTTTAAATTAGAACCTACCTTTTTTATTAGCTTATTACACTCAGTAGTTTTTTCTGAATACAACGATATAACACACTTTAGTCCTATATAATAAAAATGTTGAGAAAAATGCAAATAAGAATTGTTATTTGAAATTTGCGGTTTTTTGTCATGATTTTGGAATCATAGAAACTGAGATTTTCCCCAGGTCGTGAAAAAAAATATAACTATATTTATATATTACCAACAAATGAAGGCAATAAGTGTCATCTTCAATAAAAATAGACCGTGGTAGCTGTCGGATACCGTTCTCTATTGTGTTTTATTATGCAATTAAAATAGATTACTGTCTGTTTTTAAGTGTCGCCAGATAGAGCAAAATTATTTATTACATTTTTACTTCTTATTTATCTATTATGTACATTTACCTTGTTGCTATGTCTAGATTTTTATAACTACTGTTACTAGCTTGACTTATGAATAATTTATTTTAGTAAATGAAACATTCATTTCTATTTACTTTGTAAAAACAAGTCATAGATAAAGTTTACTGATACCACTGACTTAGATAAATATTTATATATTTTGACACTGATATACGAATATTTTGAGCATGATGTACTAAATGTTAATTATTAATATTACAACTAATTTTATTTAAGGGTGTTACAGATTTTCAATTTCATATCCCTGATCAAAGAAATTATATTTTTAACAGAGATTTTCAAAGTTGACAGGTATATTTTTTTCAATATATGACCACGCATAACTTTTTCCTGAGTAGTCCAATTTTGATTGTTCCTTTTTATTAGATAGGATATACCTCGAAGTTGGTCCCATTTAAATTTGAAAAAATATCCATCCTAAGGGAAGGAAAAGTAGGTGATGATTTGTTATTCATCCACTAAAAAGCGAAAAATAAAATAAACCTTTTGTAGTCTGAATAACTTGCTCCTAAATTAATGTAATTAATTAATTTTAAGTCGCCGTCAAATAAACAATCAACGAATGCCGAATCAAAATTAGTTACATACATTATTTTAGGAGCTTAGTTTTAAGACTAAAAAGGTTTATTTTATATTCATAAAAATATTATTGATATAATAATAATAAAATCAAGAGGAATTATAATATTAACTGAACAGTTGCTAATCAAAACCAGTTAACCTTGTTTTAAAAAACAGAACATATGATTGAAGAACAGATTACACGATTAGAGACAACATACTATAAGTAGTACATGTAAAGAAATAAATAAACAAATATCTATTTACAGAGCAATTCGTAGATACTATATTCATTTTATCTGTAATTTTTCACGCCGTATACAAACACACGTGGAAATAGAAATAAAACTACTGAACTCCATTTTACATAAACGTCAAGAATTTATTATTGTGCTACCCCACTTCGTGGGATATAGCGTGATGTTATGTATGCAGAGTTGAACTGAAATGTGGAATTTAGGGATTTCACAATTTACAATTTACAATTCTACAGCCTGTATATGAATGTACGTATAATACTTTCTTATTTAAATTAAAGAAGTAAGAAGACAGATTATTTAAGTGGTACCCAAACCATTTTGTCGCACTGTATTTAAAGTTAATACTAGGTAAATTTGTAACACTATGAAGTATACACAAATTACACAACATCAGCTTTCAAATACAAAGCGTGTTGATTTATCTAACACAGTTGTAAATCAACATTTGTTTATTTGATCCATTAAAAAGTAATCACGCAAAGAATAAAACAAATATTTTGATTGAAAAAACATTTCATGATAGCTTTGATAGCAGAAATTAGAAATGATTCATTCCGAAGTTATTTATTTTGTATCCGCAGATCAAAATTAACTCGTCAGAGAGGATTTGTGTAAAAACTGTGAACACATTAATAGAATGGAAAACACGTGTAGCAAATAAAACTTCGAACATCAAATCAAATCGTAAACTGGATATAAAAATGTATGGAACGATTTAGATGTAACGGACACACATCTTTTAGAAGGAAATACCCGTAATACTTTAATTTTGCTTCTACAGAATCGTGTGGACCAATGTTAGTAAGTGACACTTGACGTCATTATAGATCACGTGCGAACTACATACGTCAATCGAAAATAAAAGGTGTGTTAAGTGTTAAAAATATTGGATAAATCAATAAAATTTTATATTTTCATTAGAAAGTTGAGATCTGTATCGCTCGTGCAAAACTTTCAAAATGGAAAGCAACTTTTCGCAATGTTATTTACAAATAGACCAGATGTTTTTTGCTTAAAATCTTTTTCTCTATACTCATATTACAACAACAATGGTAAATAACACAAACTCTGTTTTTGGGTGTTTAAAAAGAAGTGTTTTAGCCACTGTTTAAAGCGCGCTGTACAATGTTCTAAAATTATTTTATAAAATAAATGCAACCAATGAAAGTGGTAGATAATATATTTATCTGTAACTTCTATTAAACGCATTTTTTTTTAAAGAATATTGTACAGCGCTAAAACTGAGTCTAAAACACTTTTCTCAAAACAGACATGAACAGAGCTTTTGGTACCAGCCATTCAGCCAAAGAAATTAAATTATTCATGGATCATCAGACACTTAGTTCAAATCTTACAGTCGACATATTTTCAATTGCGATAAATTTGTTTCTGGTCATTAATCCATGCCGAGGGACATTCAGAAAGTGAATCTCAAAATGAATTAATTTTTATATTTATTATTTAAAATGTTATCTGTTTTAAGAATCAAGAGCGGTTCAATAGCAACCTTTTCCTTCACAAAATATTATGTAGAAGTGACAAATATAATATCTAGAAATATAAGAAAATGTTAAGTACCTGTTTGAGTAGAGTTCTCAATATTTTGCAAAGATAAATAATATAACTGCATGTCTTCATGTCCCGTCAATTCAGTTAAAAACTTAAAAATTCCAATTCTTCCAACCAATAAAGCTAACAAATTATTACAATAATTGTGAATTGTATTATAAATGTAAAATGTATTAAAAATGAACAGGCAAAGAATAGTATAGCAAACAAACAATATTTCTCCCACCAAATGAAATTAGTGACATGAGCAGTTGATGCAGTTAATGTATAATCAAATATAAAATCTAGCAGCAGGCGAACTTTTCGACGATTAAAAGTAAGGCTAAACCTGACAAATCCTGAGGAGTGATGTATCTATTTTTAGCTTGTGACTGCTGAAACTAGATCCGCGATTTTGCAAGTATTCTACACAATATATATGGAACAAAACATTGAAGTATTATATGAATAATTTTGCTATTACTCGTTTTAACAAATCTGTCCTTTATATTGTCTGTGGCAAAACTACTATCTATCTTAAAAATATATACTGCAATAATTTTATTGTTTAGTATGTTGAATTTCAGAATACAAAATACAATTCCATTAAATTGTAACACTTTTTCTTAAATATTACAATGAAACTATGGTTCATAAAGAATATTTAAATGCCTGTAAAATTTGTATTTATATTTAACGAGACTTTACTATCAAAATTTGCATATTTCATAATTAAAGAATGCTGAATACGCTCGTTAAATATAGCATATCAAATAAATAAATATACTCAAGTGTTTGATTCCCTACACACTTTAAGAGGTGAAAAAACATAATATAAATTAAAATAAAATCACCTCCTGTAGAAGGCAAATATGTCACCGAAACCGGTAGAGGCAGATTTTAATAAATATTGATTGACTGTAAATTCAGGACTTTGATTATTATTTCCAAAACATCCATCGAATCAAGAAGAATCAGATTCATAAATTAAAATAATTGAGACTTATTGATTTCTTTTCTCCTTAGCAATGGGATTAAAATAGTATTTCCAACGGTACTAAAATATTTAAATCCCGTTGTTGTGGGTAATGATAAATAAGAATATGACATGTTAAAATTTGTTATTTCTGACACAATTTTGGTGTCAAAGAAACCAAATTTCTAGGGCGCAGGAATATTAATACATAAACAAAATCTCAAAAAATAAATATTCAATGTTAATTTCAGACTTACTGTGAACAATGACAATAAATCCACACATACATCAAACGATAAAAATATAAAACACTGACTAAACAATATGCAAGGTTAATTTTAAACATGCTTATAATATCTTGACGTAACCACATAAAATCATAATACTGCCAGTAGTAAGTGTATACACACGTGGCAATCAACCAGTCTAATATTGCACATGCGCTGTAAACATTATAAAGTGCACAGCTCACACATTTAGCTGTGCAATTGTATAAGAATCAAGTGCAAGAACCGATGACGACCGTAAAATTTTACGGTGGTTGCAAGGTTGTCTCGGATTTTCTATTGTTAGTTTACTTTCATACTCGTATTTTCTGAAGTTTATGAGTTTGCTGTACTACATGAAACTGATGTTTACAGTTTAGTAATTGGTTTACTGTACTCATTCATTCATTCAAAAATATGCCATGTTACAATTCTGTATTTTTAACAATAATTGTAAATGTATGTTTAAGATATTTGGTACATTGGAACCCATCTCAACAGTATCTCATTAATATTATTGAGACTATTCCTAAATATTGGGTCAACCTTAAGATGCACATAATACTTAACCTCCAAAATGGAACATTCCTTTTGATTTGTACCCTATTTTACTCCCAAAAAAAATAATAGAATAAAATGATGTGCGGGTACAAATTTAATTGGTCACTTTTTTTCAACGTGGAACGTGAAAGCTTCAGCTATGTTCCATTAAAAATGAGTACTGTGATTCGAAATTGTCGAGCGTGAGTTGTGTAGGCTTAAGGTGTGTTTGTGAAAAGTGCGAAAGAAGCGATCTTACCTACATGTAAATTTGTACAGTATTTTTTTTTTTGACATATTCACACAATTTTTCTCACATGGTTAATTAATTAGAAATGTAATATTATTTTATAAGCGGGACATATCCTGTTGACTAATAAATCTCTAATTATTATTAAACGTTATTAAAGATTTGCAAATATATATTTTAATCGATGAAAAAAGGAGGAGGTTCTAAAGTCGACGCTCATATTTTTTTATTTCACATATGACCACGCATAACTTTTTACATAGAAGTCCGATTTTGATAATTCTTGTTTTTTTTGAAAGGGTATGCCTATAAGTTAGTCCCATATAAATATGAAAAAAAAATTCTGCTCATAAGGGTAGGAAAATAGGGGATGATTTATTGTTCACCCACTGAATTTTTACCTGTTACCCGATTCTACCACGCATTACTTAGTACTGGGTTAACCGATTTCGATTATTTTTTTTTCAACCCCTAATGGTAGTTTGTAGCCACAAAAAATAAAAGAATAAAAACTTTTTGACAAAAAAATAATCCAACGAAAAAAGGAACTGAGAGCGAAAAATAAAATAAACTTTGTTAGTCTTAATAACTAAACCGATAAACTAATGTGTTACTTACATAATGTAAGTAACTAATTTTGAGGCGACGTTCGTTGACTGTTGACTCCAACTCAAAATTGACCTTCAATATCTTTTTTCGTCGGTGTAATTTTTTGTTAAAAAGTAAATACTAGTAACGTTCCTTTACAATCAAATGCATTTGTTTCAATGCTAATTCCTTGCATTGATTATTTAAATAAACTAGGAAGAATTACTATTCACGATATTGCGAGTTTTTGTATAAATACAAATAAACAACCATGATAAATATTAAAGAGGTAACAATCTGCAACAATTCACATCATTTCAAATAGATACAACTGCACAAGATGTAATGCACTGCATAAAATCATAGGCACTTCCATAAAATAAAATTGCAAGGATCTGTCTGTATTTCCGTAGCTACTTTCGTAAAATATTCTAAGGCACGTACGATATATAATATAGACAGTATCGACCTAAAATCCAATAGGAAAATGGCGCCATCCCGTCTGTAACAGAGAAAATTCTAGACTAAATACTATTAAATCTAAAACCTTCAAGAACATTCCATGAATTTTATATCTTTTATGGATATTGCCCTTGCTGAACTTCGCCAATTTGAACCGAGGAATTTGCAAACATTTCAAGGATTTGGTTTTTGGAGAATATGAAGAGAAAAACGATTATGCGGGCTTTGAAATAACAGGAATTTTTAATTTATGAATATGTATTATGTTCTGTGAAATATATATCTGACACTGGACTGTCCTTGTACATAGATTAACTATTTATAGGAAATTGTGAAATTAAATAAATATATTCATATGGTTTTGCTACCTGTTATTTTAATAAATTTGCAAATTGTAATAAACACCACAATGCTATAAACATTATTTAAATTAACTGTATTAAGTTAAAATAGCAAAACAATTTCAGCTCGTGTGCTAAGTTTGTAATTAGGTTTCAATTGCTTCGGATCAAAAAAATAACAAAACATGAATGTTCGAAATAGAATTTTTATATACAGCTTTTTTAACGTCAATATTTTTTATACGGATGATGTTGTATTGGGTGAAACTGAGGAGCAATTGAGAATAATTATTGTGAGCATAAATGAAGTAGGGAAAGGTTTAATTCTGGAATTGAATATTGATATATGTAAATGTTTTGGTGACTTATTGTAACGTTTTCAGTGAATGATGTGAAATTGTAAAAAGTAAATAAACTTGTATATTTGGGTAGTAATGACCGAGAGATTGAAAGGCGAGTGTCTGCAGGGTGAAAGATATTGGGTGCTCTGGGTGCATTTGTTAGATTGAGTGTTTATAATGGTATGTTAGGGCCTACATTGATGTATAGATCTGAATGTTGGGTGTGGATGAAGAAGCATGAACGATGTGTAATTGCTGTGGAAATGAGGTATTTGAATGGAGTGTTTGAGATTGAGAAGAATGTTGTTAAGAAATTGGGAATGAGTTAGTTTAATGAAAGTTTGGTGAAACTAATATATGCGAGTGAGATTGAGGGTGAACGATTGAATGGGCATCCGAGGAATAAGTCGTTAGGTATGATTGATTATTTGCTAAATGAACGTATGATTCCCAATGTAAATAATAGATGAGCATCTGTAAATACTTTGATAGATAAATAGATTGATTGTTGGTTGATTGTGTTTCTGGTTACATGCTACCCCACTGAGTGGGATATAGCGTGATGTTATGTATGTATATTTTTTCCTCGCGAATCGAAGATACTTTGACCAGCCAGGAAAATAATCTTTTCAAGACATTTGTAAAGTGTCTAACAAGTAAAAAGTAAGAATATTTCGTCGTAACTTCTCCATTCATCAAAACCAAAATTACACGTTAAACCTCTTAAAAAGTGACACCATTCTCACAATTCTTAGAGATTAAAACGGCAACATACACCAAAAAACCAATTACAATCCCAGGTTCTATGAAGCACCGTTTTCCTACAACCGTCTTTTGTTGAAGCACATGCGCCTACTACGGTCACATGACCGACACAAAAACCAACCATTCATAACGAAGACCCGCCAAGCAAGAGAAGACACTACGCGTGCGCATGGATAGGGGTCAACATACCGACCATGTTTTGTTTTGCTCTCTTGTGCGCTTGAAGGCTTGAAGCATTCATTTTTATGCGTAGAAAAGAAAAACGTTACGTTGTTGTATTACGTTGGAACTGGAAGATCGTGTTATCGGTGTTGTGATAGCCTAAGCGGTTATTAAAGTATGCGGTATAAAAATAACTGACAGATGGAAGGAGAAAACCAGCAACCGGGTCATATTTGCAGATGAGAGAATATTTTGATTGCTCATGTTTTCTCTGCAGTTCTCATAATTGCTACATTTTTCACTTAATAAGCAAATCAGAATATATTCTATAAACTTGATATTATTAATGTTAATTTATTGTTTTTCATATAAGTGCAATGTTTTGGACAATACTACCCTACTTAACAATCCAACACATTAAATATATTTTTAAGAAATACAATCTACTGTTGATGTATATTTGGTTATTTATATGTATATATTAAATGCGACTATTGACCGACAATTCAAGATTTCCAAATAATATATCTAAAACAAGATAATTTAAATGTTGCGGATCAAAATGCTCATATTCAAATTAGCTACCTATTTATGTAACAAGTATATAATTCTGAGTTTTATGGAAGAGACAGTTTAGGGGCCGAGCAAGCTTAGCAAAACGAGACACATAAAAGGACGAGTGCAATAAAACCCTATTGTGTACGTGTTACATAATACTATATTGTGTTATTAGGAGTAATTGTGATACTTAAAACTTAAAGAATTTTCTGTCTTATTTGCTATTATTGTTTATTTGTTTCATTTTTAACTGTCAATTTATTGAATTACAACCCAACAATTTTTCATAATATTTCACTTTGTACGTCGCCGGAGTAGAAGTGTTGCCAAGGAGACACTTTTACGCCGGCGGCGACAATATTAAGCTTCAGCTTGTTGTATACAAATACATAATAACTGCTTTTATGACGTTTGAAGAAAAAATATGTTATGTTGAATTGCATTGCAGATTATTTTTCTTAGCTTAGAATAACAATTATATTTGATACATGACGTTGACTTGAAAAAAATGTTGTTTATTGTCTACGGTTTTTACTTTATCAGACTAGTCCATAAAGAGCCACTTTATGGACGATAAATAATATTATAAACAAGTGATTATAAATACAGTCGAACATAAAAAATATTTTAATAAGTAAAAGTGGGCTAAGGTCAATTTAAAGTAACAAAAAAAATCTTGCCCCCTAGTATTTGTTTATAAAAATGCCATAATAATTTATATAACGGAACCAAATTTATTTACATATATTTATTGCAATGACGCAAAACGGCCAATACTAAATTATAATAAATAAAAAAGTAATACATGTTTTGTTAGATAACAAAAAATGTCACTGCAAATAAATAGAAAACAGTATTCATTTGTTTTTATCTCATTAGATGCTCAGATGTTTGCGCTAAATACTGTGGCGCCTATTTCGGCTACGCGAGGCCCAAAAAAGGTAACACTCACACATATTTATCTAACAACAAAAAAACGAATGTAGGAAATAAAAGTGCGATAAAAGGTTACACAATTAAATTGTTTTCGTGGAGTTGTGGGAACCTAAAGTCCGGCCTGCGGTTCCCAAGTTTAGGGGCAATGCACCCAACACACCTGTTTGCAAATTGACCTTGGTACTGGGTTTTAGAATAAACAAAATGTTAAATATCGGACGTTGTTTACTTGCGGTTTTTTAAAGTTTTGTTGGGCTGAGACCTTCAGTTGTTATTTAGTTATTTTTAAGGCGGATTTAAACGAAAAATAGACGTCATCCAATCAAGTGGGCCATGTTTGAGTGTTTATCGCGATTTCCTGAATGGTATCGAAAATTATTTTAACTGTTTTAGCTTTCCTTCGCGCTTGTTTATTCAAATTTCATCTTTGCGTTTTGATTATTCTTAGTCATATTTTTATTTGCTAATACATCACACGATCAAAAATGAATCACAATTTCAGCAAACTGGATCTATATATTATAGAGGAATCTGAATCACTTTAATTATGACATAAAATGATAACTAGGTTATGGTTTTAAAGAAAAACAAATTAAATATTTAATATTTTAAATTTTAATACATGCTGAAACATTTTGAAAATTTATACAAATAGACACCGTCTATGAACTCAGTTATTTCAGCTGCTCTTTTTAGAATGTGAAGTAAGTATAAGTATATTAATAATATATTATCACACGTGTATTGTACAATATTTTATTTACGCCCAAAGCTCCAAAAATAAAAATAAATTAACTTTATATTTTTGACAAGTAGAAAATTAATCCAAGTAGTTGCTGAAAAAATTGTTTTAATCCATGACGACCACAATTTGACATTAAACAATTATGTAGTAGTTTTTCATAAATTTTTGCAACATTTCGTGAAAAGGAATGATTTAGAAAGTATTTCTTCGGATATAGAAGAACAAGCTTCAAAAATTATTAATTAATTTAAAGAATTGTAAAGATTGTATTTTATCAACATTTATAATAAATATACGTTAATGAAAACGAGTGCGGTAATGAATCTCTGAACTCAAGCAAAATAAGAGGAATAAGTGACATTTAACTCACGGGCCTAGATAAAGAAATTTAACTGTCGCTTAAATTTACTTTTAAAGTAAATTTATTTGTTCTTAATAAGTGTACATCATTTCAATTAATTTGATGACTTACTTAACTTAACATTGCTGTCAAAAAATTTGCATGTAATTTGGATAACTTGATCTTATTTTAGTATGGAAGTAAATTTCTTTACGAGTATAATACCAATCTTTGAATTAAATTGTTTCTGTAATTTTATGTATTAATTCATATATAATTATAATCGACATTTTTAAGATGCTTCAACCAATTACTATTTATTTCCTACTTTACTACATAAAACAGGGATCCTTGGTACAGGAAGCAAAGAGAAAAAAACACATTTTTTATTGCAAATACCTAGTTTTGTTATATTAATTACAACTTACTACCACAAAATAAGAAATATAAACTGCATTTTAGTGGTAGTGAGGAGACCTGTACCAATCAACAAAGCAGAATTTTTTAGACGAAATAGCAGGCTAACAAACAAAATTCCCATTTCCACACCATTTCATATTCTTCCCACGTACGCATCTCTAAATTAAATTACCATTGTGTTATCGCCGTCTATATATCTCCGTGCAAAAACACAATCACCATGTTTACTAAACAAACAAGAATCATCATCAACAACTATTGCAGCTGCGGCCTGGAACGGGCCTCTTCGCCATGGTACATTGACCGGGGGCCAGGGCCCCAGCCTACTGCGCCGTACGTGGCTGCTTTTAGAAGCCGGCGTCAAGTAGACGCTTCGACGCTTCAGTGCCCCAACTGCACGCTTCATTGCTGCGAATGAAGCGTGGTTTATACACTGATCTCTATATATACCTCTGGATAGGCCTTAGCGTATGACAATGTGACGCCTATTTCAAGCAACAAAGATAGAGTTCTTGAGGAGCACAAAAATCAAGATCGAATCACCCTGACCAAAAAAAAGAGATACCGCAATGCACAACATGCCAACGTTATTGTCATACAAAAACCTTTTGTTACAGAAGTGCACGATGCGTCAAATGTACTGGAGATCATCACATTTTCAAATTCTAATGGACACAGGAAAAGAACAACGTAAATGTGTTATTTGCAAAACATCCTGCTAATTACAAAAGTTGTGCTGTCTACAAAGATATAATAAAGGAAATCCTCACTACTACGTCCAAAACAACATGAAACAATAGGTATATTTAAAAAATATTAAGACAATAAATTCAATGTTTCATAAAATTCAGTCTCTGAATAATAACAAACAGATTCACAAAAGGGATTAGCGCTAACGCCATTTTTATTATTAGTCGTAACTTTATTTGCCATGCTCAGAACATATTCATTTTAACTAAGGTTGTAATTAAGATTGGTTAACATAAAAGTTGACACATTTTTGAAATTTATTACTTATGTACTCCTCCAAACTTAACTTGAAATTTATTAATTATGTATAATTTAAACATGAATAAACTCATTGCTGTAGTACGCATCGTAATATGTCTTATATTTATCGAAATAGGGCGATTTGTAATATTTTTCAAAATACGGAAATATCCCCAAATATGACTTAAAATTGTAAATTTTTTTTATTACATTTCTTTATAATAGTCGCGCCAGGAAACCCATTGCAGCAGAGCGCATCGTCATATCTCTAATATTTTTCGAGATATGACGATTTTTAATATTTTCCGAAGAGCAACTTTGAGGGGCTGTAACTCGAAAACTATACAGGATATCGATAAATATCTCTAGTTTTGTGTTTTTCGTGCCATTTATAATAAATTTGTAAATTTTGAAAATTTTGAAATTTTTTTCAAAATTTCAATTGGAGATATCTCTACAAATATGAAAGATACAGACTTGCAGTGTTCACCAATCGATTCAGCTCGACGAAATACATAAACCCTGAAAATTTCAGAAAATTCGGACAACCGGTTGAAATGTTAGAGCAAAAAGTCTGAAAATGGCCAAATTCAGGCCAAACGTCAAGGGGTACCCCTTGACTTTCAGGACAAAAAACGCCATTTTCAGGCTTTTTGCTCTAACTTTCCATCCCGTAAAGCGATTTTTATGAAACTTTGCATACTTATGTATTTCGACGAGCTGAATCGATTGGTGAACACAGCAAGTCTGTATCTTTAATATTTGTCGAGTTATCGCCGATCGAAATTTTGAACAAAAATACAAAAAAATTTCAAAATTTTAAAAATTTGCTAATTTGTTATATAAGGCACCAAAAACGCTAAACTGAAGAGAATTTTTAGATATCTCATGTAGTTTTTGAATTACAGACCCTTAAAGTTGCACTTCGAAAAATACCAAAAATCGACGGATCTCGAAAAATATTAGAGATCTGACGATGCGCCCTGCTACAGTGGGTTTCTTAGCACTTATATTATAAAGAAATGTAATAAAAAAATATTACAATTTTAAGTGAGGATATTCCGTGAGTTTCAAATTTTTCTATCGGTATGTCAATCTGTATTGAATGATTAATAATTACAGTTTCTGTTATTTGTTTGTTCCCATAGCAACTAAAATTAGTTTATTAAACATATAATTCAGTTTTGTCAAAAGAAGCAAACAAAATCTGGTGTGTTAAAATCGTTTATTAAGATCAACAAAAGTTGAGTACTACAGCCACAGTTTACATAAGCGTGATGATATATTTATTTTATATTTAGCGCCAATACATTTTTGAAGTCGATATAATTCCTTGCACCAATCATAAAATTGTAATCCTAAAATATTTCACAGGCTTCCTCGTACACAATAAACACATTTTTACGATGTCATAAAATAACTTTCGCTGTCATTAAAAGACAATAAAATCCCTTTTCAAATCCAATCACCCATCTCGTGTTCACCGTCCGAGCAGATATATCAAAAACAATTTCACATCGACCC
This sequence comes from Poecilus cupreus, assembly GCA_963942605.1. Taxonomy (NCBI): domain Eukaryota; kingdom Metazoa; phylum Arthropoda; class Insecta; order Coleoptera; family Carabidae; genus Poecilus; species Poecilus cupreus. The sequence continues at coordinate 6,358,735 of OZ012719.1, forward strand.
TACGAAACAGCTGAAGATGCATCACCAAAGCAACACGCCTACAGGTTATTGTCAATACTGCATCTTAAAGCCAATGATGTGTGGAAATGGAAATACGGTTCGATGGACGCAGGCGACTTTATAATGCTGAAGCTTACCGAACTTTAAGAATTTAACAGTAAAAGATGTCACGTGGAATTCAACAATGGTATACTTTATATTTTACAAGTATTCATAAACGTAGCACAGCTGTATTCCATTTATTACGTATTTAAAAAAATACCGTTAGTTGTTTCTGTCTTAATTAATGTTGGATAAATGTTAACTACTCTATAGTATGATTATAATTAATAATATTAATATTAATTAATATTTCTTTAGTTGTTCATTGTCAATCAATAGATCTGTAAGATAATTGTTTTATTTTTTCAGTTTTTAATTCCTGCTGCTTTTAAATCTTTTACATCTTTCAGCCATGTTCTTACTTTTAGTTTCTTTCTACTACTGATTTAATTGTTCTGCTTCCCATTTATGCCCAAACTATCTCTCTATTGCTTGACCTTTTTCACTATGTCTTCTCCTTTTATTTCATAGGTCATTCTTATTCTGTTTTAATTTGTTCATATCTTTATTAATCCAAATATTGTTCTTATTATTTTTCGTTCAATTAATCTTTAATCTTCTTCATCTTTTCTTGTTATTATGATAGTCTCACCAGCGTACATTTTTATTTGTTTTACAATCGTTCGGAAAATTCTAATTTTTGTATCTTTAATTAAATTCTTAGGTTTTAGTAATTTTTTATTTGTGTGGAAAGCTAAATTTAAATAAATAAAAATATCATCAAGCCCCTTACCCATTTCTGGGTGTGGCACTCTGCTTAAAGCAGATCTCGGAGTTATAATATATTTTGCAAGTGGAGTGATGATAAAATGATTTTCAATGGCAGTATACAAAACAAAAAGTAGGTAATCTGTACTATTAAATTTTTTGATAATCAACATTTTACAGAATAAAACAGGCATCTGCAGGTGACAGTAAATAAACTATACTCTTGTAAATCCCATTTTCTTTAAGAGCGTTTTCTTATTAAAAAGTAAAACGAACAGCCCACGACTGCGATCAAAGATCAAACTATTGAGTGAAAATTTAAACTAGACATTTTAATTAAAACTAAATTTCAATATTTATTTAACAATTTCTTTATTCAGTACAGTTCTTCCCTTGATTCATGTTTATTTTATGTATTATGCGTTTCGCTATTTCCCCAAGAAAACAAAATATGTTGAAACGTTGTCATGGTTTCAATGTTTGATCTTCCTAACTTTGGTTATTAGGATTGAAATCCAAGAAGATCTAAGAGCAACAATGTCGCAATGTTGACGCATCATCTTCCCAGCAGAGTTCAGTCGTTTGGTTGTAAACAAGACGGAATGTGACAAACTGTAATTCTTTCGACGGCGGTTTTACAGAGACGGAATTAGGATACACTACAAATATTTTGGGGCAGAAATACGTGTAGCTATTATAAAAATTATGAACGAGCTTTTCCACCAACCATTTTTACAGCATTCATGTATTGAATAGAAATATGATGTTTACAACATTAACAATAAATGTATTAATAATGTTCTTGTAGAAAAAATTTGAGATCACATTTTATTTTTCTTAGTGACTTTTCATTTACAATTTTGTAATAAAAATAAAATAATTAAGAATTACTTTATAACACAAATATATTAAAAACGATAAATATTATTTATTAACAAAAAACTGGGGTATTAAATATACCCTATTTAGGCACAGACGATTGTAAATTATTTTGGTTATGGAAGGGTAAAACAATATTATAATATGAAAGCTGAATTGTGTATTTTTTCCATACTTTGTCAATTAATGTGTAATTTAGAATTGAGAAAGTGATGAATGATTTTATGTCAACAAACAAAATATAAAATTGCAAAATAAATTATTTAGTCGACCCTATTCATCAGCTAAAAATATAATGACAATTATAAATGGTTCGTCCTAGTTTATTTCCCAAAATATTTCCTGGATTCTGGATACGTATGCAAGATTACTTAAAAATACCCATATCTCTCTAAAACTAGGGATATATATTTGAAATCAGCTATCATTTAAATAAAAAATGTATAAATCGCCAGATATAAATGAAATGTAGTGTTGGCAAGTTCCTTTTAATAATTTTTTATTATACCTGCATCATAATCCTTGTTCAACAAACTAAAAAGCGTGCGAAAACTCAACATTAAAGCACGTCGTGCTTTAAAGTTGCTAAGCAACAACAAAAATAATTACTATTAATATCTGTCAAAACTTTCATGACAAATTGTAAAAAAATAAAACGAAACTACATAGTAACGCAAACAATAAATGCTAACCAATCTCCATGTAAACGATATACGTCTAACGTCACATGCCCAAAATTATGTAATGAATCAAAATCAAAATGTTACTTTACAGTTTGTTTCCAAATTATGATGCAGGTATAATAAAAATAGCGTATGCCACACGTGTATAATTGCTTTTAAAGCACTATCAAAATTAAAAGCACTCTGCTGCGCGTCGTACTTATTTATACACTTGTATCATAATATACTATTTTCTACTCTCAGTATTAAAATGTCATTTACCGTATTGGTTTCCAAGGCGATAAGTAACATTTTAATCGGACCTTGACAAGTTGTAGCTTCGAACGTTTTAGTCACGACGTGAAGTTAGCAACTGAGAAATATATTTGAATTTGACTGTTAATATGTTCAAATGAATAATAAAATAATACATTTTTTAATCCTAATTTGAGGTCTTTGAAAAAGTATAATATGCCACTCGTTTTATAAACATTTTAGATACTCGTTTTTTATACACTCATTTCGCTTTTGTTTCGCTCGTTCACAAAAAAAAAAACTCGTGTTTAGAGAGTTGTTTATAATACTCGTTTCAAAATATACTGTTAATTCTTAAATAAAAATGGTAGACACCAGAACCCTACAAACAATAAAAAAACATCTGCATCACCCTAGTTGTACGACAGGGTGATTTACTTTCGAACAAGCCATTAAATATAAAATTACAGTGTACTCAGGCCCTAATTACACATTTAGAATCAATGTGCAGCCGGTCCTGTAATTATAACGCTATTAATTCTCTTCCCTCCTCGCTTCTTTATCCTTCGTTTACGCACGTGGAATATTTGAGGTACAGGGCTGCATAAAAATAACCGACATTTAACTCAGCGACAAACACAAATATAATTAAAAACAGTACATTTGTTTAATTGGTGTCTTATATAACCATTGCAATTAAAAGAGAAAAACGTAGTTGCATTTTCATGAACACAAGATGGATTATTTAATTATCGTGCATTGAAATAATTATTTAATTGTTAGAATAAAAGAAACGGATCTATTATTATACGTTGATAAAAACTTAAATTATGGTTATGTGCGTTATGAATGGGATTTTCTTTTTTTTTTTCTGGACTAAAGTCAAGTAAAATAAATTTATGAATGTAGACTACCACTACAAAATATTTTTATAAACGAGTTTTCTGAATTTTTTGTTGATATGTCCCGTCACCTTCAAATTATTTTATTTGAATTTCAAGATATTTTTGTAGTTGAATATGAGATTTGATAGAACTTTCTCATTTCGTATCAAATATTCGCATAATTAATATCTTCAAACTTTATATTCAAAGATATTTCAATAAATAAGAAACAAGTTTTTGAAATTATCAAATTTTTCCACTGATCAAAACAAATTATTCATGGATAAACATCGCATTTAGTACAATTTAACCGATTCTTAAATTATGTAATTTGGCTAAAATGTAGAGCGAAATTCATTGAATTCATTTAACAAAATTAAAATAAAAGATACAAATGAAAACTATTAGGTTAGTCTGGTGAGAATAGTGCACATGCATTTGTTTACAATGCACTTCTAACCTAACATCAAATGTAAACAAACAAATGCAAATCATAAATGAAAAGTGCAACGTACCGCATTCTAACGACCCTAGAAGATTTTGTTTCGCACTTATTTTATTTAAATAAATATTTAATATATTCACAAATATGTCCCTTTTTAATTAACTCATTTGCACTTCACCTTTCTTCACAAAAGTCACTATTAAATTAAATTACGCTCACTTAACTAACTGCAATTTAAGATGTCTATAACATTAATGTTACAGCACAAATAGTTTAATAATTATTATTATTAGATATTATTACGATTCAGTGATAGCTTTATTATTCATTTAGCTTAAGTCACATCTATTCACCAACGCTTTTCAACATAAACTGAGCTTGTTCTGTTTTGTGGCTTGATACGCGCCAAATCCTTTACACCTGCGCATGCGCATATAGTAAAACTGGATTGATACTCTTCAGGTATAATGAACTCATTAGTAAACATTAAGGATTTCTTTACCATTTCTTTAAAAGACGTGGCTTTACCTTTGCATTGTTAGTAATTTATGCCACATGTGTGAAAAGTAACAGTTTGTTGCACGATTGCATTATAATTTTAATTTAAAAATAGGTCTCCCAATTTATTGTTAACAATGAAAACATTAAATATCATTCTGTTTTTTGTTCTTAATTAAATGTTCCGTATTAATTAATGAATCTATTAAGGAACGTTTAGATTTAGAGCAATAATTAAACCTTGTTTAGAACAATAATTAAACCATGTTAAAAACCTGGCATTGCACGTGATTTTAGTGAGCAACATTCAAGTAAAATTCATTAGGAAATCATGATGAATAGAAACTGTTTCTATTACTCTTTATACTTCTGTTCTCCTAATAAATATATCCGCGAATCGAAGGAAATGCTTCGGAGATTAAATTAACAAACTTATTTCCTTACATAATCTATGCCTTTCTACCATGCTGTGTAAATGGTTTTATATTGTTCTTTTTCCACAACATTGTCGTCGAGGACATTTTTCTACATCCTCGTTTTTATTTTGTTTCATGTAAGGTCTCAAATTTCTGTTGCACTTGATAAATTTCTTAACATATCTTCCCCGTTTCCGTTTTTGATGATTTTTAAACTTGCTTCACTAAATGGTTGTATCCAAGATATCCAGTCCTTTCTTTTTGTATGATGTGTTCCATTGCTTTTCAAGAAAACAAAATGTAATTATTATTTGTTTAATCCAAGATTAAATTAAAACGTACCTCTTACTCAACGTGTTTTTCTGATAACAGTTAGGTTGAAAATATTAAATGCGCATAAATGAGACTAAACCCAACCCAACCTAACGTAAAATATACAAGAATATGTGTTCCTGATAGCAGTTAGGTTTGTAAATTAAGTTTTTAGTACGAATTAGGTGCTATTATTTTAATATGTATGATATCTGCGTATGCATGTTCTCCTAATAGTAATAAAGTTCAGTGATGCAAGTGCTAGAATGAATTGAAGTATTGCGGTGCGTATCTGACGTCCAATGCATTATGAGTTCCTGATACTAAATGGAATTTTTCGAACATCTAAAAGCCTGGTGGTACAATATCGGTACCACTAAGAATCTACTTCATTTTATTACTAAATGTTCAAATGTTGTCAAGTGAAACAATATTTATTATTTTTTTAAATAAACATTGATTAAGATCTTACATATGGCACGTTGTTTTAAGTTTTGAAACTACAATAAAATTTGGTACATATCTAAAATAAAACGATTGAAATTTTGGATGTATTTAAAATTAGAATGAGTTAAATTAGATATATTTTTCGTATTGAAGTATTTAAGATATAAATGAATAGAAAAAAAAACGAATTAAAGTTTAGATGCAATTGATATTTAAATGTAAAAAAATTAATATGCTTAAAAGTATAAATGATAATGCAATGATTACATTTACAATTTACAAGTACAAACATGTTCAATATATACATGACTACTGCTGCCACGCCGTATCGAAGCTTTGAACTATAAACGAAGCCATCTTACATTTTAGCCCTGCAAACTGTAAGCATCAACGATGAGTCGAAATTAAAATTTTCTGGAAATTATGTGATCGCCACATCAAATTCTAATTACAATAAAACCTACCACTCCCGGATGATAGCCAGCTACCAAAATCTAATCAGCTCTTAATTTTAACGTCTAAATATAAAATTTATAAATTTTATTTCTAACGGTACAAAATATAGAAAATTTTTAACCATTACTATTCTACATTTTTTTTTTAATATAACTAAATTACTACAACTCAATATTTACTGATAATTTAATGATTTCTTATAGCCTGGATTCAATTAATATATAATTTGTTGTATTTCAGGTACAATTACACCTCCGGGTAGCTGACCCTCGCTGATGAACTGTGGTGTTTGTTGCAGAGACAACGAACGTCAAACAAAAAATTAGTTTCTATATTAAATACAAAATTTATAATTTAAAATTGTGTACAATTTAATTGAATTATTTTCTGTATCATTATGCAATAATAATTGTAGTTATATTAACAGTTAGTATACGATTAAATATACTTCAAACAATAAGGACATACTTGATCACAATCGACATTGTGTTTATTGGTTTTATTTATATAATCGCAATTAAATTTAAGTTAGTTATAAGTAGCTTCCTCTCGATCCGTACAATACACATGATGAGTAAATAAGTTGAGCGATTATATAAATAATTATTAAATGATAAGCTTTAAGTATTATAACAAAATATATTTAGTTTTCTTTGTCTATATTTTATATATTTAAATAAGTAAAAACAATAAAACTATTACGTTTAATCGTACACCAAAAAAATTTTAATGATATGGTTATGTTTGATGCAATATTGGTTTGAAATGTTTGAATTTATCTTTGATTTATTTAGAGGAGAATTTAATTATAAATCCAAATGACTATCCTGGAGCAACAGAAGGAGATATTGTTGAGATCTTCAAAGAAGCGAAATAATTAGTGTTGAACGCATTGCAACAGTTTTCGGACTTGGAATCTTTGTGTTAAATAAGTGTCTCCAGTGGATGTAGCTTTAGATTTAGATAAGTTCAATGCCCCGGTGTAGATAATACATTATATAAGTCTCTGCAGACCATTCTGAACCGCTAGCTCTGTAATTCAAAACCTTGGCTCCAGATTGCAGAACCATCGTTTCATCAATGAGACAAAGCAACCATTCATTATAATAAAACTTCCATCCAATAGCAGCAGAGTATACCACAACTGGGTCAATCTCTCCTCCAATAACATTATATATTTGTTGATTCCGGATTATTTCTGTTCCAATAAACGTGTTATCCCGAACTAAAATACGGATTTAGGGCTCCTAAATCTGTATAAAAGTTATTTTATAATATATGAAGTATGTAGGGCGATAAACAACCCTTACAGCTAAATAGGCGGAAAGTTGTAGGTACAGCCCACTTGGGGAGGGTTCTCAATATGTTCAACCCTCCAATGGCGAAGATTAAATTGGAATTCTGATATGATGTGCTGAAAAATTTGAAAAAGAGTTACATTTAATACATAAAAAATTTTAACTTAAAAATATACCGACGAAAAAAGAAACTGAAAAGCGAAATATAAAAGAAACCTTTTTAGTTTTAATAACTAAGCTTCTAATCTAATGGAAGTAACAAATTTTGAATCTGTGTTTGTTGATTGTTTATTTGGGGCCGGCTCAAAATTAGTTACTTACATTAGTTTACTAACTTAGTTATTAAGACTAAAAACGTTTATTTTATTTTTTGGCTGTTCAGTTTCTTTTTCGTCGGTTTTATTTATTGTTAAACAAGTTCATTTTTAATTTATTCTGGCTACCTATTTTTCCACCCTTAGGGGTGGAATATTTTTATCGGATAACCCAATAAAGTTATGCGTGGTGTAATCGGTTAACAGGTAAAATTTCAGTCGGTGTACAATCAATCATCCCCTATGTTTCTATCCTTCAAATTTAAATTGGACCAACTTCGAGGTATACCCTATCCAATAAAAAAAGAATCATCAAAATCAGACTACTCTATAAAAAGTTATGTGCAGTCATACATAAAAATATATACGCGTCGATTTGAGAACCTCCTCCTTATTTTCGTTGGTTAAAAATGCGCTATAACCCGCTGCTAATTTTGTCATTGAACTCCGGTTTTAGATTTGGATTATAGTTGCTCCAAACAATGTATTTTCATTTCAGATGTTTCGAATGTTTGTCATCTTTGCTGTACAATGATGCTGCAATCTTCCATACAGATCAAAGAACCTGGTAGTGGTAATCTGCAACATTCACAGTGCCCTCATTCTGCTAGAATTTGCTCTGTAATTGTAGGGTTCAATCAACGACAATCAAAGGTTTTTGTTCGTACCTAATAAAGTTTAAATCGTTGGTTTCCACCGCTATTGGATTTAAATAAAATATTAAATTTCAATGTTATAATTGTTAGTAAATACGGCTCTGTCCTCTACCGCCCCACGAGCGAACGAGCCACATCTGCGCGCTAAGTATTCCTACCGCTCAAATCTAGTGCTTTGTAACAATTTAAACATTTGGAAGCCCTGCGTTTCAAGCTATCTTCAAGTTAAGGTTGACTGTTGACTGTTTTCATTGTATCACTTTGTAATGTTATTGTACGTACAACTTACACAATCTTGTATGTAGCTGAATACAATGTAAGCTTGTATTTTTCACTTGACACGTTATTTTAAATAGATTAATCTGCAGGTTTACCGGTTTACAGTGTTGACTACATCTGGTCTTCAGCATACATGGTAAAATGAAATAGTTTCCAGGACTTCGTTATTTATTTCTCGATGGATTTAAGTGAAATTTTGGTACATTGTTCTTGAAACAGATGCAAATTGACTGGCGTAAGTACATCTTAAGATTAATATAGAATATTATAGATGGAACCCACCAATCTTACAGGTTAACATTCATACAATAACCAATAGGTATTTCCGTTTTTTCTTTGCATATTGGGAAATGGACCAATGTACATACATACTCTCAGTAATTAACTAAGATTAGATTGAATATTAACAGGTAGTGAATGCCTTACACTGGAATAGTTGATGTAATGTTGGAATGTTGCCTCTATATTGGTAATTATTTATTGAAGCAATCACGCTGAAACTTTAGATATCAGCTTTTGAAAGCATGCCTATTCCAACAATTATGTACTAGTTTTGATTAAATATGTGGTTAGGGTTCAAGCGATCCCTGCTTTTAGTGAAATTGTGTTATTTTACTAATTTTAAATGACGTGGTAGATTTTATTTCTCAACGAATCTTGATGAAAGTTTAGATTTATATATTTGAAAGCTCGCAGAATCTGCCTATATACATACTTATTGGCTATGATTATTGTGAAGTTTACAGTCTGACAGAAACTCCGTCTTTTACGCATAATAGTCTGTACTGACATGTTTCAATCGTTTCAATTTTCTTATTTCTGTAACAATCTTAATGAAATTTTGTTTACATATAGCTCAAAGACTATAAAATCGATTTATGGTTAGTTTTCAGTGTGGACTAGCATAAAATTTAGAATTTTGAAAATCCCAATTGCGGCCATCGTCTTTTGTGGAAGGTAAGAAACCAAAATTTAAATACGTATTTCTAAAGTCTTAGAAAGTTGTACAATGTATCAAAATCATCAATTTTGGATGCTCTTTACGTATGGGTAAAAAATCTAAATTTGTATTATTGTAAAACTTGAAATATGTAAGTTTTTTTCTACAAAATATTATTTTTTGTTAGGAAAAGTGTCGTTAAATATGTAATAATTATTACATATTTAATTGTTTTGAACTTTATATATATATTTATTCATGTTGTTATTATTAATAAATAATAAAAACACATTTTGTGAAAGATTTGTAAAATAATACAATTAAAAAGTGGATTTAGAATCATAGATAGCCGTGCCTTGGCTACGCGTTTCGCAGTACAGTAATTCATTTGTTTCTGTCAACAACTATTGCTAAGATTGATTTTGGTCATAGAAATTTTAAGTTTTGATCCAAAAATAATCGATTCCTTATTACTTCGCGGTCATTTTTATATATAATTTATTGTGGTTACAACAAAAATAAGTTTTGATTTGTGTAAAAAAGTTTAGCTAGTTGGAAGGTTACGGAACAATATGGCGGAACTTGAAATGTGAGATTTTTTATTAATTTTATTTTTATTATTATAAAAACTATTTATGAGGGAAATAATCTCTATTTTCACTTATATTATTAAATAGAAAAGTGAAGTTAGCTTTTTATTTTTTACCAAAACATGTTCTTAGATTTCACGAATAATTTGTACAGTTTTAAATAAAAACTGAGATAGAATTAACTTGTATTTTGTGTTATTTTAAGGTGGTGTACTATTCGGAGACAAGTATTTTGGTCATATGGAGTTGGGAGTTCTTGAATGACTAACCCTGGCAGAGGGAGGCAGAGGACAAGGGACGCAGTGTGAATCTCTTCTGCAACTTCAGATAGGTAAGTGTTCCTAATTTATTTACATATTTTTACGCCCAGCCATAAACCTGTAGTTGTCCATTCTGGAGTTTTGACGGCTTTACATGTTGCAAATAGAGATGTATCGTTTGCGAACGACCCGTTCAATTTGAACGGATTACTTTAGTAAACGAAAAGATCACTTTCTTGTTCGCGCACGGGTCACCGGGTTTCAGTATTGAGAGTATATTAGACAGATCCGTTTTGCATCCTAAAATTTTGAAAGATACTTTACTAGGATGCTTGTAGAACTCGGTCTACATCTGGAACAAAACTTACCGCTCGAACAATAGAAATACCGCTATAAACGTTTCGATAATCCCTTTTGGAGTTTTGACCAGTACATAGACGTAGATAGGATTTTTCAGAGTGATCTGCTTACTACATATTTATTATTATATTACATTATATTAAAGTTTTTAAACAAGTACCGAATACCGCGATTTGCTGCCATATCGTCAAAAAAATTATGAATATATTGATGTTATTTAGCACTCGATAAAATTATCACACTCAGTCTTCGGCTTCGTGTGCTAAAATTTCTCTCGTGGGTAATTCCTTACTTTACCTGTTGTAAAGTAAATAACTATTATTTATTTTTTTTATATGAAATTAATTTGTGTTTTAATAGTGCTAGTTTTGCAGTATAGTGTTAATGATAGTAGAGGGTAGGCCTCTTAAATTAGTATTTGTTTAAATTATGGGAAAACAAAGCAAAATACATTTTTGTTAAAAATTGGTAAGTATTTAAAAAATGCTATTATTTCTATTATTTATTTTGCAGGCTTAAATTATGTTTTAATATTGTAAATGAATGAATAATACAATAAACTCGCATTATATAAATAAATAAATAGCCGATCTCGGTGGAGTAGTGGCTTTGTCACTAGGCTAACTCGCCAGAGGTCGTGGGTTTGAATCCCACTGAAGGGCACAGTTGTTTGTGTTGTTCTTATAAATTCATATTCATCCACTTATGCAGCAGCATGTGACCATAGTAGTTTAGTTACTCCGCTTCCTATCTTCGTAAAAAAATAAAATAAATAAATATATCATCACGCCATTTACCCATTTATGGGTGTAGCACTCTGTGCAAAGCAGATCTTGGTATTATGATATATTTTTGCGCGTGAAATAACAAATTAAAATTACTTAATATGTAACAGATATTGTATTATTTTCGACCCTTAAATTACCAACTTCTTTTTTTATTATTATTTATAATTAATAAAAACTCGATAATAATTAGTATTATTTATAATTAATATATAAATAATACTCCTATTATAGCCAAAATTATATTATTCATTATTTTACATAATATTCATTTTAGCTTGTAAAATAATTAATTGAAATAATTAAATATGTAATAAATATTGTATATTTAATTATTTTGCACTCTGCACATATTTACTATTGTGTTTATATTATTTATAAATAATAGAAACGCGACTTGATAAAAATCAATAAAATAATAGAAATAAGAAGAAATTTGGAATCGTAGTTAGCCGTGCTTTGGTAGCAGCTTTGCGCGTTGCGATGTTCACTTGTTTTGTCAACAACTTTCGTGGAAGTGTTTTTTACGCGTGTAAATTTTGTGTTTTGACCCAAAAAAATTCGGTTTGATTATCAATATGTATATCAATCGATTCCTTATTACTTCGCGGTCATTTTGATATATAATTTATGGTGCTTTCAAAAAAAGTAATAGGTTTTAATTTGTGTAAAATGTTTTACTATTTGCAAGTACTTTTAAGCAACGGATCAAAATGGCGGATTTTAAATGTGAGAGTTTGTATTTAATTAATTTTTGTTCTTGTTAAAACTATTTATGAGGTCAATAACTATTATTTTCACGCATATTAATGGAAAAATTAGTGAGATTTAATTTATTTGTGGTTGCAAATAAAAAATTGATTTGTTTTCGCATGCAATCGCAGTTGTTAGAAATATAAATTAGTGCTTTTTGGGATTGTGTGTACAATATTGTTTCTATTAACAGTGTTCCAAGCACGATGCAGATTGTAGTAAGCAAAACATTTTCTTTATGAACTATGAGTGGTTCCTGGGACGGAGTCCGGTGGAGTTTCTACAGCCTAACAGACAGGTTGGTGTTCTTTTATTTAAACATTATTCTACACTTGTACTTTATTCTGGAGGTAGCAGGCCTTGTTATGTACCTGTTTCTGTGGGTGACACTCTGCGTGGAGCAGATAATTTTTTTCTCTTTAATATTTTGTTTGCCTGTCAACATTCAACATGTATGTACGTACCTACGTTGGTATGAACTTTATTTATTTGGTTAACTATGACTTTTTTAGTATTGTTTTATAACAAAATAAGTACAAATACTGTTAAATAAAGTACCTAATCTTAAAAGTAAATAACGTGGCTTCCTCTGTACTAAAGTCTGTGGTGTTTTTTATTTGACGGCAGTGCCACACTCAGAAATTGAAAAATGCTATTTATTTTTGCACTTGTAGCTACTTTGTAATAGAACCAGTTTAGCAATCCTTTAGCAGAGGTGAGGGGAAGCTTAAATTATATGAAAACATAAAGAATATAACATTTTTGTTGTAAAAAAATTGTTGATTAATTCAAAAATAATTTACATCTTTTTAAAATTATAAATAAGTAAATAATACTAATTAAATTAACTAAATATGCAATAAATATTGTATATTTAATTATTTTCCTGCTTTGAGATACTTCTTTCGATGTCTTTATTATTTATTATTGAACAAAGAAATCATAATATATAAATAATATAGTTGACAAAATTATATTATGAATTTTTCATATAATATTAAATTTTACTTGTAAAAAAACTAATTAAAATAATGAAATATGCAATTAATATTGTATATTTAACTATTTTTCACTTTACAAATATTTACTATTGTGTTTTTATTATTTTGAAATAATACGAGCACGACTTCTTAAAAATCAATAAAATAATTGAAAGAAACGAGTTTGTAATCCAAGCTAGCCATGCTTCGTAGCCTCGCGCGCTCCGAAGTTTACCGATGTTCATTTATTATTATCAACAACTTTTGGTGGAGTTACTCGTGAAAATTTTGAGTTTTGACCCAAAAAAAATTCGATATTACTATCAATATGTATACCAATCGATTCCTTATCACTTCGCGGTCATTTTGATGTATAATTATTGGTGGATTCAAGAAAAGTAATAAGTTTTAATTTGTGTAAAAATGTTGTGGTATTCGCAAGTAATTGAGGTCACGAAGCAAACATGGCGGCCATGGCGAAAATTGAAATGTCAGTTTGTATTTAATTTTTGTTCTTGTTAAAACTATATATGAGGTCAGTAATTATTATTTTCACGTATATTTGTAAAAAAAATTGTGAGATTTAATTTATTTTTGGTTATAAATAACAAGTTAATTTGTTTTCACATGTAATCGCAGTTGTATTTCATATGGCAACATGTACATACGTACATTGGTATGAACTTTATTTATTTTGTTAACTATTACTATTTTGGTATTGTTTTATAACAAAATAAGGACAAATATTGTAAAATAAAATACTTTTATTGTATATTTGGTATTTCAGAACGAAAATCTAAAAAATAATTTTTCTTCTTTTGCAGATGTGAACAGCTGACCAGTTTCGCAGTTGTAGTACAATGGAAGACGACTGTGCTGTGCAAATGGCTACTCGGTAGGTGTTATTTATTACTTTATCCCATTTTGGGTGCATGTATTTTTATAAGTGTAAAGTGTTTATAAATTCGTGGTAATCTTTAGAATCAAGTGCTAGTTTGTGTCTGGTCTTTTGAATTGCATGTATACCTCAACACAACTTACCCATTTATGGGTGCAGCTGTCTCTGCAATTGCAGATTATAGATGAGAGTGCAGTGTTTACATGTGTCTGTTAAGTTTCAATAAACTTGTGTCTAATGATGGTTCTCTATTGTTGCAGGTTGGTGATCATTTGAGAATCACGTGACATCCGAGTAGCTGTGAGTACGGGATACGCAAGGGAGTACAATTTATTTTATTTTTATGTTTGTGTCCGTTGTATTTCTCAGTCATTGGTTAGTGTTAGGCTTTTTTGGGATGTGGGTTTCTTTCCCTACAGGTTTAATAATAACTTTTTCTCTCGTTTAAAACAAGTGTTTTTGTTTAAAGTTAATGCCATCTCAATTAATATTCTAATAAAACACGTTCACTAACAATTAACATTTGTAATCAAATACACATTTTTTCTTTCTCATTAAATATTTTTACACTCAGAAACACACTTTAAATAAAACAATAACAAATATTTTTAGTATCAATTGTAAATAAGTAGCAACAGCTTAAATACTTATAATTATATTCCAATTTAAATATATGGCATTAACTTTAGAGTTTGCTAAAAATCTTCGTTAACCTAGTGATGAAAGTAGAGTCAGTGTTTGATAAGTTTATTCGAATCAGTGTCGCGTTAATATTAAAAGAACCGCAGTCCAGACGATCCAGGATGTTCCAGAACGGTCCAGGGTGCTGCCAGGGTGAACAGTTCCAGAGAAGATTTAAGAAATGTAAGTTTAAATATAAGTGGGGAACTCTGTATAGACAAATTCAATTAACTTCAGTTATTTTTCAATTTGATTAAGTAATCAGTAATTTAATTACATAATTAATACATAAATTAAAGTAAAGTAAATATTACATTAGATTCATTAATATCAATTTTAACAACGAAAGCAATAATTAAATATTTGATTTATATTAAAGTTAATGCAATATTTATTAGTTAAATATTTCAAAGTAATAAATACAAAATAATATTATAAAGTTAGTTAGACACTGGGAAATACAATGCAAACTTATGTAATGTATGATTTGTTCTGTTTTTTTATTTCTGAACCTACGAATACAAATGATAAAAACTTATAAATATTTTCATTAATATTTCAAATATCATTAACAGTAGTAATTAAATTTGAATAAAATATGATTGCAGTGTTATATTTTATTTATCGATAGTAACAAATAATTTCTAAATTGTGTTGCAATTAATATTATTTCTAATTTAGCATCACATTATTTCTGTACTTCTCAATGTGTACGTGAATAACATGTTTTCAATTAAAATAGGGCTACACTAAAGCACTCGGTTATTCATTCTCTACGCAATAATGAAAACTTTTAAAATATGAAATAATAATTAATACTTTAAATAACAGTTAATTATTTAAATATTTTTGCAGTGGTTCTTAATAGTTTTCTAAGATGTTTCAATTTAAATTTAGAGTGGAATTAGGTAACTTGAGACCCTTTAGATGTAAATACCGTTACATTTAGTTAGCTTATACTGCGAGCAGTGATAGGACCGTTTAGTTTTAAGATCGTTTAGATATAAGTTAGATACACTACGTTGTAGGCTCGTTAGATTAAGATCGTTTAGATGTAAGTCGCACCGTTTAGCTTTAATTATCGTTATAGGGTTCGTTCGCATATAATTAGTTAGGACAATCGGGTTAGAAGTTACCTAATTCCACCGTTAATTAAACAAGAAACTTTTTCACTTTGTTCATTTTATTAAATTGTGTGCTGAAGAATAATTAATATAATATTCAACAGTTAATAATAATTAAATTATTTTATTACGATTCTCATAAATAAATTCAAATAAATAATTTATATTTGTACCGATATTGTTATGGAATGAATAACTGGAAGTGCTAATGTTGCTCTAAGAATTTAATATTCACACACATCTTCATACATCTGTGGGTGTAGGAACAGTTTAGTAACAGCACATCAGAATTGCAGAACTGCTTTATTCTAAATAGAGATAGATATTGATTTTTAAATAATTTAAATTAACTTCAGAAATATTTCATTTAAAAATTAAAATAATTATAAATACTGTACAACAATATTTTGTACAGAAAACAATTACATAACTATTCATTTGTGAAATATATCTATGCAAAATAAAAACAGAACAATCATACATTGTTTGTAGACCCGGACACAAACATGGGGCGCGCATCGCACAGGTATTCTCGGCTTTCGGGCTTCCGTTCGTTTCCGATTTCCGTACATTTACGCGTAAATAACAGACTCCGGAGTCTGTTTCGACACAATACACTATTTAATTACGTTGCGGCTAGCCTAGCACGCCAGAGGTCGTGGGTTCGAATCCCACTGAAGAGCATGGTCGTTTGTGTCGTTCACATAATTTCATAATCTTCAACTCATGAGGCGGCATATGACCATAGTAGTTAGTCCGCCTCTCATCTTCATAAAAAAAAAAAAAATTACGTTGCGCTATACAGGGCTACGGGCCTTGATATGGGCTACACTGCGGGCCAAGAAGCTTGCTAGAGGTCTTGATACGGACTTTATTGCGGGCCGAGGTTTGCTAAAGAACCTGTAAACTAATTTCTCTCAAAAATCTAACGAAGAATAATTTTATACTGGTTATGAGAACCAGTCTCTCTTGTTCTTACTCTAAAACAATAATTGGTATCCTTTATTTTGATCAATTATTATATTTTATAGGTTATAAGTACCTATCTTTAAATCCTAACCTAACCGTTTTTCTTTCAAGTTCGCTTCAAGGGTTTACTAATCCTTTTTCTTTAAGGTCGCTTCAAGGGTTTCCTAACCCTTTTTCTTTAAAGTTCCCTTCTCTTCCATAAATTATTTTCTCTCAAAAGTCTAGAATAATTTTATACTGGTTATGAGAACCAGTCTCTTTTATCCTTACTCTACAACAATAATTGATATCCTTTATTTTAGTCAATTATTGAATTTTATAGGTTATAAGAACCTATATTTAAATCCTAATCTAACTCTTTTTCTTTCAAGTTCGCTATGCTATAAGGGTTTCCTAACCCTTTTTCGTTCTGGTCGTTTTAATGGTTTCAGAACCCATTTTCTTTCCAGTTTGCTTTAAGGGTCTATTAAACCTTTTTCTCTCAGGTTCGTTTTAAAGGTTTCCTAACCATTTTTCTTTCCATTTTGCTTTAAAGGTCTACTAACCCTTTTTCTCTCAGGTTCGTTTTAAGGGTTTCCTAACCCTTTTTCTTTTAGGCTCGCTTTAAGGGTTTACTAACCCTTTTTCTTTCAAGTTCACTTAAAGGGCATACTAACCCTTTTGCTTTAAGGGTTTCCTAACCAATTTATATAAATAACTTTCATAAACTATTTTCTAACTAAACTCTAACAAAGAATAATTTTACACTGGTTATGAGAACTAGTCTGTCTCTAAAACAATAATTGATATCCTTTCTTTTAATCAATTATTGTATTTTATAGGTTATAAGAACCTAACTTTGAATGTGATATTGCTTGATACGGTCTTGACTGCGGGCCAGAAGGCGTGCGGCAGGTTTTGATACGGCTTGAAACGGACTTCACTGCGGGCCATGAGGCTTGCCAAAGGCCTCTGGAGAAACATTGGAGTACACTAGCTTAAATTAAAATACACTACACAGTTTGCAATACACAATCGCGGAATATTTTTTTACACATTGCACTACACAAACGCGAAATATATTTTTACACTTTGCAGATTAATTTTAATAATTTCTTACAGTAACTTTTGGGGTTTGTTTGGTTAAATTTTAAACTTAAATACTCGGTTCGCGGTGCGCAATGTTGGAGTGGTATGGGCTTAGATTTTTTTGTGTTTTCAGGAGTTATCTTTTGTTTTCAGGTTTGATTGATTTCATGTTAGGGTGTAGTAACCAAGAATGGTAACCGAAACAGAATCAAAACCGTTAATTGAAATATATCCTTATTGTAAAACAATGATTGACATCCTTTGTTTTATTCAATTAATGTATTTTATACGTTATGAGAACCTATCTTTAAATCCAATTTTAAATATTTAACAAAGTAGCTTTAGACTTTTTTAGTTTAGTTCATTATTACAGTGCTAGAGTTTTAATTTATTTCATAAATAAAACAATATTAAATTCATTTTAGTTTAATTTTATTTGCAATACTCGCAATACTTACAAAACCTCAATCAAATTCGAAATTTTATTTTTAAGAAACCGATATTTTTTATGGCTACCATCCCTGGTACTAACCCTTTTTCTTTCAGATTCGCTTAAAGGGTTTCCTAACCAATTTAAACCTCTATATCTTATCTTCCATAAACTATTTTCTCCAAAGTCTAACAATTAATAATTTTATACTGGTTATGAGAATCAGTCTCTCTTATCCTTACTCTAAAACAGTGGTTGATATCCTTTATTTTAATCAATTATTGTATTTTATAGGTTATAAGAACCTATTTATGTGATAGCGTTAATAACTTTAGCAGTCGATCCGTTATATTAAATATATAAAAAAGATTAATAAATGTAGTTAAATGTACTTTTCAACATGTATTATTTCTGTAACAACTTTTATATTATTTTTGTAACTTATTAAATAAATTATTACTAACCTTTTTTTTAGGTGCGCTTTAAGGGTTTCCTATGCCTATTTCTGTCCAGTGTTTTTGTAATTTGTTTTAGATAAAGCATTAATTCTTCCACTCCACCATGTCGCCTATGAACCAATACAATCAAGAGCAAGAAGAAGAAGACAAACATATACATACATACATACATACATATTTACATACTTACATATGTACATACTTACATTCGCCTTATAAACCAATAGAAGCAAGAGCAAGAAGAAGAAGACAAACATATACATACATACATACATACTAACATACATACATTCGACTTATGAACCAATAGAAGCAAGAGCAAGAAGAAGAAGACAAACATATACATACAAACATACACAAATTACAAAAAAAAAAATTCAATCTATATCCTACATGCACTCATCCCGCAGTCTACGGTTCTTGCCACTATTGGCTTGAATGTCGAGGCTCGGTTCCCTGTTTGAGATGTTTACGCGACTGGCGGTGGATGATTTGTTATGCGGCCCTTCTTGGATGCTATATGTCTGCAGCTTAATGTAGGCCGTCAGCAATTGTCATTGATAACATTCCGTCCCTAAACCGCGGCGTTGTTGCACTATACGACGACCGCTGCAACATTTCCTATGTTGGTGTCGGTGCATTTGAAGTTGCGCCTTTCGTATTGCAAATCTTTCAGTGGATACCTAAGGGATGTGTGTATTTTCTCTTTCAGGTGCGACCTTAGCTTGGGGGGGTATAGGTTAGCTCCGGGGTTTAGGCATTCTCTTCCGCGGCTCAGGAAGCAGAATGGCGCTTTCTTCTTCTGTCTTGGTCGCGGACGGTTGGAGAAAGCGTTCCCTGTCACGTGGAGTGACCTTGACGTGGTGACAGGGCTTAACCGTCCCCAATTCCTGTATTGGGGGCGGAACCAACAACTCCACACTCAGACTAGGAGCACACATTTGT
The DNA here is from genome assembly GCA_963942605.1 of Poecilus cupreus. Classification (NCBI taxonomy): domain Eukaryota; kingdom Metazoa; phylum Arthropoda; class Insecta; order Coleoptera; family Carabidae; genus Poecilus; species Poecilus cupreus. Next base: position 6,378,587 of record OZ012719.1, read on the forward strand.
CAAATGTGTGCGCCTAGTCTTCAGCCTGGTGTACTCGGGTTTAGTAGTTAGTTGGACACTAATATTGAGTGCAATTCAATTAATTTCTCAACGCGTGTATGCCAGGTTTTAAATGGATTTAAGCATACAAAAAAATAGCTTCTAAATGTTGTCCTTCAAGCATTGTATTCTCTGAACTATCCGGTTCACGTAGATATAAGCGGTTAGTTAATAAGATCGGTTAGTTGTAAGCTCGGGTAGACATAGGCGGTTAGATATAAGAACGGTTAGATAGAAATATGCGGTTAGTTAATAAGAGCGGTTAGCTGTAAGTTCGGGTAGATATAGGCGGTTAGATAGAAGATCGGTTAGCTGTAAATGCAGGCAGGTGTGGGCGGGTAATTTAGATAATTCATTGCTTGAAGGATCCTTAAATTTTTTAAACTAAAATCTAAATCAATTAATTACTTCTTACTGCGTTTATGATGAAGATGCTTAAATCCTTGAAATATCTTATCGTGTAAAATGTATTAATTATAACTTTGAATTCTGAGTTTCAGATGAACGTAGAAGCGGAAGTACTATAGTACAGGTACAGATATCTGTCAGTTCAGAAAACGTCTTTACATGGACATCGTGACATTCGGAGAAGTGCTATAGTAATATCTTTCAAGATGAAGACCATAGAAAGACAAAAATTCCGAACGGGACAAGATTCGAACAGGAACAACCACTAGGTATTTGAGTAAAAAGAAAATGTAAGTTTTTCAATAATTTTCTTTCACTCTTAATCATTCTATGAACGAATTTAGTTTTTTAAACTAACTTCGTTTTTATTCTGACGTTTTCCGGTGTTTTTCTAATTTGTTTTAGGTAAACCACCAATTCTTCCACTCCACCATGTCGCCTTATGAACCAATAGAAGCAAGAGCAAGAAGAAGAAGACAAACATATACATACATACATACTAACATACATACATTCGACTTATGAACCAATAGAAGCAAGAGCAAGAAGACAAACATATACATACAAACATACACAAATTACAAAAAAAAAATATTCAATCTATATCCTACATGCACTCATCCCGCAGTCTACGGTTCTTGTCACTATTGGCTTGAATGTCGAGGCTCGGTTCCCTGTTTGAGATGTTTACGCGACTGGCGGTGGATGATTTGTTATGCGGCCCTTCTTGGATGCTATATGTCTGCAGCTTAATGTAGGCCGTCAGCAATTGTCATTGATAACATTCCGTCCCTAAACCGCGGCGTTGTTGCACTATACGACGACCGCTGCAACATTTCCTATGTTGGTGTCGGTGCATTTGAAGTTGCCGCCTTTCGTATTGCAAATCTTTCAGTGGATACCTAAGGGATGTGTGTATTTTCTCTTTCAGGTGCGACCTTAGCTTGGGGGGGTATAGGTTAGCTCCGGGGGTTAGGCATTCTCTTCCGCGGCTCAGGAAGCAGAATGGCGCTTTCTTCTTCTGTCTTGGTCGCGGACGGTTGGAGAAAGCGTTCCCTGTCACGTGGAGTGACCTTGACGTGGTGACAGGGCTTAACCGTCCCCAATTCCTGTATTGGGGGCGGAACCAACAACTCCACACTCAGACTAGGAGCACACATTTGTCAAATGTGTGCGCCTAGTCTTCAGCCTGGTGTACTCGTGTTTAGTAGTTAGTTGGACACTAATATTGAGTGCAATTCAATTAATTTCTCAACGCGTGTATGCCAGGTTTTAAATGGATTTAAGCATACAAAAAAATAGCTTCTAAATGTTGTCCTTCAAGCATTGTATTCTCTGAACTATCCGGTTCACGTAGATATAAGCGGTTAGTTAATAAGATCGGTTAGTTGTAAGCTCGGGTAGACATAGGCGGTTAGATATAAGAACGGTTAGATAGAAATATGCGGTTAGTTAATAAGAGCGGTTAGCTGTAAGTTCGGGTAGATATAGGCGGTTAGATAGAAGATCGGTTAGCTGTAAATGCAGGCAGGTGTGGGCGGGTAATTTAGATAATTCATTGCTTGAAGGATCCTTAAATTTTTTAAACTAAAATCTAAATCAATTAATTACTTCTTACTGCGTTTATGATGAAGATGCTTAAATCCATGAAATATCTTATCGTGTAAAATGTATTAATTATAACTTTGAATTCTGAGTTTCAGATGAACGCAGAAGCGGAAGTACTATAGTACAGGTACAGATATCTGTCAGTTCAGAAAACGTCTTTACATGGACATCGTGACATTCGGAGAAGTGCTATAGTAATATCTTTCAAGATGAAGACTATAGAAAGACAAAAATTCCGAACGGGACAAGATTCGAACAGGAACAACCACTAGGTATTTGAGTAAAAAGAAAATGTAAGTTTTTCAATAATTTTCTTTCACTCTTAATCATTCTATGAACGAATTTAGTTTTTTAAACTAACTTCGTTTTTATTCTTACGTTTTCCGGTGTTTTTCTGATTTGTTTTAGGTAAACCACCAATTCTTCCACTCCACCATGTCGCCTTATGAACCAATAGAAGCAAGAGCAAGAAGAAGAAGACAAACATATACATACATACATACTAACATACATACATTCGACTTATGAACCAATAGAAGCATGAGCAAGAAGAAGAAGACAAACATATACATACATACATTCGACTTATGAACCAATAGAAGCAAGAGCAAGAAGAAGAAGACAAACATATACATACATACATACTAACATACATACATTCGACTTATGAACCAATAGAAGCAAGAGCAAGAAGACAAACATATACATACAAACATACACAAATTACAAAAAAAAAAATTCAATCTATATCCTACTTGCACTCATCCCGCAGTCTACGGTTCTTGTCACTATTGGCTTGAATGTCGAGGCTCGGTTCCCTGTTTGAGATGTTTACGCGACTGGCGGTGGATGATTTGTTATGCGGCCCTTCTTGGATGCTATATGTCTGCAGCTTAATGTAGGCCGTCAGCAATTGTCATTGATAACATTCCGTCCCTAAACCGCGGCGTTGTTGCACTATACGACGACCGCTGCAACATTTCCTATGTTGGTGTCGGTGCATTTGAAGTTGCCGCCTTTCGTATTGCAAATCTTTCAGTGGATACCTAAGGGATGTGTGTATTTTCTCTTTCAGGTGCGACCTTAGCTTGGGGGGGTATAGGTTAGCTCCGGGGGTTAGGCATTCTCTTCCGCGGCTCAGGAAGCAGAATGGCGCTTTCTTCTTCTGTCTTGGTCGCGGACGGTTGGAGAAAGCGTTCCCTGTCACGTGGAGTGACCTTGACGTGGTGACAGGGCTTAACCGTCCCCAATTTGTATTGGGGGCGGAACCAACAACTCCACACTCAGACTAGGAGCACACATTTGTCAAATGTGTGCGCCTAGTCTTCAGCCTGGTGTACTCGCGTTTAGTAGTTAGTTGGACACTAATATTGAGTGCAATTCAATTAATTTCTCAACGCGTGTATGCCAGGTTTTAAATGGATTTAAGCATACAAAAAAATAGCTTCTAAATGTTGTCCTTCAAGCATTGTATTCTCTGAACTATCCGGTTCACGTAGATATAAGCGGTTAGTTAATAAGATCGGTTAGTTGTAAGCTCGGGTAGACATAGGCGGTTAGATATAAGAACGGTTAGATAGAAATATGCGGTTAGTTAATAAGAGCGGTTAGCTGTAAGTTCGGGTAGATATAGGCGGTTAGATAGAAGATCGGTTAGCTGTAAATGCAGGCAGGTGTGGGCGGGTAATTTAGATAATTCATTGCTTGAAGGATCCTTAAATTTTTTAAACTAAAATCTAAATCAATTAATTACTTCTTACTGCGTTTATGATGAAGATGCTTAAATCCATTAAATATCTTATCGTGTAAAATGTATTAATTATAACTTTGAATTCTGAGTTTCAGATGAACGCAGAAGCGGAAGTACTATAGTACAGGTACAGATATCTGTCAGTTCAGAAAACGTCTTTACATGGACATCGTGACATTCGGAGAAGTGCTATAGTAATATCTTTCAAGATGAAGACCATAGAAAGACAAAAATTCCGAACGGGACAAGATTCGAACAGGAACAACCACTAGGTATTTGAGTAAAAAGAAAATGTAAGTTTTTCAATAATTTTCTTTCACTCTTAATCATTCTATGAACGAATTTAGTTTTTTAAACTAACTTCGTTTTTATTCTGACGTTTTCCGGTGTTTTTCTGATTTGTTTTAGGTAAACCACCAATTCTTCCACTCCACCATGTCGCCTTATGAACCAATAGAAGCAAGAGCAAGAAGAAGAAGACAAACATATACATACATACATACTAACATACATACATTCGACTTATGAACCAATAGAAGCAAGAGCAAGAAGAAGAAGACAAACATATACATACATACATACTAACATACATACATTCGACTTATGAACCAATAGAAGCAAGAGCAAGAAGACAAACATATACATACAAACATACACAAATTACAAAAAAAAAATATTCAATCTATATCCTACATGCACTCATCCCGCAGTCTACGGTTCTTGTCACTATTGGCTTGAATGTCGAGGCTCGGTTCCCTGTTTGAGATGTTTACGCGTCTGGCGGTGGATGATTTGTTATGCGGCCCTTCTTGGATGCTATATGTCTGCAGCTTAATGTAGGCCGTCAGCAATTGTCATTGATAACATTCCGTCCCTAAACCGCGGCGTTGTTGCACTATACGACGACCGCTGCAACATTTCCTATGTTGGTGTCGGTGCATTTGAAGTTGCCGCCTTTCGTATTGCAAATCTTTCAGTGGATACCTAAGGGATGTGTGTATTTTCTCTTTCAGGTGCGACCTTAGCTTGGGGGGGTATAGGTTAGCTCCGGGGGTTAGGCATTCTCTTCCGCGGCTCAGGAAGCAGAATGGCGCTTTCTTCTTCTGTCTTGGTCGCGGACGGTTGGAGAAAGCGTCCCCTGTCACGTGGAGTGACCTTGACGTGGTGACAGGGCTTAACCGTCCCCAATTCCTGTATTGGGGGCGGAACCAACAACTCCACACTCAGACTAGGCGCACACATTTGTCAAATGTGTGCGCCTAGTCTTCAGCCTGGTATACACGCGTTTAGTAGTTAGTTGGATACTAATATTGAGTGCAATTCAATTAACTTCTCAACGCGTGTATGCCAGGCTTTCTCAGGGAATGCCACAGATTAATACTAAATTCATAAGCAAAAAAGCTTTTAATGCTAATTACTAACAAACAGTAAATATTTACAATAAATTTATAGTAATAGAATTTGTGGCATACCCTATCTACATGGGTTGAAGCATACAAAAAAATAGCTTCTAAATGTTGTCCTTCAAGCATTGTATTCTGTGAACTATCCGGTTCATGTAGATATAAGCTGTTAGTTAATAAGATCGGTTAGCTGTAAGCTCGGGTAGACATAGGCGTTTAGCTTTAGATATAAGATCGATTAGGTAGAAACATGCGGTTTATAAGCTCGGGTAGATATAGGCGGTAAATACAGGCAGGTGTAGGCAGTTAGTTTAGATAATTCATTGCTTGAAGGATCCTTAAATTTAAAACTAAAATCTAAATCAATTAATTACTTCTTACTGCGTTTATGATTAAGATGCTTAAATCCATGAAATATCTTATCGTGTAAAATGTATTAATTATAACTTTGAATTCCGAGTTTCAGATGAACGCAGAAGCTCGAATTCGTTCAGTCCAAGTTATGAACAATTTTTATGATCTGATAATCTGTTTAGAATGAAGTTTCACAAGAGGTACAGATGTCTTCCAGTTCAGAAACCGTTTTCAGATGAACATAGTGACATTCAGAGAAGTGCTATAGTGATATCTTTCAAGATGAAGACCATAGAAGGACAAAATTCCGAAGGGGACAAGATTTGAGCAGGACAAACCACTAGGTATTTGAGTAAAAGACACAATTATATAAATATTGCCCCGAATGTTTTCAATTTAATTTTTATGGATACCTGAAAGTTTATTCTGAGCATTTATTTCTAAAATAATTCAAGGAACTTTTGACAGCCGTTAAATGTAGTTAGTCACCCTTAACCAGCGTTCATACTAGCAGTCATTGTGTGTAGAATTTATTTATGGAATGTTTAAAACAATTAAATTAAAATGTTTAAAGCTCAAACATAATTCGGCGTATTTGTATTTGAATCAAAAACATTCTTCTGTCATAATAATTAGAACTACTTCTTGAAAACAAAATAGGAAAACGAAAATAAGTTTAATATTTTATTTCAATTAAATAAAACTTAAACCTATAATAACATATTTCATATTCACGTATCATTAGTATTAAAATACAATTTTAATTTACATTTCGGACTAAAAATATAATGTTCAAAAATATCTCAATTTAAAATAATAAAAGTACAATGATAACAATACACGGAAAGACTGTATTTACTGATTATATAAACAACTGTAAAACCGGTCTTTAGTTCATTAAACTTGAATAAAATATAATTCTACATAGCTTATACATATAATATTCATCGTCTCCAATGCTCAGCCTTGACAATATTCTACATATAATTAATTTATGAAAATATTCAATATAAAAACAAACATGTAGCTCGTTTCTACAACTCAGCATAGCAATTACATTTCTGTACACTCGCAGTTCCAATAAATTAAATACAACAGTAACAGTTTACTTATTCACAGATGATCAGAACTCACAAACACGGGTGCATTGAAACATTTTCAAAGATACGAGAATCTTCACCATAACACAAAATAATTATGCCTTCTGAACAAAAGATACATTATATCCAGAGAAATATTATTAGAGATAAGTACTTTTGGGGAAAATATGATTAAATATATTTCCAGCATTATTTTTACACCCACGTTTAAACATCAAACTCAGAAAATTATTGTATAATTTTCTATTTTCATCTTGCCTACGATTTACAAAAAAAAAATAGTACCTTTAGATTGTATATCCAAAGAAATATTTGTAAGATATAGATTGATAGTATACATGATAATGAAGCCTGCTTTTTATATAGTTGGTTAATTTATTTCAATAGTAAAACATTTATAGAGTTACGAATTTTATGTAATGGTACAAATCATCTTTTGGTATCTTATTTTGGATACTTGCACATTTCTATTACAAAATTTAAATTTCTAATAGTGTTATTGGTATAAACTGACAGTTGAAAAATTAAATGATTGTAAATATTGGCAGCTTTCATTTTGTTACACGAAATAAAAGTATGCAAGTTTCCACTAAAATTGCACAAAATTTCAAACCTATCACTGAAAATGACACAAAATCTACATTATCAACATAATCTCAATACCATCCATAAACTCCAATCACCAACTCTGTTTCCCTGAATGATGTAGACGGTGCCGTATGGTATATTTCAAACATAGAATAGGTCAAATAAAACTAGAAAATCGAGAGCACCTCTCGTGTACCATCCAATGTTAAAGTATCCAGGGGTCAAGGTTTTCGGGGGCTCAGATTCACATTAAATGTTGTGAGCTGGGGGTTGGCGCAGGCGCAAATGACTGAGGTGGGGGGCCGCCTGGTTGTAGACCTGGCTGTGATGAGGGGACGACTTGAGGCGCGGAGAACGGGGGTTGTTGCTGCATACCTGGGGGACCGTAGCTGGGCATGCCACTGAAAATGCAATATTTTATTTTTGCACTCTAATTATTTTATTGCGAAACGATATTTCCTATTGAAGTTGTGCGTACTTTATTTCTACACACTTCTAAATCATAACAACACAATAATAAAATTGTTTCAAATCAAAATTGTGGCTATTATAATTTTATTCCCTGGACACCCTAATTATAAGTTACTTACCCTGGCGTAAATTGCGGCGGCAGACTAGTAGACGGCCTGTCGTCAGGCCTGGAGACGGCAGGGGGAGGCATGGCATGCTGCGGAGGCGGGACGGGTCCGTGCGGTGGTGGCGGCATCTGGAAGTGCGGGGGTAGCGTCATGGCTGCGGGAGGAGCGCCAGGCGGCCCAGGCTGGGGCCCTGCGGGACCCTGCACCGGGCCTGAAGGCAGCGACATGTACGATTGTCGATTGTCATGCGGCAACATCGCGCCGTACGGGTATTGGCCTGGAACGCCGTGTTGCGGAAGGCCACCGTTGAACATCTACGAAAATTAATATAAAACCACGGAAAATAATTGTTATTCATCAGAAACTTACATGAGGCGGCATAGGCCCATGTGCTGCCTGAGGAGGAAAGGCATACGGCATAGCCTTGGGTAAAGTCGAGTACTGAGGTTCTCTCATAAGAGTGTGATACAAATTCAAAGCTTCCACAAGATCAGAACTCAGTTGCGTTAGTTGCGCATGTTTTCTATCCACTCGTTCTAATTCTGCGTCTATTAATGGGCCCATGTTGTTTACTTGTTCTGTTGAAAATAAAACGATTTACTTGTAAAATGATACTTCTTAGAAACAAGTTAGAATTACCTTCAAGGTGTAACATTTCCTGCGTATCATGTTGGGCGTCACTGGGATCAGCTTCATGTAACAAATGCAGTAATCTATCGATTTTCTCTTCGTTTATTTCTACATCTTCGGGTTCTGCTTCAATGGCTTTCACTGCAACATTTTCTTGAAATTGTACAGTCTTTTTGTTTTGTTCTGTTTCTGTAAAATATTACACGATTACAATAACCTGCGCATAACTAAAGCTTAATTATACATACTTAAATGTTCAGGCTCAACGGACAAATCAGCAGTTACAAAATTCGCTGGGAACAGCCCCTCACCTCTTTGATTGTAACCTTTCCACCAGTTTTGATCAGAGTCGTCTATCACATGAACTAAAACCCAAATTATAATTAATAGCACCTATTACACTTGCAACAAATTTATAACTTACTGATTTCACCAGCAAGGAACGTAAGTTCGTTGTCTTCGGCAGCTTCGAAGTCATATAAAGCTCGAACTTTTCTGGCCTCTGTAGGTGCGCCGGCAACACTAGAGGCACCTAAATTAGTGGAAGGATATAAGCTAGAAGTGCCGCTGGAATTTCCAACGGATGTTCTAGGAGACCCTGATTTTTCTTTCAGGGAAAGTTCTATTGCTTTGGCAATGTCATCAACTTCTTGTTGATTTGACGCCACGTTCGGGTCTTTACTTAACTGCGGAGATTTTTTGGAAACCTTAAAATAAATATTGATTATTAATTTTATCTGTCATTCAAAACTATATAAAACCTAGGTGTGTGATTGCGTGCACACTAAAATAATTAATTAATTGGTATTGACTTATTTTTGAAAGCGATATCCAAAAATAGAATCATAATAAAGAGAACTTATTAAATATTTTGAAACAACGACCAAAGTGTTAACAAAAGAATTTTAGATTAGCAATAATAATGTTATCAATTTATGCTATTGAGATGAATATGAAAAGTTCTCTTACCATGTCTGGAGGTGGTGTAAAATCAACTCCTTCCTGTTTCAATTTGGCGTATAAAGAAGGAATAAGATTCAACTGTGGATCAGTTTTAAATTCTCCTTCTGCCCAAGTCTTCAGCAGTTCCTTGAGTTTTTGTTGAACAGTAGGATGACTTTTAGTTATTAACTTGCGGAATTCAGTCTCAAAATCCCGTGATGCAATTTCCAAATGAAAAGTCTTTCCACAATTGTTTACACACGCATCTAATAACTTAACCAAAATATTATCTTTATATTTAGCGCCGTATAATCATCAGCTAGATGACAAATTAGATATTTTAGGAAGAATTCATTACAGTATTACTCATCTATTGTAATTCGAAGATGATACGAAAGATAAAGTTTTATCAAAAACAAAATGTATTTATGCAAATATTACGTACGTTAGACGAGATTAGATTTTAATTAAGTAAATAATAAATATATTAGTAGCTTTATTCACCTATGGCATGGCTAATTATGTGTATAACCATTTTAATCAAAGTCACAAACAAAAAACTTAATGTATGGTGTAATGAACCTTTGTCCTCTAAATGAACAATGAGACTATTATTTACATGCCATACGATAACTTATTTTGCAGACAGACAAATAAGTGTTAAATTTCAAAAGTATTAGTATTATAAAATATACTGGAACACTGTAAAAATGTATATCCAGAACTGTAACTTAAATCAAATGGAACAAGGTAGAAGCATAATCTAATAATGAAACGTAAATGTGTAAATACGACAGCGCAATAGTTATTACTGTAAAAAAGACAGATTCTTGCATGGAACTGCGATGAATATGCAACGCGAAACTACCTTATGGTTTGTCATTTTCATAACTTCCTAAAATAACTAACTGTGACTCAATATTTGTAAATACTTACGGTAACTGCTTTCAAAACTATGTGTGGATCGGCATGATTCAATCTCTTGATAATGGATTTTAAGCAATTTTTTGCATTCGCTGGTACCTGCCCCACTTTGTCGCAAATATCCAGAATAAGGCCCCAATCTTCTGATGTGTTTTTCTCACTTGTAGCTTTATCTGTGATTTAAATTTAAAGACAAACGAGTGAGAAACTCATGTATAAATTATTATTTTTATACTGTCAATTACAATAAATCACCAATCTATTCAATCAGCAAACTAGTTAATATATGTTGACTCACCAACATCGATATCAAATGGATTTCCAAAAGAAAACATTTTATACAGCACAATAATTATCGATAAACAATTTATTAATTTAGTATTAATTTTTAAACATCAGTATATTGTTTATTGACACATTTCACATGTAATCTATCACTTTAGTCTTACGGATGACATTTCTGATTTTCTGCCTAAACCATTTTCAATGTTTCACTCGTGGATACCAACTGCGCAAATGAAAAAGGCACCAGTCAGAGGACATTCGATGTACTTGTTTTGTTTTCAATCATGTGCCGATTAGTCATACTTTCCGTGTGCGAGTTCCCCTTGTTTTCCATTGACCAGCGGTGCACCAACCGTACTATCACTGATTGATTATAAATATATACCTCAGTTGGGTTATTTGCTTTATTGATGATATTTTCCGTATTTGACAACAGTAATGACCCATATCTTCAAAAAATTTCCAAACATGTACTCAATAATAAATATATGTATATATAAAAACATAATATTTACATTTACAGACTGAAAAATTAGCATGGCTATCAGATTAAACACATATTGACATATATCGAACACGCATTTAGGTATCGACTACCTTTACAGTGATATTTTCAAGTTAGGTAAAGAAAAATATTGGGATTTTTTACTTAGTAACAGTATTAACCGATTTAATCGATTATAGTCAATAATTACAACTTGTAAATTACAAATTACTTGTTTAGCAAAATTCTTTTACAACACAATCGTTATATAAAGCATATGACTGGTGCAGCTTTTATTTTACAACAGATTCTGGACATGTTATTTTCGTACAAATTTTTCATCTTTTCGAGAAGCGGCGCGTCTAATTATATTAAATTCATCAATTTATTATTGAAAATTCTACTCTGTAACATATTTCTGTTGCGAATACTGCTAATTTACTCAACACCCTGACTGACTGATTATAAACAAATCATTCTAATTCAACTACAGGTGTTTAGTTGTCATTTGTTATTATGAACAATTTGGAATGATATTAACTTTTAATATTTAATATTAGACTGATAATACAAATTTTTATTGTTTTAGTTATGGACTCGCGTACGTCACTTCACGTACTGTAATACTCACAACCAAACTTTTAATATTCACAAAGCATTTCATTTATGTATGTAATGTATACGTGTAGGTATAAACAAAAATAAATACAAATAACAGTAGACGAAGTACATTTTAAAAAGAATCGAGAATTAAGCATCGTCGTGTTTATATTAATAAATTAGATCAAACACTGTACACACCTACGGTGCTTTTTCTACCATAAAAAATCGCATGATAATTCCATTAAAAAAAAATCATTATAAAAACATAAATATATAGTTCCATTAAAGCTGCCTCGTGTGGTAATATTGGCGGCAAAGTTGGCACGAACATGTAATGTACACGGTATTCGATGTGCAAGCTCACATTTTACATTATAGGTTTATACACTCACCTACATGACATTACATAACCACATAAACAAATATCAAAAATTAGAGTTACAACATTCATCAACCAATCAACCAATCAAATCAATTTATTCCATGCGTTCCAAACACACAGCTTGCCTATGCGCACAGTCAAATCTCTGTCAGAAGAGTTTTGTTCCTAATAATACAGAAAAGAATATTATTTAATAGCAGTCTTGGTAAAATAGAAATACTAAAATGATTTGAAGCGCATACAACTGCTGTGTGTTACCTCGCTAATAACGTAGTAATAATTAAGCTTGTAATTAAAAGCACCATTATTAAAATTCGCAACAATTTAACTATTAAAAGAAAATCGCTCAGAGTAAGACTGAGTTCAAGTTAAGGCCTGCTAGTTTTATAATATTTAAGAGTAAAATTTTATCTTTATTTGTAGATAATTCATTCGCTCTACCTAATATCCCAGACAGTTCATTGGTTTCTGTTTAGTTAATTAATTAATCATTTGCATCACATTAATCATAATGAATCTTAGATCTTTCAATATATTATTAATAAAATAAAAAATAAAAATAAACGATTAATCGTAGATTAGATGACTAAATAACAACAGAACAATATACGTAATATGACAATTGAACGAAATCACTAAATGACGAGCGCCATGTCTTTCTTGTTGGGCAGGTTCACCTTCTTTCCCTGCCACAGTGAGTTGTGGATCGTGAAGGCATCAATTGTCACCGTTAAATGTTTCGTGTGAACTTGCGAGAAGCATTTACCACCGGAATTGTACCTATTTAAATTTAAGACGCCATTAATTTATACTACTTTGAAAAATATAATTATGTTACTTACTTAAAGAACTTGTCGAACATCCTATCGTTGACTTGTTTCGGACCAGTTCCGTACAATTTGAGAACTTCTTCTCGGTCAGGGCAGTAGGAATAGAGCGCTCGGAATTGACAACCAGCGTCTCGGAATAGAATAAGGAAGTGTTTGCTTTCGGAACGTGCGATTTCTTCTAAAACTCGCTGCTTCGCCTCTTTATTAACTACACCAGGAAATACACAATATTCGACTGCGTTTAGCATGATGCCTCGATTGGATTTTGTCGCTGGCTGCTTGTATAATCGCGGACCTACAATATCATAAGTTCAAATGCATATCCTTTGTAAAACACTATTACTGCTTACCATTATAATCCATCATGGAGCTAGGAGTAGAACTGATATCACTAGACCCATCATCGAAAATCCTTCTCTTGGTCATAAGTCCCGGAGGTAAACTTCCTGGACCGGAGGGAGATGGGAGATGCCTCATGGGGCCCATGCCCGGCGACGGCGCCCTTCGTGGGGGTGTAGCCCGGCCTAGACCAGAGTCCGTGTCGCCGTATCGGTACGCTAGGCTGTCCTGATCACTGCTGGATCCTATACCGTTCAATATAATGTATTAGTAAAAATATGATTGAGTTGACAGTATATTTGTCAGTAATTTAAAGATCTATAACCCATGCGTTTAAGATTTTTCGGAGTTTTTAGTTTTGATGTTTGATTTGAAGCTGATTGTTTGGTAAAAGTAGGATCCGGACCATTTTTATTAGTAATCAAGTAATTTAATTAATTATATTTTATAGTAGTTAGAAAGATTAATTATAGTATTGTGTATTTTATTTTTTCAACCAGTATAGATAAAAGTTCGCGCAAACGAGGTCAGGAACCTAATTAAATAACACTTTAACTGTCAGTTGTTAATTTATGTTTATATTAAAAATATTTTTTATTTTGTTTTATTAAAGTGAAAGCAGCGGTACTAAGGAAGCAAATAGATATGTAATGTGTTTATATTGAACATAATGTATCAGATAACCAACGCATTATGTTTAAGCTGGTGAAAGAAACTTAATGTTGAGAAGTATTCGTAAGACAGTAAAAGTGTTACTGAGGTAAAATGTTCTATGACGGTAAATTATGTTCGAATCAAATGTTAACGTCACAATTAAAATAAAAGCACGTAAACCCGAAAATTATGATTCGCCCAATTATAAACATAAAATGGTATGACAAAAGAAATTTATAATAATCCTAGGCTATTTTCGCGACACAATGAACATTTATGGAGAATATACAATAACCCACAAAGAACCTGAAAATATCTACAACAAAAATATAATGAACACAAATGGAGCCCAGAAAACTATAACCATTCACCAAAGAAATAAGACGACAGACATCTAAGAAGAAAAGAGAAGATAAATAAAACAGAACCAACTATGTAATACAAGCCTCCCAAAAATTTAAATCAGCTATTACAAATCTCCTGGATTCTCCGGGACACTGAAATTTCTCTTCTTATTTATAAAGATTAAGTCCAATTTTTTATAATATATGTAACAAAATTTTCCTTAAATTCTTTTATATTTACATTTAATAATAAAAAAAATGATACAAATGAATAATGCTACTACAGACCATTGTAAAAATATAGATAAATGAATCAATGGAAAATATTGTTAATTTATCAGAGTAACTCTATATGGGAGACCTGCAAGCTGAAATAAAACGCAAAACGCAGAAATGAATGTGACTGTAAATGGAACAACACATTGCATGCGGACAGCAACAACGAGGTCACGAAACGACACTAGACACCAGACACCAGAGCACCAGCACCACCATCACCACCACCAGAACCGGGAACATGACAGTAGGTAACTGACGGCAGTACATCGCAGCTTACCGCACAAATTCATGAGCGAATTCGATTTCCGTCCCTTAAAGTTTTGATAAGTCGGATATTTAGGCCTGCCCCTAATCTGTCCAGGCTCCTGGACTTCTGAAAACACATTCACAACGGTACAAGTCTACACAAGATGTTCACAACGAACAATACACATTCCATTGAACAGGGCAGGGCAAGTGCACACAACAGCACTACAAGCCATAATGCAAGGGCAAACAACAGGACCATATACGTATTACTTAATAACATTCGCGGAGGTGACACGGTATCGTCACGCACGCGGACCGCGGAATACAAATAAGCAATAAGAAACTGTGTTTCGCTTGGTTTTGTTTATCTTGGTTCATGGTTTCTGTTTGTAACGGAAAGGGGAACGTAACAAGTAGCGTAACGAACGCAGTATTGGCACAAGACATTGTTACACACCTCGTGAGGTCTTGTACGAGCTGCGTCGACCGAGCGATGGGTTCGTGCTACGACATGGGGACATCCCTCGACTATCGTCAGGCGAATCTGCAAGTACCACAACACAACCCTCACAATCACAACATTAAACACTCACATTGGTATATTGCTAAGCATAATCCAGCAATGAATTTTCGCAAAAATTTCAACAATAATCAATTAATTAAATAATTCCTCTGTACGACTGGGATTACTGTTAAATAATTTTTTTCTGCTGGGACAGAACTACAACTTCATAATTTATTTACATCTATCTACATACCACTACAGTTGCCTCAACTTACAGTTAAACAATTAAAAACCATGCACAATATTACGGAAACACTAAATAAAATCAACGCAATAGTAACTGCTGAAATAAAAATAATAAAAAATAATAATCACCTCTATAAAGAATGCCACTACCCATTCCTCTGTCTGCCAGGCTATCCTGGGAGCCACGATAGTAATCTCGTCTCATAGTAGACATGGGAGTGTACGAATTAGCTACATCATCAAATAAAGCAAAATGAAATAAAACGCTATGCATTCTACGATCAAAAAACAACACAGAATTATTTTTCAACATGCTAACACCGAAAACAAATGAAAATGTAGATTGAGAAAAACTTACCAGTGAGATTGGTGGTAGAACCTTTCTTCCCTTGACTGGGCTGTAACATACCTTCCGCCATTTCTACTGAACCGCTGTCAACGTGTATCGTTTTGGGACGAGGTCGACTTAGCGTTGTTTTACTCCTCATTTTCGGAGCTGGTTTCATTGTTCCCATTATGTCGGATTTATCCAATACTTTACCCTGTGAATTGAAAATTAATATAATGCGTTTCTTTACTATAAATGATTGAATTACGTACTTCTCTTTCAGCTTCTTCAATGGCTTTTTTCAGTTTGTGTTGTTCCAGAATAGCTTGCCGTCTTGCTGCTTGCTCTTCTTTCTTTCTTTGTCTCTCTTCTTCCTTTGCTTTTTCTCGTTCTCTTCTTGCTTGTGCTTCAGTTTCCTTTCGTTCTTTTGCTTCCTCTTGTTGCTGTCGACGTTGTAATGATAATAACATTATCCGTTCTTTCTTTCTTTCCATTTCATCTACTGACGTCTATAAAAACAAATCAATAAATATCAATGAAACAAAACTACCATACAATATCTTACGGGATCTGGATGTGCAAGATCATTTCCAATTATAATAGCAGCAGCTGCAGCAGCCTCTCGTTCTTGACTAGTTTCTCTCATTTCACGTCGCTCCATCTGTCTCTCCCTTTCTCTTTCCAATCTCTCTTGCCTTTGTCTTTCCACTTCTCGTTCTTCTTGTCTCCGCTTTTCTTCTTCTAGCTCTCGTTCAAGTTGCTTGCGTCTTTCTCGAGCTGTTTGTTCTTGCCTTATTGATTCCATGTGGCTTTGCATGCTGTAATCGTCGTTTTCAACATACGCAGAAACACTACGTTCTTTCTTCGGAGAACTTCGTTTCATCCGTAGTGGAGGCTTCGGTCTCTTCGGTTGTTCATTATCGAAAGAAATATAGAATCCTTTTTCGGTCGCAGGATCCGATGCATCTAAAGCGCTAACTTCAGGTAATGGGTCTACCTCCGGAGGATTTTGTTGGAATGAGTTTCTCGAGAGTAACGGCCGGGTAGGAGAAGGTATTCTATAAGTTCTCGTGCCGGATGTGATATTTAACTTGCTGATGCCTTGAGATATGGCGTCATCAGCGTTCCCTATAAATGATATGTTTTGCGGTTCCATGTCATCTACAGGCGGAGTGGGAATTGGTGCGTGCGTTACACTTGAATTTCTCGTCTTTTCAAAGGGTGGTTCATTTAATTGTGACAGGTTTATAGACGATCTTGATTTATTGCTCTCACTGTCATTCATTAATTGCGAGATTTGTCGATGCACAGACACATTCCTATGTTGGGGCGATGCACTAGGAGGAGGGGTATTGCTGCCAGCGCCAGGGAATAACGACGCAGCTTGTTGTTGTTGGTGTTGTTGACTGAGCGTGTAGCCTGAGTGGTTATTGCAGAAGCTATGTTCGCCGTTTTGGTGTAACATAAAACTACCGCTTGGGTTTTGTGGTTTTCCCCATGTACGGAGCTCGGGCTGCTGGTATGATGGTTCGGGAGCGGGGGCTGGTTGAGCCCATGTACGACGTTGGGGCGGCTGCGGGGGTTGGTCGTGGAGGTAGAATTGGGATTGTTCTACCGCAACTCTATGAACACAGAAATATTTCTGCTATACTATCTGATACATATTTTACGTAATTTGGACAAAAGATAACCAGTTAAGTGACATTTAGATGCATGTTAAAATGTATACATCAATTTGTCTTGTTCGGCATGTTTCTTATACTTTTCTTTAAAATACAAATGATTATCAGATAGATATTCGAAACCATTTTAAGGTATTTATGAAGGTGGCTTGTGAAACTTTAAACGCAAATAACTCGAATTCATGAAATAGTGACAACTAGTTTTTCTTCAAAATCACAGATATATAAAATTAAAGTAATAAAAACATTGTTTTTATATTACGAATTCCATTTTTTTTTTTTTTTTTAGAGCCGAAACGTTTTCTTTATATATACTTTAACCCGCAGGTTACTGATGCCTGCTATAAATGAAAGAATGCATTGTATTTCTAACCTGGGACTAGTGGACATCTGCGGGTACTGAGGTAAATGTGGCACAGAGCCATAGCTCTGCAGAGGGTTGTAATGTGAGTGGCTGGGAGGTTGTGGCGTTGCGTATTGTACGTGATGTAAATGCTGTTGGTGTTGTTGTGCCAAGGCCTGCATATGTGCCGCGTGCTGTTCGGCAAACATCTGATGCTGCTGCGTCACCTGGATCTGGTTCTGCTGACTCGCCAGCCGCTGGATATCCGCTTGGATATCATGAAGACTAGAATTCATTCTGTTAGACATATAAACACAAAAGGCGATATACAATGATGTGCCTACAAAAACTACTCTACAAAACTATTAACTATCAAATACGTACTGTGCAATAGATTGCTGATATTGTTCCATGTCCATACTTTCGATATCTGGTGTTTTTCTTGTTTCAACAAACGGAGCGCCTCCGTCTTGGTCAAGCCATTTGTGTTCCACTGACATTGCATCTTCGGAAATTTCCTAAAATGAATAGTTGTATCAACACTGTGTATAAAATTTCACTGATCAACAAAGCAAGAACACAAAGCTGATTGGATGGCAGCACAGGAAAGGAAGTAAGCATGGGGATGAGCGAATCTTGTACCTGTAACGTAAATGGCCTCTGTGGCTTGCTGGAGGCTTCCGAGCCAGGACTGCGTGGTTCAGAACCCGTTGCAGAACTGGATTCAGAATCAGTGGGGGTCTTTACTAAGTTACCCTTGCCCTGAAAGTTAGCATCAATGTATTCATGCAAAGTACCAACACCCATGCTTTTAATATGAATAAAAGTTTGCTATATTATTTTCTAAATCAGATTTATGGTTTGAAATAAGAATGTCACTATAACTAAAATGAATTTTAACGGCAATGGAAAAACAATCTGAGCTATACGAAAAATTTATATACATTGTACTAGCTAATTATTTAAAAAAACTCTATTTAAAAATATAGTTTTTGTTGAAATGTATAAAAATTACTAACAATAATTTGTATAGAATTCCATGAACGAAATGAAATGAAGAATTAGAAATTGTTATTCTTCATGACTTATTAGATTGTTTATAAATAGTTGATATTTAAAGTCAATTTTCAAATTCTTCATTTGAAGAAATATGAAAAGTTTATTTGAAAATCTTACCAAAGCTGTCAGCTGTAAAAAATATGTTATTAAATATTGCATTTGGAATTTGAAAATGTTTAAAATAATAAGGGTTTGTGTACAAGAGAAAGACGGAAATGAAATAAAAATAATAATAAAATATATAATTTGTCTTTACACACCTTTGTGACTGCTTGAAGAAAAGCCGCTTTGCCAACTTTCTGCCGCTGCTTACTCATGATTATTTCCATTTTTCTCTTTTCATTTTCTATGTGTCTCCTCTTTTCTTCTAATTTCATCCTAATATCATTTAATTGTGACGACATAACATTGTGACCCGGACTATTATCATCACTAGAATGATTGTTGTCCATTTGTTGTTGAATATTTGAACTCTGTTGTTGCCAAGTGGTAGTATTCGGTAACGTTGCAAAAGTTGTAGTTTTCTTTTCGCCGTTACTGTTGCTATTGCCCGGTTTTTTATTTAAGAAACTTGATTTCGACGGCATGACGTTATCCTCTTTATCATGTTGCATATATACAATTTGAATTCCTTTCTGATCTCCAATCACCTTCTGTTTAGAGAGCTCGGCAAAACTTGCCATTTTACTAGATACTTCTCCATCCACTATATCGTTAATTAAGTCACTGGATCCCTTGGAATGTAAGATATTTTTTAGCGAAATTGCGTCGTTGCTAAGTTGTCTCGTTAGTTTGACAGTTTCTTTTTCGTGATCTTGTTTTTCACTGTCGCTGTCGTAACCGATTTGTATGGATCCCCGAGCGTCTTGAATACTGGATCGGATAGCTACATTGATCTCAATAGGAGCAGCAGGGGCTGATATCTTTCTACCAACATGTACTGCAACTTCTTTATCTGGATTTCGGCCGATAAAGTTCAAATGTTCTTGAGAGCCACCTGCACACATTTTATAATGTTTAATCTATCACTTCACAAATAAACTTTAAACAAGCAACTGCCATTTAGAATTGTTGAAAATAATTGCGTACTGTTGATGAATATTGTAAGGAAAAGTAGTCGAGAAGCGGACGCGGAATAAAGAGAAAATTATTCACATCTAACGTTTCGATGTAATTTAATTTGTTTTTTACGTTTTAATTTACAATTTATACATATAATTATTGTTTCTTTTCCGGTCCTTAGTTCTCTGAGGATGGTTCAAATTAAACCATGTCCGCTTTTCCTACATTATTTAGGATAAAGTAATTACTTACGGCAGCGTGCTTTACAGCAGATAAAGTTAAAAATGTGTGCACACATTTAATCACTGAAACCACAACTTTATCCCAAATATCTTTGGTTATATGTTGAATAAAAATGGCAAACATGCAACCAATTATCCGTTAGTCACACTAATTAACATAGCCATAAATCATTGAGGTATGAAGTCGACTTGACAGCACAAACAATGCACAGTTAGCTACCCACCGAAATTCTCAATCGTCAGCTGCGAGTCATCAGACGTGGAATTCCTCCTTGAGCGCCTGCCAGCGTAGCTAGTCTTCCTCGTATCCTCCCAGTTGCTCGGCTTGCCGGCAGCGGTGGCCAGTCGTCCATCGCCGCGCTCGTCGGCCTTGGTGTCGTGGTTGGACTTCTCCTTGGCGGGGCGCAGCCTGGCCGGCAGCAGCGGCTCCTCGGCCTGCAGCACGGAGCTGAGGGTGGGCACGCCGCGGCCGCGGTGCACGATGAACGAGTCCTCCGAGCCCCGCCGCAAACTATCCTCACTGAACTCGGACACGGATTGCTGTAGCGACTGGGTTTTTCGTACTGTCATGTGCACTGGAGGTGAACGGGTCACTGGAATGGTAAAGCGACAAGAAATTAAATTCTGTCTGGAGGTTTTTTTGTTAGTTTCACGGTTATAATTATTTGGGTTTAATTATTATATTTGTAATAAAATTTCTGATTAAAGCAAATACAACGGTAGTTCGCGCGAAATGGAATAATCGTTTTTGTTTTTTTTTATATAAAACGGTCCGACCTGATTCGACAGCTGTGATTCAAATTCATTGACCGTTAATCTGTTTAAAATAAATTACATTTTAATCGTATTACCCAAAGAATTACAGTTCATGATTAATACGATACTTACTTTTGATATTTTTATTCATAGTAGCCAATTAAAAACAAATATACATTATATATTATTATATAACAGTACTTAATTATTTATGAAATGAGAGTGCAACAATTTACTTGAATGATATAAAATATAAATGCAAGTAACTGTTAAAATGAAAAGTGCTATTATCAAATATCAACTGTGAGTATCGCAAAATGGATGGTTATTGTAAGAAATGATTTCTAGATCTTGATAATATGACAACAATGTTTTCGTATACCTACTGATAAACAAAGAATGCTACAAATATAAATGGAATTAGACATAAATAAACATAATTTTAACTTAATAATAGCTACCTACCTATAAAAAAATAATTTATATATGAACATGAAGCAACTAAATATAAAATGCAAATAAAATATAATTAATCCTAAATACATTTCGTTATATCTAAACAACAAATTATTTATACTCGTTTAAAATGCGATTAATAATTAATTACACCTTATCTATTTGTTAAGAGTAAATTTGATTCATATACCGATTATAGCAATTTTTTAATTAAGTTGAATTATTTGAACCTTGGACCAGTTAGTAAATCAAATTAGCGAATTAAATAATTATAGGATAATATAAAAATTATTGTTTGTAAAAATTAAAAATTAAATGAAACAATAAATTTTAGTAGTTATATAGAAAATTATTTGCTGTCTTACGGATGTAAACATATAAAAATGCGACGTAGCATAATGCTTTTCTTCGTTGAATCTACAACAAAAATATTATGTAGGTTACCCAATGTGGTCAAACTGCATACTTTTTCAGATATAAATCAGACATTCTGAGAGATAGAGATAAAAAAGATATGCTAATGACATACGCACTACAAATAAACCAAAAAAGAAATAGAAATTGAAAGTAAATAACGGCACTAGCTACATATCTAAAGAAATTCTTCAATGAAATGGCAAATGGCACAGTCGCATGACAACGAACTCTTAAGCGAAATGAAATGAAGAGTATACTCCACCGGTTTCAAGATGCGAATGTTCATATTTTAATTATGTGATTCAGGCAATAGATCAAGAAAAGTAATTTAACTTTCTTTCCAAATTCAATTTTCTTCGGTCTTTCAGTTGTTTATTTATTTATGAACCAATCTAAAGAAACAGAGTTGGTGCAATGTTTTTTTTTTAAACATTTTATATGGAAATTAAGGAGCACCTTGATACAAATGTAAGTTATCTCATAGCTAGAGACTGTAGATGTTTAGCTGTAAATTTGATTTAGATAAATTTCGCATCCACGTAACCGGCAAAGATTGCTACACGTGCTAGATATTTGCGACAGGATATGAGATATATTTCGGATGCAGGATGGATAAACATATAAGTTTATTTCAATCTGTAATGCGTAAGACTTATGCCTAACATTTTGCAAGACGATTACACAGGAAGTTATTTTCAAATATTCTAGAATATTTCTTCTGCTATAATCCCAATTATAGTGAGATCTTAGTTTTCAACCAGATACAGAGAGGTGTATGGCCAATTTTATCTTAAACTGTTTTTTTTTTCTATTTTTTATCTTCAAGTTTAGTCACTCGATGCAAATCATGCGAGCTCTGTTTTTGGGTGTTTTAAGACAAATTATTTTATTAAAAAAATACTTCTGTTTTTTCTATTCGGAGCACTTTTTTATAAAATAATTACAGCGCTAAATCCGAGGCTAAAACACTTAAAAACAGAGTTCGTGGTTCGCGCCAATATATTTTAATTTTATCATTGTCTCTACTGGCACTAAACACTAAACAACAACAACAACAAAATGTTTGCTCATTCGATCACAATAATAATTTAATTTAGTTCAAATATGAGGCATTACAAATTCAAATAATCTAAAATAATGGGATGTATGGTGCTGTTCATAAATCTTGCTCACGCGATTGATAAATATTTGAATGTGGTAAGATTTGTGAACAACAGCATCTTGAGAGAGTGGTCCAGGTGCCGGTGGATGAAAGTGATAACGTTTGTGATCGGGAGTTACCTGTGAACGCTCCAGCCTGCGCCGGATCGTCGAGGCCGCTGCGCAGGTCGGGTATGGGCGTGACAACCGACTGCAGCAAGTTGCGCTTATGCACGACTCCCTGACTATTGCGTGCAGGATACGCGTCTATTAGACAGACAGTCAGTCACCCCAACAGAACAGCACAGCACAGCCATACAAGAGAACGTTACATCTTTATATAAATAAGTAACCAAGTCAAGCCACAGTGTTGATGTGTTTGTGTCTTGTGTCCACCACCAGTGCAAGCAAATTCTGTCACCATGTCACCGCTTACCGCCACCGTAACAATGTTACACATTTACAATGCGTTTTGATGGTTTCTACCAGATACCACCAGACAATACAAAAAGTTAAATTCGTTTTCCCTTTCCTTCTTCTCTACATGATAAAAATCTTAGCAAACCTTAGATTTATAGAAACGTAATAAGGTCAGGTTGGCGGCATTCCAAACGTTTACTTTTCAGCGTCGGTAGAATTGCGTGTAACCCCTTTAAATTGTCCTAGGTTACCGACCTGACCCTTGCTTTCATGCCCCCTATCTTGATAACAGATGGGCTGAATTTGAATAATAATGATCGTGCGCTCTTTAAAAATCACGAACTCGCAACACATTTTTTATTATTCTCCGTCGCATATTTTATTTAAATATACAACTTAAGTAATAAATAATAGCAAAAACGAGTCAATATTTTTGGCGCAAAACAAGTTTATTGCGTCAAATAAATTCCAATTACTCACATATTATTTATATATCATTACGCTGCTTTTCTTTTATGAACAGATGCGCTGTTAATTATTATGACGTCCAGTAACATTTTATAAAAATAAATAATTTATTCATTTTATTGCACAAATATTGTTCGTGGAAACATTATAAAGCACTCATTTGAATTAGCTCATTTCTAAGATTTTTATCATTTACCATCACAGCTCGCACATGAAATTAAAGTCCACTTTCATTAATGTACAATGAATCAATAGAAAAATAACACATGGAACGGTGTTCAATTGTATATTCCGCACCCGCATGTCACCTGTTTCTAACATAACATAACTATAACAACAAACAAACAAGAACAAAAGCCTGCTTCACACAAACAGCTTTGCTAGACACTGACCGCTCGACGCGACTGCCTAACAGGTCAGCTGTAGGAAAAATCTATACTCGTGTTACGAATAATTTAAATATGTGTACATGACATTGGATGATGTCATTTTAAGTTAGTAGTTTGCTGACACTCACGAGCGTTATGCTAAATATAAATAGGACAACTTAACCATAAGTAGCGTTGAACAAAACGGATAAAACAGCTCATGAACAACATAAACAAACAGATGATTTGAATTTACACTTACCGCCTGAATGTTTATCCATTCCTGGATACCGCACGCATTTTACGGGGTGGATTTCCAAGACGTTGAACATGTCAGCGAGAAATACTACCAAATTTTGCTTCATTGACCTAAAAATTAAACATCTTTAAATATACATCCTTTTCTAGAAATGCTATATTCAAATTTATTCAGAAAACTCTCAAGGTTCATTATGAAATATTTATTTTAAGGTCTAGAAGTTTAAACAACTTTTAAATTAATTTAATTTGTATATTAAATGGTATTTAGAAATAATGCGATACGGTTAATTAAGTAATTGATTAAAACAATAACATAATAAAAAAAGTAACATCTACGTTTATAGCTGTTTATTAATTGAATAGAAAGCAGAAATCCGAATATTTTTCATGAAAGTTTTCTTCAATATTATTTAATAATAATTAACAAATTGCAATTAACAAAACGAACTTTTATGTCTAATAGCTACAAAGAGTCATAAAACAGCTTTAAAAATACAACCGGGTATAAACAAACCAAATGGTCCTCTTCAACTTTCTTTTATTGGTAATCTTAAACGGTTTCAAGATGTTATAAACATCCTTGCAGTGGAATACAAGAAATGTTTAGCACTTTATCCCAGGCTAGACTTTTATTTATGGCAACTGTTTTTCTTTAAAATCATCACAATCATTTCAGAAACACTAGTCTATATTAATTTTTTTATTTCTTGTAGTAAGATATTTAATTTTAAAATAAAGAAAAACTTTTAGATATTGTTCTGTAAATGTATATTTATTTAAACTCAACATTTCGAATTATGTTCAATAATTCGAAACGTTGACTGGTACCTCAAGATCTGTTTTTGGGTGTTTTAAGAGAAGTATTTTAGCTTCGGTTTTAGCGTTGTACAATGTTCTAAAATTATTTTATAAAAAAGTACTTCAAATAAAAGTTGTAGATAATGTATTTCTCTGTAACTTCTATTCGAAGTATTTTTTATAAAATAATTTAAGAACATTGTACAGTGCTAAAACCGAGGCTAAAACACTTCTCTTAAAACACCCAAAAACTGAGCCAACGTTTAAATTATTAATCATTCTGATAGTTTTTCAATTAATATTTAATTTTATTGAATCAATATTAAAATTGTACAAGCAGAAAATTTTACCAAAAATTCAGTAAGATAAAAGAGCAATTGTTTATAAAAAAAATATTTCACTATGCAGAAATATCCGTCTTACCCCCTCATATAAGTGACATCCTCCGGCATCATATGAAACACAGAAAACGGTAAACTCCTTTCACAAAAGTTATACACTAGCATTAGATTGTGTAGCGATTCCGAGACAGTGGGTAGATAGGAAACCAGCAGCTGAGTCCAGGGTAGCTCATCAGGGCAGTAGAATGATATCAGGGCTGCCAGCCCAACGCCGTCACACAAATCCTTCAGATCTTTTACTGGCGGGAGGTCCGGTGCATGTGGTCTATCGCCCTGGAACAAATGCCGAGTTGTTATGTTATTCGATTTTGGGAAATACTGGGTGATAACTAGCTACGACAATGAAACTTAATTGTAGTAAATATTACAGAATTATCACAAAAAAAATATAGACCGGATAGTTCAGATGAGGGTAATATTTAATTATGTTCAAACTTTAAAAATCAATACATGTTTCAAGTTATGGATTATTAGTTCCTCAACTTTGTGTTAAGGGCTTATAAAAGTTTAATAATAAAAAATGAATTAGAAAAAAGTAAACTGAATAAATTTAGGAGTGGGCATAATGGCTGATACTATGAGCTCGTGGTACTAGCCATTACGAATAAACAAATTGTTGGGAGTAAAATAAATTACTTATGGCATTGCAATATTTATTACAATCGAATTCCACTTAAAGCAGATTTTTGTCTTAAAATTTAGAATTCGTTTCAATGTTTATATTTGTGCTGTGGTGGAGCTTAATGCAGATAAGAAAAGAATAAGAACAGTTTCAAAAAACTTTTGCAAATAAAAGCTGACAGACACGGTGTTCAAGTTATATTCGTTTTCTAGCGCTGTAGATAAATTTAAACTTTCGTACAAGAGTTTTAATAATAAATTTTCTACAGATATATTTTATAATTATTTCACGATCAAGTAATTCTGACTCGAATGATTTATTTCGTCCATTATGATCGCTCAATTTCTCCTAAGTAATGTGCAACAATTAAGTAATTGTTGTAATGTCTCACACGCTCTAACGAACTGTAATTTGGCACTTTGCCACTCTAGCTTACCTCATATGCTTTATATAGGTATACAACTATTACTTACGCTATCTTTCGCGCAATATCCACCACATATTCCTGTCAAGTACCTAAGTTTCCACTACAAATAAAAAATTACAGGTCTTTACTTTACGACTATTATTATATGTACAGATAATCATTAAACTTTATAGGTGAGAACGAGAGTTTTCAAGTACATGTATATTCTCTCCAATTCGAAATGATTTTAATGCCAATTTTACAGTTCTTGGAACGGCAAGAACTAATAAAAACGAATGATAAAGCCCAAATAAAAATAACAGAAATGCAGGCTATTTGTAGAACAAACAAGAAAATAAAGCGGTATTATTTTTCTGAGAAAAACAGAACTTCAACGATCAGAAAAGCAAGCAAAATAAATATATTAGAAATTCGAAATCAAATGAGCGTAAAAATGAGAGAACAGTTATTGATTTCGCCTTTAGTCTTGCAATACTGTTTTACACGAATGCAAGTGTTAAAAATACGTGTTTATTTAATTTGTATAATTGAAAATCAATCAACCTTTCGCAATTTTCCACTACAACTGTTAGGGAAACAAAAGCATTCAAATATAAATCAAATTATACCACTTATGAAATAACCAGTTCGACTGGATAACAACTTGTTGATTTAACCCTTGTTACGTTCAAATTAATCAGCAAAATTAATCTTGCACATGAACCTTTCCCCAAATATCAACGCTTTAATAATTGTTATTTATTATTGCTTTATAACACGATTTACCGGTGCAAATTAAAAAAGTTAAAAATAAACAATTTACAAGTCGTTAATTAAACCATAAAAGCAAAATTAAAACAATAACTTCAATACAATTTTAATTACTTCCACTCAATTTTTATACTCCCACTTTTCAATAATCTTTCCATTATTAACTCCCATTCCAACCTACATTTAGGATCCAAATTTTGTAATTAAAAGTCGCTTAAGAACAATATTTAATATGCTTATATATTATATCTATTAAGAGCATATGTGAAGGATTACAAGTAGGAGGAATAGACCTTATATGAGAGGAAGTGAATAGTGGTAAATCAGGAAAGGAATGTGAATACCAAGATGAAGGCTAATGGTGGGTTGAACCTGTTGAATGAAACAAGGGATCTTGTTACCATACTTAAAGTAGATTGCATGAAAGCGAATTAAAATAGGATTCAAGATAACCATGAACAGTTATCTCGCAATATCAACTTACAAGATGTAGTTATCTTACACTTATACATTATGCTGTTTTAATGTTCAACAAGCAATAAAGAGAATTGAAATTTTAAATTTGATGATAGTTTGCCTCGCTTTCATACAATTTTAAACACTGAAATATATTAATGCTGAAACGCTCACTGACGTTGAAAATGCAACATGCAATAAGTGGGTAACCTATCTTTGTCGAACAGTTTTTAAGAAAAATAAGGAAATTAACATTCAATGAATTTGAAATGAAATGTTTAATATAAAAATTAAATAATACATTAAACGAAATAATTTCAATTAATTAGTATATATGTGAATTTAAAGGAATTTTCAAATAATTGGTTCCATTTGAATTTGAAAGACAAACATCCAACGCCCTCCGGCACAAAATTAGTTACTTACATTAAGTTTAGGAGCTTAGCTATTAAGACTAACGAGGTTGATTTTATTTTTAGCTTTTCAGTTTCTTTCTTCGTCGGTTCAATTTTTTGTTAAAAAGTTTTTATGTACAATGTACAACATGTTTAGCAAACACGTGTTAAACAAAGAAGTGTGGCCCACTACATCAATCTGTCTCAGTCTCGTTCATCGCTTTCATAACAGCCTACAAGTGAGCGTTCCAGTATTACACTTCAGCAATTTTAAGTATGTAAGGTCTGCTCTCAATCACAACACCATTCTACTATTTGACTCCACCACCCAATTCATAAGCGCCTTCAACTACAAAACCATCCTCCAACTCTTCTTCCTTAACACTTTCACATACCTCCGCGCCAGCATTCTGCTCCAGCTCTTGCTCAATACGTTTCCGTAGTGCGCTGCAGGCATGACTGACCCACACCAGGAGGCCTTGGTCGTAGTCCTGTGGCGTGACTACAGACGTGGAGGACTCTGGCACGGGTGCCGATCCCGAGAAGTTGAAGCGTTGTACAGCGGCCAACACCCGGTCTGGGGTTACTACCTCCTTGGCGTACAACACCATCATGGATTCTATCACAGCCATGTGTGCGCTCTGAGAAGAAATAGATAATGATTAGAAAATGTGTTTAAATTATTGGTTAATTACCGATTGTACTGGTATATGCTTTCGTATATTTTAAGCAACAACAGTGCAATTGGTAGCATTTTCTAATATACTTATTATGCTACAACTCGCGTGTATTAATTGGATTTGATGTTGTTGTGTATGCCATCTATTAGTTTAGTTTCCTTGCTCGTATCATCATCTTTCTGATCAGCTGCTGCATTCAATTAAAAAAGTATTATCATAAAAATCTATTCCAATGAATTAATCAGATACGCCCAATACATATAAAGCAAGGATATTCTTCCATATGTGCTGTTATTTTTTATTGGTAAAACAAATAGTATATTGTACAACAAGCATGAAATGGACATTCCAAGCTAGTTGTATTATTACAACAAAGGTTCGAAAATAATCGAATATACAGTTGAGAAGACGAGATGTGTTCCTATTCAACACATCCGAGTCCGCAACTGTATATTCAGATGATTTTCGAAGCTCGAGTTGTATATGTTAAGACTATACAATGAATCAACCAATTATATTAAACAAATTATTTATTTATGTCAAAAATATTAATGGAGTATATGATTACATATGATTCATTTGTTTGCGACCGAAACACAACTTAGTAATGAAAATAACCGATATTATACAGCGTAACTAATAAAAATTGAACTCTATGATTGGTCTACTTTCGTATGAGTCTATTAACGTCTATTAACTTATTGCTGGTAATTTCGGAAAAAAATATAAGGTGTCATTTATGATACATGATGGTTTTTGACAAAACTGTTAGATATGAAAATGTGTTTACAATGTATTATGTATCCGTAGCATATAACTAGCAATGGTACAAGAAAAAATTATATCTGTATGGGGTTCACTTAAAAATTCGTAGGTCTCTCATATATATTAATAAAGGAGCACATTGATATAACTAGATTAATCAAAACTCAAAGCGTCTGAATATTAACTATGAAGATTTTATAAAAGTAACAGTATATTGAATAACATTATCAACGTGAATGTATAGAAAAAATACGGTTTAAAAATTTCTCATATGATTGCTTTCTTCTTTTCTGAATTGCAAATAGAACTGCAATGCTATTGTAAAAGGTATTATACTAGTTTTTAATTGGGTTATACTTCGACGTAAACTAGTAATTAACGTATGACTAATGGTGAAAATACAATAACAAAAAGTGCTACACATTGTAAAACAAAAAGTTATGTGTATATAATAGAATGACACGCAAGTTCATTTTGTTTTGAGTCATATAAATAAAACATCTCATAATTATAACAACTGACCCGTAAGATTATAGATGATGATACTTAAGAACAATGCAGATAATTTTATAATGATTCATGAATAGTGGCCTTATATAGTTGACTAACAAACAATTCTAGGAATAAGAAGCTACAATTATTGACGGATAAAAGAAATATTGCAGTTGCTACGCTTGAATAAATATATATTTACTCATTGAGACAGATTATTCTCAGAGGAAAAATCAAGTAATTGCTGAATAATCACCAGAGATTTGAAATAAACATGCAGTCTATTGCTCCCAGGACATTAGGCTTCAACCATGGAACACACATTATATATTATCCGCAATGTAAGTGCTACAAACTTGTTACAAATCAGCTACATTACACAACAGAAGTACTTCTCATACTTTAAACATAAAAAAATATATAAAACGAAGTCTAAAAGCAGAAACATTAAAAACTTTATTATTTCATTTTCTTTTTTATGTTAATACAAGGGGAACTTTTTTATACTAGAAATTATTTATTATATTAATCTTTATACTTGACCTCTTCAATTAAATCAGCGTATCAATGCAACTGGCTGGTAGTAATAAAAATGGTTAAGTACTCAATGACAGATGTGCAATCTATAATCCTACGACATGTGGCATTAGCCAGAACAATGCAACAATGAATTATGATTACTCTGATGACCATTCGGAAACTAGAACTTTGCTGTTTGCAAAAACCCTGACAGTGATACAACATGAACTGTTACTTTATCTCAATAATTCTGACATTGATTAATTCGATACTAGTGCATGGATATTGCATGAAATTGTACGATGAAATATAGGTATATACATGTTAATAATAGACGGAAAACTTCTAAATTGAACTGGCATTGTTTAAAGTTCAACATCAATTTCACATTTCGGGAAATATTTTATTATTTGACGCGCAATCTAAATGAATGAAATGATTTACATTCTTATTATGTTTTCCACAAAATAACAGAGTAATTTTCCAGATAAGCAAATTACATGGAAAGGAAGAATATACCACTCAAAACTAAATTGCCAATTTTGAGTTTCTTTGAATACTCTAATTTAGCATCAAGGATCACAATTATTTCGAAAGAGAATCATTTTCTTTTTCGATTACATTACAAGCTCGGGATTTGTAAAAATATTAGTCACAAACTAACAACTGTACTTCTCAGTGCCGAAAATCACCGTCCATGTCGTGATTTTCTAGCAGTAAAAGCATTTCTCGAAAGAAAACTTATTGTTACAATGCGTAAAATGAACTTTTGTTCATAGATAGGGCTTTCTTACCATGCGCAATGGATTGGTTTGTATGAGAACAGTTTCGGTGAGTTGTGCATCTGCAGGCTCGTTGACATAGACGCCTTTCCGGGAGAATGTCTGCAGAATGGACCAGTGGTTGAGGTTGTGGTAGTTGGGGTCTGAGTAGATGTTGCCAAGCGCCAGACAGTACAGCTCTGCGTTTGCTAATGATCGCACTATCTGCGGCTTCAGGTGTTCTTGATTCTACACAAGTTAAATAATATTATTACAGTCTATCTATTCATATATTTTATGATATGTACTAAGCTGGATTTGTACCTCAAATAGTCTTTGAACCAAAGACACGTTACGATATAATTGTGTCATTATCAAGGCAAAATTTAGCGTAGGATACATGTCAAAATATTTTTTCCCAAAATTTTTGAATTGTAACATAATTTTACCTTTGATTTGTTTAATTTTGTTCATTTTTCCCTCACGACGGGACAGAAAGTGCACAGTTTCTGTCATATTTTAGTATCATTGAAACCGAGTTTCTCTCCCGGTCGTAAAATATTTTTTTTTTACTTGAGAACGATACACTGTTTTGTAGAAATATCTTCTGAATACAATAAGAGTATTTTCACAAATAAGTTCTCTAAATTATTGTATTAATATTTAACAAACTGCGAAAATCTAAATTGTCATCTCAAATAACTTTTGCATCTGTAATAATTAGAATTAACTTCAACAATTTAATTAACTACGACGAGATATAAATATTATTGTTTATATTGCAAATAAATTAACAACTTAAAATCATAAGAATCATAAATATTTGTTAACAAACGAAATCTTTTATTTCATTGGTACAGCTAATATTTGAGCTGATTTCTACAGTTAAACAAACAATTTTGTATTTACATTTTATATTGAAATTTGTTACAAATTTAATATGTATATTTTATTTAACCGAATCAACATCAATACAAAATAAATAGAATGTATCAATATTTGTTCATCCTTTCTATATACTTCAGTACTAACCACTTCTTCCAAAGAAAGTAGAATGGAAGATGGCGAGAGAATCTCCTTTAAGCCATCGTATCGATTGCAAAATGAAACGTATACAAAAATATATTTCCTAGACTCTCGACAAAAGTTTAATTTATTGAAATACATAAATGTCCTGAATGAACTGACATTTTGTAAGAGACTGTCCAGTTGCTCCCAGAAATCCTTTAGGCTACCCAGACTACTCGTAAGTTATGTGGCTTGCAGACTGCCAAACTCTATCAGTCAGTTGGAGTTGAATGTTCAACAAATTTAATAAAAGATAAACTAGAACTTGAACTTAATATTTGGATTTGTAACCGAAAACAAGAAGTTCGCCAACTGGGACATATGTCAACCAGTATTTTCTCATTATCTGTCTTGTGACATTAGTTTGGCGATCCATTTCGTATAAAACTTTGCTTATTTGTGAAGGAAATTCTAGTGACAAAAACATAAAAAGCCTGCTGCTGCTGAAATTCTAATTTCATTACAAATAAAATTATTCATTGTTCCGCAACGTAATTTAACTGTCATAAAAATTTCACGGGGCTGTACAAATTATATTTGTTTAACTTCCATTTAATCTGGACGATAAAACAAAAAAAATTCGTCCAGGAAACGCCGAGAGACAGCGTCGAAACAGAATAGATGATAAAACATTTTTTTGTCTGAAGAACTCAACAGCACACATCCATTATCTCGGGAGGTCTTCGTTGTTCTGGACAGTTTGCAATTCTATTCGTTGTTTGCTCATAGTTCATGAGCTGTCCCAACTGACTTAATTAAATAGAGTAGAAGACTTGAACATATGACCAAATAAAATACATTCTATATTTAATTAATATAACATTTGAATTATGTAGCAGGTAAAATTACAATTTGAAAAATATTATAACGAAGGTATTGAAAATGCAAATACATAATAATACTTAAAACATATCACTAATGTAACATGAATATATATATTTCCTGATTTGAAAATAAAATTCTACTGCGTTCCCGTGTTCGCATTAAATAGGTACCGTTATTAACGTACTTCATACATATTCAAAAGCACGAAGTTTCAAAAAATTAGGATATAAATAGAACTTAACAAGTACAGTGTATTCATTATTCAATCATATAAACTTAAAATGAAATTAGAATAGTGTATAAAATAAAATGAAGACGTTAATTTCAATGAAATATAACGTTTACTTTCGTAAATTAAATTTATTGGATTGTTCCACAAATTTAACACGTATTTTACGCAAATAAAGACCTAACATAAATGTTCTCATTTCTGGAACATAAATGCAAATTTCTTTGCTAACATTATAATAATAAATTCAACATATACGCATTTTAACAGTTGGGTAATTTACAGAAATAAATAATGTACCTGTCATTAGAAAACTACAGCACAATCTTCTGTACCAGGAGTTTTTTTTTTTTATTAGTATACATAGGGGATACAGGGTGGTGAGGAAAGACGCACCATAGCGTTTTCAATGCTGTTTTTGAAATGTTCAATTATTGGCTTCCCTAATTATTGTACATTAAAAATGTTAAATAGTTTATTGTATATATTAATATTTATAATTTTACTCTATCGGGAATTGAAAAAATGGCAGAATGTTTATTAGTAATTTTCTTAAAATCATCAGTGCCATGAAATAACAATAAATGTGATATTATTAACAAGCAGATTTATAAAAGGGATAAGTGCTAACTCCATTTTTATTAATACTCGCAACTTAATTTTCCATTAACAGAACAAAATTATTTTTACTATAAGGTTGTAAGCAAGATTGGTTAGCATAAAATTTGACACATTTCGATAATATAATTAATTTAGAAACGAAGTTATAAATAATGAAAAAAATGGAGTTAACGCTAATCCCTTTTATGAATCTGCCTGTAAGAGTTTATTTTATAAATTCATTTTTTTTTTCGAAATCGACACAATATTACTACGCGAAATTAGCAAAAATAGTAATATAATAATTCTTGCATACTCTTATGTCAAACTTGAATTGTTGAATTACAAATCTAAAATAATAAACAAATTATTCGATAATACTACCGGGGAATTTATATATTTTTTACTTTTGACAATAATTTATCGGATTTAATGCAGATCACATACATGCTATGTTCTAAGAAAATATAAAAAATAATGATAATTATATCCAAATATGACACTTTGACACCATCCCAGTCTCAACAGCTAGCTGACGTTTTACAAGTACAACATGCTGTTTATTTATGTTTTTAATTAATAATTTACCGATTAAGGTAAAATATAATGTATACCTCTACAGAGAATTAATTCCATACTCGTAATAAAAAATTATACTTTAGTGCCTTGATATACAAATAACTATTAATTAATTCAACACTTAATAAATTGAATTGATTTAATGAAATGAAAAAGATTTCAGAACTCATAGTAATAAATGAAAAGATTTTACAGAACTTATCCCTATGTTTACTTACATATAAAAAAACTAACGCTTTAATACATTGCTGTCAATCACTTTATCAGTAACTATTGTAATGACACATCCCTATGTATACAGATAAAATAGAACACCCAGTATATATTGTTAAAAAAATCATAGAATCAATATTGAATGACGAAAATGTGTAACCAATCAATACAAAACTCATAGCACAGTGCCCGTTGAAATTGGGGATTTTTTATTGAGTCACACAAATTACTTTTAAATTTTCTTATCAGACAGTTACCGAAAGTTTCTAAGTTGTTATATTCTACTAAACGAACGCAAAGTTACGTTCGATTAAATTGCAATTCAGTACAGCCAGCGTTCTCCTACAATTTTCCAGCTGTTAATCAGCCTGATTAGCTTAATTCAAATCAATCTGAAACTCTATTCGTCTCGATCCGATATCGTTAGTTCACAACTCAGATCGATTTGCATAATGTATGTTTCCATTAAGATAACTAACCTCGTGATCCCGATAGAACGGTTCCCGCAGGTTCTCCGGGACTTTGTTGTTGAACGCCTTTGACAGCAGCCATTTTACCGATGCCCTTTGTTTTGCCTGGAACAAAAAAATTGTATTTAAGCGTGATTTAATCAACGGAATGAAGTTTAGCACATAAAAGCGTAATTTGGCGACGAAAATTGGTTTATTAAATATTTGGGGCTTTTGATTTGATTATGTACCCTAAATTTAACAGTTTGTTAAGGGATAATGTGGAATTACCATATTTTGGCATGGACTCAGGGATGGAATTGATATTTCTAAATAGGGACACATACATTTTATATTAAATAAAGATCTTTTGACTAGATGGTATCATTATTTTTCCAAATAGAATGGGATCTTTCACCATTTTTTTTATTATTTTATTTTATGAAACTTTATCTAAATTGAAGACTATCTACACTTTTAAAAAGTCTTAATTATTATTCATTAAGCCACAATGATTTTTTTTTAAATGCTGTGACGTCATAGTAGAGGTGTTGCTGGATCTAAAACAGTAGAGATTGTAAATAATTGTAGTCATATATTTTTTTACTTATTTTATTATTATTATTACAATAAAATA
Source organism: Poecilus cupreus (assembly GCA_963942605.1). NCBI lineage: Eukaryota > Metazoa > Arthropoda > Insecta > Coleoptera > Carabidae > Poecilus > Poecilus cupreus. The sequence continues at coordinate 6,414,779 of OZ012719.1, forward strand.
GAACATTTATGTAACAAAAATTATTTCAATCTCTACTGTTTTAGATCTAGCAACACCTCTACTATGACGTCACAACATTAAAAAAAAATCATTGTGGCTCAATGAATAACAATTAAGACTTTTTAAAAGTATAGATAGTCTTCAATATTATAAATCATTAAAAAATTCCCTTATCCAGTATTTCTAGTTGCCATAGAATATGCTGTTTTGTTATTTTTGTATATTTGTTTCATTTTTAACTGTCAAATTATTGAATTACAACCTTATTTTTGTCATAATATTTTTCTTTGTCCGCCTCCGGAGTAGAAGTGTTGTCAAGGAGACACTTTTATTCCGGCGGCAACAATATTTAACTTCTGCTTGTTGAATACGAATACATAACAAAGTACTTTTATGACGTTTGAAGAAAAACTACTTTTGGTCATATGCCGTTTATGAATGGATAATTGCAAATTCATGCTCTTCAGTGGGATTTGAACCCACGACCTCTGGCATACTAAGCCACTGCGCAACCGAGAACGGCTAATAAATACTTTTAATGGTTTAGTAAATTATTATGTTTAGTTAATTAATTGTTATGAAATGTTCAGAAAATGTATCTCATATTCTCAGCTAACCGAATAATACGGTAAATTCCTGTATTTTTTTTTTTTGTGTATTTACATCTATTTGTTCTTTAACTACATTTGCCCGAAACTGTCACCATCATATGGTACACCTATATTATTTCAAGTTTAAAATCAATTTCTCTTTAGCGAAAAAGAAGTGAATTTCGTGAGAAGGCAAAAATTTGCATTTTTAACTCGTTTAAAGTTTCCAGCAATTTACAAATATATTTATAAACCATACGCTTCGAAACTTACAAACTAAAAATAATCTTCATGAAACTCAATCACGAAGGTACATTAAAATACCTCAGTTATAGGAAATAGAACAAATTACAGTGATTACATTCTAAAAGCTCTACTCTTGTATTTATTGGATTCTCTTCCGTCTTCCTTTTATCAACCTGGAGCAATTTTCTCTCTGAAATACTCTGCAATATTTCAAGGAGATTTTTATTGTCTGTATATCGTTTTTGACACACCAATTTTTTATAATGTTGCTGTAAAATATTTATTATCCATACATTTCTCTATTTTGAATAAGTCATTTTTTGTTGTGTCATGTGTCTCATGTTTCTAGAAACGTAAATATTATGCGCACCTCATTTTCCATTTCGGGGAACACTTCTGATTTCGCATTTGTAATAACCGATAAAAGATATTCGTAATAATAATCATGTTGAGAATAAGAAGGCTATAGTTTATTTCATATGAAATATAAAGAAATATCAGAAGTATATGTTATTAATAAACCCATACAATTTGTATTTTTTCTTTAATTTAATTTTACTGTCATAGGTTGATTGACAGTGTATTATAAGAATGTGAAATATAAGACTTGTAACAAATATGCTAATATTTGAGCAACGGTTTTTACTGCTTCAAGAATGTGACAGGCTCGACGGTCATTTCCTCCATTTAGCAGTAAAAACTGTTTTACTTTGCTAGTAATGTAAAATACTAATGATATATTTACTTGTCGAACCCATAAATGTCAAAACAATGAGCAAAACTACTGATTAGCGTTTTATTCATGGAACTTGACAAATCAGTTGACCACTGAATTTGATTATAGGATCAGTCTGATTTTCAACAATGAATTGGATTGACTAGCGTTGACCAGTGTTGATCAGTGAATCAAACCTTGATTGGGAAACGGTGAATTCAGCAGTTGTATCATACAAGTCCTATTGGGTTTCTAAATTATCAAGAGATGGCGTTGATCACAATTCTCAAAAGGTACATGTCAAATTCATTTTGTATGATATCTTATGATGGCAAATGCTTGCATTAGTATTGGTACTTTGCTTTTATGGGCAGCAGAACAGTTGCCATACACACTGCAAATTTTCCTGTTTTTATAGGTTTTTTTTTTTTTGGAGAAAATTCAATCTTAACCTATAATCCACAAATACAATGAACCTTTCACTTTTACGTCTTATTTAAATAATACGGCTTAAACAAATATTATACTTACATTGAAATACTCTTAAAATAACTACTATTGTTATTAATTTTAAAAAAATAACAATTAATTTCAAAATGCAATGAAATTTATGTACTTTATGGTTAGTTTGCCTTTCTACCACTAGTTAGCGTATTTTAATTTTGGTAGCCCAATAGTTGATAAACCCAGAAATGCTAATAAGAAAACAACCGATAAAATTCCATTACCAAAATATCCTCAATGTCACGGCAGCTTTATAAACTCATCATGATATCCGACTATTAAAATATATCAAATTTAATCGAATATTTCGTCATGCAAGGTTACCGTCAACCATCAGTCCCATTCCTAGGGTAACACAGTTTACTGTAGGGCACGATTGGTAATGCAATATCAACGTGAGCAAAATTGATGGCAAACGACTTCGCGGCAGATGTTACGTCACCAACTACATTCGACGAATATTGATTATTGTATATTCCAGATTTCGGATGATGTCAAAAAGGACCCGAGAGACATGAAATGCATGCTGTGAATATTGAAACCTAAACCAGCGGAAAACGATCGATATTAGGTAAGAATACATGATGGTTATGGTTCATGCGGTTTACCTATATGATAATACTACAGTACAAGAATTCATACAGTAACGACACTTCAATTATTACATGATTTCAATATTTCAATGATGCGCTACTAAGAAGATGGTCGCTCAATGTTCGCTGATACCTTAGTAACCATAGAAAAGAGAGTACAGTATGTCAATGTCAGTTGTATCTGTCAAATATCAAACCACAGTATTTCTTTCATGTTAAGTTCATAAAATAAGTTCAATACAGAAAGGTAATAGTTATTTACATTACAAGCACCTCCTTGAAGCAGTAAAACAGTTACATTGCATGTATTGTACAACATTTTACTTGTTACTCATTTGTAAATCAAATTAAAATTATAACCAAGTCCTGTCAGTTGCATACAACTGTTCTGTCAAAAATTATTTGAAATGATTTCGCGTAAGCCTTGTAAGCATTACTGTGGCAACGTGCATTGTTTACCTTGTTTACTAACTTGTAAAATTTTTACAATACAGTTGTCAATTAATAACTTGTAAAGGTTCATTTTCAAAGCCAATAGAGGGTTTGGGTAAATGGTGTTTACAAGTTAGTAACAAGTAAACTTATTTGCACTTTGAAAAATTGTAAGAACTTAAATAATGCAGGTGGAATAATATTTTTAGAATTTATTTTATTTGCAACTGACAGCTATTTAATTTTACCGCCATATACAGCTACTGCCAATATAGAGGCTCGGCTCAAGGTTATCGGTCGATTCGACATATAGATCACTAGGATATCAGTATATAAGCGGACGCTGAGCGGCCATCTTGTCAGTAGCGCACTGAGACATTCCCACTGAAATATTGGGTTCATGAATTATTTGAAATGCTAATACCCTTTAAAAATCATTTAGATCTAGTGAGATCATATTGAGTGGAAACAGTGAAATGAACGTCACGTTGAATGTCAGTTCGGAAATCATATTTTTATTACTTACTGTACTGAAATATATCGCATCCATGAATACTTCCAATTACTTGTATTGTATCAAGTATTGTATCGACAAATATTCGAACCACATTTATATAAATTTGTATAAAGGTTATACTAATGTAATAACTTGTAATTTTAAACAAAACTAATTTTGTTTCGCACGCGTATATTGGCAATTTATAAATAGACCAAATATTTATAGTTACAATACAATTATGATGCCAAAACTGTGCAAAATTTAATTGTCTATTTTTATAACAAAACTTTCATTCTATTATCTAGTTTTCTAGTTAGCGCACTGACTTCAAAATCCTTTTCAGGACGTTAAAAGAGCATTTGGTTCATAAACCATTAGCAAATTACATTCAGTTCAAGCACGCCACTAGGTACAAAAAATAAAACCCTGAAAAAAGATTTTGCTTTTCATGTTCTCTTGCATTAAAGTCAACAGAAACGCCGTTCATTTTATAAATAAATTTCTAGATGCATTTTGCAAATATTTACTTAAAAAACCGTTAATTTAAATTTGAAAACACGTTTAAGCTTTTAACACAGAAAAATTGAAGAGATTATTTACAATTACTTTCATTTTAAATAAATAACACACTGCCTTTTTCTTGTACGCCTTATCTTACTTTACGGAAAAAAGAAAAATTTTCGTAAAATTTTATTTAATGGTGCCATTAGTTTCGCGTTGTTTCTGAGGGCATAGCGCACAAAATATTTATACGAACGAGAAACACACGAAAATGTAAAACGGTAAAGTTTACGATATGTCATAAATATAAATAATATTGCAGTTTATATTGGAAATGGTTTTAATTTTGTCACTTTTATAACAAAGGAACCTTTCCACATTTTAGTAGTTCACTAGGATTTAGAAACAGAAAGATAACGATTACTTTAAGTATATTATAGTTGTTTATAGCCACTTATTCCATATTTGAAAGGTAGTTGAGCTAATATATTACTGTAAGTAATAGGTATTCTTCATCACATCTTGTGAGAACACTTTAAATCATATTCAAAGTGTTTAGACTGTACACAAATGGAAACAAGAACCTATTTGTAACTGTCAAAATGATGTATTGATGACACATCATGTCAAACCATTTTGGAATAATGTATAAGCTAATAGTTAACCCTGTTTTATTTGGACCATTACAGAAGTTGTGCTGTTTTAAAAATATCACGTACCTCGTTCATAAAGTATGAAGGGATCATAAAATTGTTTTAAAAACTGTCACTCGTTTCTGGCCACCTACGTGATCTCGCTATCAAGTTCTCGAGTGGACCTTTGAGAGATAAACGTAATAAAAGAATAAATGGACAGAAATTCTTTAGGTACCGTCCGTTTATCGAGGACAGTGTAAGAGACCGCGTCTTTTTGTTGATATACCTCACAACTCAAAAGCATCTGCAGCAATCCTGTAATAATTTATAACTCATTTTATTTTATTTTTCAAAAGCGCAGGAATTCTTTTGATAAAATTCTCCAGCTGGTTTATAAAGGCAAGAGTTTAGATGCTTGATATATAATGCGGTGCGGAAATATTCAATTAGGAATAGGTCCTTGAGGAACTAGTGCAATTGTCTCTTTAATTGCCTTGTACGACTTACTCTTATAACAAATATATTGCGTGATTTTTTAGACTTCTAAAAAGTTTCCTTGTCAACAACTGTCAACTTGAATGAGTTTTACAAATGTCAGGATATTGTCAAGGTGCTGTTTATATTTTATGCCTGTTTTATTGGAAAATAAATTGGACAAGTTTTCTTGTTTTATTGTGTGTAATATAGCACTGCGTCAATTTTCTTCACCAATAATTTGGTCAATTGATTAGAACGAATTAGAACATGTTCTATTTTTCGGCAACTTTTTAGGGAATTATAGAGGATTTTAGTCATTGCCAAACACTTAAACTTGTTTATGTATTGGTTAGTTCATCATTTTTGTACGTATAGCTACAACCAAAAATACTAAAAGCATAGGTCACAGAAGATGTTGGTACTATTGAAATTGTCATATATAATACCATTAGTGATACAAGTTATATCGACAATTTTTGTTGCTGTATCACGAATTGGTATTACGCTTGATTTTAAATAACACGAGTGATATTTTCAAGCGTAATAACCATGAGTGATGCAGCCCCAAAAATTGTCTACATAACTTGTAACAAAATGGTACTCGAAGGACAATTCAACGAGTAAAAATGTATTCTGTCTTCAAACTGAGTTGCAAATAGATTCATTTTCACAGCAACAGTGTAACAATTCAATTGTTTAAAATAGTCGATGGGATCACTAATGAAATTTGTGAAAAAGTAACTATTTCAATTGGTGGAAAATTATAAATCCTCAAAAATCTATAGGTCCATTTATGACAGATGAAACATGAGTTGAATTGTCACTATAAATTGAGGGAAAATTTGATGCGTGTAAAATAAACGATAAAATTTTGTTCTTGGCAATTGACAAGAAATCTTGACCAATTTATGTACAAATAAATTAGGTCCTTTAAAACAGACATTATAATTAAAATAATTTAATAAGCTACACTTGTTGCAACGGTATTATGGGATGTGGCCTTCATTTAGTACCTCGCTGTTTGAATATTAATAAAAAATGCAGTTTAAATAAATTATAATAAGCTCACGCATATAGATACTCTATCTAATGTAATAATTATATAACAATATCTTCATCGATCGAATACGATCTCAATATTAATATAAACCATTTGTTTTCTCGATGCAAATATATGCAAACTTCCAACAGAACAATAGATATGACAAGGATTTACTTATTGGTACAAGTTACACTAGATAATTAATTAAATTATATTTACATAATTTAATTAGAGGCAAGGGTTATTCAGGGAAAGGTCAGTTTGGATAGTAAACACAGTTGGGTACTTAGGATGACGCATGCTTTGATAATGGAATAGTTGAAGTGACTAGGTCACTGCCGAAAATCAGTACACCGAAACAAAATGCTTTCGTCTAATGCTGAATCACTTTATTAAACTTACTTACTTCAATGACAATGACTACGTTTACACGTACGGTACAAATTTACTGTGACTTGACTTTGAAAACGCGACTTTTGAAAAGTAAAATTACTAGTACGTCGACACACTAAGATCAAATCACTTTACTTTAGATTATTGGCTTGTCCTTCACTCATCCGCTTGTTGACAGCCAGTAATTCGTGTTGTTATGTTAAAATTTGTAGGCAAGTGCCAGGTAAACAATTTATTTATGATAAATTTTCTGTATTAAGTTGAAGAGTTTTTCGCACAGTAATAACGTTCCTTTTATTATTTAAACTCTATTTCTTTATACAATCTGTAAAATTTTAATTTGGCATATATATTTTACATTTTTAATTTTAAATTTGTATAAAAATAATAAATGTGTGTTGTATACAGGGTGTTTCATAACTTCGAGTACATACGTTAATGGTATATGTTGTTTGATATGCTCATTACGAATCTAAAAGAATTTTTTTTAATTCGAAAAATTAAGGGTTTTTTACCTAAAACATTTTTTGTAGTACTGCACTGGATTCGCTTTCCTATAAAACACAAACAATGAAGTAGGTAATCAACAATTTAAATTACATAATACTAGTAAAATAAACAAACAAAATTTAATTATTTTTATTGAAACGATAATTATTAACATAATCATCCACCCAGTGGCAGTAGCAATGAAAAAATTTGGACTGGGAAACATGGAAAATAATTTTTCGATTAAAAAAAATTTTTTTTTTTTGATTCGTAATCAGCATATCGAATAATATATACCAATAACGTATGTACCTGAAGTTATGAAACATCCTGTATTTATTTGGTTTCCAACAATTAAGTTATATAAAAATTTACGATTCATAGTATTTATAGAAAAACCCATGGACAGTAATTTGAAACTAAACATTTTAAATACTAGTGTGATTTATTTTAATATGACTGCAAATAAAATCACAGTTTTAGGTGCAATATAAATTGAGAAAACAACGGCTGACATATTTCAAATTACGAGTGAATTTAATGTTAACTGATGGCAAAGTAAAGTCGATATGCGTCATCTTTCAATGTCACTTATATGAGTTAAGTTTGATTTATTTTATACTTGACTTTAGGAAGAAAATTAGTTAGTCGTTAGTGTTTACACAGTGACAAAAGTCGCCGTTTCAAAGTCAAAACCTTTGCCCTAAATGTAAACGTAGTCAGTGTTAAAATAAGAATGAATCGATAATTTCTATCGTTTATTTAATTTATAAAAATCTTTTTTAACAGCGTATATCAATGCCCGAAAAATCTTTCCATCCTGAAAAACCTTCTAAAATGTAGCACACCCTATAAAAGATAACAGCCTACTGCAGTATCCGCGGATAGGTCACGGACCAACTGCTGACAGTGCGCCCACCACCCCATTCTAAAGGGGTCACATCGCGTGTTCTACTTTACGCTCGTAACACTAAACAGGCGAAACGAACATCTACAAATCCACAACATCAGCAGAGCCTACACCAGCGCCATACCTGCGTTGGTTTGCGTTTTGCGAATGGTTTAGTGTAAAAGCAACTTTAGATTTCGGTGGGGAGATGAACTAATCGGAAGCCGATAACTCGCAATTCGAGCACTGGATGAAAGTTCCGATGAAAAATAGAACAGTCTGCGAATACCGCATGCGGTTAAACGAGTTTACAACTCGATCAATCTATGTGTTGTGTAGCGGATGCAGTAGTGTGTATGAGAACAAGGGTGTGAATACTGATTAGGAATCATGGGATACAAATAGGATTTTATTCTTTGCGACAACAGTAGTTTATTTATTTATTTATTTAATAATCAGATACAAAGAGAACAACAAAAAGACAATGTAGAATAAAATTAACAAAGGTAACTGAAATAATATTTGTATAAAGGATGAGTTTTTTAAAGCATCCAATCAGTTTTGCTGACTAACTAATAACTTTACAGAAAAAATAAATATATAGGCTTATATAGCAAGAAAAGGGACATAATTGTACTGTTGGTAAAATAAAGTTGTTAGTGGCATGCGACGGATGAGAATGAAAGTATATTTTCTTAAATGGAAATTGCTATTTTTTATTTTACCAACCGTACAATTATGTTCCCCTCCTTGCTATATAAGCCTGTGTATTTATTTTTTTCTCTAAAGATATTAGTTAGTCAACAAAACTTATTTATTACTTTAAAAACACACCCAGTATACGAGCCCAAAATCATATTATTTGGCTCAGTTAAGACTTTTAGAATAGCTTTAAAAAATAGTTCCGATCGAACAAAGGGAAAATTTTTGGTACTAAATTTATTTATACCATAAAATCTGATATTTTAAAGATTATTTTAAGCAATAATAACAACTGAAATAATATCAAATTTACAATTTGTCCCAAAGGTATTGACTGATACCACAAACACTGTTAAAAAACAGAAAATTGTTTCAAATAAAAATTGTAAGTAATATTATTCTACATCTTTTTGATTCCAATGAAATTTTCTCTATCTCATTTATTTATTAAGATAAGCCCAAAAACCCTGATAGGCCTTGAAATAATCAACCACTTACTGTTGATGAATTGTTCCCAAAATCTAATTAATTCGTATCATAAACAATACCTCTATTACATATATGTATGTATGTGTTTAATTCCTTTCCAAAAGTATATAATATACTCCAAATCGAATCGTTATGTGCAAGTAATCAATATACTCATGAAAAAAGTTTCCAAAAAATTCCATAGCTATAATAAATTATTGGCAATAAAATATAACATCACATACAACGTGATAATGACCTTCTTCTTCCTCAATCAATAAATCACTTTAAACACCCTCATTATTAAGAGTAGCTAGATTATAACAACTAACATCAATCTATATCAAACTAACTACGCTTTGTAATTCCTGGAAATAGGTCCAATATATTTAGGTAACGCGAACTCTCCTAATCATCGCTGACCCAAACTTCCATTCGCAAATGTGGTACTGGAACTAAAATACATCAGATTCAGGAGGTTTCAGAAATTCAGTAGTTCCATTACCGGGGCCGGTATTATGCAGATGTAAGCTTGAAACAGTTGAATTTCACTGTTGCACACATACAAACATCACTGAATGGACCGGAGATCCAAAGATTAATGTTTGGACGCATTCAAACACAGAACAATGTCTTAACCACAACTGACCAGAATACAAATTTAATTGCTTGGATATGTTTCGGAAGTGTTCCTGAATTTTAATCGCGCCAAACCTGGAAGGTACTCGCTGAATATGTCGTTTCTTTTTAAAATAATTTTATTTACATTCACACAATTTGCTTTTGAATATCTTTGACAATTACAATAGTTTTTAAGCTTATAATATTGTTTTTGCAAAACCTGTACTGTAAGTTACCCATTAATAATAAAATTTAAACACAGAAAGTGGAACTTTTATTGCACAATTGGTTTCATGGTTACATCATTTACTTACAGTCCACGGTGGATGCTAAGTGAAACTTACCGTTCATGGTGAATGGTAAGTGAATATATATCATTCAAATTTTATTTTTAACCTCAATCTGACAGCTGTTAATTTTGATACCTACTTTTCCTTTTCTTATATTTACGCAGGTATTGCAAAAAATAACTTACTAACCTCGAACTGTAAGTGATTTTTTAGGTCTCGAATGTTTAGGAAATCTCGACCCTACGGGTCTCGACATCCCAAACTACATTCTCAACCTAAAAACTATCACTTACAGTTCACGGTACGTAATGTAATATTTCTGACGACTGCTATAGAAAGCTGACTTTTGCGCTTACGCAAAGTTGATTTTATTTTGTCGTTCGTCTCCAATAGCAAAAAGCGGTAAAATTTTTGTCGCTCGTCTCCAAAAGAAACGAGCAGTAAAAGTTTAGTTTTTCTTTTTTTACTAATTCAATACTATACGTACGAAGTAAAAGAACAGCTATAACAATCTATAACAGGACCGTAAAACATGCGTTTATTTCAATGAAAATATTTTAAAATCTATACCAATGAACATGTGAAATTCTCAAAACGGAAGTATATTAAGTATGGAAGGAGATAATTTCTTTATCCCTTCATAATATCTCATATTAAATATCCCATTTGGAACAAATCTACGGTACGAGATTATGCAAATTATAATCGCTTTACCCTTGACTCGCTTCGCAACCATTTGTACAAAAGGAAACGTAGCGAATTTCACTTGTTCCAGTACCAGCACCTGCTATTTAGTTGTGCGAACCAAGCCCACAAACCAACCTACTTTGAAATTTATTTTATGTTGACGCGAAACAAACGCTAGTAATTTTGCCGAGCTGAAATTGCAGTGAAACTCAGATTTAACGCTTTTAATATACGCTGGTCAACTAGCAAGGAAATATAATTTTAAATTCGCTACACACAAAAAGAGACAATAAAATTTAATATGCTCAAAGATAATCATTCATAATTTGTTAAAAGTTATCTGGTGAACTGGGTGGGGTTTCGATAAAATTAAGCGATCAGCATGTAAGATTAATGATGGCTTTTCAATATGCTTCTTCTAGATGAAATATTTCATAATTTACAAGCAAATTGCAGCATCTACGACTGTTATTGGAAATTGAATTCCAAGCTGTAAATTTAGAAATATGCAATATATTTCACCTGGCAGGAAAGCACTATTACTTTGAAAAATATTGCGTTAATAAATTATCAAATATATTTCAATATCAGCAAGTACGAGCCCAAAATCATGCCATGTCAATTAAGACTTTTAGAATAACTTTAAACTTGTTCTGATCTTATAAAAGGAAATTTTTGTACACAATTTATTTGTATTTTAAATTCTAAGGAAAAATAATAACAACAAATTTACAAAAATCAAGAATATAAAGATTTCATTTGGCCCAAAGGTATTGGCTGGTATTACAAACACTATTTTAATAACAATTTTTTCTCGTATATAGTGACCTATTAGTAACTATTGTCTAATTTTGTAATTAACGGCAGAAGCTCTAATAATTTATTGTACATAACAGAATTACAGGAAAATATTCTACACTTTTAGCAAATAGAAAAATTCGAGTCATGATTTAGGTGTAATTCTCATTTTCGCAAAGCGAATAGAAACGAAAAACGCGAGTAGAATAAACAGCGTTGAAATCGATTGTTAATAGTCCCAAGGAGATTTGAGATTTATTCAAATTGTTGGTCAATATTAGCTTAGTCCCCAAACTTTAAAATTTATGTTTGTCACTTTACAAGGGTTCTAAAATTGGGGAACGGGAAATTTTCCTGAATAGGGCAAATGGAAAAACACAGCAAATATGTTATCCTATGCGGAAGATACCTTAGCAGAATAAGAAAATTACTTTCCTTGAAGAACTTCTCGTTAACGATTAATTAACGGTTGTCGCATTTGGTATCGTTTCCGTATTTGTACACTTTTGGTATTTTCAACATCTTGTTTACCTTGAGTTATTCAAATTTCTAGTTGCAAATTAATGGCGTTTCATACCAACTTGATAAACTCCGGAACATTTGTGTTTAAAAGGCTTAACAAAGGAAGATTCAAGGGAATCTACCCTTAGTGTAAACCTGTAAACTATGTTTAATAGTTCAGTTAACTTTGAAACTATGCGCGTATGAACGTTTGTAAATTCCACCAAAACTACGAAACAGTTTGTGTACTTAAGACAGAATCTAAACTAACTGCAACCATTCCTTCATTAGTACTGCATGATTAAATATTAAACTTCTTAGCTACGTGCACATAATGAGACAGAGTTAATTAGTCTTTAAGAAGATTCGCTCATTTACATTTTAATTTAATTTATTTTTGGATTACGCTAATTGTTACGCATCATTTTTAAGATTATTAGACTAACACAATCATTCTTAATTTTTTAAATAAACCTAACCAAATAGGAAGATTCCTTTGAAATTATTGCAGTATTGGAGGTCAAATTCTTCTACGCTTTATTCAAATGTATCCTTGCTACTCCTATTATAGTATTGCTAAGAACTGTATGTTCAACCACAGTATAAGAAATTCATACACTAACGACTGGACATCGTTTTGATATTGATAGTATTTCTATACTTGAGAAAGAACATAATTACAAATAGATATTCCTTAAAATATTACACACCATGATTACGCTGTGAATTTCAGAAGAGATGTTCCTTATCTTAATAAAATATATGTTCATATTCTATAACATTATTGTATTTTGTTTTGTTTTTGAACATTTTGACAGTTGTTAGTAACTTTTCTCTACTTGGGGATTTTTTTTTCACCAGGCTTCACTTGTTTGCCTGTTTGTTTCATGTAGTCTTCAACAAGTTTTCCAGCTGATAACATGTCAATTCAAGGTCTCAATTTATAACATTTTTCTTATTTCAACATTTGCTCGATGTTTAACATTACTTTAGATTAATGGTATGTACCTTTTATATTTTATCTTTAACCAATTTGTTATTCACTTTTTTGTATACATTAATTATACAGTATTATGTTATATATTACTCATTTAACCTCAATGTACATCATTGTAAGAAACGGAGATATACCAATGACAAAAGTTGTGAAAGTTTCTATTTAAGACAAACTTAATAAAATTCATTCATAATTAATGTAAGCTCCTATCAACGGGTAGCTCTTGCTAGTTAAATGATCAAAATTAACGTCTTGTTATAATTAAACATAAGTAGCTAATTAGGAAAGTTTTTATAGAAATTTCTAAAGTTACCCAGTTTCAAAATGGTAAATTTTATGCGAACTGCTCTTGAACTGGCATTGATATTTTGACATCAGAACCATTAATAACGTCATGTTTGTAGGGCACTCGGTTACTTTAGATTTAAGAAGAAAAATGTTTTCTTTTCCGGTTTATAACAGCATTTAGGAAGTTATTGCGGAGATCAATCTTTGTTATTAAAAGAAATGAACTTCTGTATGAATAGAAACTTGGTATCATCAATTTTCTAGGATTCAACTAGTAGAACTTTCGGTTACCACACAAAATGTAAACAATATTGTCGTAAATTTAAACCCTTTTTACTTTCTTATACCTAGTATAATGTAGCATATAAAAAAAAAACAATAGTATTTGAGTCGTCATTCAGTAAATATCACTAAAAATCTGAAGTATTTTTTATTGTATTTCTATATAATATAAACTCTAAAAAAATTATTTCCGCAGAGAGCATCATCATATCTATTATATTTTTCGAGATATGACGATTTATAATATTTTTCGAAGTGCAATTTTGAGAAGCAATAACTCAAAAACTACACAAGATATCGAAAAATACTCCTCAGTTTTGTACTTTTCGTGCATTTTATAACAAAATAACAAATTTTTAAAATTTGCGAATTTTTGCCAAAATTTCGATTAGCAATATCTCGAAAAATATAAAAGATATGGAAATGAAACCTACACCAGTGGATTCAGCTCGTCGAAATACATAAGTATGCAAAATTTCACAAGATTTGGTTAACTGGTTGAAAAGTTAGAGCAAAAAGTTTAAAAATAGCCTCAGATCCGGAAAACGTCAATAGGTACCCCTTGACGTTTGGCCCGAATTTGGCCATTTTCAGACTTTTTACCCTAAAATGTTAAATAGTTGTCCGATTTTTCTGAAATTTTACATACTTATGTATTTCGATGAGCTGAATCGATTGGTCTACGCTGCAAGTCTGTATCTTTTATATTTTTTGAATTATCGCCAATCGAAATTTTGAAAAAAAAATCAAAAATTTTCGAAATTTTCAAAAGTTGATATTTTATTAAAGAATAGACAAAAAATCCAAAACTGAAGAGTATTTTTCGATATCTTGTATAGTTTTTTAATTATAGCCTCTCGAAGTTGCACTTCGAAAAATATTAAAAATCGTGATATCTCGAAAAATATAAAAGATATAACGATGCTCTGTGCGGCATTGAGTTTCTTGGGGTAGATATTATATAGAAATGCAATAATAATAAATTGCGTTATTAGGAGTAAATGTGGTACTTTGTGTGCTGAATGACGAGCGAAGTCATTTTTTCTTCAAACATAGAAAATAGAATTATAAATCATTAAAAAATGCTAAAAACCTCAAAAAATATTCTCTCTTATTCGGCATTTCTAGTTGCCAGAATACTGTTTTATTATTTGTGTTAATTTGTTTTTTTTTTAACTGTCAAATTATTAAATTACAACCTAACTATTTCTCATAATATATTACGTTGCGTATAAATGTTTCCTTGATAACACTTCTATTTCGGCAGCGATAATATTGAATTTCTGTTTGTTGAATACAAATTACTTAACAATGATCTTTTATGACGTTTGAAAAAAAAAAAATTACAAACAAGAATCCCAAAACTGCACGTCGCAGGTATTCAGTGTTCTATATTTGAATTTCTATTCAATCCGAAAAAGAAGAAACATCTCAACCTACATTTTACCTCTCAGAACATAACAAAACAACGAACATACAAATAAACCATCTCAACCAAAATCGAAATCAAACTTTAAAATCCGATTTCCCAGCATCAGCCTGATCTCACATCTACCTCGTACCGTCGTACCTGAAGCAAGACACAGTCAAGTAAAGAAAGAGGAAGCGTTCCGTGAAGCTATGCGGCCTTAATCTTGTGCGGTGTGCGATCGGCCATGTGGAAACAATAGAACCGTCAGCAGCCAGCGCCACCACCGACTACGACGATGCGGTGGTGTGGCGGTTGATGAGTAGCACGAGCTAAAACCGTAAAACCGCACATGTGGAGGAAGCGCAAGAACAGGCGATGATGGAGATTTAAGATGTGTCAGGAAATGAAATGGAGGATTTGGAGGAGTGTTTGAAGTTTTAGGAGATTTAATGAGACGTTTAATAGTAATGTTTTTCTTACGTTTCCGGAACTGGAAGGAAGTGATGTGTGGGCATAGGTGACTAGTGGTTTGTAGGTCTATTGTTAAACTCCAACGCAAAATAGTAAGTCCCATTCTGAAGCCAACCTAGCAATTCTTCTATCTCCGCAACAACCTGACATCACAGGAGATCTTCTATTTTTTGAGAAGAGGAAAAGTCGGACCTGGGATTTGTGCTTCGCAAGGAATATGTGTCCTCCACTTATATTATTTGAGTTGAGTTAGAACTAAATTTTGGAAAGTGTCAGTGACAGACTGGGATCGAACCAGGAATTTCTGTTATGGATTGTTTATACTGAATTTAATTTAAAGATTTAATTTTAAAAATATAAAATACCTTTATTGGTTTGCATGATGTGCACTTATTAAAACTAATAAATTTACTTTAAAAGTAACTTTAAGTGACATTCGAATTCTAAATTTCTAAATTCAACCAATCACAATTTGACTGGGAAATAAAACAATTGTGACAACAGTAAGATGTGTCTAGATTGTAAGTTAAACTGATTTATTTATATCTGGATGTTTATTTTACTGCGATTTATTGTAAAGTATAAAAAATACTCGAAATCTCAGTCATACATCATTTATTCTTCTTACATAACCGACGTTTAGGTTTACACTTAAGGCTTTTTTAGGGTTAGTAAGATCTTACATCAAACTATCATGTAACAAATACAATCGTTAACAATCATTCAGTATGTTAAAAACTTCGTATATATACAAAAGCATATCACATACACATTCATAAACTCAATACTGACAACACAATTTGGATCCATTACTTTTCAATTTATCTACATGTGCTGGTTTTACATGTTTTGTTTATCTTGATTATAAATCCTACATTTTTCGAACCATGTATTTACGTTATTACATATTCACGAATAGGGGGATTATGTATGAAATCTTTACGAGCTCTGTACAGTACTGAAGCACTCACTGTATTAACTATTCAGGAACGAATCAGGGAAAATGACTGGGTAAATGTTTTCACACATTTCATATCTGACAGCAAATTCAATTCCGCAAAATTTAAACACTCCGCTGTATGGGAAAACAAATATATTGCGCAAGAGAACATTTTTACCAAAACTTTATTGATACTGAACAAGTTCTCAAAATACAATGTCAAATAAAACAAAGAAACAACAATCTGAATCAAATATTTCCACGAGAACAACCGTTCTTATTTCTCGTATAACTCAACACCAACATTTTCAATTTCAGATTTATATTATACCTGTGTCAAATACATTGTTCACGTTTTACTCACCGTAAATTCTCAATAAAAATATTCAAGGCTATGCATGTCATTGACAGAAGCAGTGGCCGTGACAGCTACTAGCAACTCTGATTGAAAACGGAAAATACACTAAATTGTGTGTTTTGCCAATGGTTCGGATCATTCGAACATTTTAGGCCAGGTATATGAGACGTGAAATTAAAAATAAGGGTAGTATTGATACTAATAAAGACAGAATTGCTGGTTTCGCTTCATCTTTCATAAAACCTCAGTATAAGAATTCAGACAGTACACTCGGCACTTTTAATCTTATGTCGCATCGACCGATGACCTACAGCCGAGCGGCCATATTAGCAGTAGCAGTATACGGAGGTAAATTTGAATAACAATCAGATAAAATCCAATAATATTATGAAATATTGTTAAAATGTGAATTCTTATGTGATAAAACTTTGCAACTACTACTGGAATTGCTGTTCCTCTGTTTAAGAACCACATGAAGAAGATATTCGGTACTGAAAGATAAATGTTTTTACTGGGCATTTCACATACTTATTAACATGTAAAAAAACTATGAAATGATTTGTTCTGCGTATCTGGAACATGTGTTGATATATTTTTCTAGTAGATGCACCAATTATTTCACATTCTCTAATTAATTAAAAATAAAAAGTTTGTATAATTACATGCATTTGATATAATGCTTTTATTTCTTTTACACCATATTTCATGATGGTAAATCGTAAAAATTAGAAGCAGTAATTATAGTAATTATTTTGCGTATTGAATCTCTTATTTGTTAAAAATGTGATTTATTTTGCATAATGTATTATCTAGCAACTATGTGTAGAAAGTTAAATTTAATTAGTTGAGAGCTATTTTTATATATAGTACAAAACGCTATGTTATGAATGAAACTAAAACGTAAAATTTACAATTCATAGCTACAAAAACTATAATGAATTATTCCCAGCATTGTTCAAATTTTGTAAAAACAAATATAATATTCCGCTACATAAAAAACATTAAACAGGAGATTTTAATCAAGTCTGCAAAGGATCTAGTGGACATTTTTTGCAATTCCACAGCGGAATGCACAAAAATGTTGTAGTTATTTCCGTCGGTTTTTATTCTACCGCCGTGTATTGTTCTTTGTAATTCTGGATTCCCACCAGACCTATAATTCCGTCTATGAAGACTGTTGAAAGAAGAGAATGTTTGCAACTGCACTGCACCTTGTTAAACGTACGACTGCAATTAGATAAATTTATTTATATACTTTTCTTCTTTCTGTAGTTTTCTTTTACTGCTAACTGCAACTAATTAAATTTTTATTGATCAATTTATCTTTACCCATTTTCAAACGGAATTGTTAACAGACAACGGAGTAAATTTGTCTTTATTTACTTTTGTTCATTGTTTATTAAATAAATATGAAACATAAATATTTTGTAAATTCTAAGCTATGAGAGCTTCAAAATTATGTTTTCTGGGTGTATGCCAATTTATGTAACAACTATTCTCAAACCTATAAACTATTTTACTCACGTCAACTAACCCACACATAGAATATGTTTGCAGTTGTTTATTTTTATTTTGTCGGACAACTAAACAATCACTTTAGATTTCAACAGAAATATATATTTTATTTTCAACCTCAACACTCAACGGTCCTAAACAAAATAAGAAATTGATTAGATTTTGTTAGAAATCGTTCAACGGAAATGACAGTTTCGGGAAATTGATTTTATGTTTTGTCCAAAGTAGAAGATCTACAAAAAGTGTATTAACTTAAAGGGCAAAAAATAATCAATACTCCTTTGTCAAACTTTTTTCATTAATAACATTAACACTTCATAAAACTCATCCTTTTTTTGTCCAGTTATGAACTCTCTTCTCTCTAAGATTCATCTCCAAAAAATCTTGCTAATTAATTAACTGTATATACAGTGCGCTATTGAAAAATTGAACACGTTAATATTTATCTGAAATGAGACATACATATTATAATGTAATTGTTACCTTCAAATTGTCTTTTGTTTTTGAGTACTGGCTACTTGATTTTTTGTTTAATTATTATAAAAACTTTGTACTCTAGATTATTATTAGATTTTTGTTTTAATACTTTAAAAGCAATTGTTTCGAAAATGTCAAAATACAATATTAACTTTTTAATAAATTATTTGATCCTAGAATTTCATGCTCTGTCCATATTCATAATAAAATATACAGTTTCCATTAAAAAAAAAATCACTGTAGTATATTATGATACAAGTGTATAAGTACGCTTTTAAAGCAAGTACGACGAGTTTAAAAGCACGACGTGTAGCGGAGTGCTTTTAATGTCGCTAATGCTTTAAAAGAACTTATACACGTATGTCATGCGCTATTTTATATTATATCTGCATCACAATCTAAAAAAAAAAAAAACTAGAAAGAAACAATTTGATTTTTATTCATTTCATAATTTTGAGCGTATGAACTCTGATGTATATTTTTTATAAGGAGATTGTTTAGCATTTACTGTTTACGTTACTATGTATATTCGTTTTTTTACAATTTGTCATTACTATTTCGATAGATATTGCAATTATTTTTGTTGTTGCTTAGCAACTTTAAAGCATGCCGTGTTTTAATGTTGCGTTTTCGCACGCTTTAAATAAAAATACGTAATCCCAAAATATTGTGCGGAGGACATATAATTTATAGTAAACTCCAGACCGTTCAGATACAGCTATATTATTTGGTTGGTTAAATCAGAAAAATGTTTTTGAAACCTTTACATCCTATTAAGTATTGCAGTTTTTGTATTTACTTTTTGTTTCAGTCTCTCTAAACTTTAAGTTATTAGCTCAATATCGCCCGTATTACTCTTGACGTTATAAGAATTGTTAACAACGCTTCTATTTTTCTTAAACACTTTCGGGTAATATTCAAGAAAAATGTAAAGAAATCAAATAAAAGTGGAATCACTGCGACGAGATAGCTTGTTGCAGATTGACCCAGTAAAACATAATCCGTTTAAGTTTAGATGTGAAGGTAATTGGTAGTGACGGCACCACGTGGATATCATGACACCACGCTAGACAGGTGCCGGGACTCATCTATTTTGGTCGGAGACAGAGGACATCAGCCCCGGAGCCCTAAATAACAACTGCAACTGACACCGAGCTGCACTAGGAAGAGATGGAATTAGATGTTTTCCAAAATATATAAAAATAGTATCAGCATAAATCATGATCTATTGTTTACGAGTATCATCACCGTGAACTGCGGTTTGTGTTCTATAACATCTAAACAACATAAAATACAGAAGAATTTCATTAAGTGTTTCGCAGAAGCCGATACTCTTTTAAATTTATTTGCCAATATACGACGAATTTTTCTGTAGAATAAAAGACCAACAAAAATAAACTGTTGTGGGCACTACACTACAATAACTCCCGCCATAGATTTCTTATCAAACAATTCAGGAAAATGGACCACTACTATCAAGAACCATTCATCCCTTAAAAAAATAGTTCTCAATGGTGACAAGTCAAAAAATTACATTTTCAAAATTTTTGCAAAATATAATTTTTATCCACGATCGTTGATAAAAGTGACCCTTTTAATGGTTGCTTTGCAAGTTAAAAATGTCCCTTCCCTTGTGCTAATGATAACTATCTGACAACTGACATTTCATTGGTTTTGAGAAACGTCAAAAAATTATAATTGCTACTTCCAGCTATCGGATTAGTATCAAGAATTAATCAGCTCATCTCAAGGGGATACAAATTAATATATAAAATATCAAATTTTCATTTCAGTAGTTTTTTAGAAACCGTAACTCCAGAGATCCACACAGACAGACACACACCCAGACATCATTGCGAAACTATGATTCCTTACAGGTATTTGGTGGGAGATAAAAACTTTTCTGAACAAAATATCTATATCCGGCCAGCTGGCAAATTCTATAAATTGAGCAACATTCTTTAGCATGTAACAATTAATGGAGAAAATCGAACACATAATTAATACTTATCTGCTAAGCACCAGTATTTATTGTTACAATTACAAATTACGTCTATTAAACTACAAGTTTCTCATTTCTTGTGCGCTCATAAACATCTCAAAATAGGATTTATACCTCGAGAAAATACAAAACAACTTAGTAGTATCTGTTTATTATTACCAGCATAGAAATCATATCCAGGGCAATCTCCATTGCTAGCGAAGCGTCCAGAACAATGGCATGCAGCGTCGAAGCATTAAAACTCGTTCTAGACACGACAAATAAGCGCATACGAGCATTCCAGAGCTCCACATGACAGCCTTGCTCGGCACCCAGCAATTTACTCTTCACTCTTCTGCTATTAGTTCGTTCCCCGCTATCTGCTGTTGCTGTTAGTGAGGCGGCTCGCGGGTAACTCCTGCGCATATCTCCGCGCATGGCCATTAGTGCGTAACGCATCACGCGAGTCATATTTTCACGTGCTGCTCGTAATAAGAACAGTATGCACGCAACTGTTCCGCACCTGATGCGCTGAATTGTAGATTTGTGAGAGTATCGTACCATGCAAGGACGGGGCATGAACAGTGGTGGAGACGCTTTATTCGCAATAGGAATTAGGAATCTTGTAATCCAGGTTGAAAAAGCTTTACAAGTAATAGTATTCACATTAAGGGAGAGAAACGTATGATTTTTTTCCGCGGAGTAAATTGAAGCACAAGACGTAGGCGAGGACTACAATACGACAAGGGAAAAATACCATGTTCTCCAGCGGTGTATATACTATTTTTTTCATGACCCCAATATTTATGAAGGTTTTTATGTATTTCAAAATTATTTGAGTTGTAATAATATAATTTATTTTTATTTTTTTATTTTTAATTTAAACCAGCACATACCGGGTGGTGACTTTTTTATGTTAAATAGGAAATACAATGTTATTTTCGTATAGTAAGCAACATTTTGTTCTTTATAGATTTGAGACTAAAAGAGTAAATACAAAAAAAGTTTACAATGAAGAACTGCTTCTAATCAGCCTAATTATGTTAATCAAATCGGTCTCCTTCGCGAAATAGAAACAGAAGATAATTCACAATTTTTATTATATTTTTGTTGACAAATATTTTTTTCTACAATCGTTGCACAATATCGACATTGTTATTCCATTTTTGGTTAGGAAATGTTCAAAATTGTCGCTCTAGGGCGACAAAGTGACATATTGTCGCACTAGCGCGACAAAAACAAAACAAAAATAAATTAGGTAAAAGAAGTAAATGATGCATTGGATTTTTCTGGTAATAACCTTGCTATTGCAAATACAGTTGGCATATACGTACATACACTTCAACTTAATCACCATAAACGTATTCACTCTGTAGACTTTATGTCAAATGTACTCCATGTGTCAAATTATGATTTCTTTGAAAATGTTTATTTTGTTCATAAACGTTGTCATGATTACGGTGACATGGGTAACTACAATTTTACTGAATTGTTATAGGCGTGACCAAAGATAATTTTGAAAATTAATTTTTATCTACAGCTTGACATTGTTCAACGATTGTAGAAAAAATATTGTGTGTATCTCGTCGGATAGAGCTTGTTCGGTGCACTTGTCGAGTTGTTGATCTCGGCTTCGCCTCGATCAACAATTTCTCGCCGCGTGCAACAAACAATGCTCTATCCGCACTTGATACACAAATAACTATTTTATATTTCCAAATAATTTTTTTCTATTATGCTATATTTTAATATCAAATATCAATAACCAATCAGCAACAAATAAAACATTCCACTATATTATTCAGCTATATTCTAATAACAAGTTGATATGTCATGTTTGTCTTGATACCAACCTAATATATTATTTTATAAGTTTTCGATATGCTAATGCTATGAATAAGAATAGATTTCCAGAGCCATTTGTATCAAGATTAATTTATTAATTTATTATTTTTTTCAACAAGTATCTAAGCTAGTGTACCATATGCATATAATTATATGATCGTACTTACCTGATCTACAACTACTAGAATATTTTTAACTACTGTTTTAAGATTTTCAAAATTAAAGCAAAGATTAAAGCACTCCCAGTTTGCAATTAAGGGTTCATATATATTCTAACTGATTTTAGCCTTAGTATACACCCAGGAATAATTATCATGAATACACCCCACAAGTCATCAGTTATCATACACAGGCTACCTGAAATTGATGAAATTCGTGGTATGTTCAATGTAATTATATACCCTTCACAAACCAGCCTAATTGCAATAATGCTCTCGAATAGAAACTATTCAAAATATGTAAATGCGCGAATAGCTTCAAAGTGTACTTAGTGTGTACAAAGTTTCATAAAACTGAAGAAATTGCTTATGAAATATCAGTAAGAAAAAGTTACTTTCGCTTAAGTAATAAGAGAAGTTTGTAACAAATGAAATGGTTGTGAATTTCAGCGGGAGTTAACTGTTGTAATTCTAAGTTTCGCACATTAACTCATTGAAAACAACTGTTTTTATAGTTCAAATAATAAACCATTACGTTATATAAATTATTGTGTTAATTAACGCTTACTTTCTTTGAATTAGAATTATGATGAACCCTTTTACAACACTCTTACTTTCATTTACGCTGGATGCCATTATATTATATTAGTTTTAAAAGAAAAACATTATTACTATGAATTTGAAGGCTCCATATTTATTTTTTATCTAGAGCAAAAGATTATCCAGAAAACATTAAACTTATTCTCTACCTACGTCGCCTATATAGCTCAAATTTCTACCTCAAAATCATGCAAATTTATTGAACTTTAATCGAATTAATTAAAACTGTGGATAATGTCAATAACATAATATCTCCCTGAGGCCCACAACCAGCAGTTTTCAAACTGTTTTTACACCTAATATCATATTATCCTCAAAGGCTATGCTAAAAAAGTATAATATCAATATCAATCTGTCCTCAACTTTTGTCTTTTCGCTAAATAGTAAACAGAAACTGTAATTATTAATCATTCAATACAGATTCACCTACCGATAAAAAAATTTGACTCACGGAATATCCTCACTTAAAATTGTAATATTTTTTTATTACATTTCTTTATAATATAAACGCTAAGAAACCCATTGTAGCAGAGCGCATCGTCAGATCTCTAATATTTTTCGAGATACGTCGATTTTTGGTATTTTTCGAAGTGCAACTTTAAGGGCCTGTAATTCAAAAACTACACGAGATATCTAAAAATTCTCTTCAGTTTAGCGTTTATGGTGCCTTATATAACAAATTAGCAAATTTTTAAAATTTTGAATTTTTTTTGTATTTTTGTTCAAGATTTCGACCGGCGATAACTCGACAAATATTAAAGATACAGATTTGCAGTGGTCACCAATCGATTCAGCTCGTCGAAATACATAAGTATGCAAAGTTTCATAAAAATCGCTTTACGGGATGGAAAGTTAGAGCAAAAAGCCTGAAAATGGCGTTTTTTGCCCAAAAAGTCAATAGGTACCCCTTGACGTTTGGCCTGAATTTTGCCATTTTCCGACTTTTTGCTCTAACATTTCAACCGGTTGTCCGAATTTTCTGAAATTTTCAGGGTTTATGTATTTCGTCGAGCTGAATCGATTGGTGAACACTGCAAGTCTCTATCTTTCATATTTGTCGAGATATTTCCAATCGAAATTTTGAAAAATAATTTAAAAAATTTCAAAATTTTCAAAATTTACTAATTTATTATAAATGGCACGAAAAACACAAAACTGGAGATATTTTTCGATATCTTGTATGGTTTTCGAGTTACAGCCCCTCAAAGTTGCTCTTCGGAAAATATAAAAAATCGCCGTATCTCGAAAAATATTAGAGATATGACGATGCGCTCTGCTGCAATGGGTTTCCTGGCACGAATATTATAAAGAAATGCAATAAAAAAAATTTACAATTTTAAGTCATATTTGGGGAAATTTGTGTAGCCAATACTGAAATTATCTGAATAGATCAAACTGTAAAAAATCAGCAAGAAAAATCCACCCTTTCTTGTCCCTTGCTCTACGACACTGCATACAATCCACAAAGTCACACGCAAGGGTAAACACTAAAAAGGGCCACCACCCAGTACCGCCTCCGTAAAATCGACTCAAACCTCCTCCATATTCCCTCTTCGCCTTTATCACACATATCCATAAGTATCGTTTTCCCTCCTCCGTTGTCGTAGTCACACACGCCAACATATGACTAGCGTTACGTCATGGCACGCTCTGATGTAATGGATATCTATATCATCGTAAATAACAACCAACATCCAACACCATTGGTGACCGAATACCATCAGGCAACAGGTTTGGGGCCCGAAATTCTAGATAGATACTGAAGTTACGCAGGAAAAGATGTGTACCGAACATGTTTTAGGTTTTGAGGTAGACGCCTTAGAGTAGATTTTTGTGTAGGAGATGGACTGAATTTGGTAGAAACGTGTGTTAAGTGTAGGATGGAATTCAAGGAGAACACATGGAGAAAAGTGAAACTTGTTATGAAACTGTTATTGTTTATTAGAAACATTTTTATAGTGCATAATTTAATAGAATCATTGTTATTAAAATTGAACGCAGGTCTATTTGAAACGGATCAATTGACTGTATGGTAACTACAGTTTTACACTGTTGTGTTCAATGATTACTGCTTTTCTTATTTCCACCATAATTTACTACGGTATAATAGTGCAGCGATCACTAAGGATACAAATTTATTCAAGAAAAAATTACTCCCAAACATTAACATTGATTATAACGCCTATTTTGTCGTTGCAGAAGGTAACTGTTTCACTTGAGCGTGAAATTCGTAATTGTAATATCAAAAGATAAAGTGTTATATTTTGTAGTTTTTTTGTATGATTCTAATCGTAAGTACAGAAAATTTTTTGGTTAAAAAATTATCTAATCAAATTCCTGTATTTCTGATCACGTGTGCAGATTTAAATGGTTGGTATCTCAAGCTCTGTTTTTGTGTATACTAAGAGAAATGATTTAGCGTTGTACAAATGATTAATAGTATATTACGTACCGTGAACTGTAAGTGATAGTTTTTAAGTCGAGAATGTAGTTTGGGATGTCGAGACCCGTAGGGTCGAGATTTCCTATACATTCGAGACCTAAAAAATCACTTACAGTTCGAGGTTAGTAAGATATTTTTTGCAATACCTGCGTAAATATAAGAAAAGGAAAAATAGGTATTAAAATTAACAGCTGTCAGATTGAGGTTAAAAATAAAATTTGAATGATATATATTTACTTACCGTCCACCATGAACGGTAAGTTTCACTTACCATCCACCGTGGACGGTAAGTACATGATGTAACCATGAAAACCAATATTGCAATAAAAGTTCCACTTACTGTGTTTAAAATTTGTTATTAATAGGTAACTTACAGTACAGGTATTGCAAAAAAAAATATTCAAACAAAAGTAGTAGATAATATAATTCTCTGTAACTTTAACTGTTTAACTGTAATTAGAAAATTCTTTAGATATTCAAGTTAAATATCAGGTTCAATAAAAATGAATCTACCGAAAAATTTCTGCTTCTAGTCCAGGTAAAGCAGATAGATTTCTGCTCAAATTGCTCTTACAAGATCTTTAATAAAACTGCAGCAATTAATGAAAATTCGCGTCCTTAAAACGGTTTAAATTACCAAACTAATCTCCCGTGGCGTTAATTGAAACAAGATGTCAAGGAAAATGACTCTACATTTTAATTATAGTTCATAATCTTGTTCTTGCATTTTCGTAGTTTATATCTGTAATATATTTTTTAATTGCGCCCATAAAGTGGTTTTCTCGTATGTTTATATATAATAAATTATTGTTTTTATATTTACTTATTCGCTGAGTTTCAAGAATGCGAAACAGTAGGAGCCCAAGGATACAGAAAAACTGTAAATATTGTTTTCTTTCTAGAAATGCTTGTCACCTGTCAGGATGTAGGTTTCGATTTATTTATTACTATCATTCAGATTTCTGATTACATTAATTAGTATTTTTTCTTAAGGCATATTATTATTGTTGTCTGGAACATTAAATAATTTAAATTTGAATTTGGTCTGAAGCAATTTAAAACAGTTTAGGTTTAGAATAATCATTTGTAATAATAATATGTCACTGATAGAATCCATGATAATTACTAAAATAGAATCATAATTATAACTCAATTTTAGTATCATTTATAATTAGTTGCCTTGCATTTGCTGCATTACAAACTTTGTCCTATATTATTCGGTTACCGCGGTTGACACCTGTCACCCTTACTGACAGAAAATCGACACTAGGTAATTTATTTACCTATGACTGCACTTACTCAAACCGTTTCCAGTCAGATTGAATTCCAGTTGCTGAAAAATTTATTTCCTTTTCACGATTTGTTGGCACCACTTTCGTTGCGCGAATAAATCAGCATCAAACTGATTGCAATCTTATTTTTTGTAACTTCGCGAAAAAATTTAAAGATAGACTGCGTATGTTAAATAAAAAATAAATAATGTAGAAGTGTTGACTGCATGTAAAAAGTATTTTGTCAAATGGTAAACAAAAACCTTGTATTCAAATGTGTTATGACATGACATCATCTTTTAAATAGTTCCAAATGAAAATGTGATTCGTATAACGTATAACAGATGGAAAATTGATCGGATGAAATAGGACGAGCATTACAAATCAGTCACGGGTCAAGGGTTACGACGTCTAAAATGTTTAAAACACAACAAATGCATTTATGTTATACGCTTTTCGACAATTCATTTAATTGTATAAATGCGAAACATTCTACAAAGTGAGCAAAAATTAAATTATTTTTATCTACGATCGTTGTTAAAAGTGGTCCTTTTAACGGTTGCTTAGCAAGTTAAAAGTGTCAGTTTCTGACACTAGTGTTAAAAAACATAGTAACTAACTAGTTACTAACAATTTGTATCAGTAATTCAGCAAATATAACCCTACCCATCAAAATATATACATTTTTTAGTATTTACTAATACACTAGGAATCGTAGATAAAATTTTGTATGAAATACGTGTTAAAAGTGATTTATTTTGTTTGTCAAAATGAAATCACTTTTGAACTGTCCTTAAATCTTAGTAACAATTGTAATAATCAACGAACACTAACGACTTAATTAGTTTTTAATTAATAAACTAGAACTAAATACAAAATTCAAACTAAACGATTAAAATTGTCCCATTTTTTGTCCAACAGTGTATATGTCAAAAGTAAAATTCTGCAAGAGCTAAATAAATGAAAGCAAATGTCTAAAAATGTAGAGCACAAATGTCGGTTCTCGTATTTTACAGACAAATAAAAATAAGTATTCAATCATGCCGTTTCCTCTTTTAGGAAGAACAACTTTTTAACGGCCAGTCTCCATTTAGTTTATACATTAACATTAATGTTAGTAGGAGCCGTTCCATATTTGCAAAATAATATTTAGAAACTACTCCTTATGTAACTAATTTTCTTCTCCGTAGCACTAAAATATCAATTAACAAACTAGCTTTCATTGAGCACCATCTTGCTAACACAATTACTTCAATTACCTACAAAAGCAAGAGTGCTCTGAAACAAAGGAACATGAGTACAGGTGGGAGAAATAGGCTACTAAGCAAGTATTCTGTTTGTCGTGAGCATGAAACACAAAAACAGCATTCTACTTATTAAGTAATGGGGCGGAGACGTGGAGAAGTCAGTTCTCTTTAGCACAAGTTCTTCCTACGCAGAAACACCTCCTGATTAGGATGTCAAACCTACCTGCTGAAATTGAACAGTCTGGTTTCGCTTTCATTGTTTCTGATTGAATAAAGAAACAATATTTGATTTGGTTTATCATTTATTATTCTGTTTGTTCAGTCTCCTCAACGCACGGATTACCTTCGAAAGACGGTTGTAAGCATATGTGCGAATAGTGTTTGACTTTTTTATTATTTTTACTTCTAGTGTAATTTGCAATGCTTCCACTGGTATAATTTCAATTTCTCATACGACAGGTGTTTCCTGTACGTATATGAGATCTTGAGTTAGTAAGACGATGAAAAGCAAATAGCTCTGTGGTAACACATGGATCTTGAGAACTTTGAGAATTAGGCTTGGGATACATTAATCCCCAGGTTTCCCTTTATTTTTGAAAAAATAAAATAAACGCTAAGCAATTCTCTGATGTGTTATTTTTGCACGGGAAGTGTTATACGGTGAAAATTGAATCGAATTGGGAACTCCATGATCCATAAGTATGATTCGTAACTAGATCGTTTAAATAGTTTAGTTCTTTTTGCGCATGGCATATATACTTAGGTTTAACATGTCTTTAAAAGCATAATTTGAATACAAATTTCTCCGGCAATAGGAGGAATAGTAAGAAATCTGCCTCTTTCAACGGTACATATCCCCATGAATATGTTTTTACATAAATACTTTGTGTTCGAATTATACACAATATTTTTCGACGACTGATTAAAAAAAGAAACTATTGATGTAATTTAACTAATATAAATGAATGTATTAAATTCCTGCCATAGATTGATGTAGCTGTTCTTATACTTCGTAACCATGGTAATGAATTAGTAAATTAAGAAAAAACCAAAGGTTTGTTGCTCGTTGCTATAGGAGCTACAAAAATTCTGCCGCGACAATAGTTATTTATTTTACAAGTTGGCAAAGTAAGGAATTACCCACGAGATAAATTTTAGCACACGAAGCCGAAGGCTGAGTGTGATAATTTTATCGAGTGGGTAATTCCACTTTGCCCACGTGTAAAGTATAAAGTTTTATCCAACATCTCTTAATAAATGAAAAATTTATTAAAGAAATATTATTTGACAGTGACAGATGCTTTAAATTTTTAAACTAAAATGTCAATCGAAGTAGTTACCAAGGTTTTGTGTGTTATTATTATTGTTATAAATAAAAAAATACTCACTAGTGATTTTCTTAAAATTATACCCACTAGTGGGTAATCTTTTACTTTGCTTGTTTAAAATCGCCATAGTTATAGAGCATTTATTGAGAGGTGTTGGATAAAATAAATTCCTCAGAAAACATCAACTTTGCGCTGACAAATGTAAGCGGCAAAAGCAACTTTCTATAGCAGTCGTCGGAAAATATTACTTCATTGCTATACATATTCACCGGGATATGTTTCAAATAAAAAATAACACACACTAAAACAGCACAATGAATTTGTATTAAAACAATATATTCAAAATAAAATATTTTTTTATGAAATTCAGATTACATTGTTCATAGAAAAATGACACCGTCCACCTGTAAGAAATGAAGCCAGTACCGCAGATATTTTAATATTTTTTCGAGCCATTCTTGAACATGTATTATAATTCTCGTATGAAATTCAGTGCATTCCAAAGCACAGATTTACAATAAGTAAAAAAAATAATGTCTGAAATAAATTTGTCTTGTCGACGCCTTCGTCTAGAAGAAAAACACCTACCAAGAAAGTTTTCGTTTAGGGTTGCAACTAATTCTTAACTTTCCTTCGGAATTACTTCCAGATGGTCTGAAGCGCTAATGAATCTAATAAGATACAACCCTTGCCGGGAACTTCCCTAAATAAGACAAACAGAATCGTGTAGATGTAGGATGAATATGTCATGCATATTTTATAACTTCAATTTAAACCTAACTTTCCGTTGTAAAGATTTTATATAAAAATATGTATAACTTGAAAATCAAACAACAAAAAGAATAGCAACTCATCGAAGAAAGCAGTACCATGTACCTATTCGAAGTACGAATAATATTCGCAGCCGTACTCCAAAGTTTAATCTAGTTTATCATCTCCCGATGAAGATCGGAAAAGTTTTGTTGCTCTGAGGTAAATACACCTACACAGTTGGCTATGAATGTCGGCAGAGGCAGACAATGAATAGTGATTCGTTTGTTAATGAAGTTATTACGGACGTACGCGGCATGAGGAGGAGACACGAGGTAAGAGGCATGTCAGCAGGAAAGGTGTTCCTCGATGTTCAGAAAGTTTAGTTGGTTTGAATCTAGAGATATGAGATGTGTAAATTCCGATTTCACTTTTGGGAAGACATGTGAATGGTGATTACATTCCACTTCAAATTGGACGACGAGTAGAAAAGTATTGTTTATAACGGGTGTAAAACTTTAAAATTAAATAAATCACATAAAATGGGGCAGCTGGGGCCGTATACCTCAATAATACGGCGAATTTTATTGACGTATCCCCACAGAAAATAATCCAAAGATGTTAAATCAAACGATCTTGGAGGCCAAATTACAAGTCAATTACGCGATATTTTGCGCTCATCGATTGAGACTCGCCCTGTGCGACATATTGCGTCGTCTTATTGAAACCATCGGTATTCCACATTAATGCTATTCAATTTAGGAACAAAAAAGTTAGTAATCATGTCTCCGTAGTTGTCAGCATTGACTGAAACGTTCTTGCCGACATAATCTGTGAAGAAATATGATTAACCAATCTATAAAGCACACCAAACAGTGACTTTTTGTGGATGTATTTTTTCTAAATAGCACAATTTGCAAGCGTCTATTTATAGTGAAATGGCAAACCAAACTGAACATAAATTAGCTATTCGCTGACAAATTTGCTGTCGCTGAAAAAATGTTGACAATTCAAAAACAAACCTCTAAAAAATATCCGTTACCTCGTGCGCGAAATGCGTTTAAATTCTTTGTGAGCAATACAGACATTTCACGATTTTCTACACTGCTCGTATTCTACTGGATGCATTCAAATTTAATCTTGGTAATTGATTACAAAAACCAAATTAGCTCTACAAAAAACAGCAGAAAAAAAATATTATCTACAATTTTTTCATTGCAAACTAGTTCAGGTATTTAATGAATTACAATTAATAAAGTTACCGTAACACTTTCATTGTGCACTTAATAAACAGTTTTTTAGAGCATTTTTTACCTCTCAACATCTGGACACCTACTTTTTATTTCTGATTCGCCATTGTCTGTTGCAACTGTCATATAGGTGTAAAATTAATATGCGGGCACATGTTCAATAATTATTATTCAATCGTCAACCAGTCAGGTCGTTAACACCTGGTGAATCGAGTGATCCAGACATTGCAGAGACATATTTGATTGCACTTCAATTCTCCATGAATTTTTCATTCTTTTTGCTTCAATCAATTTCGAATTGAGTGGAACAGATTTACAAGAGCTATGAAACAGCGCATTTTTACAAATTTAAAAGTATTTAAAACGTAAATTCACGTCAGGAACAGCTGTGGCTGATTTTTCCACTACGCCGCAAAATGTTTTTACAGAATAAATGTCGGTGTATACAAACAAAATAAAATTCAAGAGATGGTACATTTGTATTTATAGTTGTTTACAACGGTATTTTTACTGTATCAAATAAACTAACTATAATAAATCACTCGAAAGATTGCCATAAAAAAGTCATCAATTCTACAACAAATAATGGAATGGCACACGAGCAAAAAGTTTGTAGTCCGAGCCGAAGGCAAGGGCTACGGTTTGCGAGTGTGGGATATGCCATTCCGTTACATGTTGTAGACTATACTTTCAATAACAAGATTTTGGAAATTATACAAAAAAATACAAATACAAAACTGTTGAAAACGTCGAACAAATAAATAAAAATAAAACAAACAGACGTAACCATATAGTAACTGAATCAAGATACTTAATATATCGCGCTCATATGCGGCTCTGATTCGTCGAAATTATTCCATACACGGAGTATGGAATGATAGTTGTTCCAATACAGTTTTTAGTTGTATATTGTGCAGTTTCCAAAACTTAGAGAAAAACAGTTTTTCTACAATCACTACTGAAAGTTACTCTTTCTCCACACTAAACAAAGCTTGAAAATTATATATTTCGCATTTTTTATCTTTGCACTTTTGCTATACAATTCATAGGGAACGAATTATCGCCCAATAAAAATTTTACCATTGTATTTCCTATGTCCTACAAAAGAAGTAGACACCGGGTATATCAAAATAATTAATAATTATTTCAGAGTTTGTATAAATCATCGTTTTCAATATTGAAATAACAAAAAAATACAATATCAATTTTTTAATTCAAATATGTCTTTAGTTTTCATATTAGGTACAATAGATTTAAAATTGGTACCACTGCGCACATCTGCGCTTGCGCGCCTTCATGCTGTAATCATAAACGTCAAATAATTGGAGTTTGAGATGTCATTTCTTGTTTGTTAAGAGTAAGAATTATTATTATTATTAAATCTTGACAAAAGTGTGATCGTAGAAGAAGTATAGTGTGCAATTCATGCAGAATTTCCTATTTCACGCGAATTGTGAGAGTTTTATCACGAGACGAAGTCAAGAGATGAAATCACACGACGAAATTGGAGCCATCACTTCGCTCCAGTAAACAGTCCTTACTGTTTTTGATACTGTATTATAATTCAGAGTTGTTTAGATTACTCTGTAAGGTAAATAGCATCTTCAAAATATTTCCTTAAATTAAAGTTGATCATATTCAACAAGCTTCCGAAATATATTGGAAGGTTTAAAATCGTAATCTGATTTACATTTTTAAAATGTCAATTCACTGATGTCTGAATTATAATTTCCGTTCCATATAAACATATATCTTTTGAAATGTAGCACATGGGAACAGAGAACGACAGTTCAAACAAGATCCTGATATCTTATCATTTTGTAAGGAAATGTAATTTGTTCACTTTATTTACCGAGGTTTATAAAAAATAGAAATAGAGCCTTAAAACTTGAACACTACGTTGAAAACTATAATAAAATAGGATTGAATTCTATTATGAAAGAACAGCACGGAATGCATGAAAATTTAATATAGAGAAGTTATCAGAATTCACAGATCAATTTAGATTTTGTTGGCTATTGTAGCATACTTTTAGAAAGTACTTCACTTCTGAGTTATCAGATACAAATGTTTCCAATAGTAATTCCCATGCAAATCAAATGATTATGAGTTTGAAATTCATCAGATATTCGTGATAAGTTTTAATTTTATATTGGGTTTAATTAAATGTTTGAGAAGGGACTATAAAAATCATTGGGAGAAAGCAAGTAATAAATTATGGAACGTAGATGCAAATCTAATTGAAAGCGAAATATGAAGGAAGAAGTTTGTATTAATTTATTTTTTATTCGATAAATAATATACATGTTCAAGAAATGTATTATTATTTATGGTTTTAATATTACAAGTATACCAGCTGGCCACAGTTGGGTGTCGATATTTGACCCAATTGGAAAATGCTGAACGACGGGAGTGTGATAAAAATTGGAAAACATTTTCTTCCGCAGCAATGCAGAGAAATCTTTCTTGAATTGGAACTTGTTAGAAAATCCTCCAGAAAAAAATAACAGCAACTATTATCATTATTTCAGTATTACACTTTGTTTTAAAAATATTATTTTTAATTATCTTTACTCATATATTACTCTTCTCTCATCGCTATCTGTATTTATATACCTCATGTCCTATAACGTTTCTTCTTTCTGTTCGCATATTCTACACATTCACTCCTCTTCCGTCAGCCATTTTTTATTCATCCTTTTATTATTTGTACATATTAATCTTGCTCTTGTCTTCAGTAGTCCTCTCTGTTTATTATACTGTTTTTATGTATGTAGAATTTGCTGTTCTGTTATATTTTTTCAATTATTTTATTTTGTTGCTGCCTCTTTCTTTCTACATCTTTCGATGCGTAGCCCGTTTTTCCATAATTTTATTGATTATTTTATTCTATTCTATTAATAGTTGTGAAACACTATTAGTATATTATCAAACGTTTCTAAAAGAATAAACCTGAAAAGAAGTGCCATACAAATAAAAAAGATATAGACACATTTAGACGATTTTCGATTTATTGATACGTACAGTCATCCAATAATTATAACATTATCATTATTAATTTATCATTGAAACGATGCACCTTGTATTTCTGATTAATTAAAATGAATGACCAATCTTTTTGAGTTGATCCTAACGTCACTGTTATTTTTTTTCTAATTCTCTTTTAAAGCGATGTACATACGAGTACTTCTTCTGTTCACTATTTCAATATGAGATCAACTAGCAGTACCTTTAATTGGGTGTATATGTACTAGCAATTAATACAAAATTAAAAATATGTAACTAGTTTTATAGTAATAAAAATTATGTCATTTGAATATCAAGTCAAATAGCTACTTTTTCACCACTGGATCATTTTATTAATTGTAATTAATCCAACCTAATTTAATTACTGCAACTATGTTTTAATTACTGTTCAACTTTGTGTTAAATACTGATCATAATTTCATTGAAATTCTAAAGGATAATTAGGTATCCATCGATAGTTTGAAAGA
Organism: Poecilus cupreus; assembly: GCA_963942605.1. Taxonomy (NCBI): domain Eukaryota; kingdom Metazoa; phylum Arthropoda; class Insecta; order Coleoptera; family Carabidae; genus Poecilus; species Poecilus cupreus. The sequence continues at coordinate 6,449,957 of OZ012719.1, forward strand.
GATCTTGCTTCGAATGTTGATGGACCCGGGTTCCATTCCGCCTAAGTTATAGATTATAGTCGTCTGTATAATTAATAATTAATTATATTTTAATTTATTGTTCATATAGTAGGAACGTAAAATCATAACAAATAATTATTAAGTTATAATTACTTCTGAAATAATGAAAACGTACGTAAGGCTCTAAATTTGTTTGGGTAGTGATGTACAAAATAATTAAATTAATTACAATGAGATTGCATTTTGACGCCTCGGAGTCTTGTAATTTCCGCCTTTCAGTTCAGTTAAAGACAATAGATAATTATTTATAGCCATAATAATCGAACTTCGTGAAAATTTAATAATTTATGTAAGAGTATCTCTCCTATCTTTCCACATAATTGTTACCGGCATCATGTCATGTATAACTATAGTATAGGTGTAATACATTATTATTTTCTTTTTATTTTGTGATAAACATTATCGATATTAGAAACTAGAAAGTGATCATTACATTTTATTTACTTAGTAATTTACTCATGGTGGGTATATTTGTATAGGAACATTGAGGCACTATCAATCGATTTCTATCAGTTTTTGTATTTTTTCTGATGACATGTTCATCAAAAACTTTCTTTACTATTTGTAAGTTGTCATTTTAAAAGTTGTACAATTATTTATTTCACATACGTAGACACGAAATGAAAAGTTGACCATTTGTTAAGATTTAACCTCGTTAAAAATCAATTTAATTGCTCCATGCGTTAAAATTTAAACGAGGTGTTTATAGTCAATTTAAACGACTCAATTCAAATTAACAAATAAACACAGAGCACAATGCTATTTGTATTTATATTTTTGGTGGCAATGACTAAATAAAATTAGGGTTTAATTTTCTTCACTGGCAATTAAATTAAAACATCTCATTAAAATTCTATTATTATAATTATTATTATTTGAATAATTTAACAGAATTATGTACTAGTAAGAGTTATATTTATATCGGGTGTCTTTATACACATAGGACATAGAAAATATAAAGTTAAAATTTTCATCAGGCGAATGTTCGTTCCCTATACAATTTACAACAAAATTGTTTATTGTTTGTTTATTAATATAATATATTTCTGTCATGAGGTACACGTAAAATATAATTTATAATTTGTAGCTATTACAATTGACATGGAAAACAAAACAAAACAACAGTTGACATTTGTCATAAAGTTGATTATTGGATTGTTTAACTTATTTATCAGTAATCTTATACATTAAGCATTTAATACAACGGAATACAATCGACATTAAAATAGTAGCTAAAGTTAAACTTTACATGCTCTTATGTTAAAATTCTACTTCACAAACTCTTATATCAAACTTGAATTATAATCCTAAAATAACAAACAAATTATTCTATAATACTATTCTGAATTTATTATATACCTTTGACAATAATTTAACGGATTTAATGCAGATCACATGCGGACTAGTACTAAAAACTTAAAAAATAATGAAAATTATAACCAATTTGAACACTTTGACAGTACTTTTGTTATCACAGCCCTTCCGTCGCAACAGCTAGCTGACATTTTACAAATACATAATGCTATTTATTTATGTTTTTAATTAATAATTTAACGATTTCGGAAAATATATAATACCTTGGCACTAATGTATTTTTTATTACTCATATGGTTTATCTCCCCGTCTAACGCCTCGGAGAATAAATTCCATATACTATACAGGCTAATTTTTTGACCTCAACTTGGAAGTAATAGTTCTATATTTGTATGTTTTATTATTAAGTTCACTATGTCACATTTACAGAGCCCTGAAGATGACAGCCGTTGCTGTCGAAACGTCGGCATAGTTTTTTAATAAATTATTTGACTGCTAGTTCGCTTTTTGATTTACTATTTCCTATATCAGTCGATCATCGCATCCTCTCATCTAGTTTTTTATGTTTTCTGATTTAAACAATGTATTTCCTATCCTATATCCCATAAAAAAGTAGTCACCCGGTATATTGGTACATATTTTAATAGTCTTAATTGAACAGACAAAATATTGTTTGATTGTATGAAAACATTGTTTCAAAATGTGTTTTACAAATTATTGAACAACAAATAGCCAAACTAAACAATACAAATAATTGTTGGCGTACCACAAATTGTTACTATTACAAAATATATTAATAATTTAAGTAATAATTACTCCCTCTATGTCAAGATTATACAGTCTTCACTAACTATTCCTACTGTATTAATTAGTGGTAAATTAGCGCTTCACGTAATACTGCTCAGCTTACCTATTCCACTAATAATCCTAATATTATTATACGTTACCAAATATCAATAAAATAATAGGTAATACTATTGAATAATATATAGAATTACATCAGTTATTCATTATTATTATAATTTAAAAATACCCTAAACTACTATAATGTCAGGCTGTATCCGCTAAGCGGCTAAGCAATCCGCAGCATCTTCAATGTAACTAGGAAACTTGGAACCACCAAGACGGTTTTTATTAACCGTGATATACGGCCAAGTTCATGCGGAACGTGGGTGCTTACACATTGCGCTAGATGTACGTGTGTAAGACATGTGTGAAGTTGATAAACAACGGGATTCTCTCCGTGTCTTGACTACAAGAAAATTCCAAGTCCCGCTCCAACGATTTTGGCAATTTGTGTAGGTGGATGAAGGAAAAAGGTAATAACATTTTCAATTACCTCTTTGCGCATGAAAGGGCTTTTATATTGTTAGGATTCCTTTTGAATGTACGTGCGTCGATGGTAAATATAGACTGCGTCCAATAGAATGATTGATACTTGAAACTTTCAACAACGGAAAATATCAACTTTTTCATTTTTATGCATATTTTTTATTTCGAGTATTGCTGCTTACTTATTACTTAATACATCTTTCATTTGGAATTTGGAATTTGTTCTTCCTTTGTACAGATTGACCAAATTTAATCAGCTCTGTGTATTTTCATGAAACTTACAATTATTAACTTATGAAAGGAAAACACAACGCTAAAAATCTTTTGGATTTAATTCTGATATTTACAGAACTACAATCCAAAAATCTCTTATAATTCTGCAAATATGATTTCACCTAAATGAAAGCACGAAAATTACAATAACAACTATATCTTCGATATAAAAATGTTTACAATCATATTTTCCAAGAAATATTTAATTGAGTCGATATGAAAGAAATAAAGCTTTATATTTTTTTATCGGCTATGTAAGAAAATATTCAGGCTATTACAATATAAATATGAATTATCAATATATGCGTGACTCATCATTAGTAAACACAAATAATGAACTCATTACAAAAAGGTAATAGTAGTAGAGTATCGTATATACGCGTTCAATAATTGATTGGTTTTTGACGATTCACTTCATAAACAAAATCTTCGTAAAATTCTAAACAGAAATAAATGTACAATAGAAAAACAATAAACAGAAAGAATGAATCTAAAAACAAAGTAAAATAAGTAATTAAATATAATATAATGAACAACTAATTATATTGTACTTTTTCACTTTTACTGGTGATGGTTTAGAAATTATAAACAATAAATATTTTGTAATAATACAACACAGGAATTTTTTATCAACTTTTAGAATTCTTTCCGCATTTTTGCTCGATATATTTTGAAATAAATACATGTGTTATCTAAACAATAATTAAATGAAACTGATATCGCTATAAGATAAAAATTAAATACATACCATTCATGTACAAAATTTATTTTTGTACAACCGTTCAATACCGATCGTGTACGGAAAGCAGACTTTCAGGATAGTGCGGAAAGTAATTTCCACACACATATATCTTGCGGCTTAAAGTGCATCCATTTTATTAAAATTAATTTGTATTCAACCGTTTATTGGTATAAAAATCCATACCGATCGTGTATTGAAAATAGGGACTTTCAGAACAGTGCGGAAATTACTTTCCACACACATGTATCTCACGGCTTACATTGGATCCATTTTTTAAAATGCAATATCAGAATTTCCACAAATATTTTTTTTCCACTCTTGTACTATATGTCTTATCTTTGCAGAGAACTTTTATTCATTCCATTTCTAGATAAAGAATAAAGGCATGTTTTCGTGGTATCTATTAATTTCATTATTTCTTCAGCTAAATTGCACTATCAGGAACATTATATACTTCGCATACAGTTTCAAACCGTTACTACTTTGTAGTTTAGCTCAATAACAACCAGCATACCGGTTTGCAAGGCATTTTACAAAATTCCTAACAAGCTCCTATATTTTTCTTGAACTGAGTCTAGAAGGCTATAAAACAAAACAAAAGAACTCACATTATCAGAAAGAGGAGAAACTCCAATCGAATTATAATCATTATCACTATAATTTTCCTTCACACTGCCGTTGAAACTAGACAAACTCAAAGTAGTCACATTTAGCACCATTTTCAAAGCACTGTTCTAATAATCCACAAAACAAATTAAAAACAATCACAAGATTTCCGCATCATAGTTTCACAGTTCACACACATGACAGTCACTTGTCTTCGAAAGAACAAACGAGCTCTAAAGTCAGGCGATCGTACTTAGCGCGAAACAACTGAGAAGTGACTGAGTCAGTTGCTTAGATAGAAACACCTTGCGGGCTGCATTCCGAAATAGAGTAGAGTAGAAGCAAAAGAAGCTGAGATAGAGTGGGGAAAACAGCTCTTGTTGCGTTTATTCTACAAATGGCTAAACTACAAGTACGTTTGGATTATTTTATTCATGTGGGCGAAGATACCAGTTTATTTTTCAGGGACGTACTGACACAGTTTGTTCTGAGATGTTTTAGTAATGAACAAGGCTTGGGGGATCACTTTATTATTCATCTCATACTTGATTTTTTTTTCTGTCAATAGGGTTTGTTTTTAGCTTGAAGGATACATGAATATTATACCTACAATAATTTTGTTCTACTGCTTTAATTTATGCATACTCTTGGCTTGTATCTCATTATAACCAAGTACAATATTTGAATTTTAGATTTTCGTGATGATAGTAAGTTATTTTAAGCTCTTCGACTTTGAATATTTTTTCTGATAGTTTTTCCGTTAAATACTGTCATAGATTCGGCAACTCATTTAACGCATGCGAAATGCGTGTTGCGTAGAAGCGACAGGATGCAAATAATATTCCTTGATGCAAACGTTTCAGTTAATATTTAACCGTCTTCAGTGTTAAAAAAATACAATATGTTACACTACAAAGTTGTAAATGTAACCTCAGGAGTGTAAGTTGAAAATAAACTATATTTAAAATAAATATGGCATCATTTCTATTATTTATCGTATTGCTTATTTTCAATTTACACTCCTGAAGTAATAATTTATAGCTTTGTATGTTCTTCTATGTTGTTTGATAAAATGTAGTGTAACATGTAAAATATTATTTTAGCACTAAGAATAGTTATCACAGTATGAGAATTCACACAGTAACGACACTCGCTGTCTGCACTTTTGATCTTATATCGCATCAACTGATGAGCTTGAGCCAAGCGGTCATTTTGGCAGTAGCTGTATACGGCGGTAAATTTGAATAACTAGCAGTTGCAAAATCTAAAAATATTATTTGTTTTGACCATTTTACAAAATAATCCATTCTTCTGCTCTCTTAAAACATTTTAAAAATATAATTATACAAAATGAAATGATGCTTGAAGAGTTGCGAATATTTCACAATATTTGTCACCCCTTTTTAATGATCCGTACACTTTCCCATGTCTTTCTGCTTGACATGTGATTCCTTTCTAACGACCAACCCTTGCAAAATCTGCTCTATACAAGGGTTTCTCGTGCAAGTCTCAACTTGCACTCGCGTCCAGGTAACAGCGTAATTGTTAAACCCCTTAAGCCAGTTCTGAACTCAGTCACATATAAAAGTGACGTACTAGTTTAGCAGAGCTCAACAAACAAGAAAACTTTTAGTTGCAAAACGCCCATTACTGTCTTGAAAGAATTTCATGTAGGCGCTTCTACAGGTATGAATCGAGATTCTTCAGCCTCGCAAATGCATCAAACATGACTTGAATTATAATCGACAAGGATTTAAAAACTTCCAACCTCTTGCTCGTGGAAAAAATTGCAATTGATGTTTTCTGTCAATGTAAACAAATGCGTAACGTCAGTTAAACAGAACATATATGTCATTTGTTAATTTATATTTATGTGTAAACATCGCAAATGTCAACGGTTTAACTTTTCCAAGGTTGACACTAGTTGTTCTCCCGATATTTTCAGATTACCTACACATTTTTTAAGTAATACAATGAATCAATTAAATAGTTTATTTATTATTTTCAATGCACACGACAAATTGACAAATTACATTCAGTTATTTACAGACAAAAAAATACGAAATCAAATTAATAGCATTTAAATAGATCAAATTAGCATAAAATATCAATATTTATAATTTAGCGTGAAGAATATAACAGATAGAATTATTTACAGTATTTACATGAGTGATTAGCTGATTTTATTTTAATATATTAACGATTCCAATGACAATTTCTCTTCAACTATGTGCAAGAATTACAATCTCAATTATTCTAACTCGCGGTAAAGATAAAATGTGAAAAATAAGCATGAAAAAAATATTCAAACAAATTAGTTGTTCGTGATGAATTTAAAATTTAAATATACAAAGTTTTTTATTAGCGTTCATTGGCCTAAATATTAGTGAAATTATTTTTAAATATCAACTAAACAATGTTTGAGCAAAGGTGCTTTAGAAACCGTTATCGCGTCAATGTGTGTTTACCGAAATCAATTTTTGTGGAAATGGTACAGTTCATTATTTTTATCATTCCTTTGTATAAAAGAAAAGTAAAATACACTTATTTTTCATATTTTAATTGACAGTTTACTTAATTTGTATAAAGTCATGATATTATATTATTATGGTAGGCAGTACGCGAACTCTTCTTTTTGTTCTTCAAAAATAAAAATAGGATAAATATCGATACTTCAATCGGTAAACCCTTTTTCATCATCAAGCATCATAATGATGATGAGGGTAAATGGACTTCGTTTACCGTAGACTAGAATTTTTTACACAAATGTAACACGTGTTTTCTGCACGAATCTAAAATAATGCAATGAATTGTATCATCCTTGAAGCAGTGTTAAGTAATAAGTATGAATAAAAATAAATTTTTATGAATGACTGTCAAACAAAGGTGGGCAGTTAACCATCTGAGTCATTTTGGAAACTCAGCTGATTTGGTGATGTGGATTATATCAGATTGATTCTCATGCTATTTTACAGCATGCACAAATCGATCCCATGCAATTGTTTACTTTAAACTACCGGCAATTCAGCAAATATTTATAAAAGTCGTGCTTACTTGTCTGGTGTCGTATGTATCTTGGAGATCCATATCCGGCTTTCTGTCATCGGTGCGGTCCATACCAACACCGCATACGAGCTCTTCTCCACTTTGAGAGTCAGAGTTAGAGTCCGGCTTTGCAAAGAATTTGGATATAGCAGTCCACATCCAATAAATATTTTGACAGAAACTTAGTCTCTACAAGCAATGTCATAGCCCAGCCTACGCACTTTGCACTGACAGATTATTAAGATTATTCGTTACGCTAGAATCACAATCACTTATACACCTCATGGGATGAGTATTTACACCTTAACATCACTGTAAAAATTTGTCACTTTTGTGTTTGTTACCAAGGTAACACAGAAATTCAGAATAATAATTCGCATGTCCAGTCATAATGAAATCCTACTCTCACCCATTACTGCACCTACACACTTCTACCAACTGTGCGTCAGAACACCAAATACACTAGCTAGGCTCACATTTTTCTCTGCCGGCATTGTCTTTTACCATTTATAACAAATTACAATTGTTTATTTAGAAGATTATTAAAACATGTTAAAAATAAAAACAACAATGTGTACTTACCTTTTAAATTACTTACCTTCACTGTAATCGCTCATATTAATTCTATATTTGATTCGCAATATTATAATTAACAATATAATTTTAATATATTATTTCCATTGACTTTTTCAATAAAAACAATTGAAAAGAAACAACTGAATCCCGCTACATTCATTTGTTTGTAGACTATAAAGCCATCTATATTCCTAAGCTCGAACTAAAATTTCAAAATTCAATACAGCTTCAACGTTATTCTACTCCATATTTTTTTAAAATTGCCTGTGCAACTATTTAAAAGTTATAAAAATACTTTATTAAAACATATAAGATATTTACACACACTTACGTTACAAAAATACAGTCAAAAAATATATAAAATACAATTTAAATCAGTCAATGACAACCACAACTTTTGACTACCATTTTCTTATACTTTTTCAAAACAACATTTGAATCTTCTAAGAAGTACAAAACAGAAATTGGTGTTAGTTTTGTTGGTGCACAACATGGTTTTGGAACTTGAGTGGGTTTCATGAGATGTACTAATGTTTGCACAATAGCATGGTTGGTTGCATTCATATGAGCGTTAAGAGGAAATCTGCATTCTCCACTGCAATAATACGCCGCGTATCCTTCAGGAGCTATTATCCAGTCCTAAAAATAGATTGGCATTATTGACAGCTGATACTGTTATAACTTCGATAAGTTACGGGAAATACGTATAAATAGTACTTAAAATTAAGACTGTATAGATTTTATATTTTTTAAGTAATTATAGTACAACAATTGAAATATGTTAGGAATAAAAAACTAGGAGTAATAAATATTTCGTTACCGTGTTATTAATAATTTACACACACATGTAAATATACGTGTACAAAAGGTAAACATTGAAAACTTATTATTATAAACTTACCTGCCACTTTAAATCTTTGAAGTTGATGTACAAGGTTTCGATTTTACAGCTTTTAGAAGAGGCATGGTTACTTGAATCTGTATAAAATTATTTATTAATGTTCTTTCCGTTCCAAGAATTTGACGAAATGACTTACCGCTAAATGTTCTGCGCATCATTGTTCCAGAGTTGTATTCAGTTCTTCTTACTTTAGTATCTCGTCTAGCTCGAACTTTAACATGATTTGTAGCTTTTAAAAAAGCAACTAAAAACGGTTGTTTTTCATCGTCTCCTTTAGCGCTAACAAGACCAATATCTTCTGGTCTAATTTCATGTGCTACAACAATAACATTTCCAAAATTTAAATTAATTTCTGATAAGAAAGTTGTTTATGTACAGCGAATCGCAGAAGTGTTGGAAAATATAAACAAATAGACAAAAATACCCATCATAAAATATCGTCAAAGCATGTATACAACATGTGTTGCAATGTGACGTATAAATAAACAATTCGTACTGAAAAAAAGCAAAAACGCGGAAAGTTAAAGAATTTAACACGTCGTAATAGCAAATTTCGAAGATTCATTTCAGTTATATGCTAAACCGGTTTTCAATAAGGTTAGATCGGACGTTAGTTACTGCAAGGACAAATATTACAAGTGTTCATTTCAAGAGATGTAAAAATTATTGCCGCGGGCTATTTGCTGCGTCGTTGTAGTATAAACATGTGTAAAAATTAATAATCATAAATTAAACGAAAGAATTTTTGCTATTGTTGTAATACTTCTTCTTTTCTTTCGTGCGATTGTTGCTGATAGGTAGATGATTATTTCTCCTACCTGCTTTATCTGTAGGATGAACTGACAGGTAAAGACCCTTATTGGATTCCGGGAAAGCCACCCACGATGATAATGATCCAGTCATGTTCAACTCAATCCAACCCATATAATCGGAAGTGGTGTTAACAGAAGTAACAAATTCCAATTCTCTTTCGCTGAAATACAAAAATTACATCCGAATACTTTAAAATTAATTCTTTGTAACATACCCATCATCAGTTCTAATAAGCTGGTATGCAGCCACTGTGTAGTTAATTAATTCGTTATCTTTTGTCAAATTTGAGTTTTTATAAATCCGTAATTCGGCCCCTACGATATTTTCGGCAACTGGCAACTCAGTAACATTAAACCATAATCTTTTACCTCTTTCATGACGGACGCTACTGACGTGATTACCTTTAAAATTGTTGCATTAATTTAGAAAAGAAAATAAAAAGAATTTGTTTACATACTTTGACTCTCGAACGTCATAATTATATCACTTTCATCAATTGCTTGTTGTTCTTCGCCACTTAAATTTAACTCAGTACTTCTTGCATGTCTGTTATTAGAATCTTCCATTAAAGTTTTATAAACATCCATCAAAAATCTTGGAGCAGATTTTCTTAACGGAGCTTTAAATTTTCTTTTAGGCCGATTGGGCAATCCCAATAAATTTAAAATATCATGTTCAACTTCGAGTGTTTCTTGTTTTGTCATTAAGCGTTCTATTCTTGTTTGATCTAATCCATTGTCGATATAAAATCCAGATGAGGATGCAGTTATTGTTAGAAATTGAATGAATATACAAGTAAATATTAAATAAATATAAACACTTAACATTTTAACGAATGTATTGCACTGTATAAGTCAACAATCGCGGGAAACGCGTACACGCTGCACGCCCGACCACGCACTCGAAAGTTCTACCTCGTCCGCGGTAACATTTAAGTCGAGAACCGACTTACAGTCTACGAAAGTGGTTTGTTGAGTTGTAGTTGAGCAGAGAGGAAAGAGGTGGTTTCTAGATTGCTGTAAATTGAGGACCGGGTAGGGTACCAATGGAATGCTCACGCATCCCACTACTTATAACCGCTAATTTCAACAAGCGTATTTTCTTCAAGAATTAATGTAAATTAACATAAATTTTTATGATTTTTAAATATGTTCTAGTGTTAGGATAAAACTATATCTCAATTTAGAATCAAGTTTTTCTTGACGTACCTAATAAAATAACAAATCTACATCAGTTAAATGTTTAATATTTATTTTGTTATTACAACAATGCAATTTGTGAAGTAATTATACAATTTCTTATGACCCGAAAAATATTTAACATTATTGATGACTTAAACCTACAGTTAATATTACGAAGAGCAAAGGTTCAATGATTTATTTTACATATTTTTCCATGAATTTTCTGTGGAAATCTGATCTGAGTGAGTCATTAATAAACACACTTCCTTTCTTTTCAGGTTCGGATCTACCGCAATTTTTGAAGACAACGTCATCATCCCATCTTCTTTTTACTTTTAAATCTGGTTTTGCTGAACCAGCGGAATAGTGAGTTAATAAAGGATTACCACTTAAAATATTTTCCATTCTGATCCGTTCTTCTTCTTGTTTTCTTTCGATTTCCTATAAACAAAATTAATAAGTTCCCTAATTAAACATTCAAACTAGCTGTTATTTACCTTTTTCGCCTGTTCCGAAGCCCTCTCGCGTTTGATTTTATTAAGTTCAGCAAGAAGTGCTTCCGTATCATCTTCACTGTCTGTATCATCAGAGTCTTCTTCATCTAGAGGATCGTCAGCATCGAGACTTGATGCAGGTACTTGATCTAGTTTTAATCGTTTTGATTGTTCAATATGTCGTCCAGGTCGTGAGGAATTTTTGCCTTCTCTTTCTTCTAACTCTTTGCGGAAATCGCGGCTGCGGATTTCGTCGATTGTGCCTTGTCCATGTTCCCTAAATAATAATAATTATTAATTTATTTTGTTTTTATATCAAATTTAATGTAATAATTACCTAAATTTTAGTTTTGTATGGCCTGGTAAATCTCTGCTTGAGTATTGACGGGAAATGGCACTCAAATCTTTTTCGCCACGACCTTGTCCACCTCTTGCTGGTTCAAAAGTTGGTCTTGCTGCAGTTGTCATTTTGTATAAGGATTTTAATTAATTTGTACTTCAAAAATTATTAAATTTGATCGTTTTCAAACGTCAAAACATAACCAACAACAAAAGACGACATATGCAATGCGTCATATGCTGCATGAGGTCGTATTTTAGTTTAGTACAGTACCGCAAAACATTACCGATATGGGGCGCTACTATCGCAGATTTTAAAAAATATATAAAATCAAAATGAGCTAATTATGTTAATAATTATATTTATTATACAGTGTGCCAGTATTTTATAAACATTGTCACAGTATATCAATAATGATACATAAATAAATTAATATCGTTTTGTGTACATAAAAATATTAATGCTGAATTAATATATTAAACAATACAATGATGCATTTATTATGAAATACAAATATCGACGGAATAAGCATAACAGAATTAAACATGTTTACCATCCATTCATTTTAAGAGCAAATTAAAAATGTACTTGTCATAAAATTATACATAAAATTAATTATAAATTTATACACAGAAAATTATACAAACAACGATCAACTCTTCACAGCCCACACAAAACTATACAAATATTTGCAAAAACTCTACATCATGACAACATATACATCAACAGCAGATAATGCGATCAGTGTAAATTGTCACAAATATACATTAAGAAATATATAACAAACAGGAACCTATAACAACGAATAATTAATTCTATGACATAGAATACATTTTCACACTCTAATAATTAACTTTTAGACGGTTACAACGTTTTCTATTTCTCTATACATATAAGTTATATTTCCTTATTCTTAAATACCTGGATCCCTAAGGACGCAAACTGTTTGTGTAAATGCATTTAACAGAAAATATACTATTACTGGGTTACAATAAGTAATTATTTGTTAATATTTTGTATTTAGGATCCATTTTATAAAATTATCTAATAGAGCAAATACAAATTTTGAGTTAAATATTATTAAACATAAATTTTACTGAGTAGCACAGAATAATATCGTAAAAATATTTATTTATTCTACAGTAGTTATAGTAGATTCATTCGTTATTTTAAAAGCACACCAGAAATCTTACAAATTATTTAGCAATTTATTTAATAGAAATTATGGCAATAAAATAGGACTAGATAACAAAAATGTTAAAAGTAGTTATACATAATTTTGATAAATATAAACTGTCTAAACCAAAGAATATTTGAAATAAGACAATTTTAATTTTAACATTCAATTTCAAGCATACATTTATATCTTTCTGGCATGGTGCTTTTTTTAAGCATATTCCAGCTTACTCAACATCTCTTCAACACGTCAACACATACTTTGTGCGTAACTCATTTCGTTTCAAAATGATTTCGATAAATTATATGCCAATCTTATATCTATCAGAATCAGAAGATATAAAAAGTACAAATATGTATCAAATTTTTCATATACCTAATAGAGTTAATATTAATTGCACTATATATTAATCAGTTTTTGAGTAAATATTTGTGATGTAAAGGCAATGCTTCTCAGACTTTTCTATCTATTGTTGCGTAAATATGTAAGCTCAATAATAATTTGCTTTAAAGAGAATTTTGTTCGTGAAACGAGATTCATTAAATTGAAACATTAGTGATGCCTTATTACTTAATAGATCAATTAATATAAAAAATTATGCGTTACTATAGCACCACCGTATATTTATAACAATAAATAAATTTACCAATTTAATTTGTGCGTGAAATGTATTCAAATTGTATAAAATAAAAATTAAATATTTTCCGTTGCCCGAAAAAAAGTATCAGATCAGTAATTGAATTCGAGATATGTTTTAGTTATGTAAAGGTAACAATTACTTGGAAAAGTCTAAATTTGCTGAAAAGAGTTTTCTTGAAGTAAAAATAACAATGTACAAAAGAAAATAATAAAAATATAAATCAAATTATATACAAAATATATTCATTGGGATTATATCACACCAAAATCAATTGAAATATTTTTTCAAACAATGTGATGTCAGTAACAATAACCTATTCAACTTTTGGCACTGCAATTATAATCCCGGTTTATGATGTCTAAACGTCAATATACCGTGCAAAACTAATTCTTACAGTTAACTAAAATAATTTACTGTATACAAAAAATACACTTTGTACATGGGAAAAATACTCGAAAAGAAAATAATCCAGTGCTAGTACAGACAGAATACATGTTGGATTATAACAGTTTTATCTATCATTTTCTAAAATTATTTGTGCCCGTTCTGTTGACACTTCTATATTCACAAACTTTTGTCGACCAGTAAATGGCAAGTCTTACACATCACATTTATACTTGGAATATGAATATATTATCTAATTTAAATACTAGTTACTTATTAGCTAAGTAGTGTACATTTTATCTCAAATAAGATTATTATTCAATCACTGCTTTAGATTAATAATGAATAAACATTAACATTTAGTACAATAATTATGTACTTTATTAATTAATTAAAACAGGAAGATTTTTGAGTTCATAGATTCATTCAACCTAATACAAAAAATAAATAAAAATAAATTACCTCTTGTATTACTCACCACTAATATACAACAATGATTATCTAACATCTTATTTAATATGGAGTGTACCTGTGCTTTTACAATCTCACGCAGTACTGGAGTTATGTGATGCTCCACTAATTGCGCTAAAAAGCGCCATACTGTTACGTTTAAAACTTCCTGTATCTTCATGAGGCCACAACGATTCGCCAAACAAAGTAGAGAGCGAGGTACATAACTTCTTGTAATTTTGCCTCAACACTTCTTGATATTCAAGCTGATCTTGAGTAATCAATTTGCTGTTGATTTGCAGAGCTGTGTAGCAAATCTTCAAGAAATCCCTGTAACAAACATAATTATCAACTAATATAGTCGGTGAAGTTTAAAGAACTTTACCTGAAGATATCTTTGAGTTCTTCAACCTTTTCTTCGGGATACATAGTGCTCAACGCAGGATCCAAAAACACTGAGGCATAGGCTAACGGACCTGCATTAACCTGTACACAAACACTTCCTTGCAGCCTCAACTGCAACTTCTTTGCGTCTGTTGGTTCTGTAAAAACAACATCCTCTAGTTCAGAAACTCTTGTTTGCATCTCATCAATTGCGACTTCAATCGGACTGAGTTCTTGACTTCGCCGTTCTGTTACCGGAGTTCGTTTTTTCAAATACGGGAATGAATATTGCGTCGTGAGAATTGTGCGTCGTTTCCATTGTTCTTCTGGGTTGCCACGAACTTTGCCATCTTTTGTGAATGGCGTTTCAAACTGGAAACAGTTTATGTCATGGCTCTGTTCGAATTCTGTCTGGCGTTCTTCGTATTCATGTTTGTCGAAGTATGGAGTTACGTGGGTTACTTGGATATACGCCATTTTAGGGTCCAAATCGTTTGGTTCAATCTAAAATATTAATAAAACTTTTATTGTTTATGAAAAATAAATAAAATGAATACATACTGGAGCAGAATCTTTGATCATCTTAACAACATCTTGGCCAAACTTCTCACAATACTGATTATACAACCGTTCCGAAATTTCACTCAAAGAAGTAACTTTTGGTTCTTTGTAAATATACTCAATTCCACTATCTTCTTCAAAATAAGCTTGTCCATAAAACTTAACTCTGTAATATCGTCCCAACAATCTCCTTCCACTTCTGTTTACTTCAACAATCTTATTATACGCTTGCGACAAACATTGGTAACATTGCGCTAAATGTTCATAATTACGTTTCTTTTCATACATGGGTATGATTAATTTATATAGTTCTCCTAAAAGTTCATATCTTTCGGCTTTCTTTATATAATCGGCACAGAGTTCTAACTGTTCTAGAAGACTGTACTCGGAATACTGTACATCTTGTACACCTGCATCTAATTTTAAACCGCGTTCGTCTCGAGTTATATTTGATGAGATTTTGCTAAAGGCTTCTGCACCCCAAGCATGAACGTTTTTTAGTTTTAAATATTCGGCCATCAAAGCGGCTATGTGTAGCTGACAACATGCAGCCTAAAATTCGCAATTTGTATATAATGAATCATAATAATTAAATATTAACTTACTTCGGAGAAATTCCCATCCCGAACATGATTTCTTGTCATGGTTTCAAGCCATGTGTGTCTAAGCTCTGGTGTTGAGGCATAAGAATTAGCTAAACTGTGTTGTAAATCTACTAACATTTCTGGGTCGTGGTGATGCTCTCGCATTTGCACAGTTGCCATCAAAACAGTGCGTATTCGTTTCGTTAAGTCTTTCACTTCCACAGGAAAACCTTCAAATAATTCACTCATTTTCATAATTTCTTAAAAGTAAAAAAATATATCCATACCTGTTCCTTTCATGGCTTTGTCACTAGAAGCAAAACTATTAATTAAAGAAAGCGACTCTTGAAATCTGGCGTTATTTAATCCAACAATATTCCCTAACATTTGAGAAACAGATATAATAACTTGTAAATGGACTCTTGTAAGACCTTTTCGACTTGTAAATTCGAAGTTGCTTCGCATTAACAAATAAAGAATCGCACAAGATTCTTGCCGTATTGACGCTAGACGACTATTGCAACAACGCAATAGTTCGTAACATAACCGTCCACACAATACTGCATTTCCTATAAATCAATTTATTTAAATATTTATAGAACTGTAGTTTGTATTTTTAATACAAATTACCTTTGAATAATGCGAACGAAAAATTATTGATGAAGGCTCGTAATGCAGCAAAGACATGTTTGAATAGAGTTTCAGACTGGCCTACCTGAATAAATGATAAATAAATATCGAATAATTTTCTCATTGTTGGATTATCCCCTTCGTTAGTGTTTAAGTTTTCTCGGAAATGTATACAGTATAAACCAATGCAATCTAAGACTATAAGGCCTACTTCTGTTGACATGTTTCCTTGGATCAATGCTTGCTGTTGTTTGGCGGACTCATTTTCTAATAAAATATAATCTGTTAATATTTTGTCTGCTTTTTCATAATATTAAACTTACGGGTGTCGACTAAATTCTCCCGATTCTGTGTATGAATAACAAGAGTAGCAGTGTTATTATCATGAGAAAAATCAGAGGGATTCATTCTTGCAGGCAGTGTGTGAGCTTTAGTAGGTTTAGGTTTCCCATCCGAACTCACAGGCACTTTATTCACAACCACGTTTCTTTTCCCAACATATTTAAAACAGTATAAACACATTTCTAACACCGAGAAAAAACTAACTACATCAGGATCTGAGCATTTTTGCCACCAAGTTGTTAATTGTTCTTCGCCAACGTATTTCACAATAAACAGAAAACAAAGAAGTACGTCTCTCACTTCTGCGGACTGCAGTTTGTCAAAACGTTGCGCGTGTAAATTTTGAGTTACACTTAATGTTCTGGAGTGAAGTCTTGTAAGTTGTTCACCATTTTTTATTGACTCGTCTCTTGGTTCGCGTATTATTGTCGTTTCCTGAGATATTGTTGAGTGAACGTCGTCGGACATTGTAGAAATGTCGGATTCTAGAGACATTGATGATGAGCCATTCATTATTGAAGCTAAAAATACACATTTTATAATTTACCCTTAATATATTTTTTTCAATACCCTACCTTGTCCCGCAATGGCATCAAAGAACGCAGAATTTCTCAGATGCATTGGAGACTGTTGATCTAAGTGTAAAGTGAACCTATGTGATTTTGGCGTTTCTGTTGTCACACTACTTTTGGCAAATAAATATGAGCTACTAGATGAAATCCTATTAACAACGCTATGTGAATTGGAATCATCAGCATTTTGTTTTTCAATAATTGATAACCGATTTAAGTTTTCCAGAACTATTCCTAACCATGGAATATAAATAGTAGCGATTCTACTCATTTGACCTTTACTTTGATACCGGTCATCTAGTTCATGTTTTGCTAATAAATCCCGTAATGTTGTTAAGGCCATCTTTCTGATATGGACCATTTCGTTAAGAGAGGTTTTTACTTCTTGTAATAGTAAAGCAACTAAGAAATGATGTTTGCAAAAATCTTCAGAGAGGCAGTATTCTTGTAAGTAATCAGGCGATCGACTTTTCGGACTTAATCTAGAATGTTGTAGAGGTAAATTGAATGAAATGTAGTGTTCATGTTGACAGATTATTTCAAGGAATGTAAACTTGAAATCTTGTAAAGTTCTAGAGTCCCCTGGATTAAATTTATCCATATATGAATTCATAAGTTTGAATAAAAATCCTCTATCCATAAAACTCAAGCACCGTTTTAAAAAGTTCGCTAAACTTTTGTTTAATTCCTGTGTTTCTACAGGCATTTCTTTATATTTCTGTATTAAATATGTGATTAATACTTGAAATAGAGATTCAATTTTTTGCAAATATTCTGCAGAGAATCGTTCATTTCTATGCATTTTTATTCGTCCAGTTGTAAGTAAATGTTGCGCCATTCCTTTAATCATAATATCAAAAAAGAAATTCGAGTGATGCATAAACTTATTTACAACTAAAAAATCTGTATTATTCGGATGCAATATAGTCGGTAAATGTCTGCTTAATTCTTCATGAACTGTCGTTGGTTTTGTACTTCGACTTTCAGGTGATACAAACACAAACTTGACATATGTATGTAATATCTCTTTCCGTCCAGATTCACAAATCATATGAACCAGATTAATCAAAACTCTGATTATATTCAAACCAACTTCTTCACTGTTAGTAACCACTAATAACGTAAATAACTGATTCAGTAGCGTTGGTAAAAAAGTGATGAGTGTTGTTAATTGTATTGCGTGAAGAGCTTTTAGAATCTTGCAGGTTTCGGTTTCCGCAGGAACTGCAGATGGTTTGGTTTCTAATAATCGCTCAGCGTGAGCAAATACATTATGGAGGTGTTGGTCCCGGGTATGAACGGTTGAAACTAAGTGGAAACCGACCGTGAAGATTGGTTTCTGGCCATCTATCCATGTTACCTCCGGGCCAGAATTCTGCAACTCATATTGAAATTGATGTTTAACATACAAAAAGTGACTTGTTAGTACGATGCGATATGAAACACACTTGCGTGTGTTGTGCTAATAGTTAGAATCACACATAGTTACCATCACCAACTGCGTTTCTTCTTCTAAAATTAGATCTTCCGTATGACAACCAAACCAACATGCTATAATATTTTTAAAAACAATTCTTCGTCAAATCTTAACAACTACCACTGATAAAACAATACAATACTTATTAAATATGTCTTTTCTTACAGAAATACTTCTTATAGTCCGGGTCATCACCGATACTGACATGGGAGCGAGGAACGAAGTGACGAGCATTCGTGGCCAATGCACTGATATGGAACCATGGAAGCGAGAAATGAAGTGACGAGCTTGCTTCGAAATTATACTGACATAGAAGCTAGGAACGAAGTGACGAGATTACTTCGCAAATATACTGACATAGAAGCGAGGAACGAAATGACGAGCTTGCTTCGCAAATATACTGACATGGAAGCGAGGAACGAAATGACAAGCTTTCTTCGCCAATGTACTGACATGGAAACGAGGAACGAAGTGACGAGCTTGCTTTGCCAATGTACTAACATGGAAGCGAGGAACGAAGTGACAAGCTTTCTTCGCCAATTGTTTGGAATCAAATACAAGGTATTTAAGAAAATTTATATTTTTAGTTGCAATATTCTTCAGTGTTCCAGGCATAGAGGTAAGACTTTCGTTCTTTTCGTGGCCTTGTATTAGCTAGTTTACTTATAAAACAAACGCTTTAATAATTTAATAGATTGCTGCCAATCACTTTGATTGTAACTATGATAATTACATATAGATAAGAATACTTCCGGTAACAGGAAATCCTCAATAAAATGAATTATAATATTGTATAACTTTAAAACCGCAAAAAAGAGACTTTTGCGTACTAATTTTGTAGGATTTTAACCCGGACTAGACGAGGTATTACTGTACTTATAATACCTTATATACAAAACAATCGATATGACAACATATTAAAAAAATTGTTAGAAACATGATACGTGCTTTTATTTATCAAGACAGTTACAAATATAAATAAATAAATAAATACTATTAAGACACTTACCCCTTTGCCTAATCCAAGTGGTTGAATGGATAAATATCCCGGTGGCAGATGTGCAGCTACAGGAACTACTTGAGTATCAACATTGAGTTTTCCTTTTTGTAACAATGGTATCCACGCATAACCCACACAATTTTCTACGCCGTTCTCTCGTTTTTTAGACAAGTTACACGAAATATGATAAAATGTAAACAATAAATGATGAGTAGGAAGTAAATTTATTGGTAATCGAACTTTAACTTCTTCATACCACGATGGATTGGTGTTATGGTGAAGAACAGAGCAACAAGTTGTTTTTACGAGTACTTTACCACCTGGGCGACCGTATATACACTAAAAAAATTTAATTTTTAATAACAGACCTTTAGAAAAATTAATATAACTTACTTGTATAGGTTTACTGTCAACAGTATCTGAATCTTTCACTTCAATAATGCAAGCAATATTTCTTGCTCGTGTAAACATTTTTTGAGTATCAAAATTTAAAGTTAAGGGATATACGTAAAGATTATTTAGAAATGTGGTGTATGGATGTACATCTCTTTCCGAATTTCCTTCGAACTCAGCTATTTCTATTGTTGGGTCAGTTGTCGGTGGAATCGGGAAAGATTTTAACGGCGCTAAAGCTGTTGTTAAACAATCTACAAAAACAAAAATGTTGCAGACAATTTTCTTTATATTTTAATTGATGAAACCTACTATCGGGCAAATCCATCATAGGTTCAATTTTAACTTTAAGCCACCCAGGAACTAAAGTCAACTTGCTAAATTTATCCGGTTTTCTATACTCTGAAAGAAGTTTCAACAGTTCTTCGTCTGTTAATCTACTGCCTTCTTGTCGGTAAATAGCCGGAAAATCAGATGATGTATCCAATTCATTGCTGTATAATCTAAATAATGGTTTCGCAGCCCAAGCAAAAGGCATCCGATAGTTTCCTAACCGCTGACAACACGCGGATACAGATTTATGTACTTTTAAACCAAGTCTAGGATCTTTCGTGGCTCGAATATAAGGTTCAACAGTTTGACAAATACCTCCTTGAAGGATTTTATCAATTCTAACTACGACGAAAATATCAGAATGCGGATTAGTAACGCTCAATAAACATTGCTTCGGATATAAAAGCCACTCTTCTGGTAAGTTTTGTAAATCTGGCAAAACATTCGGATTTTGGTCGTCGTCTAGTTCAGTAGTTAATAAAGTTTTAAGCATGGTTCGTATTGCTGGATGGTTGACATCAAAATAGAAATTTTCAGTAAGTTTTCTGTTATTTCTCACATCAAAAAGACATAGGCTAGTAAGATAAGGCTCAACTTGACACAAAGCTTCTTTTTCGCCGTCAATCGGTGCTTGCAGTCTGAATTTAATGCTTTCGCATTTTACGAACACCCGGTGTCCAAACTGTTCTTTGTATGGGTCTATTGAGCATTCTCCATTTGTAGTTGGTGATTTTATATTTTGTAGCATTTGTGAGTACAGTACAAATAGTTTTTTACGGTTTTCACGCCGTGCGAGAGCAATACTAATGTCAGTTTCGCGAGCGTATTTCATTAATTGCGGATTCATACTCTGTTCTAAGCCTTTCAGCGTTCCGAAACATTGTAATGGTTGCGGCGAGGGGGGCGGTGTATTGCAAGCTAAAAATAAAACATAATTCTTTATTTATTGAGCTATAAATTTACAATAATTGATTAAATTACCTCTTTCTAATGAAGCCGCACGCTTTTCTTCTTGAATTTTATTTTGCTGTAAAATGGAACTTAGTTTAGTCAACCAATCCCGTAAATCATTTTCACTGTCAGCAGCTAATGTATAGGATTTGTGGCCCGCCGTCATTCGAAGTTCGAAACAAAATCGACCTCGTTTCGTATTCTAAACATATAAAAAATAAATACAAACAACAGATTGAAAACCTTTTTACCTTCACACCAAAATATTATTTATAAATTAACGATTGAAACTTACTCTTACAACTTCAGTACAAAAATCCATAACAATCGTTGCTTTCGCTTCGCCTTTCTTCTCATCTTTATATAAATCTAAAATATATGTACCATCTACTTCTTGTCGTAAGTAACAATATCTTCGTTTAAATGATTTAGAACCTATGTTAGCAAACATTCGATCCGAACCCACTTCGGGTCCTTTCATAAGATATCCTTCTTTCGATATTCCATCGTCTCGAGGTTTTAATTCACCGTCCGCTGTATCTGTATCTATATCAACTTCGTATACTTCGTCTTTCAACTGATCAAATTTGGGAAGTCTATAAAGTTAATTTTTAGAATATTTTAAGAGAAAATTATGATAAAACTATAGTTGAAGAACGATACTGAAAATGGTTACTAAACTAACGAACACGATAAACCAAAATAAGTGTTTTGGATAATAATAAATTAGCTTGGTGTTCAATTTAAAGGTGGATAGGTTTTAAATTTGCCTCCGGTTCGTTGAATAATTTTTATTTCTCTAACAACGCATATAATGAAAGAAAAACATTTACTAATATATTGTTTAATTAATTCGTAATATTTCATTTATTATAGGTAGAAAATATTAAAATATTTATTAGACACGCACAATTTACATATATTTATTTAAGTATCGTCCGTCGACTAGGGTTTAGACTAATTTCGAAAATATACTAACTTAGGTAAATCCACATAAGACCCTGAGTAGCTACTATATTTATAATGTACGAGATTCCAATTTGAGGAGTAAGTGCTAATGCACTGTTTTGTAAAGAGATTACAATTTTCAGTCTCTGATTTGTTTGGAACTGTTTGAATTGACGTCCTATATCTGCGAGGCAGCACCACTTGCTATAAATATAAATGAAGTCAATTAATAAATTTAATAAAGGGTATTGTGTGCAAGTTGGCCTTACAGAGATATCGTCTGGTGGGTACAGTAATAGTTCCCGTTGAGGATCATTTTGTAGAAGGGTTTTATTTTTTAATATAAAATTTTCAAAATCTATTGGTTCTACTAATTGTGGTTTACTCTGTAAAATAAAATAATTATTGTATACACTAAATAGAAGTAATTCAAGATGAAAGGGTAAATAAATGTACAGGATGATGTTAATTTGTAATAATTGCCACTGGCATCAATAGGGGCCTATAGAATTTTATCCATTTAGTTTATCTAAGTTATATAACTTTCAAAAGGTATATGAATTAATTATTGAATAAAATCATAAATTGAAATTTGAACGCAATTAGTGAAAAACAAGAATAGGGATTTTTGACATTTGTATTCCCGCCAAGAGCCCTGGGACTGTCACGATAAATGGAAGTGGGTGTAACATTTCTGAGTCTATTATTATGTAATTTGTATTGATGCACATTAATAACACCTGTTAAAAGACGCTAAACGCGGAATTAAGGCAGGAAAATGTACGTAATTGTAATCTAACGGTTTGAAACATAAAATTTACAAATATTACCTGCACTGTACTTTCTCTTATAGCCTGTGACACTGTCTCTCTTAACTGAGCGGCTGTCCCAGGTTTTCCAAGACCTCTTGCAAATTTTCTTTCACTCATTGTGCTAACTACCAGTGTTTATAATTCCATTGTACGTATATTTTATGTGTTTACCATTGTGAGTATCCATTTCCGCGGCTCATTCCTGTCGAAAAACATCACTGACACTGGTTGGTAAAACTTGAATGAATAAAGTTCCCCAGTCCATCTCACACTTTAATTTTATGTCGTTTATTTGATGATTTAACAGATTGCAAGTCTTGCATATTAATTTATAATACGAATTCTATATCCCTGTATGACAATAAAAAGTTTTTAAACGAAAGTTACTCATTTTTACTTGTGTATGCTATAACGAACGTCACTGCTATTGATTGTAATTTATATTCCAAGCTTAGAGCAGCCTAGAAAGAGATTGGGAGTGTTTTAAATCAGCTTATAATAAATATGTTTTAGTAAAGACAGAAAAGTCAATAGAAAATTAACATTGATTGATAGAAGAGATATAGTTTAAATAACAATTATTTAAAATATTAAGCTATTGTACATTGGCTAACAGATAAAAAGACTAAACCGTAGTTGACGGGCGACACTGAAGTTACGGTAGTTTAAAAGTAGCTTTTCATAAGAGGTAGCGACGATCCTAGTTTTCATTAACTTCCTGGTAAGGAGCGTAGCGACGAACCGCGTATATAGTGCGAAAATATGTTTTGATTTTGTTTCCATTTTATTTTGTTCGTCATATTTCAAGTTAGTCGCTAACTTTAGTATTGTCCGTCAACTACGGTTACCTTGCTCCAATATTTGAGCCGATTTACAAGGGCTTGTATAAACATACATCAAGCTAATTTTAGACATGTAGAAAAACCGGTGATTCAATAAATCTGTTAAAATCAGCATAGCAAGATTGGCTTTGTGTTTCTCTTGTCAAAATTTATTTATTTTCTTATCTGTCTGCTTACTTGCATTTAACTAAAGTGTTATCAAATTTTCACGGTTCACATCAAATTAAATAAAACGTAATGGAGGACGAATTGGAAGATAAAGTGATATATCAAACTTACATATCTCATGTGAAATTGTTATCTAAATTAGTTGTGGGAATACCTTTGAACATGCCGTCATTCAATTATATATGGAAATCGTTTCGAACGTACATATTGAAACCAGAAGTGTTGATATTAGGGACACTAATATTTTTATTATTGCTATATTTACAAGCAGTAGATGTATGGAGTCGTACTCTTCTGGGTAGGTTGCAGTATACGCTTCACCAGGCTACAAGCCGTTCAAAAGTTACAAAATTGAAACTATTAAATACATCAGAAGTGGAGAAGAATAGCTGGGAACTACTGGAAGGACCGATGTCAGCTTATGCTGTACAAGGGCGCAGAGCTCGTATGGAAGATCGTTTTGTAATCAACAAAAACATAAACAACACTGGTATTTCATTACTGGCAGTATTTGATGGACATGGAGGAGAATTCGCTGCAAATTATGCAAAAGAAAAACTTATCAAAAATTTATTCAACAAAGTTGTTGAAATAAAAGATGTAATGGCTGGCAAAAAACCAAAACCAGTAGCTCCAGAACTAAAAGAAGAAAAGAAAGATATTGAAAAACCTGTAACACCGGTCGAACGAAAAAAGAGTTTCAGAAAAACTATCAGTACAACCGACGAATGCATGCAGAAAAATGTACCAGGCTTAACAGATCCAGAATTATTAAGTAAACTAGAGAATCTCACACGGCCAATCACTCGAGAAGTTCGACCTTCAAAACCATGCAATAATGTAAAAGAAATTCCAGCTACTGAATATTTTGACGATGGCGGGAAAATTAATTATGGAAAACTATTAACTGATGAAGTTCTGGCTGCAGATCGACTGTTAGTTGAAGCAGCGAAGAAGAGCTATGATGTTGCTGGTACAACAGCTCTGATCGCGGTTTTGGAAGGTTCGGAACTAACGGTTGCGAATGTTGGTGATTCTCGTGGCGTTATGTGCGATTGGAGAGGAAACGCAATTCCGTTATCATTTGACCACAAGCCGCAACAAACGCGTGAGCGAAAACGAATCAAGGAAGCCGGAGGTTTCGTCACATTTAACGGTGTATGGCGAGTAGCTGGTATACTCGCCACGTCCAGAGCACTGGGGGATTACCCGTTAAAAGATAAGAAATTAGTTATCGCCGATCCAGACATACTGACGTTTAATCTCACCGACCACAAGCCGCGATTTTTAATTCTGGCGTCCGACGGCTTGTGGGATACTTTTTCGAACGAAGAAGCAGTTGCTTTCATCAAGGAAAGGCTCAACGAATCCGACTACGGTGCGAAAAGCATCACTTTGCAATCATATTACCGAGGATCTTTGGACAATATAACGGTGCTGATTATTAATTTTAAAGATAATTCATTTGGTTATCATTCTGATCAGTAAGGCTGTTAATGTTTTATAAGTTGTTGAATAATTTTTTGTAATAATAAATGAATCTCATCTAGTCACTGTTAATGTGAGCAATAGATTTATACTTTTACATTATAATAGTATTGTTGTTTAACTGAAGGTTATAAATTATTTGTAGTATTTATTCTGATTGATGATCAATAAGTAGTTGTGCCAAATTACTGAAACTGAATTTAAGGTTTATAAACACGTTTTCACAAATGAATTGCGGAATGTTTGTAATTAACTGTTGTGATGAATAACTAAAAATAAAACAACTTTTAAAAGTAAAATCAGACTACTTTTATTTTACAAAATAATTTGCTTTAGACATTTACAAAAAGCGTAACAATTCTTTAATACCCAAGACAAAGGAACATATTTTTAGAAGATGGATACATTTTGCGCCAAATAGTTACGTTTACAAAACTGACGCTAGAGTATGCTAGTAGCAAAATTGCGAGTAGTAGGAGTATTAAAGAGCTGTTGATTTGAAGAAATTTATTACATTTTAAATGTATTTGAACAAACATTTACATTTAAATATTTCTATTAATATTTTTTTATACTTACGACTAAAGACAAAAGCTTAGGTTCAATTCTGTGAACCTATTAAGATATTGTGCAAAAGTTTACCCATTTAATATAAATAGTATAAAATTATATAATTAAAGGAGTAATTTATGCTTTTCAATGAAAAGTTACTTATTTGAGGCATATATGAAATTTTTAATAAATAATATCACTTTTAATCTGCTTTTCGCAGAACAATATTTTGAACTTTGAAATATGATTTATATTCATACAATGTTTTGATAAAATGTTAATATTTGCATTACTATATACAAGAATATATTTTTTTACTTAAAACGCGCATGTAATTATAATGATAAATAAATTTGATACGATCAATAAAAATAACAAAATAAAAAGTAACAAAATCATAATATACAAAAGTAACGAATATATTAGTGTTATTTAAATATACAATTTCATATCAACTAAAAATTAGTTAAACATAATATAAAACAGCATTAAAATAACAAAAACGGCTGGTTTCATTAAAGAATTTCAAACTCATCTTCGGAATTGCATTGTCTATCTAAATCCTCGAGTTCTGTAAAAACAAAACAATACAAGTAGCATTTACATTTTTATCGTACATACGTCACTGAAAAAATTGGTTCTATCAAGTTTATGTTTGTCTAAATGTTGTTGAGTTGAGCTTTCATAGAAGCTTGAATTTAGTATGTCTTTAGATGTGTGTGTAGTAACAGCAAAATGTGTTTTATTAGTGAATTACCATTGTATACTATCGCTTCCAATGCAACATTTGCCTCTTGATTTGCTGGAACCCAATCCTGTGGTCTTTCATCAGACAATTCAAACAAGGGCTGTTTATGAGGTAAGATTAATTCCTCTTGTATTAGTTGGCATAAGTTTTCAAATTCATCTTCGGTACTACAGAAAAAGCACTAAAAAATTACACACGAAATTATGTTACATTTTAACTCATTGAAAAAGAAATAATCTAAACTGCTAGATTAAATACAACTTACAAGAGCAACTGAAGGATCTATACTTAATATTGGTATCCTACTAGCTCTTTTACAATGGTACGTACTATCAAGTTCAATTTGTTCATCATTATCTTTATTATCTACTGCTCCAGATTTTTGCGTTGTGTGCGGATCTAAATATAAAACCTCGTCGCCCATACAACCAATAAAATACAACGCTAGGTTCGGCTTTCCTCCGATTACACCTAAAGACTGCCTAAATTTAAAACTAGTCTGCAAAATATAACATATTGATACAAGCAGAAATATTTTATGCTGGAAGAAATACCTGTAAACCAGGAACATAAATTGGATTTATTTCATTTAACCCAAGACGCAAAGGCACTATTAAAAGTAATGGTTTCCATTCTGGGCTACCTGCGCCATCCGAGCTGCTGCATAACCTTTCTACATATAAAATATTATTAGAATTTGAAAAATTATTATTTGTTTCAATGATGTACAACCTCCATTCGTTCTGTTTATAAATTAATTCTTTACTAAAAAGTATACTATATAATTTTTCTTTTCTAGTTTTTAATACATCAAATTTTATAAAGAATGATATAATAGAATGAAAAGCACGGTTGTACAGCATGATCTGTTGTGTAATAAACTTACTGATATCATTAACAATTACTACATTGTCCAGCGCTACGTGTATTGTTAGTGAACTCCATTCGTCATAAACTACTAATTTCCTAAAAGTTACGTAAAATTTAATTACACAAATTATAAAATTAAATCATCTGGCGATTCATTCTATTAATATTTTTTATTGAAAATTGTCTTTAAAAATTACTGATATCAATTAAAAAGTTGCATAATATTTAGGTTATCGCTCTTAATTTATTCCTTCCAAGGAAATGTGGGTCAGATATGAATTAAGTACGTACTTTAAAACTTGGGCAACTGTGTTCGGACCAAACCATTGTCCTACATCTTTTCCTTCGGATGCGCCCATAAGAGCTATTTGGTGTATTGAATAAGGGGCTTGCCTCCGATCTTCAAATCGTTTAAGTATTTTCAAATAAGTAGGATCTTTACACTCGGGTGACCAATACCAATCTCTTCCTAAATGCAGTGAAATTAATGTTTGTCCAAGAACCATCTGCCCACATCTTAACATGCAGCCCCATCCTTTATCTGTTGTTAAACCATCTTCGCCGCCAATTGGTATGAAACCTTTTCGGTACGTGAACCATATTCTTGATAAAATATCACGACGAATTATTTCAAGTTCTGTAAAATTTATTAATTATAAATCTTGATATATGTTTGTTTACATTTGCCATAATAGGAATATTTTATTTCTAACTATCTTTTTACATAATTATTAAAATATCAAGACGTTGAGAGATTCTGTAAAGTCATGAGATAAAAATAAAACAATAAAAAATTAATTAGAATAAATCCTGAGTTACAAATATAAAAACTGTTCGAAAAGTATTGGTTACAATATGGTATGTGAAAATAATGATTAAATATATTTATAACCTTGTATGGCGTTATATTTTTTGCCCAAAATCCAGACAGGCTCCTTTGTTTGTGGAATATCATCGGGTTCCAAATGACCATGTTCATGACTCAAATAAGCTTCAAACATACATTCCATTATTTTTTGAGGTAATCTCAATTCACATAACGAATTAAATTATAAACAAGCAGTACACACTAACATATCGTTTGAAAAGCACATTCTGTATGATAAAACCTGACGTCAATCACCATTATTAGTAAACGTCAAAAATGTTTTTCATGTCAGTGAAAAGCAATAGAATTAGCTTATATCTGCAGCGAATTGTAGCTGAAAGAAATACACACACACTACCATACTGTGTTGTTGGTTGCGTAACACATAAAAGATGGTTAATTTGATTATATTTTTCACTTATTACTTTAATTTTAGGACTTATTTTAACACTCTTGTAGTTAAAGTATAGATATGTTTCACTCTTATTTAAATCTTACATTTTTTAAACAGTCTTATAAAAAACATCACCCAATTTTAAAATGTCAATTTCACAAGGATTTTGCGTACTTCTATTATTTGATGGAAACTATCGTCGCTTAACGATCAGCTGTGTGTGAACTATTTTATTTTTGTATCAATAGATGGCTCTTGTAACAACGTTTGTACAGTGACGTAACAGAATCAATTTTTTGGGGGTCTAGGAAATTGCAGGATATTTGCGATATTTTAATATTTGTATGTTTCAATCTTGGAGGAAAAAATATAAAGCAGAGAGCTTACTGTATTTTCTGAACGTATGTACCGCACATATCCCTACTCCAAGCAGAACCATGACTTGCATGCGTCTGCCCTCACCAGGTTACGTTCCCCTTGCCACTAATATAAACTTATGCGCTCTCCATTATCTTCTTTCCTCCAAGGTTTCATTCGAAAACAAAATGTTTGGTAAACAAAGTTTTTATTATCAAAAATTGTAGAGAGGTTCAATTTTACACGTACATATAATTAACTCTAATTAACAAACTTTTTACTTATGTTTACTACATTTTACAATATTTATATTATACACTCTTTATTTTCAAATATAATTAATAAATACAAAATAAAATTATGCATGTAATTAACTAAAAACACTAAAGATACCTTTCTCTATATAACAGAAAATTAGCAGAAAAGAAATATTATTATCTGTCAATAAAACTGGTACAATAAGTAGAAGAAATGAAATAATTTCGACAAAAAGAGGATTCGAGTTGAAGAAAGTAAAAAAATGAGATAAGAACATTACAGTGAAATTAGAGACGAAGATTACGGTTAGTAGCAGCGACATATTGCAACAACTCATCGCTATCTTCACACACGATAGGTTTTTCATGGTAGCAAGCAACATCATGCCACGCGATTCCGTCGTTGTAGACGTTGTTTAACACACTGAGGCAAGATTCTGTAGTACTGTTGATATCGTACTCAGCGTTGTCTGGTTGACGTTGTTTCTTGTGTCCGGTGCTGCTCCATGGGTTGTAGCCCCAGCCGTTGGGGATTCGGTTGGTTGGGGCCAACTTTTCACGGTTGGCGGACCAGAACCATCCGAATACGTTCTTGGGCTCGAGGTCTGGGCGGCCTTCGCAGCCTTTGAAATCGCAAAGACGACCGCTAGTCCAGATGTATGGCACATCGTCTGGAAAATTTTAAAAGTATTACAATGCACCCTTTTTCGGTCAATTTACGTACGGAAAAAGTATAGATAGGGAAGCCAAAATAATGTTTTTTCCTTAATAAACGTCGTTACTTTTATGATACGATATTACAGTTTTTTTTTAACTTAACATTGTTCAACTAAAATGGATTAGCAGTCAAATAATATATTAAAAACTATGCCGACGTTTCAACAGCAACGGCTGTCATCTTCAGAGCTAAGTTGAGGTCATAGTTTTTAATAAATTGACTGGTAGTCCGTTTTTTGATTTTCCATTTTCCTAAATCAGTCAATCATCGCATCTTTTCATCAAATTGTTCAACTAACTTTTAAATATATCCAATTACTATTTAAAACATAATGAACTGCTGTAGTTAGTAACTACTGCTTATTAATTGGTACAATTTTAATTTGATGTAACTTTTTTGTTATTGTACTTTTGTCAAAAGTTTATTAAGGAAAAGGGAACGCATCCTTTCATCAAATTGTTCAATTAACTTTTAAATATATCCAATTACTATTTAAAACATGAACTGCTATAGTTTGTAACTACTGCTTATTAATTGGTACAATTTCAATTTGTTGTAACTTTTTGTTATTGTACTTTTGTCAAAAGTTTATTAAGGAAAAGGGCCCGGCTAGCTACACTTTCACTCTGTATACATACTTTGTTGGATGAGTCTGAAGATAATATTATTTTCTTCTTGGGTTTCCATTGAGACTAAGTCCATGCAGTATTCTCTGCAAATGTTACGTCCATCTAACCAATCGACTTTCTTTCCAGCCAGTTCAGGAACATGGCCGCTGAAGAAGTAGTGATGCCCACGATAATTGAACTGTTTTGGTCCTGGAAACAAACAGAAATTAATATTAAAATACGCTATAGAAAATTTCAAGTGTACAATTTTCAATGTTAGGTTAGGTTTCGAAATGTAATTCCCACAACTATTTAGGAATTCGGATAATTTTCTTAGAATGAGGTCAAGTTGAAAGCAATTTTACTCATCAAAAGTGAAGACTGATCTTGATTACATGTCATATTTAAATGATTATGTAAATAACCTTCACTAGCGAAACTAATTAAAAATATAGTAATAATTGTTAGTAAATCACTTTTCTCTTTTCATGTCAAATCTCGACAGAAAGTGTCAAGGATTCTGTAATGAGCGATTTTTATACTGATTGTAGTGGAACTCTGCAATGTTCTAATGAGAAAACGATGCTATTACTATGCAAACTTCAATGAAGATAACTTCAGAAATCCCGGTAGCTTGATGAGGAATTTAGTTGTTTCAGTTCGTGGTAAAGTTTATGTGATGCAACGTTACTAGAAAGCCAAAAATTCCGTTGTTGCAATATAAAGAGTTGTTGATCATTTTCTCATCTTTCATTTGAATGGGACGTTTATCTTACAAACAGGATTTTGGTGATAATTTTACATTTTGTTTGTTCCCGGATCTGTTGTAAAATTTTATAGCTCTGAATATTTATAAATTTGGTAATTAATATGCTACTATAATTTGAAATGAGCACCTTGTGGTGAATAGACAATAAAACTATTTTTATATTTCTGGTTTTTGTAGTCGTCAAATATAAGATGTTTGTATTAAAAATATTATTGTTTGCATCGAAACAGCACGGCGAAAGCGTACGACCTTTTGCACAAATTTCAAGATTCTTTTTAATCTTTTAAGATTGGACGATCGACGATTCATGAACATTAGGTCAAAGAACCAGACGATAAATAAATATTTATACAAACACAGAAAAGTCAAGTGTCGTAGGACACGTGTTAATCACATTTCAGTTTTCGTCATTTTCTCTTTCGGAGTGAAGTTTGTTATTTTTCTTTTTAGAAATTACAGAGAACTACGATTTCTATTCTGTTGCATGTAAACATAGAATTGTTTTCTTTTGAGAATAAATGTCACTGGACACTTTTATTATAGCACTTCATTAAGTCATTATCTTGTGTTATTTTTATTTACCAATGAGTAAATGTTATTTACAATGTATACATATATTATTAACGGAATTTTCCGAATCCCGTAACTTATGTAATAAACAACTTTTCAATTAAGACTTTTTGAAAAACTTTTAAAAATATTTGTTCTGGTCTTATAAAGGGAAAATTATACACAATTATTTTGTACCTTTAATTCTGTTATTTTTAAGAATATTTTAAGGATAAATAACAACTGTATTAATAACAAATTAACAAAAATTACAAGATTTTATTTGGCTTAAAAGTATTAGCTGGTACCACGTACACTGTTTTTGAATCTGATGACAACAAAATATAGAAAAATATAAAAAAGATATCTCCAAAAACGCTGATAGGCCTTCAAACAATCTACCACTTGCTGTTGATGAATTGTCCCCAAAATCTAATCAATTCCTAAAATAATTATAAACCATAACAATGGTAATTTTTAGACATACATATAATGAATTAAACAGGCTTCATTTGTGTGATTTTAAATGTGCTAAATGATATGATTCTGGGCTCGTATATTGATGAGTTTAATTCGTAATAATATACAAGAAAACTAAAACATACTTTCGTATAATGTTTGTTTCGCAAAACGCGATGACAAAAATATAATTCACCTCAAGAAAAAAACGGCATGTTCTTCGAAGAGAAAATAATTTACGTTTTCTTATTTTGTTTTATTGTAGGTCTGACACAGATTTAAACTACGAAAACAGGTATAATTCACTCTCATCTTCTTGTAAGATAACTGTGACAGAACAAAATGTGAGTACACCTGTACATTTGCATACAATCGAGTATAAAATTTATTTATATACACAATGACTTTTATTTTCTTTTAAAGAAATATTATCTTATGTCAGTTGTTTATTAAAGAGTCAAGTTCATAATAAAATAAATGGCAAGTAATAGAAATATTTAAGGATAATTTGTAATAACTTTTACGGCATTTTTAATACCATTACATATTATGATACTTAATGATAATAAATTGTAAGAAAATAAATGTTGTCTTCAATATTCAACCAACTTTCTAAAAATCTTGAAGCATAATTTTTATTAAGTAATTTTTATAATTACAAATTATGTGCAAATTATGTTGAATAATTTATAAATCCGCATACAAACTATAAATTAAGCTGTAACGGAAATAAAAAATATATAAATCGAACCTTTTTATACTGACTAATAAATATTAATATCAATTGCAATATGAAGAAAAAGAAAAGGATTTACATAATCAGAAAATTTATATAATGTAGGTATTCAGCAAAATGTTAACCACATTTTTAACAGGCGACTTGATATTTTGAAAATATATAACTTAATATCAAATGGCGGTTTTATTTGATTTAATTTTACATTAAATTATGTTATTACATAGAATATACCGGTTGTATAATTGAAATGTAGCGCATTTGGATTTCAATGCTATTTTTACCTCCCGCCTACCTCTAGGTAAGGGAGGTATTGTTTTTGGTCAAAAAATTGGGTAGTGAGTTTTCAATGAATAAGCACGTTTTAGGGTCCCTACAATACGATTTTACTATTTTCGCGATGATGTCTGTATGTATGTATGTATGTGTGTGTGTAGTCTGTGGCAATTTTTTCGTCTCGCATAACTCAAATACTATAATACCAAAAAATACAATTTTGTGAATTTTTGTTTCTTATATTTAAATGAAGTGCTGATTAGATTTTGGATAAAATTGGTCGATTGGAAATAGCAGTTTACTTGAAGCCCTTAACAGTTTTTCGTGAAAAACACGGTTAAATTTCCTTTTTCAACAATTTCATGAATTTTCATTGGATTTAGATATTATAAAATATAAATAAAGTAATATAAATATTTTAATAAAATATTTGGCTGGCTTCCAAGAGTTTAATTATATCCATCATCCAGCCAAAAAATAGTCCTTATCAATCATTTATATTTTTGAGTACCATGTACCATAATATGGCCCTTATTGCATACAGTAAAAATTTACGGCAATATAAAAAAATCTGATGTGGCCAGCACATAACCTCCCGCCCAATACTACTCTTAAACGATACAAAATAGTACTTGATACAGAAACATACCTTCTTTGTTAATTTTCTATTTATATTTGAGAATTTTAATTTTCTTTGGTATATTTATTTAATTTTTTGACATATAATTCACTAAGAAAACAGCTTCACAAACACAATGACATGTGTCACATTTCGTAAAAAATTGAAAATTTTTAAATGTTTCCATGGTGTACTAGGAACGCAAGATTTGTAAAATCTAATTTCTTTATATTTTATTATCTCTAAATCTAATGAAAATTAATAAAATTAGTGTAATCAAAATACATGTAAAATTAAATATTCTTCAACTTTCAAAATAACATAAATTGTTGAAAAATGAAATTTAACCGTGTTTTTCACGAAAAACTGTTAAGGGCTTCAAGTAAACTGCTACTTCCGGTTGACCAATTTCATCCAAAATCTAATCAGCTCTTCATTTAAATATAAGAAGCAATAATTCACAAAATTGTATTTTTTGGTATTATGGTATTTGAGTTATGCGAGACGAAAAAATTGCCACAGACTACACACACACACACATACATACATACATACATACATACATACATACATACATACATACATACATACATACATACATACATACAATCATCGCGAAAATAGTAAAATCGTATTGTAGGGACCCTAAATCGTGCTTATTCATTAAAAACTCACTACCCAATTTTCTGACCAAAAACAATACCTTCCTTACCTAGAGGTAGGCGGGAGGTAAAAATAGCATTGAAATCCCTATACGCCACAATTTAATTCGCCGACGAATGCAGCTCATTATTGAACTTGTCCTTGAAATTTTGGCAAATAGTTTAAAATATAAAGATTTATTTTAAAATTTGAACACATTTTGAAAATGTTTGCTTTTCAAACAAAAAGAGTTTTAAACTTAATTGTTTGTGAGGTAAAGGAAAATTATTGTTTAAAAAAACCTCATTGTTGGAAATGTTGTAATAAAATGAAAAAATTACATAATTTATATGTTTAATTGAATTTTGCTGTTAAAGTTTTTATCTTTATGAGAACAATGCCTTCTAATGCGAAAAATAATTAATTCTGCAAATTTCGCAACATTTTACCTGAATTGCTAGTTTTTATTTCCACTTTTTTGATATCCTCGATTTTAAATCAAATTAACGTAATTATTTTGTTCATTTCTTCATTAAATTACAGGATGAGGTAGTAATTATTTCTTTGAGTAGTAGAACTATTGCTAAATACACGTAGAAACAATATTTCAGTTCTTAGTTCATGGTAAAGTTTTTACAACAAGGACAAAAGTACGGATCTTAAATTTTTTCCATTAAATATTTGATTGTTTTGCGTTAATTTCATTGTTTAATTTGTTGAAAATAACTGTGACCTCATGCGATGATAACTAATAATTATAAATGTTTTTATTGCATTTTTTCTTTAATTACGAAAAAAATATTGAGTTTCTTACATACCTCGAATTAGGTAAACTTGCTGATATTTAGATTCTTAAATGTTGTGATTACAACAATATTAATAATATTGAACAGTAATCAATTCATATTGTTATAAATTTTAATGGTACATTCAATAACTTTATCAGCGTCATCGTCTCTCATATGTAGTATTAATATTAATGGTTAAATTTTACGTTAAAGTATTTCAAATTATCAAATTGTTGGCATAATTGTGTTAGTATGTTAAGATGATCAAACGATGATACAATTCATTGCTACATGAATAATGCAAAAATCAATTGGCTTCGAGGTCTCATTTAAATACAATATAGGTATATGTGTTCGTTTTTTAGATTTTTTCTCATTCCTCAGCTGTACAGCTCCGTACTTGGCTCTTGACATTGAATAGAAATCTATATTTACATCAATATTAATTTTACATTGATGATTAATTCAAAAATATGTAGTATCCTATCTTTGTACGTTTCTACACTTTCAATCAGTATTTATAATAATAATAATAGTTTTATTTACTCTTAACTATTTCTACGTTATGTATATTTACAAATAACTTGGTTCTTTATTTTTTGACTAAAATTTGTTATACTTAGGCTGTTTAAATTATACCTATTGAAAAAGTGTTGTTCTGTTTTGAAATGTGTATTAGAATCTCTCAGAGCAAATGATTTTCCAAATCATTTCGTAAATTAATTTTATTGAAGAGTTTCGGTGGTGTCTTGTTTGCAATGAATTACTCCAATATTTTAGTTGAAGTTTAGCAACACGATTTTATAGTATTTATGTACACTCATAAAAATTATTATTATTAATATTAGCACATATATGACTTAAAATTGTAATTTTTTTTTATTACATTTCTTTATAATATTCGCGCCAGGAAACCCATTGCAGCAGAGCGCATCGTCATATCTCTCATATTTTTCGAGATACGGCGATTTTTTATATTTTCCGAAGAGCAACTTTGAGGGGCTGTAACTCGAAAACTATACAAGATATCGAAAAATATCTCCAGTTTTGTGTTTTTCGTGCCATTTATAATAAATTAGTAAATTTTGAAAATTTTGAATTTTTTTTTTCAAAATTTCGATTGGAAATATCTCGACAAATATGAAAGATACAGGCTTGCAGTGTTCATCAATCGATTCAGCTCGACGAAATACATAAACCCTGAAAATTTCAGAAAATTCGGACAACCGGTTGAAATGTTAGAGCAAAAAGTCTGAAAATGGCCAAATCCAGGCCAAACGTCAAGGGGTACCTATTGACTTTTTGGACAAAAAACGCCATTTTCTGGCTTTTTGCTCTAACTTTCCACCCCCTAAAGCGATTTTTATGAAACTTTGCATACTTATGTATTTCGACGAGCTGAATCGATTGGTGTACACTGCAAATCTGTATCTTTTATATTTGTCGAGTTATCGCCGGTCGAAATTTTGAACAAAAATACAAAAAAATTTCAAAATTTTAAAATTTTGCTAATATGTTATATAAGGCACCAGAAACGCTAAACTGAAGAGAATTTTTAGATATCTCGTGTAGCTTTTAAATTACTGGCCCTTAAAGTTGCACTTCGAAAAATACCAAAAATCGACGTATCTCGAAAAATATTAGAGATCTGACGATGCGCTCTGCTACAATGGGTTTCTTAGCGCTTATATTATAAAGAAATGTAATAAAAAAATATTACAATTTTAAGTGAGGATATTCCGTGAGTTTCAAATTTTTCTATCGGTATGTGAATCTGTATTGAATGATTATTAATTAGAGTTTCTGTTATTTGTTTGTTCCCATAGCAACTAAAATTAGTTTATTAAACATATAATTAGTTTATTAAACATAAACAGTTTTGTCAAAAGAAGCAAACAAAATCTGGTGTATACTTTGTACAAGAAATGTCTGGATTAGACAGAATATTTTTGAAGTTTTGGGCATTCTTTAATGATTTATAATTCTATTTAATAGCATGTGTTATTCGAAGTAAGCAAGTAAGTAATAACACAATATAATATTCCTGGATTGTGATAATGTACTAGGAAAACTGATTTTAAAATAGGATTGATACCCAGTAAAACAATTTTTCCCAATTATAAATATCCTACACCTTGTATGTGTAAGCTAGAGTAATAACAAATTTCCTTAATCCGTCGCTGCCCTCAAGGATACTGTCCTCCTCATCTACATCACCTAGCAACACAAATCAATTTTACCGCTCATCAGAGCAATGTCAAACATCAATAACATCATACATCCAACGGTCACCTCTCTGTACATGAACATCTTTAGTCACATCACAACAACGGGAATCTATTTATATTCCATTATCCATCCTCCTGCACGAAACGTGTGATTATTACAATAAACCAACCGCACATCTTTGTATGTAACGTCAACGTAAACCTGATTGACCAAGGTCGAACCAACGCTATGGCTACGCTAACTTAGCGCTAAGTTGTCACGAGAATCATACACCCGGATGTCGATGGTGATGATGTTATAGGGAGATGATTGTGTATTGAAGTGTTGAAGATCTAAGAAGTAAGATTTACTTATTTACGGATGGGTAATGAGACTGGTCAAGGACTCCAGGTTAGCTGGTTTTGTTTGAGAGATTAAGATGGTAATTTTGAGCTACTTAGCTAGTGAAGTAGAATAAATTAATTCGTTTTATTACTTAAACAAATATGGTGTCGATTACTTTGTAGGACGAAGATCATGTTACATACATGACATTTTAGATGGAGGAGCTTCGAAAAAGGACAGACGCCACTATTGAACTATGTTGGAACTATGCATAACCCTATATATCCACTAATATATTTATTTGTCTTTTTGTCAAGTTGTTAGTACTGTTAGATAGCGAAATATCCTATTAGCTTATAACCTAAGAAATAATGAAATATATAGCACAAGTGAATCAGAATTGTTAAAGATGATTTACTCCATTAGAGAATGAGAGTAATGAATCAATCTGTCAGAGACATTCCAGCTGTGCGCCAATAATTGTTATGGTCCAAAAGGGGTTATCTGAACGTTTACAGCGGTAAATAAAAATTTTTGGACACTACATCTGTAACAGTTTATAGCGGTGTTTCTATTAATCGAGAAGTAAGTATCGTTCTAGGTATAAAGCGAGCGGCATTCTATGAACATCCTAGTAGATCTATATCTTATTTTTATGGTCGATTTATTTGCCGCGTATCTGACAAAATTCAATAGGTACTACTCTTGCGAATTTTGATTTATATTTCTCTCTCATTTTCAAATGGAGTATTTGCCTCCTTTACAATAATTGGGGATTTCTTCATTTTCTTCTTATAGTACAGAGGTACAGAAAATATTACAACAGACTATTATCATAAGATTATCTCAAAATGTTACAGATACAAAATGTTTAGAAGAATGGAGATGGACTGATTAATTGTAATATCAATACTTTCATTGATTTTCAATTACATATTTTGAAATACTAAGCAAAATTAATAAAGTTGTAATACACGAGTATATAAATATTATATATTTGAATTATCATCTTAATTAATTACAGTATGAATCGAGTACTTTTTATCCAAGATGTATCGTAAGGTACGGACCTAAAATATTTGACAGATATCAGCGTAGTAGTAAATAAATATAAATGCAGTTGGCGCCACTATACGGTGACATCCAAAGGCGCGAAAATATTATTTCATTCAAACCAAAATATCATTTTAAATTAGGATGATGATTCAAACGATATATTGACTACTTATTTAATGTTTGTTAAAGTAGGTTACTTACTACAAATTGAATTTCAAAAGGAATATAAATATCTACAGCTAAAATACATTTGTCAATTGAAAATAGACGAGTCATTTTAACTTTTATGCTAATTCGTGTAAAATTTCTCTTGTAGGCTATAACAAATGAACCTAATCACTTAGAGCTGCAGCACGGTTTTCTGTATAGTTGTCACAACATATATTATTACCCTAACAATGGCAAACATAATAGTAATAATCACAAAGCTTTTCAAGAGAATCATGTTCGTCACTGCTAAATAATAATAGTTAGTGGCATGTACAAGTTTACACACATTTAAATGTTAGTTCTCACGTTCGACTCGAGAAAATTAACCTCTTATTTCTGTTACGTAACATGTGCGATGCGGCCGCAGACATAATGTAACTTAACGCAATGTTTAGTGCATGCGAAATAATAATTAACTTTTAAGAATTTGTACACCTGTTAGTTGATAAGTTAATGGTACTTATCGTTACATGCCGTGAAATTGTTTGATTATAATTATAATGAATTCGTTTTTGTTGGCAAATTGAGTACTTAAGTAAATTCATTATGAATTAAGCAACTAATGATTCTATAAGTTCATTCATTAAATTATTTACATTTATTTTTACAAACATCACCTTCTGACATTATTTGCAACTAACACACAACAATACTTTTATAAGAAATCCATAAATTAATGGTTGTCACTTGTTGAATTTTAATTTTTGGCGCAGATTTTCCACTAATAAATTCCTAAATACATTAACATATTTAATTCAATTTCACTTTTATCTGGTATTCACTTTCCATTTTTTCCTGAATGTCAGGTGAATAACTAATTTATTAAAATACTTTTCATACTGCAGTAAAATTTTAATTACAGAAATAAATGCGTGATTTATATATTTACGGAAAAATATTTTGAATTCTTACGCAAATGCTATTTACAATTTATCTAATCAATTAACGTATATCGAGGTTGCGCTTTGAAAATTTATGTAGAAATGCGAATTTTTAATCGTGTTGATCAAAATATAAATCTTAATAACTGATCTATCACATTATATTATACGAAGGCTGCATGATTGATTTATGTGTGTTAATGATAAAGTGCTCTTAAACACTCTAAAATTACCGTAATTTAATTACGAAACGTTTATGAATTTTTCGTGTTTTGGTAATAGAATTATATCGGTCGTTAAACATTTATTATTAATATATATTTATTAGCTGTAATTTTCATGACTAATTATAAAGATTTATCACGAAATTAATCTTTTTTTTAATAGTTACCGGATGTAGATTTGTAATGTACATAGTGATTTTAATGCATTTTTTTTATATTGCTGTAAATTTTTACTTATTCACTTTACAATAAAAGTGTAAATACAAAAGTTGTTCAGAGTTTAAAAATAATTTCGGAAAATAGATTTAGATTTATTTATTACACTGTTATATTTTTTCTCTACAAATTTCGTGGAAGATTGTAATGATATAATAGCGAATTTGATAGTTAATTTTTTGGATAAATAAATAAATTTAAAACTGTTTTATAAAATGTCTCGGGATTTTTTTAAATTATTATGTACTCAAACACTTTATAAGCAAAATTTTTTGCATAAACTAGACATGTCAAATTTAATCGATTAAATTCTTAGCACTCGTGATATAACTATTGAATATTATATGACAAGTCAAAAAAATATACTGAGCAAAAATCAAGTGTTCGAGTATTATGTTATTAGGGCTCGTACAAATAAACGGGTATCAGATCAATTTTGTATTCCAAGAAAATGTTTAACACTTAAATAGTACTAAAGAACATCTATAGGTATTGTTAATGTGCCGTTCGTAAACATATTTTTCCATCATAATCAATTTAGTAAACAAAACAGCAATATTCTAAAGTCTATAACTCACAAAATAAATAATACAAAAATTCCGCGCGTGCTTGAAAAGCGAAACTTAACACATTTCCACATGTGTTTGTACATTGATGGTATGGAAGCATTTCTAATAAGTTGTACGTTGAGTTTGACACTCCCCTGTCTTCTCTTCCTGATGTTAGTGGTACGCACATAAATTTGAGATTACACCTCGATGTCGCCGCGACACGTGGATACAAGGATGTGTCTCGACTCTCGAGAAACGTTTTACTTACGTTCCGATGCAGTGGCGCACACAAATTTCTCCTTTAGATATTTTATTGAATTAATTGAAAATGAAACAGATTATTTAAACATTCACACCGTGAGTGTTT
The DNA here is from genome assembly GCA_963942605.1 of Poecilus cupreus. Classification (NCBI taxonomy): domain Eukaryota; kingdom Metazoa; phylum Arthropoda; class Insecta; order Coleoptera; family Carabidae; genus Poecilus; species Poecilus cupreus. The sequence continues at coordinate 6,492,038 of OZ012719.1, forward strand.
CTCTAGCCGCATGGCATAATTATAATTTTTGGTAGACAACGTTCTGTTCAGAAGATTATTTTTTGATTGCAGTATCAAGCGCTACACTAAGTATATCTTTTTTACTCATTTTTTATTTGTGTTTATGATAACTATCGGGTAACTGACTTAGCCAACAAAAACAAAAAAGCTACAGAGGTTGTTCTCGGGAATAAGCACTAGAGCTTTATTCTCAGTATGTGATATACACAGAAGTATTTCATTGGTTTTTAGAAACCTCAAAAAATAATCTATTTAAATATAACTCGACAGTACGATAAATTAGAAAATAATTTTCCAGTATCTTTCTCAAACTTGTTGCCATTAGGCAATAGCCACTCCTGTCTTAGAAGGCTCGTATTTTTAATAGATTATTTTTTGACGTTTCTTTAAACCAATCAAATGCTTTATTGTATGTCACGTGTCTGCGTTTTAACCAATCCTGTCATTATTATACTGAGAATAATGCTCTTGTGAATATTCCCGGCAATTTTCTCTGTAGCTTTTTTGTTTTTGTTGACAGATGTCAAATGTCAGATAGTTATCATCAACACAAGTAAAAATGAGCAAAAAAGATAAATTTAGTGGCGTGCCTGATGATGAAATCAAAAAATAATCTAATTAAATATAACTCGAGAGTTCGATAAATTAGAAAATAATTCTCCAGTACTTTCTCAAACTTGTCGCCATTTGGCAATAGCCACTCAAGCCCTACGGGCTTTCGTGGCTATTGCCTGGCAACAAGTTTTCGAAAGATCTGTCAAATTATTTTCAATTTATTCTCACCCTCTTGTTATATTATTACTGAGAATTTTTTTAGGTAACACTGATAAATTCATATGACTAGTTTTTAACCAATCATGAGACAAAATATTTAAAAATTCAACCAATGGGAACAGTATTATACTGAAAATTATTTGGTTAAAGAAATATCCAATCGGATCCCTGTATTTCTGATCACGTGTGCAAAAGTAACCAATCAGGTCACAATTACACTGATAATTTCCCCGGGAAATTATCACCTGTTGCTAAGTAACAGTCGTTGACAGCTGGTTGACAGTTAATTCAATATTTAATTTGTTCATTTCAAAATGTTATTTTCACGGTTAGAAAATGAAAATAATAATAATAATCGCAAAAAATTTTCTCACCGAATATCCCTCGACCATTGATAAATACTCATAATTTGATCACAACTACCTCAAGAACGTTGCTTGAAGGTAACAGCCCTCCGCCTGCGGCGTCGGGCGGTTACCAAGCAACGTTCTTTCGGTAACTGTGATAAAATTATTTCGAATTATCAATGGCCTAGGGATATTATAGCTGATAAAACTCCGTTACCCCCACATATCAAAAAAACAAACAGTTGTTATTGTTTATAACTCTCAGTTGAAAGCCAGTTAATATTTCAAGTTTCATTTTGCGTTGTCTTTGGAATTTATTTCATCAAATACTATTCGACGTCTTTGATTTTCTCATAAATTTTTATTTTTAAGCACTCATTTTTTTGCTTTTAAGCAAATTTATTCAAGCAAACTGACATTAGGTAAAAATCCATCCTTCGGAGTCGGGATTTACCATGCAGTCTTGATAAAATCATCTTGTGATATTACCCTCGATTAACAAAATTAATGAAGCTCTTTAAAATCGAAAAAATTTGAAAGGAAGGAGTTTGAAAAAATGATACTCTTGATGGTAAATGTTTTCAAATAGGAACGACACTGTCGGCTTTTCCGTTTAAAAGCACTTGAGTCAAGTTCAAGATTTCTCTTTTGTACGTTGATGGCATTAATTTCAAAGTATTGTTCAACAAGTTTGACGGCATTCGAACCCAGTCCAAGTATCGCCGGCACCAAGAAGGCGGGCGCTATCATCTGAAATTTCTCCCGATTCATAATTTAGGATGCATGGACATTCCGTGCGACACGCATTAATTATAGATGAAATTGCTTTTATATATCGTAAGCTTACATTCCACGAATTTTCTTTCATTATTTATTGCTTCCCTGTCCCAAAACCGTTTACATTTTTATTAGTTGTTCCTGAATAGTCTTTTGTAAAATGTTGTAGCATCTTTATCTTCATGCTCTTGCATTTATAAAATGTTATGACGTCATTATTTACAATATCAGCTGCTTATTACATACAAACATGCAAAGTTAGTTGATGTTGATGTTGGTTACCTACTTACTGAGTTCAACTCTTGACCTTTTGCATATTTCAATAACTGCAGGCTGCAGAGCCAAAGTGAATAGATTTGAAATTGTTGACTTTTCAAACCAATTAAGTGGGCAGATGGATACATAACGATGCTACCTAACTATAGTCATTTATATTTGCAATTTGCTGTGCAATAGCTGATGAGATGTTTATCTAAACTTAATTCAACATATGATTTTGATAAAGATGATAGCTATCTTCTTTATGTACCTACTCATACAAAGCAATAAGTAATTGTATTTATAAGTTCATAAAGATAAGACCACATTTTCAAATGAAGTTATCTATTTTGCTTCATTGAGAAACTTGCTTCTTTATGAAATTATACTATTTAATAGGTACTTAATTCATCATGATTCTGCGTATTTCATAATAATCGCAGTTAAATAATTATTTATAACCATAATGCCTTTGGCACTCTGGTCGATGAGCATCGATGAAATGACAGAACGCACCCGTCATCGACGAAAAATAGAGGCTCCTCTATCATTCATCGATGGAACAAACGTGTCTCGTTTTTTTTTTTATCACAGAGAAATTCTCTGTATTCGTTGTTTCATCGAAGAGTTCATCGATGATCATCGACCAGTGTGCCATAGACATGGCATGATACATTCGAAGTTTTGATTTTCACTAACATTGGCCATCAAGTAAAATAAAATGATACTCTGCAAAGACAGTGCCTCAGATTTATTATGAAACAATTTCTGAACAGAACAATGTACTATACCGCTGAAATATAATAATAATGAAACGCTCACTGACGTTGAAAATGCAGGCTGAGAAAAACAGCTGGTTGAGGGCTATCTGTCTTTGTTGTACAATGTTTTATCTTAGGAATCGCTCAACAAACGCATAGCTACCGTTCTACAAACAAATGTTAAACAAAGAACAGTTTCCCATGACTCATGCTCCTTTTTCGTTTTCGTAAAAGGTTACAAGTACACGTTCCAGTATTACTATATTTCAGTGGTACTATACTACTGTACCAGGTAATACAAAATTTGTTCGAAATTAAAAAAGACATTCAATAAGGCCCATTTGTTACTGAAATATTTGTATTTCACGATATGTCACTCAAAATAAAATAAATATTTATTTCAGAACATAGATTTAGATTTGGGAAATTTTTCGGGACTCATAGTAAATTAATATTATTCATTTGTTTACCTGAAGAAGAATTACGTTTAGTAATTCGAAACATTGTATTTTAATAAACTTTCTACAGAACTTAAACCAAAACTCTTTTTAGATTTAGATTTATTTGTGAGTATTGTTGTTATTTTCTGTAGTAGAAGTTAAAATTGTCCTATGAAATGTCAAATATTTTCGTTTTGTTTTAATTTTCCATGGTTGTGTTTACAATTTTACTATTAAATATAATTTTAATACGATTGATTATCGTGAAATATTAATATTTAGGTAACCAAATGGGCTTTATTACATGCATTTTTTAATTCTGAACAACTTTTGTATTTACACGTTTGCTGTTAATTGAATTAGTATAAAGATACAGCAATATTTTTAAAAAATAGCATTGTTTCTGGTCCTTTGAGCCGGATGTCGAAGTACCAGATGTTATTCATACATCACTTTGTTTAAAAGTTTTATTTTAAATACGACGAATAACTCACAACAATAATTTAAATATAATTATTTAACGATGCTACAAAACAGATAGATGCATATACTGATGCTAAAAGAATGAATAGTAATAATGAATGAATATTTTACATGGAAACATGATATATATTTCCTCACCCCCACACAAACCACCACTAGAGGGTTGGAGGAGCGGGAACGCCTCCGTTTCCTAACAAATTCCTGCTCTAAAGCACCATAAAAATTTTAGCTCTGCTAAATTGGGTTAATAGCAAGTAATGTAAGAACCTGCTGGCCAACCGACAATTTCTCTAGCTCTACAAATCTAGCCATAACAATGTAAACAGTTTGGATTCTCTGCCGAAGGAATAAACACAATAGAAAATATCGGCCATACACGGTGATGCAATTCGTCCGCGTCATGGTTGAGTTGAGTGTCTTCGTTTCACAACCGGCGTTATGTCACGATCACGACGTTAGCGATGTTTATATTCTGCTTCATGCTTCTTTATATTGTCTTAGAATAGAACTAATGGCCAAATCTGGTCTTGGATTTAATTTGATTGCTTTGAATGTCAATACAACTGCACCATCGCAAGATTTCTTAATATTGTTTGGTTCAAGCATCAATCAGGTAATTTTTCTACGTCCACTTAGAAATTTGTTCATTGCATGTTTGTTGTTGCTAGGGATATGAGGTACATTGCAAGCATCGTGCGAAATGAATTTGTTTTGTTAGTATTTCAATACAGGTCATTTCATTTCAGTACAGGTGCCGTTGCTAGGATACTTATTTAAAATTGTCAAATATTGGACTGGTGAAAGCGTGACAAATTTATTATTAAAATTAAATTATTTCGGAAATAATATTGTGGTCGTAAAAAAAGTATATATGGCATGTCCATTTCACACTTGTATGTTTTCATACTCGTAGGAAATGAGTACCATTCCATGCTCGTACAATATACTATTTTACGCGGTTCCAAAAGGACATTGACTTGTTTAACGTGTGCTTCAAAAATAACATTCATCTTAAAGGTTCCTTTTGTAAGGTCCATTAAAACGGTTCATGGATCATTTTTAAAAATGTTTTTCTTTCAAAATTACTGGATTTTGCATTTATGTAACTACTGGAAACTAAAGATAGAATGGTAATATCAATGATATGAATGCTCTTTATTTATAAAATATCTGCTACAAACAGAGAGCCAGATGGGTTAAAGGCGTGATGATATATTTATTTATTATTAATTTAGCTTCGTGCACAAACAATTTCTATGTTGTTACAAATTTATTAGTTCATGATTTAAATGAATACCAAGTCAATTATCATGTCATCATAAAACCTCAAGATACAGAACATAAATATTATGCATGCAATAGTTTTACTTTATTGGTTTTATTGTATTATTTCTCCTGTGTATTCATTACAACAACTTGCAATAAATTACATTAATGCAACTTGCCAGAGAAAGAAAGATGTTGCACACAACAAAAAGAATGAACTTTTTACGTTACTGACCTTTTCTCCAAAATACGCTGTTGATAATTTCTTACATAACATTTTCAACAGCTTTTTACTGACAGAACGAATTAACGGATTTTCGTTTAGTATCGTAAATAGAGAAGAGGACCTGTTATATTGCCGAGAGCGACAAAACAATGTTTATGGAACACTCCTAAATTCTCCTACGCACATATGAGATGAGTATGCGATAGTTTGTTATGCTAATTTTTTATTGACCTCAAGCTATGAATGCGGACATTAGGAAATAAAAGTCACTAGCTATCACTTTATAACGAATCAATCAATGTTTACTGTTGCCCCAATTTCTAAACACACACTGGGCCTTAAATGATTCTACTAAATTTTAAGCTACCTCACTAATTGCCGGAAATGTAAGTTAGTAAATATTGAAAAAAGCTTTAAAAACTCATAATATAGTAAATGAATAAAAGTTCTGTAAATATTTATTCTTCTTCTTCAAGTAAAATACATACAATAAATAATAAATACGTAGTCAAGGTTACGAGTTGACAAAATAAGGGTAACTTGGATCAAAGTATACAAAATATAAACAGAAAATTAAGGAACAACAACTGTTAACCATGACTTATTTAGCTCAAAGCCTTCAATAGCTTCTCTAATTAGTCAACCTGATAAATCTGCAGTTGCTGAACAAGCCATTCAAGAATTGCATGGTATTGATTTTGAAAAAAACGAAAATTCTAGTAAAAGAAAATAACTGGTTGAGAAGACTAATTAGAGAAGCTATTGAAATCAAGAAATCTTCAAATAATCTTAATTTGAATACAGGTTTTGAGCTAAATAAGTCATGGTTTACTATTGTTCTTCCTTAATTTTCTGTTTCTATTTTGTATACTTTGATCCATGTTACCCTTATTTTCTCAACTCATAACCTTGACTACATATTTATTATTTATTGTTTTATGTTTTACTGAAGAAGGCAGCACTTTGCTGTTGAAACGTCGTGATTTTAATAAATATTTAAAGAACTTTTACCCAGTTATTATTTATTTACTCAGGGCCGATATTTTTATCTACGAATAAAGTACCGAATAAATTATTCGCCGAATAAATGAAAAATGTCGCATCGAAATCATAGCTCAAATGATACTTATTGTTCTAGATGTCATTTCTTGATGAATATATTTTTTTATTTATTCGACCAATAACTTATTCGGAAGGTTATTCATAGATGGAAATATCGGCCCTAAGTTGAACATATTTATTAAAACTCAACGTTTCGAATCATCTTCTTCTTCTTCTATAGCCCTACTATCCAAGATGGATATACGCTTCCTTGAATCATATTAAATTCAAAATGTTGAATGTAAATAAAAAATAAAGTTCTGAAAGTTTTATTCAATTTCTTGACCTTCTCTCTGACGAATCTACACAGTTTTATAATACTGTTAGCTGTTAGGGAATTAGATCAATTAAGGATGAATTGTAGGATGCAATGTACTTACTGTTTGCGCATTTTTGTGGCACTGGAAGTGAGAGGAAACGTCCAGGACGATTAGACGGTTGACGAATCTCGTTGATGGCGGGTGTTGATGTGACTAACACACAGGTCGTCAACACCAATAAACACACGGCCGCCTTCATCTAAACATAAAGTAAAACAAATATTAGTATTGCTAAGATCTGCCGTTAATGTTCTAAGTATCGACTACACATTGGCAGATACCCCGAGCTTTGGATGTTTTAAGAGAAGTGTTTTAGCCTCGGTTTTAGCGCTGTGAAATGTTTTAACTCTATTATGATACAAGTCTATAAGTAGTGACGTTAAAGCACTCCCCTACTCGTCGTGCGTGCTTTAAAAGCTAATAAACGTGTCATACGCTATTTGTTATTATACCTGTATCATACCAGGGTAAAATAATTCTTTTAAAACACCCAAAAACAGAGCTCGTGGTACTAGCAAATATCTTTGAGTATTCTATAAAAACTGTTTTAATTTAGTGTCTTCAAAACTTTCAGTTTTATGATATTAAAAAATACTTTAAATGAAAGTAGTAGATATGTTTCTCTAATATATTTGAAGTAATTTTGTGTTAAAGAGTTTTTAATAACTTTTATTTTAGTATGCCCAAAAAGAGCTTGTAAGTAATAGTGCAATCTCTGTGTATAGAAACTGGAATATAATAAAGATTTATATTCTTCTAAATTTCATTCAAAATTTTTCGCGACTATAATTTAGAATAGATGCAACTAAATATTGTTAATTCGATATAAGTACTAATTCAGTGATGTACTATACCAAAGAAAGCGATTACTACAGTGGAAAGTACATGTTTAGATCTTTAAACTTTGTAACTCTAAGTGTATAGTGTTAAGTATTCTTTTACTAGTTTTCTATACAAGATAGTTTTACTAATTGTCTCAAAAATTCTGATGAAAGTTTAGATTAAAATACTTTCAGCTGCAGGAAAAAATCTGGTATGATCACCACTCAACTTATATTGATACTATACGTAAAAGAAAAAATTTCACCAAATATCACTTAAAATCAAATGAGATTTTATAAGTAAACATTAATTCTAAACAACTTTTAATTCTTGTACTTTTGCTCTAAAATGTACAGGAGAGCCATATTCCACACATTTTTAAAATCCTGTGTTAAACTCGCATGTTCCACGTTTCGTTGCACACACTGTAGAATTCAATCAAACAAAATCTAAGTTTTAAGTGACATTTGTTGAAATATTCACGGCTTGAATAATTTTACACCCAATCTAAATGCATCCTGCATGTCAAAGATAAACACATACATTTAAATTCATAAATAAATGTAGTTTTTACAAGGTCGTGAATTTTAAATCAGATCAAACTTCAACTGCCGTTGCCTTGGATCTTCAATCGATGCGCGCTTTACGTAACATCATAACATTAATGTTCATCTAGTTTTTAGAAAGGTCAGCTGCTTCCTTGTCAACAGGATACGCATAGCATACTCACTCATTTTAAATTAGTTCATTTTTTGTCCATTAAAATGTTTTCGAACTAAGGTAATTTGGTCTATATTTAACTTGTTTAACTTTAAAGATCATCTCAATTATAATTATATTGCTATCATCATCAGTATTCTTTTCTAATAAATTATTCAGCGCTACAATGTTCTAAATATTCAACTGTAATTACACAAGAGCTTTTTATTTTGACGGATAAATTTCTGTTTGTACGAAACCTTGTTCTCTAGCAATTTGACAAGAAAACTGTTTTTATAAAATCGCGACACCGTAGGTGGAGTGATTTTGTTTTTTAAACAGTTTTCGAGTCAAATTACTGTCAGGTGACAAGGTTGAGTGTCAAACTGAAATTTATCCGAAGAAAATATAATGCTCGAGTGTAATTCGGCGAGATAATTTAACGTCATTATTTATGAAAAGGTTTATTTAAAAATGCAATTGGTACCTTCCTATTTATCCGCTGTCAAAACAATAATAGTTATTTACTTTACAAGTGGACAAAGTAAGAAATTACCCACGAGAGAAATTTTAGCACACGAAGCCGAAGGCTGAGTGTGATAATTGTATCGAGATAAATAAAAAATTTATTAAAGGAATATTATTTGACAGTGACATATGCTTTAAATTTTTAAATTAAAATGTCAGTCAAAGTAGTTACCAAGGTGTTGTGTGTTATTATTATTGTTATAAATTAAAAAATACTAACTAGTGACTTTCCTCAAAATTATACCCACTAGTGGATAATTTGTTACTTTGTTTATTTAAAATCGCCATAGTTATAGAGCATTTATTGAGAGGTGTTGGATACAATTGTTTTTTCTTTATGGCTTACTTTATATTGGAGTTAAATTATCAATTTAATTTTCCTTATCGCATCTGGTAAAATGAATATTTCTCTTTCTCCGTACACTCTTTCGTAACAATTTGCACCTGAGTTGCCAAACAGTGAATCGAAACATGACCCAAACCGCGATCGAGTGGGCAGATGAGATTGCAAACGAAGAAAAATCCGTGAACACGACACTTATATAATATTTGTACAACAAACCAGAATCTGAAGAGTTATTTATAGAGATTATTTACTATCTATACACATTATGCTAACGCTAAGCATCTTAATAGCTGAAAGCGAATCTTGACGTTATGTCGGTAACTGATTATACACGATGGTGTACCGTTAGTGGTCAGTGTTAAATGGAACGCCAGAGATTATTTCAGTTATATGAACTGCTAACTTTAATGCTACGTCAGCCAGCGTGATACGCGAAATTCATCTTCTGCGAAAATGAAAGTTTACACGGAAAAAAGGGTACAGTAGAATTTACCGAACTGTTTGGTAAACTCCAAATATAAGACACATTTTTTTAAATTTACCAATCTTATAATTGCTTATTAAATAATCGTGTTTAGTTTCTTAATTTTTCTGAAATTTTTATAAAATGAATTTTATGTTCTAAGCTTAGTGAATACATAGTCCGGCAAATTCTACAGTACTTTCTTTCTGTGTATGTAGTATTTTATCAATATTCGTTAAATTTATTTCCTGAGAATTGAAATAAGTGTAAAGATATAGAGGTTCCGGGAATGATTCTAGCCCGCATCTATTTGTAGAGTATTTAACAATTATTTTCAGAATTGCATATATGGCGTAATACCGTAATGCATTACTTAAAATACGGTAGTACTTATATTTGTAAGTGATTAGTCGATTAGCGACTGACAACCTAGTAATTCTCAATTTTGAAGATCAAAATAAATTGTAAAATTCTGAGGCTGAGATAATTTAAATAAATGATAAAATCTAATACATGCCTTAAAGTACCTAATAAAGAAAATATATATGAACGTATTTCGATAACTAAGTTATCAACAGTAGAAGCAAGACGGATAAAATCAAAATTACCCAACAAAGTCAAGATTCGATCTTGACCACTGGCTTCGTTTACAAGTTGTGCAATTTTAATTTTATCCCTTTTTGCTTCTATTGATTATGATATCATAGTTATAGATATTTTCTTTATTACTTATGATTAGATTTAATACGACTATTCTATACTTTTATTGAGATATCCAATGATATAATTTTATTTTTTTAGATAAATATTACAGTAAACTAAATTTTGTTACATTCTGATTTACATGTTTACCTTCTTTCAAATTATTCCTGAATTGTAATCACTCTTGCGGTTAAATATCAAAGTTTGGGATTGTATTTCAAAATGTTTCAAAATTGTAGAGATAGTTTATTTGATCATACTCCAAAGTAAGGTATCGAAAACACTGGAAATAAATTGAGTCACAAAATGGCAAATAAGTAGATCCAAAAACCTACTAGTTATAATAGAAGTCTTAAAATATTATTAATTATTAGTGTCACACATCTATTCTATTCTAAATTCACCATTACTGTATTTTCAACTGATCTTAAATTTAACCAATGCCAATGGTAGGTAACAGTAAAACGTTGACATATTTTGTTTTATAAACTGCCATTAAAATTGTGAAACCATGTGTTTTATAAATACATAAACATAAATAAACAAATAAGCACTAAATTATATTGAATAATGTTTCTTATCATTATTTACTTTGTAGGATCTAGTGGCATTAAAATAATTGTTCAATTTACACGTAATGTTTGAACAAAAAGCTATAAAATTTTGATGCAAGCACTAGAGATAGCACTTAGGCTTAGGAACGTTTGACAACTGAAAAGTAGTCAAATATTATTTGTTACTCGTTAAAAAAAGCTTGTACTACTTCTGTTGCTGCTCAAAGACATACCTATTCAAAAAGTACTTCACACTTAAGACCATTAAACCATTAATGTCCAGCGTAAAGATGAATCATTTTAAGATTATGTTTCTGCCAGGCTATGGCATTTCAAATTGGATAAACTATGCCAGGTTATTCATTTAATATTGTTGTGTATATTTTAATGTAAAATATTTTATACATAAATATACATACATAAATATAAAATCAATGCATAAAGTAAAATTGTTCTGGGCATTAAAGGGTTCAGACAATCTGTAATTTTTGTAACGAATAGTGACCGAGTTCGTCACTGCACGAGAGAATTTCATGCCCATCCATTCCATTTCACTTTCGATGCAAGTATCACATATGAATTCGATTCGTGTTTACGTGCAGTTGTTCTACCTGAACTGTACAGGTAGAACTGTGTCACAAGACTACAAGACACTCTGAATATAAACGTGAGCAACGAAGAGTCTCCAAGAATCATTTACATGCATCATGATGCACATTCATGACTTATTTCGCGACTGTCAAACTGAAACGCGATTTTAAATGCTATAAATTTGGTTGTAGGTTGCAAAATCGATTTATTAACTGGATTTATAGCTGTATATTTATTGATACATTCACAACGCTTTCGAGAAAAATTGAATAGTTTATTACACAAATCGTGGAGGGCTTGATTTCGAATTTAATACAACTTATTCGTTACAAAAACAAAATTGTTTTTCTACGACCACTTAGAAATTTACTTATTGTATGTTTGTTATTGCTAGGGATATGAGGTACATTGCAAGCATCGTGCGATATGAATTTGTTTTGTGAGTATTACAATACAGATCAGCTCATTGAAGTACAGGTGCCATTGCTAGGATACTTATTTAGAATTCTCAAATATTGGAATGATGAAAGCGAGACAACTTTTTAATTAATATTAAATGAATTAGGAAATAATATCGTGGTCGTAGAAAAAGTATAATGTACAACTCGCATGGAATGTCCATTTCATACTCGTATGATTTGCAGCATGAGCCGAAGGCGAATGGTACAAACTTTCATACTCGTAGGAAATGTGTACCATTCCATGCTCATTGTACAATATACTATTCCCTACTTCTAATAGTGTATTATTTTATGAGGGATACTGTACTTTTTCTACTCCTATAAATTCGGAAATAACACTTTTGAAAATGATCGAAATCGGTTGAAAACACACGCTGAAAAACGACAACGTCAAAAGTGACAAGTGACTACACTGTCAACTGTCAGAAAAAGAAAGTGGTCGGCATTCTATGAACATCCTAGTAAAGTTATATCATATTTTTCTGGTGGATTTCTTTGCCGCATAGCTGACAAAAATACAATACTACTCTTGTAAATTTTGATTTATTACTCTCTCTCTTATACTCAAATGTAGTAAATAATATAATATAATAAAATAATAATTATTTAATAACTATAATTAAAATTCCTGTAAGAATAACGTAGCATAATTAAATGCGATTAATTAAAGTGTATTGATCAAACTATATTGTCAGGCTAATGAACCATAAGAGCTGTAATATAATAATTACTCATTCATGTAACAAAATTGCAATACAATTAATTAATTAAAAATAATGTAATTTCCGAGATGAACAATAGACTCATTATTAATTATTACACCACGCAAAATATTCAAATCAAGTCTTGCTATTTAGTACAATTAATGTAACAATCTTTTGTTTATAAACTATTAATCGTATTTTTAAAATTCCCACATACATAATCACTTTCATCAAGACGTAATATCAAAATGAAAATAACGTTTCTATTTCAAAACCGTAGGAATAATTAATAACTTAATTAATTAATTTTGACACTAATTTTAAAGCACAAGTGGTACGGATATTGGAGATGTAAACAAACAAAATATCATCGATTTGAATAAAATTATTGAAATGTCATATTCACCGTAATGATTGAAGTAAAAAATGGAATACATTTTCCTTGAAATTCCTCTTAATATACAAATTAGTCAATTAATTGCTTCTATATTGCTATTCCATATTTAGAATTCTAAAATGTATTCACAATTATTAATATTTATCGCTATGATTTTTATAAGGATCATATTAATTTAATTAAACAATATATAAAATTTTGAATTAATTTCTTTAGACTTCAAACAATAGTTGTGATAAATTAATACTGCAGTAAAATAATAGCAAATTATTTATTGCATATAAATGTTATTTCATTTTCAACTACCTTTAACTATTTTGTAATACGATTGAAATAATTTTCGAGTAACTAAGAACCTCTTTTCAATTTAGCTATGCGTAATCGCCCAGTTTTAAAGTTCATTTCAGCAATAAATCACAATTACGATTCCGAATTAAAATACATTGTTGAATCACACTGACCTTATAAGGCATCGTCAAGATGATTATTACGTATTTTTATGAAATGTGCAGTTGTTATTTAAGTTGAGTTTTAAAGCTGTAGATTGTAAAATTGTGAATACCTAATAATTTTTCATGAATAGTAAAGTTAAAAGTTTCCTTTGTTATGGAAATGTAATGATTGTGTCATTCTTACAAAACATTGACTATAATAAACAATAATTTAAACAAAAGGATTAATGTCGTCAATTTAAATATTTTATTTTTTATTTAACAAATTTTTATTACGATAAATTCCTACGACTGGTTTTTAACCAATCATGGTGCAAAACACTTGAAAATTCAACCAATGGGAAAAGTATTATACTATTGTTACTGTCAATAACTGTCAGTGTGACAATTAATTAATATTTCAAGTTTCATTTTGCGTTGTCTTTGAAATTTATCTCATCAAATACCACACGATCTCTCTGATTTTCTCAGATAAATTTTTATTTTTATGCACTCATTTTTTTGCTTTTTAAGCAAAATCACTAAAGCAAACTGACATTAGGTAAAACCCCTCCTCCTTCGGATTCGGGATTTACCTTGCAGTTTGCTTTAGTGATTGTTACTAAGCAAAAAAATGTGTGCAAAATAAAAATTTATCGATAAAATCAGAAGATCTTGTGATAATTTGGTTGTAACTAATTATTATAAAATTAAATTATTGGATAGAAATGTTACAATTTTATAAAGCATTTCGGTTAATTATTTGAAACAGTTTCACAGCCACTGATACAATATTAATAAAAATATTATTTATTATTACTGTTTATTAGATATTTGCCAAACTAAGTATGTGAATTTTGAAACAATAATGCTCTAATAAATTTTATATTTCAAATAAAAATAGAAGAGCTCACATCTATATCTATGACTTACCTCCAAAAATCTTTTAAATACAAATACAAAATTTTACAATCTACACCGAAAAACCGTTCAACCATTAACTACCACAACGCGGTTCTTCCTTTCCCACTACGCGCACAGTACACTTACCTTACAGAATTTCGTTGCTGGTGACACATAACAAACAAAATCAAGCGGTTCTTACCTTAACAACGCAACAACAGCGTGTTGAATGAAAACGAAGAAGCATCGGCTTACGAGCGCCTGTCGTATTTATAGCTGTGGAAGGTGATGGTGGTAGCCCTGCGATGAAGATGCTGAAGATCCCCTCTTGGATGCTGAGAGAGTGGGAAAGCCCCCTCTTGGGCAGACTGTTGAATTTTGGATATCTTGGAAACTTATCTTCGCTCATAGATGACAAGAATATGTTTTACGTATTTTTATAATACTTTTAAAATAGCTCTTTAGATTCTTTTGTTGAAAAGAATCAATCTCCGTTTCTTTTACTTTAAATTCTTATAGTTAGGTTTCTACACATCTTTCTATTTTTACCTCACGCCACATTCTGTAAGAGAGGTATAGGAATCATACTAAAAATTCGGTAGCAAGTTTTCAGTGGATAAGCACGTTTTAGGATTCCTAGAATATGAATATAAGTCTGTCTGTGTATGTGGATCTCTAGAGTTACGGTTTCTCAAAAACTACTAAGTTGAAAATTTTTATATTTTGTATATATCAATTGTATCTCCTTAGGAAGAGCTGATTAGTTTTTGGTGATATTCCGGAAGTGGTAGTTTACTTGAAGCCCTATTAAGTTATTTTGAAATATTTCAGTAAATTATGGTTTAATGACAATTTTGTTTCAAATATTATTATCTATAATTATTGCTGTTTGAAATATTTTTCGCTTACTGTCGCTTATTGTCACCATTTACGAACTACAGCATGTTAAAGACAAATTATATTTTAACATTTCCGTTTAAATCTGCTAACCTATTCATTTTGAAAAAAAAGCTTGAAAAATGTCATTTTTGACATGTATCACGAGCGTATCTTGATAGTGGTGTTCCCTCTTTCTGTATTATTTGATAAGAAATCTATGATGGGAAGTATTGTAGTGCCCACAATATATTTTTTATCTTACTTTACCAGTTTATAATTCCTGCTGCTTTTATATCTTTTACTTCATTTAGCTATGTTGATTTGGGTCTGCCTTATTTTCTTCTTCCCCATGGACTTCATTCTATTACTGATTTAAATGCACCCTTTTCTTCTGCTTTTTATATATGTCCAAGCCATCTCTGTTGCTTGATCTATTGCACTATATTTCTGCTTCCAACTTTTGTTGTATTTCATAGTTCATTCTTATTCTGTATTCGTTTTCTGATATCTTTATTAGTCCTAATATTGTTCTCATTATTTTTCGTTCAATTATTCTTAAATCTTCTTCATCTTTTTTTGGCGTTGTTATAGTCTCAGTAACGTACATTTTTATTGGTCTTGTAATCAATCGGTAAATTCTCCTTAATATGTCTTTAGTTAAAATCTTACAAACAGATTCATAAAAGGGATTAGCGTTAACTCCATTTTTTCAATCATCTGTAACTTTGTTTCTAAATTAATTATATTATCCAAATGTATCAAATTTTATGCTAACCAATCATCTATATGTTATAGATTACTAAAGAATAAATTGTTATTTGAGTTAATTCGTCTCCAGAATGTTAAAAGCGCAGGTGTAATGCACGATTTAAAACAAAAACAAAAAACAGTTATTAAAAATACATTCATTGCTGAATAACATGTTAGTCACGCTTCCAATTTCAATGGAAGTATTTTACAACTTTAATTTAATAAGATATTATTTAATATATAAATATTAACATATACTATTTCTGTGAAATTTGTGGCTAACCGCAAAACAATATTCCTTTTTTATGTATTTGGAACAAATTTATAATTTGTAAATAGTTAAGTAATGATTCATACATGTAAGTATACAATTAGCTAAATAATAATGCAGTAACACTTTGTTTACTTTATAACAATAAATCAGCAAAGAATCCAAACAGGATTCTAATTAATTATTATTGTGTATAAATAGAGATTTTTCTAGGATATTAGCAGGAATTTCCGATTTTAAATTCTAGTATTTTACAGAGAAAAATTAATTAAAAGTCAAATAAATTATTGTCGTTACTTATAATAAATCTTATTTATTAAATTTCAAATAAATCATTTATTATTTATGTAACTAGAAATTAAATTAATACTTATTTGAACAAATTACATTCGAAAATATATATAAATAAACTTAATACGTGTGAATTAAACTGTAGATTTGAATGCTACGGAAGTACATATTTAAATATTTTGTATTGGCATAATATTGATAATAAATTAATAGTTTATTATTTTATTTTAAGTATTTAATATTTTATTTTTTATTTATTTATTAGCAATTTGTGTATACAATGTAAATAATAGGCAATAAATTAATAAATTTTAATTAAGTACATAAATTTAATTTAATTATTAAAGATTCACTTTTATTTTCACTGAATTTTGAAGGAATCCGGTTATTTTTTCAAGCATTAAGCATCTTAGGAATCAATAAGTATAAGAAAATTATTGGAATTATATAATTATTCAATCATCTTCTACAAATATCCATACAATATTTATTGAATTAGCTTATTTCTTCGAATACATTATATTATTTCAATGATTTTTTTGTAAAAGAAAACCAGTTAATTGAATAGTTTACCGGGAAATATGAAAATAATTGCACGCCTAAAAATTTATTTTTTTATCTTCCGCCACATTCTATAAGGAAGGTATAGAAATCATGCTAAAAATTCGGTAGTGAGTTTTCAGTGGATGAGCACGTTTTAGGTTCCCTAGATTACCATTTTACTAGTTTCGCGATGATGTCTGTGTGTGTGTCTGTCGCTCTGTGTGAATCTCTCTAGTTACGTTTTCTCAAAAACTACTAAACAGAACATGTTATTTTGTATATCAACTACTCTTGGAAAGAGCTGATTAGTTTTTGGTGATAATCCAATAACCGGAAATGGTAGTTTACTTGAAGCCCTATCAAGTTATTTTGAAATACCTCAGTAAATTATGATTTAATGATAATTATTGTTATTAAAATTATATTCAAATATTATTATCTACAATTGTTGTTTGAAACATTTTTCTCATACTGTCACCATTTACGAATTACAATACTTTTTCTTATTTTCGTTTAAATCTGCTAACGTGTACTTTTTGAAGAAAAAAAAAAAAACAGCAGTTGAAAAATGTACTTTTTTGCTATTTGTCATAATTGAAAACTAAATTTTTGATGAGCGTTTCTTGATAGTGGTGGTCCGTGCTCCTGCATTGTTTGATAAGAAATCTATGGCGGGAGGTATTGTGGTGCACACAACAGATTTTTTAAGTTGAATTTTGCTAGTAACATATCACAAGTTGACAGTATAGTAACAATGAACGGAAAATACTTGTGAAAACACATGTTCGATAAATTCATCAAATAGTTGATTAGGTATAAATAATGAAACAATAGCATTGTGCTGGAAGAACACTGAGAATGTGTTAACAAATGAAACATATCTGAAGTGAATGTAGGTATATGTGTTGCTAGTTCCTGTATTATTTCATTTGTTAACATAAATTATCCCAATAGAAACCTCCCTTTCATGAGATAATCTTTTTAATCTTTTCATCCTTGCATACTTTAGTCTCAATCACATTCAATGCCACATGTTTTTAAAAAATGCATAAATATGTATAGATGCTTTATATAAATACCTATTCAAATATCGATATGTAATAACAGTCATCAATTGTACATTATTATTTATTCAAGATAGTTGTAATGTTACTGCAGTGACATAATTTTATTTATGTACTAAATCAGTAGTTCTTAATTTACAATTGAAATTAAATTGCAGCAACTTGTCACGAATGTTTTCTAATTTATTAACACAAACAAATCAAAACTATACATCTTGTTGAACTCCTAAATCAGAAATGAGTTTTGCTTTTTACGTAAAACTAAAATATTATTTCGATGATGTAATAATAAATAAAAGGATAGAAAAGAAAGAAAACCAGATTGGCACCTCGCAAAAACGATTCCAATTCGCAACAAATTAAAAATAGATTAAAATCGAGGACAATCAAAGCATTGACTTCAATCCTAATCAGCAGTGAATAAAAACAAGTGTGCTATGCTTTTAGAAAGGATAGGTGAACATCTGCCGATCGTGACCAACACAGCATGACCTTGACGCGTGACTTGGTAATGCAGATTTCTCGATATTGATAAAATGATCGATCGGGATCCGCAGGAGCAGGATCAGGAACATTCTATTGTAAATATATCATCAGGTAGTTTATCCAATTACTTAATGCAGTACCGTTATAACTGATGTTAGTATTTTTTTTTTTTGTTATGTAAGAAACGCGGTTACCGTCTGTGGAATCAAAAACCTTAATATATTCAGGAGCTTTTCACAAAAATTACTAAAACAATAATATTTTAACTTAACCCTCTATTGCATACTGTTCCCGATCGGGAATTTAAAATTCTTCTATTCTTTTCTTATGCAGTTTACATTCATGGCAATCATGTTATAACCATTTGGGAACATTATATACACTTTGTCAATTGCCAATTAGGTCATTCCTTCCAATTTGACCAACATAAAAAAAATTGAAGTGGAAAAGGGATAATTACAGAAACTGAGATAGAAAATGTAAAATTTGAAGGAAGCAGCTTATTACCTGCTGATATATTACAGCTAAAAACACCTTTACAAAATTTCCAAAATTTTTTTTTATCTCATGTTTGCTAGAAGAGGTTGTTTATCAAACAATTTTGTATGGTACACAAAGACGACCTAGTAGACTAAAGTTCTATTGTAAATTGAATTTGTTCATAAGGTTCCTCCCAATAGTGAACAAAACTTAAAATTTTTTTTTTATTTTAAGAAAAAAATGTATGTAACACAATTATTTTAAATATATGAATATTTCTTTTGTGAAAAATAATTTTTTTGGGTCCTTATTTAAAAAAAAAATAATTCATCCAATATAGCGTTAAGATACAAAAATGAGAATTTACTGAACGATACGATAAGACCAATAACAAAGTATGCTACTAAGACAATGACAAAAAATGATTTAAGAAGAGAAATGGGAGTAAAAAAAATAGTACAATATTTAGGCCAATAGAGATATCAGAAAACGATACATAATAAGAATGAATATAATAAGAATGAACTATGGAATAGAACAGTTGGAAGGATAAGACACAGTGAAAAAGATCAAGCAATGAAGAGTCAGATGGCTTGGACATATATGAAAAGCACAAGAAAAGGATGCAATTAAATTAGTAGTAGAATGGGGACCAGGAGGAAGAAGAAGACGAAACCCCAGATCAACATGGCTAAAGGAAATAGAAGATGATTTAAAATATTAAGCAACAGAGTTAGATGACTTAGACATATATTGAGAGCAGAAGAAAAGGATGCGATTAAATCAGTAGTAGAATGGAGACCAGAAGGAAAAGGAGACAGACGTAGATCATCAGTTAAAGCAAAAAGAAGATTAAGGAATTAAAAACTGACAAAATAAAACAAAAAATTGGAAGGCGTGGAGCAACCTATCTACAAGTATTTAAAGGAAAAGATCCACTGCAAAAAAAGGATCTAGAGATCTACATAAGAAATGGCGTAACCCCCATAGGGGTGTAAACCCACAATAACAAACTTAAAGTTCTGTTGCTATTTTTAACAGTAAAATATTGACAGATTATATTTTATGAACTGTCAATTAAATTGTGAAAACATGTTTATTATTACCTTTAAACCAGTTACATAATTATAATGATTATTGGGCACAATATCATTATTGCATCATTTGATACCATTTTCATTTTTATTTGACATTAAACCTTAATCTCTTTGGCATTTAGAACAATGAATGTCATTATTAATGGTAGAATCTGCGTTAAATTTACAACTCAATTTCTATTTCATTGACATCTGACGGTAATATAAATGACATAATTATCAATGCTAAATTCTTTATGAAGTTACAGAATTGTAATTTTACTGCAATATTTCAACAAAAATTAACTCTTTGGTCGTTTTGTACTTTTTATATTAATTTATATAGCTAATAAGTAATGTGACTGTTGTTTCCAACTATAATTAACATATTTGTCACTTGCAATAAAAAAATTCCTGGGAGAAAAAAGCTATTTATAAAATTTCGCAGAATAATAAAAACCAAAACAATCAAATGATAAATCTGTTTCTGGCCAAAGTTCAGTTGGTAGCACTTCTTATATTAAACCACAAATATCACGACATTAAATTCCACACCAGGATACACTTTTGAAATTTATCGTATTATTCATCAATGACGTTTTGTCAACAATTTCTGTATACACAAAAAAGAATCTTTATTATCACAAACTCCACAAAGTTATCACAGAGCGATGATATCACAAGATAAAAAATTTGTTTTTGTGTTGTTTTTGACAAAAATTAATTTGTTCAAGTTTTTGGAGTTCGGGTCATCACCTTCTCGCCAGTATTTTAAAAGTAACCAGTTTTTATATCCGGCTTAAAATTTTAACGGCCTTATGATCTTTGGAATTGCTGCCATTAAACATTATAGCTGATTATTTATTTTAAATGTAGTTTTATCAATGAAAGTTTACTTTTTGGACAAGTGACATCTATGTTTTATTGTTAAGGCCACTGAAATATACCAATGCTGACATTGAAAATGCGAGTTGAGATAGTAAATCGTTTGGCTACCTGTCTTTTTTGTACAGTCACTTAAGAAATTAATAAGAAAATATAACGTAATTAACATTTAAAGATTTTTAATAATAGTGTATGAAACTTTAAATTTACCCAGTAAAAATTTATTGAGTTTTCATAATAACAATAAACAATATAGTACACAAAAATATCTGAGGTTCTAACCTACTAATTTTCTAATCTAAATAATTTTAACACTGTCAAAATCGTAGAGAAAACTGAAGAGTTCGAGAAGAACAAAATTAATTAAAAAGAAACATACATGCATTGGCTTCATTTACAAAAAATGTTTTCATCCAGTAGAATTGATTAACATAATTAAAATTTGAAAATTGAAGATTTATCTAAAAGGAAAGAAACAAATAAAGTAAATAACAACATATTAATCATTGGAAGGACTTCAACTTGTAAGACTACACAAAGCATCCATATTCGGTCATTGAACACTTGTAAGATCTTCACTTTTAAGTTACAATCGTACAATCTAGAACAAACAACACATAAATCTGCAAGTCAAAGTCATTCTGTACATTTCTGTTATTGATATCTTTACATATTTGTAGATAGGTACCAAATACTTAAGCTATTGAAAATGTATCAATGGGGTCTTTCACCATTTTTTTTTTATGAAACTTTATCTAAATTGAAGACTATCTACACTTTTAAAAAGTCTAAATTGTTATTCATTAAGCCACAATGATTTTTTTTTAATGTTGTGACATTATCATATATTTTGTTACTTATTTTATTATTATTATTACAATAAAATAAAACATTCATGTAACAAAAATTATTTAAATCTCTACTGTTTTAGAACCAGCAACACCTCTACAATGTCACATTTAAAAAAAAATCATTGTGGCTCAATGAATAACAATTAAGACTTTTTAAAAGAGTAGATAGACTTCAAGTTAGATAAAGTTTCATAAAAAAAAAAATGGTGACAGATCCCATTCAAATAATCAAATAACTACGTGGCATGTTCAATATTAAGAGATGTTGGACAAAGTGGAATTACGTACTCGATAAAATTTCTCTCGTGGGTAATTCCTTTATTTTGCCTACTTGTTAAAAAAACTATTAAAGTTTATTCGTTATCTCCGTAATTAAAAAACTTCATTACCTACCATAAACTATCATTCCTCACATTTATGCGTATAGGTTAAGAACCACCCTGTATAATTGTATCAAAGCAACTGGTGTACCTAAATTAAAAAATATATAAGTACAGATTAAGTAAATTATTATCATTGTTCAAATATAAATATCTCTAATAACATATGAATAGTAATAATAACTTCTTCGTCCGTGGAATGACCTGCAGAAATCTCTCAAGTCCGGTCGCCAGCTACACGTTCATCGGCAACGTCCTCGGCCACTTCCCGCGAACCGGAGTAACCGCAGGGTTGATCTTTCTTCGCCGGAGGCGAGAGATGCTACAGCGTACAGCCACACGGAAACACAACAATTACCGCATTATGGATGAAATCATCATCGTAATCAGCACATGTACACTTGTACACTTGGACGGCGGACAAGATCCGCGTTACGTTAATTGCTGCTAAAAGATTACTCGCTTCCAGCGATATTGGAAGTTACACAAAGAGAAGCATGAAATGTTCGACAGGAATATTTACACGGATAATTCATCCGCTACCATGACAACCTACAGGTTTAATAACTTTAAAACAATTAAATTCAGCACATTATCCTCTTTCTATACGAGTGTTGAGACGTGTAGTTATGATGACAATGAAGAAAACAACAGCCAGAACTAAAACAAACAAAAAATCTGGTGTGGCACCACACTACTTTTTTATACAAATAAATTGTTTACTAGAAAATAAATTAAATACTCCTGCAAACTTAACTTGAAATTTATTACTTATGTATAATTTAAACATGAATAAACTCATTGCTGTAGTACGCATCGTAATATGTCTTATTTTTATCGAAATATGGCGATTTGTAATATTTTTCAAAATACGGAAATTTCCCCAAATATGACTTAAAATTGTAAATTTTTTTTATTACATTTCTTTATAATATTCGCGCCAGGAAACCCATTGCAGCAGAGCGCATCGTCATATCTCTAATATTTTTCGAGATATGACGATTTTTTATATTTTCCGAAGAGCAACTTTGAGGGGCTGTAACTCGAAAACTATACAAGATATCGAAAAATATCTCCAGTTTTGTGTTTTTCGTGCCATTTATAATAAATTAGTAAATTTTGAAAATTTTGAATTTTTTTGAATTTTTTTTTCAAAATTTCGATTGGAGATATCTCGACAAATATGAAAGATACAGACTTGCAGTATTCACCATTCGATTCAGCTCGACAAAATACATAAACCCTGATAATTTCAGAAAATTCGGACAACCGGTTGAAATGTTAGAGCAAAATGTCAGAAAATGGCCAAATTCAGGCCAAACGTCAAGGGGTTCCTATTGACTTTCAGGACAAAAAACGCCATTTTCAGGCTTTTTGCTCTAACTTTCCACCCCGTAAAGCGATTTTTATGAAACTTTGCATACCTATGTATTTCGACGAGCTGAATTGATTGATGAACACTGCAAATCTGTATCTTTAATATTTCTCGAGTTATCGCCGATCGAAATTTTGAACAAAAATACAAAAAAATTTCAAAATTTTAAAAATTTGCTAATTTGTTATACAAGGCACCAAAAACGCTAAACTGAAGAGAATTCTTAGATATCTCGTGTAGTTTTTGAATTACAGGCCCTTAAAGTTACACTTCGAAAAATACCAAAAATCGACATATCTCGAAAAATATTAGAGATCTGACGATGCGCTCTGCTACAATGGGTTTCTTAGCGCTTATATTATAAAGAAATGTAATAAAAAAATATTGCAATTTTAAGTGAGTTTCAAATTTTTCTATCCACTCCAACAAAAGGATGTGTCTCCTTTTCTGTAATTGTTTTCAGAGGTAACAACAAAAACCATCGCAACAAAACGAAAGTGAGTTTATGAAAAATAACCTACTTACAGTAACCCTTTTTGCACCAATTAGTTTGAAATTAAGTTAATTATGATGAAAGGACGATACTGTTTTCTTTGTCTTGTTTTTATGACACATTTTTTGTTTAATTTTTTGCCAGCAAATGTGAACTTATTTGCGGTTAAAATATTTGCATTTAATTACAGAGAATCTGACATTTTAATTGTTAGTATTCTTTTTTCTTTCCACCTATTTCATTCCGATAATTGCTGCTGACTTAATTGACATTATCGGTGTAAAAAATTAAAATTGATGCATTTATGATGGTTACAGATTGGTATTTTCTTTTTTAAGTTAGTTGTAAGAAAACTGATCCCAACGGAAACGGAACCAGTAGAAATAAAACTTTTATGTAAATTTAAACCGGTTGGGCAATCATTAATAATATTTGTCAAAATGATAATTTTGATTAGTGACAATTAGTCCACGCTTTGATTTCCTTATTCCGACTGTTATGCTAACAGGAACCATTTTTAGAATAGAAATCCATACAATTAATAAGTAATAAAAAGAACCATAATAAAATATACAGTACATACAGTCCTTCATCTCACGAGAATACTCGCTTATTGCGAAGAAAGTTATGTTTTATCTACTTTACTTTTTACTTTCTGTTTCGTTACATCACATGTGCTGTAGATATATAAGACAACAGGTGAACATTACTTATATATCTGCAATTTTATTATGATGCTTTTACAAAGGTATTAATTAATTGTAATTGAGTATAATTGAAAGAGATACAACAAAATAGAAAACTGTTATTAATTTGTGCTACTTGTAATTCTGTCTTATAAAGAAATGCGAGTTAATCAGAAATACGTATAGAAATTTAAACTCTCGTTGTTAATTATAATTTAATAGACAGAATCTTAAAGAGGATAATTTTAGAGTTAGTTAACTCCATTACTATAGTAAAATGTAATTATTGATATTATTATTTGAAATAGGACAACCAACAAGTTTCTGTAATACTTTTGTGAGATAGAATATTTTTCTTAGCTTAAAATGACAATTATATTTGACACATGTTGACATGAAAAAAATTGACAATTTCGAACTGTGCTTTTTTTGTTGTATGGTTGCCAAATTGTATATTGTTTTTACTTTATCGGACTAGTTCATAAAGAAACACTTTATGGCCGCTAAATAATATCATAAACAAGTAATTATAATACAATCGAACATAAATTATTTTTCTCATATATCTCCAGTTTCTATTACCGAAAAGAAACGTTAACTACATATGTAGTTATAGGTTTATAGGTACTAATCATCTTATTAAATGATTGCGTTAACATGTAACTTCAAAGTTTACATTTACATAAGGACAGATCAGTGCAATAGTAGGTAGTAACTAAATACTCTAGAAAAGTTGATGTCATTTTTAATTCACACCTCGTTGGGTGCTTAATCACCTTTGTTCATCACTTAGAGCATTATTTATGTAAATATAAACCATTAATACTAAGAAATGTCATAATATAGGTCACATGTAGTTACTTCACCCACCTATTACTACTACTGAATGTATTTAAATCTGTTTTATTCGATCATAAACTCAAGTTCTATGTTAATTAAACATTACTTCAATGGCTTTTGTTACTCCGTTTGTCTTGTATAATATTCAGGATTTCAAGATATATTTATTGCTTTATTCAAATTGATAATTGTGTAATTATTACATATCCAAGAAGTGATTATAAAGTATTAAAAAGCTAACAAAGAAAAAAATCTATTGTTGGTACCACAATACCTCCCGCCATAGATTTCTTATCAAACAATGCAGGAACATGGAGCACCATTATTAAGAAACGCTCATCTTGTCAAAAAATTTAGTTTTCAATTATGACACATGTAAAAAAATTACATTATTCAACTGTTGTATTTTTTTTCAAAAATCACAGTTAGCAGATTTAAACGTTATCAAAATATAACTTTTCTTTAACATGTTGTAATTCATAAATGGTAACAGTAAGAGAAAAATGCTACAAACATCAATTGTTGATAATAATATTTGAATAAGATATTTCAAAATAACTTGATAGGGCTTCAAGTAAACTATCACTTCCGGTTATTTAGATTATCACCAACAACTAGTCAGCTCTTCCCAAGAGGATGCAGATGATATGTACAAAATATCAAAATTTTCTGTTTAGTAGTTTTTGAGAAAACGTAACTCCAGATATCCACACAGACCGATAGACAGCGAGAGACAAACACACACAGACGTCATCGCGAAACTAGTAAAATCGTATTCTAGGAAACCTAAAACGTGTTCATTTACTGAAAACACTACCGAATTTTTTGCATGATTCCTATACCTTCTTTGCCGAATGTGTTGGAAGGTAAAAACATGTAATCTAACAATCAAGAAACTATGTTTGTAAAATCTGTAATTTAATTCAAAACATAAGCTTTAAACAGTTGATAAAATCCATAATTAATTATAATTTTCTAACAATAACTTCCCAACACAATTAACATATTGCCAATCTTTTATGTCATCTACGTTTCGTGCATTTGTTCGCACAACCCAGCAAAACAAAACAGCATCAGAATTGTAATGAGAGTTCGTTATCAGCGACACGAAACTAAGAGTGCCGTGAGAATTCGCATATCGTGTTTTGTTTTAGCAGTATGTCGTTTCGTTACTAATGGAGTGCATTTTTCGAAAGGTGATTACGTAATTTTGTGATGCTGGATTCTGCAAAACTATAACGCATACTTGATAAGATGTAGAGGTTTTAGTTACAACTAAGCTAGAATTATTAAGAATGTATGGTAAGGAATCTTGCATCTTTATTAAAATGGGTCGGCTGAAGGATCAAAAATGCTGTGATGGTGTTTTGTTTGTTGCTCATGACAGATTTGATCTTGATTTGCGCAAAAATTCATTTCATTTGCATATGTCTTCACTATTACTCGCAAGAATAGCGGGAAATTATTTTAAGTTTAGTATTCATTACAACATTTATGATTAGACATACTTTTCGTCTTTCATTAATTCATTTTACAAAACAACCATTCCCAATTAAAATAAGTTATTCGTCAATTTGAGTTATGATTTCGATGCGACATTTTTCATCTATTCGGCTAAAAAATTATTCGATATTTTATTCGCAAAATAAGATTATAAATAAACATTTAAACATTTCTTCCCAGAAATAATTTTAAACATTTTGCTATGTCATAGTTCAATGATACCACGCATTGTTGAATACAATATTCCGCATTCCTCAATGATTGTTTATAATCAAAACAAAAAATATAAAATGAGATTCAAATTGTAGAAGATTTCAAGAAAGATGCACAATTGTAAGTTGATAAAATCATGCACTTTTAATTGTAAACTGCGAATCCAGGGACGCATTTAATAAAATTACGTTTTAAATGTCGCTATCTCATTGTGCACAATTATTGCTAAAGGTAACATTTATAACAATAGAAAAGCTGATGAGTTGAGCCCAGCTTATTTAAAAATTAAGGCCAAGATTGCGGTTTTCAAGGATTTTTACATCCTGGAGAACTATTCTTGCAATTTGTAGAATTATACAAAACTGTGTTTACACCTCCAATTGCTTTAATTATTATGAAGAAATTCTGCGCGTATGTATTTTATGTATGACCGCGCATAACATTTTACATAGTACGATTTTGAAGAATCTTTTTTTATTGGCTAGGGTATACCTCGAAGTTGGTCCCATTTAAACTGGAGAAAAAATCAACGAACACCGACTCAAAATTAGTTACTTACATTAGTTTAACAGCTTAGTAATTAAGTTTATTTAAATTTTCGAATCTCAGTTATTTGTTTGTTTCTTTTGGTAAATGTGAATCCATTGTATAATTCCTTTCTTTAGTGTCGATTGAGATTCTTGCTAAATCAACAATCAACAACTATTTATTGCTAACCAACAATTATGAATAGTGCCCTATTGTATGGAAAACACTTCTGTAATCTAACACTAACTAACTTCATACACTTGTAATGATAATGAGTGATTACATCCTGCAGTTTTAATTACAGAAAGAAAATGCAATCTCTCACTGAGGTTAAGAAATCATCAAGTATGTAATGTGAATGTTCATTTCATTAAATTAGAGACACAAAAGAATTGATACTTTTTGTTGTTTATAAATTAGTACACAGGCTTCTCTGACTTCCTTCAAAATAAGTGTTGTATTTGTAAGCAAAAATTAGGGCAAATAAATAAGAAAACTTTAATAAAATAAAAATTAATAAATTTCTATAACTTCAGTACTTACTACGAATAATATTTAAACGCAAAGAAATTTCTTCATGTTTGGCAGATTTGACGAAGATAACAAATTAATTAGGTACTATATTTGCTCATTTTTTATTCTCATGAGAATAATACTTATGTGATATTTTGAAGATGGCATTTGTGTTAATGAAATAGTTACGACATGAAAAGCGAGACGAATTGAAAGAAATTCGGTCATGATCATTTTAATTATCTATCGACTATTGGTTTTATTACGATGAATGAAATTCGTGATTTGTGTATTAAGCTATTAACATTTGGCTATTTTCGAAAATTGTTCTACCTTTCTCTTATTTTCAATATTTACTGAAATACTTTTATAATTTCACCGTAGATGTATTAAAATATGCATCTTCTTCCACATTACAGAACAGCAATCTGCCTATTTACACATTTCAACTAATCATCTGTATTCTTGTACAATACAAACTCGGTTCGTATTTTATATGTTTACGAGTAAATAAAATAAAAATAGTAGAAGATGCAGTCAATATAATTAAAAATTAATTGAACACCAACGTTTCGAATGTTAATCAGTCTTACCCAGGGTAATAATTAATAACTTATAAGATATACATGTAAAAAATGTTACAGTAATCTATCGTCAAGGAATAAAATAAAACACATATTTCCCGATATCGTTCACCACACTAAATGACAGTGCATCTCTAATTAGTTGTTTTATTTCATAATTACATCCAGTCGAGAATATTTCTCCATCAAACACTAGTAATAAATTGTTAATACCTGTAAGTTGTGTGAGAAATATTTGGTAGGAAAAAAAGCACTTGTAATACTGTGTTTAATTGTTTTTGGTTTATTAAACAGTATACCGAAAAACAAATATATCGTATAGAATTTCTTTTACATAACGTAAAAAAATATTTTAATACAATTTTTTAAAGTGAAGTAAAAAAAGCTTCCAGCTTTCTATAAAACTTGAGTTAAAATTACATACACTGAAAACAGCCTAAATAGTACATAATTACTAGTGGATTATTGCAAAACTAAGAGAAATTAATTTATTGATACAGAATCAAATGCATAGAATGTTAAAATGGAAACACCCCATTTAAAGTGTTTTTATTGCACCGATTGTTGATATAGTTAAATTTTAGTTAAAAGGAGGGTTAAAATTTGGAGTTATTTTCATGCTGTAAATGTTTTAAAAACAGTTTAAATGGGTCTGGACCTTTGAAATTATCAGTTATATAAATTATGTTGTTAAATAAAATATAAATTCTCCAATAGATGATATAATTTGATCACCTACATACTGAATGCACACTATATAGTATATCCCGCGTTTGATTATTCTAATTTTACTGCTAATAAATTATAGTTATTTCCACAGTGTTATAAATTTATATTATCGTACGGCCATTGTTTTATTTGTAATCTTTAATTATATTCGTAATATTTAGCAAAATTGTTAGTATTAATGAAAGCTGTTAGGTATAAAATTTTGCCAAATACCACATTTTGAATAAATCTTATATTTGGTTTGTGGAAAAATTTATTGTAAACAAAGGGAACTTTAAAATGATCAGAAATTACACTAACAACAAGCACACCGCACGCAATTGCGCTTACATTCGCATTCCCAAATTTACGTGCTTATTATCACATACTTCATTAAATTAAAAATACTTAACAAAAAAAAATTATTTTGAACAAAATACAATTCAAAATCTTAAAGCATTAATGATTAAAATTATACTCGCAAAACTACAAACATTTGAAAACTGTACTTTAAAAACAAAATTAATTTGTGCCTGTCAAACTTAAACGGCAAATAAAATGTGATTTTGTAGTTTCACGAGTATTGGAAATATTTATTGGACAATAAAATTGTTCTTTTTGCCTTACAAAATTAACGGAGTTGTAAATTTGGATAATTTCAAGTAGGTACATAAAACTAAATTATAAATAAAAATATTTAATTAATATACAGTTCAGAGTAAAGACACATGTAACCACTTGCTCTGAGATTCCCAGCAGCTGTACGGGACCGGCCGTGACATAAAGACGGCTCCGAGAGACGGATGGGGGCGCAGCGTCTAGCACGCGCAGTTGTCCTTATTGGTCTGCTGGTCGTTCACCAGGTTACTTCGGCCAGGTTGCGATGGTTTGTGTTGCACACCCGATTCGGCTGCGTTTAGATCCAGCCGTCCATCTTGAATGCTCTGGTAGATTTTCTTTGCTGTCTCTAAAAACGCTTCTTCCACGTTCACACCCCTGCAAAAAAATACACACCCACACTACATTCTAAGGCTTCAGCTTAATAATATTTATATACAATATCTTAAAGCTAGTCAGAAAAATATTATTAGGGCTTCTGGTAGTTTATTTATAATTCATTTATCCTGTTGATTTTACTAGATACTATGACTAATAGGAAACAAAATAAAATTGTGACTCAAATTTTAATCGATTTGTCACATTATGATACAAATATTCTAGATAAATAAACTAGATGATATTTGAACTGTTTATTGTAAAATTTAATAAATTTTCGAAATCTGTCATACAGCATTTATTCTTACATAACTGACGTTTCCGTTTAGATTAAAACCTTCTTCAGGGTTAGTAAGATCTTACAGCAAACATTTATTATGCCTGGTTGCACCAACTTTAGTTAAATTTTAAACTTGGTTAAAACAAATAAAAGCGTATCTATTTATTTAAACCAAGTTTAAAATTTAACTAACGGTGGTGCAACCGGGCATAGTGGAATAAACATAAATTATCACATCAAAAATGACAGCTAGAACAATAATCATCACTTAAGCTATGATTTTGATGCGATATTTTTTGTTTATTCTACTGATAAATTTGTTCTCTAGTTTATCTGAGGTTGTAAATACCGGCCCTTAAATAAATAAATATGTCTGGCGAACTTCAACTAAATAGTAAATGAATTCATAATTACGTTTTGGCGCTGGCTTCAACAAACATGAGGCCATTCTCATCCGCAAACTGTTTGGCCTCGTCATAAGTGACATCTCTTTGGGCCTCCAGGTCACACTTATTGCCGATGAGGAAGATAACCGTGCTAGGGTTAGTGAGATTGCGCGTATCCGTCAACCAGCTGCTCAAGTGGTTGTAGGTGGAACGACGCGTGATGTCGTACACCATGAGTGCACCAGCTGCACCCCGGTAATATGATCGAGTCACCGCTCGAAATCTTTCCTGTCCCGCCGTATCCCAAATCTGGAGTTTGATTTTTTGGCCAGAGACTTCGATTATTCGAGTGCCAAATTCTACTCCGATTGTATGTGGACAATCTGCCATAACTATACCAGAAAATTATTTTTAATTTTCATTAACCAAATTAAAAAAACATAATTTGTAATGTGTGAATATTTGGATTTGATTAAAAATTGTGCCTATTTTGTTTTTAGAAATCAGTAGTCTTTTGTTTCGTTAACAGATTGTGTTTTGTTTTCAGAAGCGGTTGTCAAAATTAAGTTGTGGGGAAGCACGCTATCAAGATGAAAGTAATAAGATCACATAAGGTAAGTGAACAATAGTTTTGCATAATTATAAACAATTTCTTTATGCGTTATGTGAACAATTATTTTAATACTATTGTTGAATTCGCGGGAAATCCGAATGAGACAAAAAACGATGGGCGTCTATTATCGAACATGTAATTAGGGCGGATGAGCATATTTAAAGCAAACTCCTTAAAACAACCTAACCTATACGACTATTGCATACATACATTTCTTTTCTGTAAATTGATGAAGTAAGCAAGACTTGCCAACACCCATATCACCTATTATTATGTACTTAAATATGTACGAGTAATTATATGGACCAGCCGACATGATGAAACCTAAAAAAAAAGATTTGTTACTTATAAAATAACCGTTTCTGCTGTTTTAAATTATTAGCACAATGCTTTGTTTATGCATTTATTAACAATGATAATTAATGGAAACTTTAATATTATCGTTGTTATTTGACAAAGTATTGTTTGGATATAATATCTGATATTATATTATCAATAATGATATAATAATTAAAAAAATTAATAGTGAAACACGTGACTTTGCAATGTTCATTATAAAATCCGTAAACGTCAAACTGATGTATTTACCAAACATTGAAAGAACTCCATTTATAAAAGCATTATGCCTACCATTTAATAGTGTCTAGCTAAAGTACTATTGTTTGAAACTTACAGGTATATTAAATAACAATAAATATAAGTAGAAAATTGTTACAACGTACAAACAATTAAAACGTAGATGTCTTACAAACTCTTCGATGACAACTTCACTAAAATATGGCAGAATTGATTGTCAATCTGGGAACCTCCGTCAAACCGGATGTCATTCAAATACGCTTTTAAAATTAATAATAATAATGTTTTTTCACAAACCAAATATATCTGTTTGTATAAAAGAAATATAGTACAATTTATGCGTATAATATTTGTGAGAAACATTTACTTTTTACGGTAAAAATTGACAAAAATTTAAACGGAAATAGAATTTATAAAACACGGCAAACATGACATGGCGCGCATGTTTGAATTACTCATACTGGAAAATATTTAAATAAAATGAAATAAAAACAAGTAAGTTTATGTATATAAAGGCAATTATATTTTATTTATATCTAGTCACAAAGCATTTTAAAGTATAAAAATTTGTATAGGCCTATGAATAGGTAATAATTATTTTAAGCCTGTCTTATAAATTTAAACAGGAAACTACTAAATATATATTATTAATAAAATATATAAAAATAAATGTAGATGATAATGGGATTATATGGCAACCATTACAAATTAATGATATTTAAATATTTACAAGAAATCACATTAGAAAAGAGAAATAATCTTCGAATCTTCCAATTAATCCTCATATTACAAAATCATTAGCTCTTTGTTTACTACTGCAGTTTCAGAAATCAAATAAATATTTCATATATTCAAGTGTACACATTACTTATATGCAATTAATTGACTGTTATTACCACTACAAATTTTACTTATTTTCTATCCAAATATAAGTACATACTCCTTGTAAATTCTCATAATACATTTTACTAGTTATCCTGCTTATTATTCGCAAGCAAGCAATTTAGTAAAACTTGGCACACCTACATTCTTTTCATAAAATAATATTATTTTCTTGATAAATAGTTTATAGAATATATTTATGGATATATATGCTTAAATTCATATATTTGGCACTAAAAATGTCTACAAAAATAATTAAATTTCATCATTATGTACTACGTTTTGATTGACTTAAATGTAAAATACAGTTATTTTACTGTATTTTATAATCATTTTAATGCAAATAAAATATAAAAAGATAAAAAGCTCGGCGTATGTTTCTTTGCACTCTTGATTATGAGTGTTATTTATAACTTTATTGGTTAAATACCAAATTTAATATTTGATTTAGATAATGTAATCACTTAACAAAGCTAACATTGCTACATAATAATACCAAATAAATTTAAACTTTTAAAAAGTAGAATAAAAAGAATAATTGAAATCTGAGACTGCAGTTGTATACAAGTCATTTTAATAAATGTGAACGTTTTAAAATTGGTCACACCTATTCATTATTTCATATTATTTGATTTTTGGTCAGTTACGTTAATTTGATAATTTCGAATTATTATGTTAAAATGTTATAAAACTCACAAACGTTCACTTCATGTTTACATACGTATTAAACAGTTATTTACTTATTTTTTTACATTTGGGAGCACTATTCGTTTTACTAGTCACTTACAATTTTGATCCTTGCTTTCAATCATAAATTCTATTTGTTCTTCACAAGACAGATGTTACTCTAAAGTCAAATAATTTTAATTTTTAGTATATCAAGCAATAATACACGACTTAATAATTAAATGAATAATAATATTATTATAAATACAAAACATGTTTTTGAAATAATTGTACTTTGTTTAATTGAATACTGAAGATATAATTCATGACAAATACGGTGAGCATTACATCATAATTTGTAAATGAAAAACTGAATCATCAGACTTATTTGATTAATTTTCCCGTGAAAATACTTAGTCTTGATTCTTCTTAGTAATATATACAAGTAATAATTATAACGACACGGTCATCCTATTTACCATGAACTCTATCTAATCTTTAGAGTAACATTCTGAACATATTAATTCATAGTAACTACTATAAGTGGTAAAAGCGAGTGAACAAAAAGTTAAATACTGGATAATGAAGAACATGACAAGCTTCTTAACATTGCTCGAACTTAAAGATGAACAAAATGAAATTCGTGCCATTGATGATGATATTCCCCATTAACATGATTACATTATAAATTAGATGTTCACTAGATTAACTTTGGTAGTTCATTATCGTATTATGATTGTGTGTAAAAGTCTTATGCTTGCATTCAGGACAATATAGCAACACTTCTTCTTAATCCACCAGTACCAGAATTTACGTTGTCTAAACTGGACCACTTTTTTAACCCATTCTTAACTGCTTCGGCAGTGATTTTATCTTCCATCACTCTGGACATGGCTTCTAGTTTCTGTGCTCGTTCTTTGCTCAATGGTTCACTAGGGAAGGACAAATCGTTGGCTTCTGCTAATGTGCGTAAATCGAAATAATATTTAGCATAAACGCTTGACGGTACATTAATATTAAACTGAAGCAACTCTAAAAACTGACGTTCTAATTCGTTCATATCTTCTACGGTGATATCTTTTAGAATTTGGCAGTAGTCGACATTCCACACAGCTTGGTCATCCCAAACTTTGCTGGCGAGCAAAATGGCTCCAAGCACTATTCGTTTCCAGTTAGACGGAGCGATGTCAAGTTCTGCGTATGTCAACAATCGTTCTAAGTACACTAAAGTAATGATTGCACATTCTGCTGTAAGTTGCGCCGCGTTGAATAAAGTACGTACAAATTTATAAATCTGCCTATGCTCTGGATTATGTTTGTCGTAATCATCACTCACGCCGTCCCTGGTCAATGGATGAAGCTTCTCATCGAAGATGTCTAACTGCCGTTGCGAAGTCCTGTTCTTGATGTGATAGTAAATAGCAAGAGCTACACATTTTACCGTATTCTTTAGATTTGGTTGAGAGACGGTACTATCATCTAAGTAAATGGTTGAACACGAACTGCTCTTTTTCAATGACCTCTGATCAGCGATTTGGTGTTGGCTTTTCTTGCGTGTTAATCCATTTTCTAAAGAAGCTTTCGAACGTTCCATGAATATTGTACCAGCCATGGGGTGTTGAGAAGGATCGGCGTCTCCATCATCGGCTTCTCGTTCACTAATATGCTGAATATTATTTGTGCTATTATCACCTTCGGGCAAGTGCTCTTCAAATGGAACGATCACTTTATGACTTGTCGGAGGACTAGAGTATGAACAGCAGCTATTTCTGTTACCCATTTTTATGTTTTTCTTCTACGCTTTATTAAATAAAAAATTTCTTCATTTTCAAATAAATCATTCTGACTAGTTCGTAACAATAATTTAGTCTTGTTTTATTTCAAACCCGGATCATGGGTCTATATTCCATTTCTGCAAAAAGATTTTTTATTAATGAAAAGAAAACGTAATAATTTTAATGCACTCATGCACACCCACTTTCATGTAGAATATATCAGCGGCATGCCGGTTCAAAACATTAATTTAATATCAATTAAAACTATGTCAACTGAATTCACTGTTCTTTTTATCTGTATGAACATAATTATATTTATGTAAAAGTAGAATTTATCTTCGCTGTCTGATACACATCACAGCTGCTGTTGTTTTCCTTGTTGTTTTAGATGCGGAGAAATATACCTCATCTATGAATGAAATCTAAACTACTGCAATCATATGCCATCATGGCTGTGGGTAGAGGTTCATTCGCATCCCAAAGTAGGTTACTCATTACTGAGTTGAACCATAGGTAGCTCTGTTTAATAAACATTTTTATTTATTGCTCAAATATTTGAGCTAAATTACATTGTAATTAACAGCTAGACATAATTTAATTATATCGCAAACTTATTTTTTAATTAATTAATTTATATTTATAATTAAACTACAGTGCTGGAGAAAAGATTAGGACTTGGGGAGTGAAATATTTCAGTTTATATCAATTAAATTAATTCATTTACATAACATTTTAACATCATCTTTTCAAATTTTTTAATTCTACATTATTAATTACGTTATAAATGTGTTGATTACATTAATTTATGTAATTTTTATTTATTAATAAGAAAGCTAATTATAATACAAATAGCTTTCAAGTGATGATCAACAACAATAAAACAAAAGAAAGGAGTATCGTTTGTTTTTTGTTTTAAAACAAGTGAATGTGTAAAAATGAAACTAACCCCTATAAAAAAAGTTGGTACGCATATGATATGTGTACGTTCATGCAGTGTTGGGAATCATTCTTCAGCTAGACAAAACATCGTAATCAAATATTATTTACTGAACTGACAGCATCTTACCAGCGATGTCAGCGTTTTGCTCAGTGTTTCAGTTATGAAATGGCGGAAAGTATCTGTAATGTTATTGTCTTTGTATCAAGAGAAGTAGATGTGTCTAATGAACCAGTTTTATTTACACCAATGAACACACAAATTACTAATGTGAAAGCAATATATCTTAAACATCATTTTAGTGATCCTAAAAACTTTTATGTAAACAAAAAATGGGGTAAAGTACAGTGATTGTTATCCGTAAATTAACTGATTTGCGCATTTAATTTAAAATATAAATTATTGTTTTGAATGACTGATATTTAACTGTACACAATGGAAATTGATGTTGTACCTGATAATTGTAAGAAAACAGATAATACAACATCGGAAATCGCAACTGTAAACAACAGCAATACAGATGATGGAGATGAAACTTATTTTAGTACTGAAAATTTACCAGGATGTTCTTCGGATAAACTTAAAGGGTTAGATCCAAGATTACATACCAATTCACTTAATAAAAAGGTCATGAAACATGCGTTACGACAACAAGCAAAACGAAGACGTAAAAACACAACAATTGCAGCAGGTAACTCAGCACCGCTGCCTAGAATTATTGTCAAACCGTTACCACCTCAACCAGCAGAAGAATTATCACCTAGTCCAGTAAAAACACCGACAATGAGGGAAGTTCTTGCATCTATACCAGGGTTTAGTATAAAACCAAGGAAACGTTCAAACAAAAAGCTGTCAACAGCCGCACAGTTAGAACAAACAAAAGAAGGTTGTATAGATCTCGAAACACCTGATTCCATATTGGTTAATACTAATCTTAGAGCATTATTAAATAAGCATACATTTTCTATTTTACCACCTTTGTATCAGTATAAATTAGTACAATTGTTACCAGATGTTGATAGGCAAGGAGTATCATTGCAACCTGATGTACCCACACGGTTGAGCACCTCAGGTCTCAATAATGAGTTCTTTGCCCGTGCATGTTTGGAGTGGCGAGAACGACTTGCAGAAGGAGAATTCACGCCTGAAAATCAACAAAAGCTCAAATCGGAAGCGGAAAAGGAGAAAAGCAGATTAGATCCATGGAAACTAAAGCATTTTGAACCAATATGGGGTGAGAAAAATCAAACACCGAGTGATAGTAATAATATTATATTACAGAGTAGAACGAGACCGTCATTGAAAACAACAATTAAATTACGGCCAACAACATCAATATCTAGCAAACATTCTAAACCTGCTCCTACATTTACTAAACGTTTACGAACTGTAGGAGCTGTCACTAGGGCAATCACAAACTTCAGGGAAGAAAATGACATGAACACGAATACTCTATCAGCAGTAGCGCCTGCCGAATCAGTCAAAAGTGCAATACCAGATTTAATTCCTATCAAATCAACAAATAAACACCATACTCATGTGCCGATTCAGCGGCCTGAAATTGTGATATCGCAAATGCAGTCCAACGATTCAAATGAATCCACTGCGTATGCGAACGATGATGTTGATCCTCTACAAATTACTGAAAGTTCTATGGAATCTAATGAGACTAGAAGTTCTGAACTTGCCATTGTTTCTGTTCCATCAGACACTCAACCACAAAGTGAATCCACGAACGAAGAGTCATCGGATGTTACAGAGACATTTGCAGGTAAAATATCTGATATTAAAGTTACAGAGAAACGTATTAGATCTCCTAGCCCAGATTGCAATGAAAGCTTGCCAAAGAAATTATCCCTTTCACCTCCAGAATCAGAATCTAATTTGGATAAAATCCAATTCGACGTAGCTTTGGAAATTATTAAAGCTGATGATCCAGATTTGTTGATAGAAGAAGAGAAACCTAGACCTGTTGATCACATATCAGAATTTGAAGAAATTAAACCGGTGTTATGTTCCGAAACAAATACCGAAGTAACATGTGATTCAAGTAAGGAGTTCAAAGAAATCTCCGATGAAGTTTGTAGTGAATCTGAAAATAACCAAAGTGCGGGAAATAAATCTGATGATGTTTGTGACTTCAGTTCCAATTTACAAAATGATGAATGTATAAAAGACATTTCAAACGCAATCGAAGAACCAGCAACAGAAGTAAATACCTCAGTAGAACTAGAAGTACCTGAATCATTTGGCATTTTACCGAACTCTTTAATTCTACAACAAGAATCTATTGTGATAAGCAAATCGTGCAGTGATGACTCTTGTACAGAAGAAACTGCTGAGAAACTTGAAGCTAATGTGGAAGAA
This sequence comes from Poecilus cupreus, assembly GCA_963942605.1. NCBI lineage: Eukaryota > Metazoa > Arthropoda > Insecta > Coleoptera > Carabidae > Poecilus > Poecilus cupreus. The sequence continues at coordinate 6,531,290 of OZ012719.1, forward strand.
TCCGACTTGGTTTTGGCTCAACTAAACGATCAAGTTGTTTTTGAACAAAGCGAAAGCAACAATGCAGAAAGTGAAGATGATGCAAGTGAAAGATTTATAGATGCAGAAAATTATGTTTTGGAATCAGGCGCAATTTCAGATCTAAACACTGCTGCGAAAATACATTTATCCGAGCAACAAAATGAAGAATCAAAAGCACAAGACGACGAGGAAACCGAAGAAGATCGTGAAGAAATTCATGCAGCTTTATTTGGATCTGGTGTGCCAAGAAGCGACGAATGTTGGGATGTTGATTCTAGCACAGAGAAACTTTTAGCCGAAGTTCCACTACATGCGTTGGATTCCGTTCCTGTTGCAATGACTGTTGTTGATACAGAACAAGCTGACGGCGATGTCGCTGTAATTCCGATGGAAGAAGAACTGGAAGTTAGATTAGAAGAAGGTTCATTTCCAGTTCCGGATGATTGGCCGTACGGTGTAAAAATGGATTCGGATATGGTGGCAGCAGCTTTAGGTTCAACTGAAAATATGTCTGTTTCGGACAGTAATTCTACTGTGATTACCCAATTCCCAGAATATTCAACGAATCAAGTGAAACTTGAACTAGAAGTGACTCTAACGCCAGAGATTGTAAACACAGACAGTTTGGTGACTAGTTCAGTTGGCGGTGCAACAAGTAGCGTCACATCTTCAAATGTTCCATCTATTAGTAAAACAACTGTTACAACTGTTATCCCACCAACAACAATTGTTTGTTTACCATCAGTAGTTTCAACATCATCTCTTATTCCTCCTCAGAGCAGTCAACTGTCATCAACATCCGCAGCCAACAGCAATTTAAATATAAGTTTGAACTCAAATATTCCCCGTACTGCTATGGTTGCTAGTTCTAGTGCTGTTCCTTACCTTGCGCTAAGCACAAGCCAACCTATGCGTGCTGTCACTACTCATACAAAATCCAAAACGAAATCATCTAGTAAAGATCTGCAAGCAGCATCAGGGAGTTCTTCTAATCGGAATCGAAACAATTCAAGCAAACCGCCACCTGGCGCTGTCAACTTGGAACGCAGTTATCAAATTTGTCAAGCTGTTATTCAAAACAGCCCAAATAGAGATCAATTGAGATGTCAATTGAAACCTCCACCATCATTACTGGCAGCTAACAACAACAACAATAATAATAATAACATTAGTGGTTCCAAAAAGACGGAAAGTGGACGCGCAACTCAGTACGGAACGGTGACGTCGTCGAGAAATGGAAACAAACCATTCACTCCACCTCTGCCAGCTTCCGCTAATTTTGCTGTGATCCCATCGGGCAACGGAGTGAAGCCAGTGGCAGCGACTGCAGGGAAAATTACACCAGGGGCGAGACCTGGCTACCACCATCAACAGCGGCAGCCGTCCCCGGGACCGGTTCTCGTGCGCCATGTATTCACTTCAGGCCAGGGGATTCCAGTTACGATGGCAGTGTTACCACCACCAGCGCAGGCTGCTGTTTCTCCGGAAGTGAGTAATGAGGACGGTGGATGCGGAGGATTCGTCCTCGACCATTCAGCCTGTTCAATTCGTCTTTGAGTAGATTTGTCCCCTTACAATTGGTTTCCAATAATGATTTCAAGTAAATAATAATATTTTGTTAAAGAAAGCAGTAATCTCGTTGGAAATGAATTCAAGGGGTAAATAGTCGAGGACGAATGCTCCTTAGTCCGTGTACGGACGGGAGCTTGTATCGAGCTTCCACGCAGACTGACTTGTGTCTGATCACAGGTAGTTGAGAGTCCAACCGGACAGCTGGGGCACGTGGGCCAGTACATCTTGGTGCAGCGGACCGGCGTGACGGACCACCAGTCAGTGCCGCGGTCTTCTAGTGCCCCGCCGTCCAACAACCAGGTAAGTGGCAGCGGCAGTGTCGGCTCGGTGAGTCCAGCACAGCTCGTGTCCGTGGCCACTGGGCGCGGCCGCCCTGCCAGCGTGGAAGTGGACTACGCCCAGCAGCAGGAGCAGCTGATCGTATGTCCGAACCCCGGCACGCAGGCGGTGACGCGGCGGGAGCAACGTGGGGCTGTGTACAGCGATGCTAGCGTTGATGCTGGCGCTGTTCACAACTACACGATTATTGGTGATAACATCGCCATGGTCGAGCATCCGGCCACGGCAGGGGCTGCGGGGGTTGGCGCGTACCCCGTTGTGGGGCAACCTCCCCCGCACCACGTAATTGTGCAGCAGAAGGGCCTGGCTCCGACGCAAACCTCCCACCAGACTCACATACCAGTTCCTAGAAGTGACACGTCGTGTGTGTGCAATCTCAAAGCGATGATAATGTGTAAAAAGTGCGGAGCCTTTTGCCACGATGACTGTATTGGCCCATCAAGACTGTGCGTCACTTGTCTCATTCGGTAGATAAAGACGCCTTTACCTATAAATCGTGCATAATGCATTCGCGCGTGCGTATGTTTCTGTGTGAACGTTATTTATTATTTATAAAATGCATATTATTATACATATAAATGTAAAACAAGACTGCTATTTTGTGTATACTGTTAAATTACGGTTCACATCACTTAATTTTTATTTGCGGTATAATTTCTTTGTTTGCTAAACTCGCGCTGATATTTTTGCGTTTGACATTTAAGAGTATTTGTCTTCCAGAATTTTTGTATGTGGCAGTTTAATAATCAGCTTTATTGTATTTATACACAATAAATAGTAGACTTGTACTAGTTTTTTTTTTTGTTTTCATAATAAATTTTTCATTTTCACCAGTACTTTATACAATGTTAATTTTCATTTATTTCAAGTCGAACAGTTTTAATAAAACTCTACCTCTTTTTAAGTATTATGTTCATGTTTTCAGACGTAAGTGAAACAGTATGCTGTGTTACAAATAAATGCAATAAATTATAATTCCACTCTATACATTTAAATATAAAACAGTTGTAGTTAAAATCACGGGGGTAAAACTCAAGTGCATTTTCAGTAGGTTAGCAGCAGCGCCGCCACAACTGCCTGGAAAACTAAAACTACATTGTTTTGTATTTTTACATCTAGTAATAGGTAGTAAACAAAATGCATTTTATTTATACTGTCAAATTCGAACGTCAATCTGTCATTTAAAAATATACAATCTGAGTTACTGACATTAACTATAAAATTAAACAAGCTGATGAGCAACTTAAAGTCGCAAACCGTGGAAAACCTTTAAATACACGGAAATTAAACATAAAAGTAAGTTTTTGAGACATTCTAAATACTAATTATTTTATAATATAATGGATTTCAGAAACTATAAAGCTAATTTAAAATCAACCAAAACTGTATTTTTTCGAACTACACATCAAGTTTGATACCAAATCTGCGAAGTTATTATGTCCATATGTTATGTAGGCATCTTATTTAAAAAATCATCACCCGGAACCACCTATACGTGAGCAGCAAATAGCATTCATTCATATTGTCTAATTTATTTTTTGTTCATGTACATAATAGATATATATTTATTATGTAAAATATATTTTAAATTAAATATACATATCTCTTCAAACTTTAATTTCAATGAATGTTTTTAATTTTGAATGTACAAAATACCAATGAAATCAATGAATCTTTTTAATTTTGAATGTACAAAATACCAATGAAATCGCTAGCTGTCATTATAGTTCTTCCACCTAGTAGTGGTGCGCTGCTGTCAACACTTCGATTTTAATACATTGAGTTTTGTCTCTTCCTATGTTATTACTTTGTGGTTAAAATTGTATACAAACAAATATTTCTAATTTATTTTTATAAAGTATTATTTCTAATGGTAGGATTCAAATAATAAATTATTGTAGCACTTTTGCTATTTGATAGTTTGTAGTTAACATTTGAATATTCTAATCACAGTAAAAGGTAAGTTTTTATTGTATATACCAAAAACTGTACATTTAAATAAAAGTATCCTTATTTAAACTGAGCGCTTCTGTATATTTATAAAGTTGGCAATGACGCTTTCCTTTAGTGATTTTGATTTTGTTTTTATACACGAAATCTCCAGTGTCATTCATTCCTTGTTTAGAAAGATGGCAGACAACAAGTTGTACAACATATTAGGAGTTACTAGAAATGCTTCTGACGGTGAAATTAAAAAGGTAATTTATTTTATTTTTATGGGATCATGTATTTAAATTCAGTGCCAATAATATTAAATAAAAATATTGTTGGTTACATTGCTTAATAATTCTGCATGTGGCATCATCACACCGTTACAGTGATCAAGGCCAGAGTAATTTAATTTTCACTAATTGCCAAATATTTCTATTTTCCCTAATTTGTATTTTTTTTTGTTAAATAGAATTACAGAAAATTAGCAAAAGAATTTCACCCTGACAAGAATCCGGAAGCTGGTGACAAATTTAAAGAAATATCCTATGCGTACGAAGTTCTATCTGATCCCAAGAAACGGCAGATATATGACAAATATGGGTTGAAAGGTATGCAAGAAGGTGCACAAGATGGCTCCGGTTTTGGTCCCGACGAACTTTTCTCACAGTTGTTCGGTGGTGGATTGTTTGGCGGATTCGGAATGGGTGGCGGCGGCATGCGTGGCAGACAAAGAATGCGAGGTGAGGACACGGTGCATCCACTTAAAGTGTCATTGGAAGACATGTATAACGGCAAGACAAGTAAACTTCAGCTAAGTAAGAATATTATTTGCACGGCGTGCTCTGGCAAAGGTAGCAAAAGTGGTACAGTAGAACAATGTCGTACCTGTCGTGGCTGTGGTCTAAAAGTAACGTATCGACAACTTGGACCCGGAATGACGCAGAAATTACAATCAAGATGTCCAGACTGTTCCGGAGAAGGTGAAATTATCCAAGAAAAAGACCGTTGTCAGTCTTGCCGTGGTAAGAAAGTTTGTAATGAGATTAAAATTCTTGAAGTACACGTAGACAAAGGAATGAAGGAAAACCAAAAGATCTTCTTCCGTGGAGAGGGTGATCAAATGCCAGAAGTAGAACCCGGTGATGTCATCATCATTCTCCAACAACGGCCCCACGAGAAATTCCAACGATCCGGAGACGATTTGTACATGTCACACTCAGTAACCTTAACCGAAGCTCTTTGTGGATTCTCTATTCTAATTCGACATTTAGATGGCAGAGATTTGTTAGTGAAGCATCCTCCAGGCCAGGTGATAAAACCTGGTGACGTGAAGGGCATCGAGGGTGAGGGTATGCCGCAGTACAAGAACCCATTCGAGAAAGGAAACTTGTACATCAACTTCGACGTGACGATGCCGGATAGTTACTTCATGCCAGAGCCCAAGTTGAAGGAGCTGGAGGCGTTGCTGCCACCGCGGCCTTCGTTCACGATGCCGGAGGGAGAAGAAGTAATGGAGGTGGATTTACAGGAATACAACCCCAACGAGCATGGGCCCGGGCGGTCGGGACGCAGCGAGGCCTACGCCAGCGACGACGAGGACCATGGCGGCCACGGACCCGGCGTGCAGTGCGCGCCCCAGTGAAAACTCCCCGCCCTGCCCTTAGTCTGTCAATTCATTCACTGTTCTCCTGTTGTTCTGCTTCTTTCTAAATAAGGATACATACATACCATCATGTAGGTCTTGTTGAAACTGTAAATGCTTTTGTTTACTGTTTTAATCATTTTATTTTTTCAAATTCTATTTCGTGAACAAAAAGGCAACAGTATGCATATCCTTTTCTTGGGTGGAAACTGTTTAGTACGGGATATTTGAAGACTTTTACAGCTTGATACTTTTGTTTCCTAGATTTTATTTAGGTTTATTTTTCCAATAAAATATATTTGATTTAAAATATTATACAATTATAATTGTGGAACAAGTATTTATTCCAAATCTAGGTTGTACTCTTTTGACGTAAACCAAAGTATGTAAGCTCCGAGATCAATACAAAAATGAAACAATAAATTCCTCCTGAACTGGACTTGGCAACAGTGAATTAATCATCGTTCCAAATTGTTTTGTAATTCACATCCGATAGTGTGGACAGCAAACATGTGATCTGTGATTCATTAGTCGCGATTCAGGAAGAATTAAAACATTTTGCGATCAGTTTTATGAATATTTTACACAGCGTAAACTTAATTATTTATATATTATGTATGTCATCGATTTTTCTGTAATTACGTTGTACGTTGTATACACAATATACCTTTTCAAACATAACATAAATACATTTCATTGAATTAAACAGCATTAATTTAATAGTGATAATCTTCTCTTATTTATTCGGTGCGTGAAGGATATGTCAGTAGGAACGTAATCATTTTTCTACAAGAAAAAATAAATTACGTTAAAAATAGAATAAATGTTTATTTTGTCCTTTAAATTTACAAGAACTGACTTTCACATTCATTCTAAAACAATAAATTGATACATTTTTTTTTAATAATTTACAAATTAATTTTCTAATATTTGTTGTATTTAATAAATGTACAGAGAAGCTACAAGTCCATTAGTGAAATAATTTAATCGAGAAATATATAACTAATGAACCGTACTGGTATTTTATGTACCCAATATCGTATGTCCTAATCTATATCTTGAAATACGATTCAAAATATAAAAAAAGACAATATTTATGTAATATGTAAGAATGAAATCTCCTTTAAGTACATAACCTAATAAAAGTAGTGCTGATTTTTTGACCTACTGATCTATATAAATTCATAATTTTATGAAGGTTTACAAGGAGAAATTATTCACTTCTGTATATTTTCAATATTACAGAGAATAAAAATTTTGACTTGTGCTTTATCATAATCAATATAATAATCAATAAACAAATTTTATTGAGTAAATACGTAAAGTGGATTATATTTTAATAAGTTCAAGAACAGAAATAAATATTTATAAATTATGTTAATTGTTGATTTCTTTGGTTTCAGAAGTGCATCTAGCATCGTAAACATTGTTTACGTTTGTCAAATGTATAATAAATTGTAAGAAACATCCTTCTTGAGATTTCATAATCTAATAAAATTAAAATACGAAGAATAAATTTTAAATAACAACTCATCAATTGTAGCTGATTACAATAATACCGCAGTCAGATTACAGAAAAAAACTGTTTGGGTATTGGTAAGAAATGGAAATTCCGTGGGTAGGTTTGAAGCAGCGGAGAACCGGGTGGCATCATCTGCAAAGTGTTTAATTCCTGGTTCTCGTCAGTGACGCAACACCAACAGCTAGGAACCCGGGTGGGAGACGAGCGGAGGAGGGCATGGCGCAGCGGCGGCTGTCGTTGGCTACGGCTGAAGCCCAGGCTCAGCTGCTGCGCGGATTTCTACTCGAGTGCCGATTGCCATGTGGAGACGACGAAGTGGATGGCAACCGCAACGTTCGTGCGTTCGATATTCTCTCCAATGCGGTGAGTGCTATTCTGTTTACTGTTTCTTAATCTATTTCACCTACTGCTATTTTTAAACGTCAATCGCGTCAATGACGGAGCATATCTGTCGCATTGTTGGTATCGTCTAATCGCGCTGTCAATTCTTCGTCCGCCAACGAAAGCGACAGTTGTCATTGTAATACTTTCGGTGTCTGTCTGTTGCGTGGAGTGGGGTGTTAACATGTGACTCGAACACGTGAAGTCGCTCGAAGCCTCGTGCTGTTTACCGCCAGAGTGCACTGGCTACATAAAATTATCGACCAATGTAGATTTTGAATTAAAGATTGATATTTCCTTACTTTATTACAACAATGCCACAAGAATTGTGCGCTACAGGATAGTGTTTATCGCATTAACAAGTGCAAATCAACAGCGGCTTCTTTTTACCGGATGTGGGACTGGTCGGTTCATGCCAGACGAGCGAGGCTGCGGCTGGCATGTGCTGACTACGTTTATATGTATCCGCTGTGCTGCGTCGCCAAATAAGATCTTCGATCCTCACTGCATTCCCTACATTAGATTTGGCTTTGAACATCCGATGATTTAATTCTTGTTTATGTTATTCACTCACTGTGGTTTGTTGCGATGAGGCCAGCACCATTACCGTGAAGGATAAATAGACCATTTTGTTTTACTCGCCTTGTACTTCGTTTGTTTTCTATATTTGTTCTTCCTGCATAGTTGTGACGCGCAATGTGTAAAGCATAAAGCCACGTCTGTACTTTTCTTTTCTTATCATTGTTGCAACGGAAAATACGTCATTTTCCTCTCGGAGAGTAAACATTTCTACATATTTACAGAAACAGCACCGAGATTTTGTTAATCAGTAATTAACTGCAATAAAATGGTAGAAAAACAAATAATAACAAGTCTGAGTCAATAAGACATCTGCAGCACTGTAATTCGCATAAGAATAAGAATGCTGTTGACGCAAACATTAGTTACGCTCATGAAAATCTTTGTTAACATTACTACCGAAGGCTGGCGGTTTATCTGGAGACCTTGTGTACGATTATACAGAACTGAAATGTTATTTTTCGCTGATAACAAGAATCGTGTCGCTAGTTGCAGGATGTGGTATCTGCAGCGTTCTTTTCTTACGCTATATACACCGTGTAACTTGAAACATTTCAAATAAACAGAACTCCGCAAGAAACACAAAAAAGAATTTTAACATTTTCTTATCAGTCAGTTACACAATATTTTGTGTATTTTAACAGTCAATTAGGTCTCGTCATTATATCACAAGAGTAAGTCACCACAATAACACTAATAAAAAACAAAAAGCGGTCATCATGCATTAGATAATGACATCCAGGTATTTATATTTCATCCAAATGATTATATTTTGTGCGACAATCGCCCCGAAAGCCCAGTGTTTTGATCGTATATTCCAAGGCGCACTCGTTCACGTAAAATAAAGAAATCGATCACGTGCTCATGAAATGATTCCGAAACATCTTTCGGTGGACTACGATAGCGTTTGTGCGTTACTTGGCTCGAAATATAGCTTTTCTTGCGAGAAGAGATTACGGAATCGGACGTTGAAAATGTATGTGCTGCTGATTGCAGTAATCCACGTGTTTTGGCATGATTTGTTTGTTGTTAGCTGGTCCTGGTGCATTGCAGATTCTTTAAGTTAGATGTTTGGCTTGATTAAATGAAGTACTAGGTTGTTTTTTGTAAACAATAGATGTCAACACATAAAAATTATCCTCGTGATTCATCTCCACTTACATCTTCCAGAGCCGAAATTTGACGGCTGCTTAGCAGAAGGCCACACCCAAAACTGGATAAATGGCGTGTTGGCAGTGGCGGCTGGTCCATGAGGGCGCTAGGGCGCGAGCCACCCAAAACGCAAAGAGGAAAAAATAAAAATTTAAAATTTCAAATTAAGGTCTCTTGGCATAAATAATTATGTATCTATTTTTTTTATAAAATAAAAAACATGCAGTTATTTAGCTCCTTTTAAGTTGTACGTTCCCTCAACTTAATTTCTCGCGCTGCGGCTCAGAATATTTGCGCCCAGCTGGAGATAGTTGGCTCAGTATCACGTTTTCTTGCAATAATCCTGATCGGACCACTTCGGTCGTTTCCGTACGCTGAACGTCTTAGAGACGATACGCAATTTTAACATGTAAACGGGCGCTCGGATTTAGCGCCCAATATCGCTGTTGTGTACTGTATGCAGCGCCGGTTTGCTTTGCGGGCGTGCGGGCGAGTATTATATTAGATAAATATGGCAAAAACAATGTTAAAGTAATTTTTCGAGACTCTTTTTAGCTAAAAAAATAGAAATTAAATTTGTGATATAAATTATCTTTCAAATGAAAAAAAGATTTTCATACAGAGATCATTTAGAAGCTGCATCTTTACTAAATACAGGGAAATTTTTTATTTATTTGATGAACTTTTCAAAAATAACATTCGGTCGTTGGTTTTTATCCAATGTTAGACAAATAAAAACCGAATTGGAAGTAATATACCCGAGAGAAGATAGAAGACTTTAGAAATATCGTCGGTGCATTGAATATGTTATCACTAATGACTCAGAACAACTTAGAAGAAACCTACAGTGAAATAATTTAATTATTAAAAATAATTATAACTAGGAGCATTATTTTTCAACTCTTAAGAGAATAAAGACTTTTTAAGGAACTCGATTGATGATGACCCGCTTAATGCATTAGCAAAGGTACCTGTGAATAAAACCTTGTTGCATAACATCATAAATTTTGACGGAAAAGTGATAGAACATTATATTTCAATAAAAAACAGAAAACTAGTGACTAGACTTTACGTATACACATTAAAACATTGACAAATGTTAACTAAAATATGAGAAGATTGTTTGTGTGTGCTTATGCATGTGATTTAAATGAAACTGTTTTTTAAAAATGTAAGTTTTTTTTGTATACGTAGCCCACCCTTTGCGTTACACCACGAGCCGCCCCTGCGTGTTGGTATATTTATTTAGTACAAAAACAAAATTATTCTAGTAAATTATGGCTTAATGGTACAGGCGTATTAATTATTAATTAAGTAATGATGAATCTGCTATGAGATACCACTTGTATATCTGTAGATTGTAGAACATTTGAATATTACAAATAGCTTCATGTTCATTCATATATTCGTAATTCGTGCATGAGTAATGCTTACAATGTGGACCTTTATTAAAGCGAATGATTATTAATTCTACAGGCCGAAGCGCCGAAGCCAAAGCTGTCCAATCCATAAAGCACCTCAACCTCTTTCGTCTCGACAAAATTCATTACTCACAATGCAGCAAACAATATTACTACCCCAATACCCCATTCTCAACCATACATACAAACAGGGGTTCCGAAACAAAACAACTTTGACACTTGAGCTGAAAAAGGCGGCAAAATTAGGAAGAATACAAGAGCGCAACTAACTTTTAACAATTTGTTAATAATATCAATATATTCTTTAATTTTTAACAAATCTAAAATGATACTTTTTACGTACAATAATTAATTAGTATATTGTACATACAACAAGCATGTCATGGTACTCATTTCCTACGAGTATGAAATGGACATTCCATGCGAGTTGTACACTATACTTTTTCTACGACCACGATATTATTTCCAAATTAATTTATATTTTAATAATAAATTTGTCCCGCTTTCACCATTCCACTATTTAAAAATTCTAAATAAACAATCTAGCAATGGCACCTGTACTGAAATGAAATGATCTGTATTGAAATACAAAACAAATTCATTTTTTACGATGCTTGCAATGTACCTCATTTTACTAGCAATAACTAACATACAATGAGTAGATTTCTAAGTAGTCGTTGATCAACATCAAGGAATTCCGTTTACTCTAGTGTCAAAATTTATCACTAGCGGCGCCACTACACATAATTTCACTATACAGTACAGTAGAGTAAAGCAAAGTAGAATTATTATTGTAATGTCAAATTTAACAGTAATATGTGATAAGTATTATTAAAATTGTCAAAACATTGCTACTAATACATTTAAACTAGTTGTGGATAAAAAAATTACCAGATTATATTTGTCCATTTTGTTCATGATGGTATGTATCAAATTTTGATGCAAGCATCCGATGTGTACGAGGTAGTATGATCACAGATTTATCCATATTATCGATCATCGCATAGCTTAATTATGTCATTTGAAGGATCTGAACAGGAGGTAGAATTACTAGGATACATGTTGAATGCTTCCATTTTTAACTTAACCAGTTGGGCCATTGAGCTAAACCGTAGTTAGCTGCAGGTCCTAGTTTATTTAACCGGTCATTGTTACACAAAAACAATTTAAAAAAGCAAGAAACTAAGTTTTATTTTAGTTTTGAAGTTGAATAAACACGAATTTGTTCAACGGCATTTTCAGAATGCAAAGCTAGGTTTTTTGTATGTCTGACTTGCACTACCACAATCTGTCATATCTACCAAACATCAACGGCGATCCGTAGCTAACTTCATTTTGCCCGTAAACTACGGTTTTACCACAAGTTGTTTGGGTTCCTCTATAAAAAATGTTTTAATTAATAGAAACTTCGTCTTGTTTAGTGTCAATCTGCAGGTATTAAATACTGTATAATAATCTGTGAAACATTGCTTCAATAATTTCTTTTGCGATTAGATCAGAGCCCTCTGTCTAACATCTTTGTAAGGGCACGTGTGCAGTGGGGCTGTCGCTTTGCCTCGCCGGTCCGCTGACGTTGCTGGCTGGCGTCATGGCGTTGGCCTCAGCCCTAGGCTCTGGGGCTCGCTGTGTTGCTGGCCTCGTATTGATCACCGCCACCAGCGGCTGCTGCTAGGCGGAGTCGCTGGAGACTGCTGAGTGGTTGAGTCTTCGCCAACAAGCACAGGAGGTAATGGTGGTGGATTGGGGTTGAAGAGTGCGGTAGCATTGATCGATCTATGGATTCAGTGAGAGCTGTTAACTGAAATTGCCAAGAACAGTGTGAGCCACAGGGATAATTTTTTACGGGATTGACTTTTCATTCAGTTTTACTATTTTCACGAGGATGTCTGTGTGTATATGTGAGGATGGATGTATACGCAGAATTTTGCATTTTACATTTGTACACCCTAAGGAAGAGCCCAGTTAATTATGGTGAAAATTTGACACGTGGAAATGGTACTTAAAGAACGTTAAGGTTTGTCTTATGCCAATAAAAGAAATTATCTACAAACGTTTTTAACACAATTTTCCGTATCTGGTACCATTTAAGAACTACATAAAACTGTTATCTTGTAGTCCATGATTGTTTGATCATTTACATAAAATTAAAATTATTATGCCAGTGATAGTAAGTTGACATCATTTATTGTTTTCATTTTGGTTTAAATGTTGTTTACATACTACAAAATTTATTTGTGAATATTAGCTTGATATTAAGTAAAGTAAGAGGATCAGAATGTATCAGATTTTTTGTACTGAGTATCTCGATTCGTTACCACGAAGCTATGTAATAGTATATTCTGCAACAAGTAATGGAATGGCATATATTTCACACGACCAAAAAGTTACTGTTTGCGTATAACAAGATTTTGGAAATTATACAAAAAATGCAAATACAAAACTATTAAAAACGTCAAACTCAAACAAATAAAATTAAAACAAACAGCCGTAACCATAGTAATCGAACCAAGATACTTCATATATCGCGCTAATATGCGGCTCTGATTCGTCGAATTTACGCGGCTTATGGAATAATAGTTATTCCAATACAATTTTTATTTGTGGAATGCGTAGTTTCCAAAACAGTGTTATAGAATAGTTTATTGTACACTATACATTTTCTACGACCACGATTTTATTTCAAAATTAATTTAATTTTAATAATAAATTTGTCCCGCTTTCACCATTCCAATATTTGACACTTCTAAATAAGTATCCTAGCAATGGCACCTGTACTTAAATGAACTGATCTGTATTGAAATACTCACAAAACAAATTCATTTCGCACGATGCTTGCAATGTATCTCATATCCCTAGCAACAACAAACATACAATGAGCAGATTTCTCAGTGGTCGTAGAAAAATATAATTTCCAATTCAATCAAACAACTTGCGGAAATTGGGGATGCTTATAATAAGGACTGTTGTTGGTTGTTAAGTAGGGTTTATAAATATCGTAAACATATCGTGGGCATGCAATAAGGGGTGCTTTTCCCTTTATCATCAAAGGGCAGCAGTTGGTTAAAAGAAATGGGGTAATTTACCGCATAATGGTTTTGATTTCACTGGTTCTTTAAAGACTTTTATCTTTTTGACGTTAACGATAAATCAGTAAGATGTAAGAGTAGGTATAATTGGCGATTTAGCAAGGTTATTATATGTATAATTCTTTCGTATAGTGTGTGATTAACTGCCAAACACATCATTACTTCTTTTGTGTAATTATAGTTTGGTAAATGAAATGAAATGTACCTGTAACATACAATGCAGTACGTGCTTTTAATAATGCTATACTCGTATTTTTTATTATTATTTAGGAGTAGTTAATTGAGCCTTTTGTAGTTAGCATATTTTATATTCGTATTACGTGAAAACGTACTTCATTATATGCTTTTTATATAACCAACAAAGAAATCAATTTATCTTTAGAGTTGGTTTTTCTGGTATGAAGCCAGCACCCAGCTCGTAATAAAACAGAAACAACGGATGCCGGATAAAATCGCGACAGTCAACTTCCAATAACTTTGTTATTTGTGTTATAAAACCTCGCGACGTTTCTGTTACGATTAAAAGTCCAAGAACTTAAAGATAGTATTCATTTTAAAAACGCGCTAATTAATATGACGCAATATTTCAATGCAATTGGCTGCAGAGTACTTTCAATTTTTTATGGGTTCTAATCAAAATGTCATGATTCATCACCCAATATTTTAAAATGCATGTAAATGTGGTATTTGTAAACTTGTTAAAAAACAAACCCGTTTTGTAGAATTAGACGAAACAAATATACTTTCGTGATTTCCTGCGTAAAATATCCGACTCCGACCCTGAACAGAAGCAGATAAGTAGCAACTTTACAGAGATGTCTGTCATGTCATAAGACCAAGAAAATGTGACTAGGCACATCATTAAGATCCATGAATCCATGACTAATACCATATACCTTCAACAAGACTCTTTTCAACTTGAAGTAAATATATCTTGCAAATGTTGCATTAGACCGCAGAAATTATACATACTTTTTATTTGTAAATAAATATGGTATTAAAATATAGTAATATTATGAAACAAGGAAAATTCTAGTTAATAAATTTTAATCTATTTTTAATGATAAGCCCCTCTACAAATATTTAAATTTTCCTCGGTTCGTTATGTTTCCTCTAAATTTATTTAAATTATATTTTTGTGTAAAAACTATTTCAATTTCAAACAAAGCAAACAGCATCAAAATATAATTTTGTTTTTGTGTTTTCATAACGTATGATGAAATATTCTTGTGATTTTTAAAGATAAAATGTAATTATAAATCATGTGAGCTACCTAAGATAAAAGAAATGGATAATATATTTTATATTGATAGCGAAGTACAAGGACATTAAAGATATCATATTATTTTTCTTTTTACTTTCGTGTGACGACAGAAACTTTACTATAGAGTCAATCCCAGTAGTCCAATTTTGATCGTACGTTAGGTTTTTAAAAGGTCAAATTTGAAGAATAGTGTATTATAATTAAAGGAGAGATGTGTATGATTTTTTCCCGCGGAATAAATTGAAACACGAGCCATAGGCGAGGGCTACAATACGACAAGGGAAAAATGCACTTCTCTCCTGTTCCTGTTTCAAATGTTTTTTGTTTTGCCCTTTAATCCTCTTAATATTGATATTTGACCGTGTCTAAATGTATTTGATTTTTTTCATTTAATTTACATAGAACTGTAACACATTTTGGAACTCATTTTTTTCCGAGGCAATAGAAGGTTCGAAAAATACATTCAGTGGTGGAATATATAATATAATGATTCGAGAATATTTGGGGAAAATTGGAAGTCCCAATTATTATTCTTAAGATATTTGGAGATATAGATTTTTGGTCTTTGGAGCGATAGTTTGTCAATCTTCAAATATCTTAAGAATAATGATTGGGACTTCTAATTTTTAACAAGTATTCTTGGATCATTATATTATATGTTCCACCAATAGATTTTTTGAACTTCTTATTGCCTCGGGAAAATATTAAGTTCCAAAATGTGTCACAGCCCTATTTTATTTAAAGGGAAAATGTACATTTAGGCACGTAGATATGAATTTGGCTGTTTCTTTCATAACTTTGGTATTATAAAAACCGAGTTTGTCTCCCGGTCGTGAAAAAATACACTTTTAACTAAGTGTCAAATTTACTTCATTACTTGCAGAAAAGATTTGGATTCATTTTCAACTACATTCAAAACTTTTAGCTGTCAGAAAAAGACGAGAATAAAGAGATCTATAAAATCAGAGCGAAGACATTTCAGGAGTGAAATAAAATAAGTAAAGATTTACTTAAAAAGAGTTCAACAGGTATTCCACGAAAACTGAGTTTCTGAAAATAAAATTCTTCTCTTGTCCTCTGCGTCATCACTGATGACTGCATCCTGTCATTCCCAATTTGTCAACATATTATCCCAGAATCAAGATCCATAATAAATTCCGCAAATTTTCGTTGAATACTGCAGTATTATGACGTCAAAACAATCTGTGAAAGACTTCGTAAACATTTTACACCCTTAGTATTTGTTATTGAAGCAGTCAAGGTCGTGTCCTGATGACGTAATCAATATTACTTTCTCCAGGGAGTATTAATGCATGGAAGGAATATTGAGTCATATAAATAACTATAGGGAATTTGATTTACTAACAAGATGAGAATGTAAACACAGAACGACAACTTTATGGCTTAGTTTTCGTGTTTTGTTGCTCTTGTAGGCTACTTGAGACGTTATTATTTTGTTTTGATGAAGTTTATGGGTTATACCTGACATAATAGGTACTATAATATGTCAACGTATAATTTATGGATGGTGAAAGGTAGAAAATATTTAGACAATTTCATTTGAATACGGCTCTGCTACTTTTATTGTATACTTTGATGTAATAATTATCATAATACTCGATTGGAACGAAAGAACTATTTTTCTGTAAAATAACGCGGACAAAATTGAGCAAATGATAAATGGCAGTAAGCTCCTAAAAAGTTGTTTTAGTAAAAACTCAAAATTTTTAGTCTGGTGTCATTTATCTTTAAAAAAAAATGGTTGCTACCACTAGCTCTGTTTTTGGGTGTTTTAGTGCTGTATAATATTCTAAAATTATAAAAAAAAATACTTTTTTCACGACCTGGAGGGAAACTAGGTTTCTATGATACCAAAATCATGAGAGAAACAACCAATTTTATATCTATACTGGAGATTTGTGCACTTTCTCTCCCGAAGTGAGGGAAAGTGTTTAAATAATGTAAAAAATGAACAAAATTAAACAAATCAAAAGTAACTATAATAAATTATATTGGGTATTGGGTTCGTGAAATAATATATTATGATACAAGTGTATAAGTAAGCTTTTAAAGTACGTACGACGAGTTTAAGAGCGCGACGCGAAGCGGAGTGCTTTTAACGTCGCTATTGTTTTAAAAGCACTTACACACGTGTGTCATACGCTATTTTTTGTTATACCTGCATCAGGATCTGGAAAATAGAACTGGCAAGCAACATTTTGATTTTGATTCATTTCATAATTTTAATTTTGCGCGTGTGACGTTTGACCTATATCGTTTACATAGAAATTGGCTAGCATTTATTGTTTACGTTAGTATGTAGATTTGACATGACAGTTTTGACAGATAGTAATAATAAACAGCATGTTTTAATCTTGCGTTTGCGCACGCTATAGTATGTTTTAAAAACACGGATTATGATGCAGGTATAATAAAAAAAATAGTATATACACCGCAGGAGAGAAGTGTATTTTTTTCCATTGCGGGATAAAATCTTACACTTCTTTCCCTTAATGTATAATATACTATTAAATCAAAGTGGTTAGATAATATATTTCTCCGTAACTTAATAATTTTAGAACATTGCTAAATCACTTCTTTTAGTATACCAAACACAGAGCTGTTGGTACTAACCATTGTGCTAAGAAACACAAATGATTTCAAAATCTGTTTGCTAATAACAAATTTATTGATGTATGGTAACAATACATTCGATACGTGTAATCTAAAAGAAATAATTAAGTACTTAAAATATTTGTGTTCATCAGTCATGTTCTACTTGAGGTACGTTTCAGGATTCTTGCTAAGCGATAAGATTACAAAGTTTTATTTCATAAACTGTATCACAGAAAATTAGCTAGAAGACTGTTGTTTAATTTACTGTGTTGTAACTTCTTCTGCAATGAAGATATGTGATTCTTTTTATTTACATATAGTGACGCTTTTGTATAAAGTTCAAGAATTTTTTGATGATGTAACAATTAAATGTTGTGCAGATTGTTTTTCTTTTTGTGTTGAATCAGTCTTAAGTCATTAAACAGCCAATTTAACATAGGTGTAATAATGCCATCTGCTTGACCAGTTACGTAACATAATAATCGTCATTAGTCAAAACAATGAATATTTCGTTCTGCTCGATTTAATTATAAACAAACAATTTTCAACATATTTCTTTTATTTACAAGTTGCGCGGATGCTTATCAACATATTTTGATAAATAATTGTCCATCCTCAGTTATGTAACTGTTTTACATATTGTGTAACATCCTTTCTTTTTCGTTGAAACTGAGTCACAATGTCACAGAAAGGTGTTACATTGAGCAGGTCGCAGAAAACTTGTGACGTCATAATTAAGCCAGCATGATATGCAAGTAGTGCGTGCTCGTGCTGTTTGGAGGCTGGCGAGTAAAGATGCACGCACGCATGATGACGACTGTTTCCTTGTCGATTTTCCAGTGGCGGCGAACGATGGACTTACTTCCTGTCAAATTTGTTTTTTTCACGACATGGTAACCCCACCGTTCTTCTCCCGAAATAGTGAGGAAAATGTGTTGTTCCTCTCTAGAGAGGAAAATATGAATGTTATTTACAAAAATATATTATAAAAATTGTAAATAAATTCCTAATTTTATTGAAAATTCTTATTTTAGTGATATACATACTTTAAATTATCTTACAAATATCTCTAATATTCTTCTTTTTTGTTATTAAATCACAATTTGACAACTTATTAAAGATATTTAAGATTAGTTCATTGGCAACACTGCTACACCGCCTTGTGTCTGATAACCTAACTTTTAACTTGTCAGTCTGACATGTGTTCTCAAAGTGTATTTTAGGTCCGAACAAATCGTTTTTAGAAACATGTCGTGAAAAAAATGTTGTGTCTAACACGAGAGGAAAGCTCTTCTTTCACTCTCGTTCGAAATGCCTCACTCGCTGCGCTCATGCGGCAAACTTCGATCTCAAGGGGGAAAAAGAAGCACTTTCCTCTCTAGTTTGACAAATAACTATTATTGGTACTGCAGAAAAACGAAATTTATTGTTATTTAGTGGGAGATCTAAATAAGGCGCGAAGTTCGCTCACCAGCCACTTGTGTGTATGGGAGTTTGGGTGGCATGAATTAATCTGTTCGCATTTCTTATTTATTATTTATTGGATTAGTTTTGGGTAAATAATGTGACCGTTCTATGTTTTGCTATAAAGAACTAAGTTCCTAGATATAATATGCATACCCAGCCAAGCACTGGATTTGAAAATTCCGCAAATACATTAGCATGGCTTGGCTCAAAATAGATGGGTCATTGTAGTACCTGAAACATCCCTGGGTAGTTATTCTTATTCTGAGATTATAACTGCACTGTAGAAGTCCATCTATTTTAAGTTAGAAATGCTAATGTTTATTTCAAACCTAAAACTTGACTGGGTATCTGGAAACAGACCCTTAGGCCCTATGAAAAGAAACCACGTCCATAAAGTAATTTAAACGTCAACTTTCATACTCTGCAGAGATGGCGAATCTTTTTGAGACATGGTTCAAATTTTGTTCATATTTTTTTAGTACTAGCTCGCGGGTCACTAATGCCCATTTGCACTAGAGTTAAGTTAAATTTTTTAACTTAGTATTTTTAAAACTAAACATCTTTAAAATTCAATTGGCTTAACGGGTAAAAATGGACTCGGTTTGACGATTTAAAAATTTTTAGTGGAGTTTAAAATTCTTAAGTTTTTGGTGCAAATGGCAATAAGTGTTGAATGAAAGCAATCGTGGGTCAGTTAAAAAGCTTGCGTGGGTCAGTGTCTGACCCATGGGTCATAGGTTCGCCATCACTGCGTCTAGTTGAACCATTTAAATAAATAATACTGGAACACTAACTGACGTTGAAAAGGCGACCCTACAGAGACAGCTAGTTGTTGGGCCATCTGTCTTTGTTGTACAATGTTTTTAACCTACGAAAAAATAAAAGGAGTTTCTCAAGTCGTCGCTTATACATATTTTATGTAGAACCACACATAACTTTTTATAGAGTTGTCCGATTTTGATGATTCTTGTAGTAACAAAATATGAATATTTATAATACGCTCGAAGAAAACAAATGTAGCACATTTCTGAGGTGGTACGCTTACACATGGGGTTGAGCTCGTATACCACTGATATAATAAAATCGCGGCGCCTCTGGTTCGTGCGACACAGCACGTGTTCGATGGATCTCCTGCCGTGGCCATCGAACATCGCCACTTCATCTAAACATGTGATTCGTATCACCGAGGCCAGAATGATCCATGGACTGCTGCCTGCTGCAGATATACGCAATGTCGTCCGCGGACCGCCAGTTCGTCGCAGCGCTAATACATGATCACAGAATGACCTTCAGACCAAATGACACAAACACGCATGCATGCGCACGCGCTCCCACTGTAACTCACCAACACACGTGCTCGCCTGATTTGACGATACTAATGATCGTGCCATGAAAGATTAGCTGCTGTTTACAACTGCAGATTTCGAGAAGTACTTCGGACGCAAATTGCGACGCTTCTTTCCGAAGAATTAACTGTCTTGCGTTATTTCATCTTCATGGCGCATAGACCGATAACCTTGAGCCGAGTTGCCATATTGGCAGCTGCGGTAAATTTTAAAATATTTAAACCTGCACTATAAAAGTTCCTACAATTTTTCAAATAAGTTTACCTCTCTGTTGGCACTCATTTTATGAACTTAACATAACAGAAATATTGTGATTTGTTATTTGACATATACAACTGACACTGACACTATGGTTACTAAGATATCAGCCTATCAGCGAACACTAAGCGGCCATCTTCTCGGCTGCGCACCACTGAAATATTGAGATCAGTATCGCTACTATGTGAATTCTTATACTGTGGTATTTCTATCGGATTGATGATTCCAATCATTTGTATGCTACTACGGTGTTTATGTTTGAAAAAATATATGTATAAAACGATGCTAATATACTTATTAAAGTAGTTTAGTTTATATACATTCTGTTCTAAGGTCCAACATGCTCCACAATCTTCCTTTTTTGATACGTTCTTTTGCTAAAGAAGCCACAAAAATAGTTAATTTTCTTGGGCTTTTCATCTTCAAATGTGCGTTATCACAGAACTATTTATCTTATAATTTAAAGATAAGCGAAATTATTAAAAATACTGTAAATTGATTTGACCATATTAATCGTTAATTCTATATCTCTTCAAACACAAAAGATAAAAATAGTGGGATCATTCAAATTTACCCATAACATATTTGATTTCATGCATTACAAGAAGAGGATAATTCTCATTTTAGGTGCTTGAATAGAACATAATACCCAGTAATTATCATAGTTTTAACAGATTAGTCCACTCATGTTACCATTGGGAAATCTGCTGTTCCCTTATCAAAAACTAAATACTAATGACGTGCTATAATTTGAAGAGGTTAAATACAAGCATGGAACAAGTGTTTTAAATCTAAAAATAACTAGCTTTAAAGAGCATGAAAACCAACGGTGTCCTATAGCACATTTTGTTAATGATTAGCATGATATTCCTGTTAAAATTGCTACGTTAACTTTAAACTAATTGTTTAATTAATAAATATCCTTGTTTTAATATTCAAACACGCATTCATCTCAAGAAACCAAAACATGTTAATGTTTCTATATTTAATGTGTTAAAGAACTTGAACACAAAAAGTGCCAAAATATTTTGGTTTGTCTGTTATCGCTTGCGCAGGAAAGATCAGCTACAGAATTGAAGAATCAATGAATATATTTATTAGAATGTACAATGTGACAGGAAGTTTATTGAAAATAAAAATATGAATAATAATTGAATTTTTTGAGAATCTGGCCTTGCTGGGTGCAACATTTGCACAAAAACATTAATATATAAAATTGCGAAACTATTAATCTACTTGTATGGTATGTGATAAGCTCAAAAGTATTCGCTTTCTGGAAATGCCTGTCGAGATAATGATTTTTTGCTAATGATCTCATGTTCTATATGTTTTCTTTGATAGAGATTCCAATAGCTTGAGACATCATTAAAACTTTTGTTTATTGTATAGAAACATTTGAAGAAACTTTGTAACATTTGCGTGAAATATACGCGGTGCTTCTTCATTATTTTGAATTTTATCAGTCGATTGGGTGGATTTATGTCAGGGACAGTCCAGTACAAAATTTTCTGCATTTGTAGATAGCGCTAACAAGTAGCAGAATAATGACTTGCAGGATGGAACAATATCTTGTTATTGACTGTAAAATTCTTTGTATGAAAATAGATTTCAATCAAGAGTTAAGATAAAATTCTTATAGATTATTTACAAAAAATATTAGATTACAAGTAATAAAGAACACGGGAATGCTTATCAACGACAGTAACAATGGAAGAAGGACGTTTTGTGCATTGTTAATTTTCTTTGTTATGCACAAAAGAGCTGATTCTTCAAGTTGTATTTCAAAGTCCTCATCTTAAGCTTGTTTAAAGAGATAAATACCTAAATGAGAGATAATTATAATACAAAGATATGACGCAGACTGAAGAACGCCAACATACAACATTTATTTTTGTTATTATGTTGCTATATTTTGCTGTTGATGAACAAAATAATTTTAATGTTTGTTTGTATATGTCTCAAGATTAAAGATGACAGCTAGGCATATTATTAACATGTTATATTTATTTTTACTGACATGTCTTTTTATACTAAATATACTTCTTTATTTCTAATCAAACATGTACTTGTTCTTAATGTGCTTTAGATTTATTTTAGTACAAATAAATTAAGCCAATAAGTCTGAAAGTAATAAAGTGTGCGGCCATATTGGCAGTAGCAGTACACGGCGGTAAATTTGAATAGCTGTAACACCATTAACAAAATAGTTTTTTATGCATCAAGGCCCTAAAGTTTAACTTTTTATCACAAATATGGAATTTATTTGCCGAGGAAAATAAACCATGTGAGTGATAAAAAGGAACTTCAGTGCCGCGGTACATATTAAATAAAATTAGAAAAAATGTGTTACCAACCTCGAATATTGAAGTTATCGTAATAACACAATTATGTGTTTTGTCCTCAATTTCGTTTTACGTATAAATTTACTACAATACGTCATATATCTGTCAAAATCATCCTACTTGTACAATAATTATTTACGGTTTCCAACACTGTTTCGCTAAAAATCGTCGTATAAAGGGTTACTTTAGTGATGATTTCTGAGCTTTTAATGAGCACTTTTGTGCCGATTTAAAATAAAATCATGTATATAAGACAAAACTAGTGAGAAATTTGTATATTTTTCTTGAAGTAGTGAGTGTAGAGCATCAGCTATGAACAGGGTATGGTGAGCGAAGAAGTTGAGTCACAGCACAGCGAACATAGAATGATTTGTTTGTGTTTGTGGATGGAATCACGGGTGGAGATAACGATGACACAAAGACATGACGCAAGCAGGCAGAGAAGAGCTTGGCGTGGTGTGGCATGACGGCATATGGATCGACGTCGGTTGTCGGATGGCGAGGGTGCGGCTGGCTGCGACTACGTGCCCTACGCACTCGCCGCGGTGCCAGCTGTCGTGGCCGAGAACGGTCCGGCCGCTCTTCGCTCAGTCGGGTGCCGCGAGCCAGCGAGAGTGCAAGACATGGCGACGTCGTGAACGTGAACGCAGGCAGCTCTACCAGCAGCGATAACGAGGTACGTCAAGCATCAAGCAAATAGCACGCGTACGCTCCGTCGTGAAAACATCGCGCGACGCCCACGGCCGCCGACATTTTTAGCCATCGTGCGCGACGCCCTCGGCTCTCTGTTGTCGGCAACGGTTGCGGCTGCGGCGCAGATATCGACGTTCTGCACGTTGTGCTGCGGGGCGGGCGGCTCGGGACGCAGGAAGGACGCCGCGGTGGCCATGAGAGCGGACTCAGCTGCTGCCGCATGCGCTGCGCAACTCGCGTGCTCTATTGGACGATGGTCTGCCTAAGATTTTGTGGAATTCACTTTATTTTTCTTCTACTTCTTCGGCCACTTCGTCGCTAAATATTCCAAATTCTAACATTTCTTCCTTTTTAACTTCAGTTATTGACACTTGATGGAATTTTCACTCGAAACATCTTACTCATTTAGATAATAGTTTTACTTTACAAGTGGGCAAAGTAAGGAATTGCCCACGAGAGAAATTTTAGCTCACGAAGCCGAAGGCTGAGTGAGATAATTTTATCGAGTGGGTAATTCCACTTTGCCCACGTGTGAAGTATAACGTTTTATCCAACACTTCTTAATAAATGAAAAATTTATTAAAGAAATATTATTTGACAGTGACATATGCTTTAAATTTTTAAATTAAAATGTCAATCGAAGTAGTTACCAATGTGTTGTGTGTTATTATTATTGATATAGGTAAATAAAAAAATACTCACTAGTGGCTTTCCTCAAAATTATACCCACTAGTGGATAATCTGTTACTTTGCTTGTTTAAAATCGCCATAGTTATAGAGCATTTATTGAGAGGTGTTGGATAAAACAAATTATTAGACTAAGGACCGGCATGTACAACCTCAGATAAACTGAACAATAAATTTATCATATATAATACCAATAGCGTTGCAAGTTATGTCGACAATTTTTGTTGCTGTATCACGAATGGGTATTGTGCACTCGTGATATTTTCAAGCGTAATAACAATGAGTGATGCAGTCCTAAAAATTGTTTACATAATTTGTAACACGAAAGGTATTCGGAGGACAATTCAACGAGTAAAAATGTGTTCTTTCTTTAAACTTTCTTGCAAATAGATTCACGTCCAAAGCAACAGTGTAACAATTTGTAACACCCCTAAAAGAGGGTACATAATTAAAATTATCCACAGGATCACTAGTGAAAATTATTGTTGAAAAAAATGTCGATGAGATCATTAGTGAAACATGTCAGTATAATTTTTTTCAAATGATGGAAAATTTTAAATCCTCAAATCTATTGGACCATTTTTGATAAATTCCTCGTTAGGACTTAGAGGTCCCGGATTCAAATCCTAGCGCCAATTAAATTAACTTAAAAATAAAGAATTATGGACGCAACTGTTTCTATAGTTTGACTGTATACCTACAATATATATTTTTATAATGAAGATGGTAAACTAGTTATGGTTATATGCTGCTTAATGAGAATAGTAAACTTATGTTAACAATCATGCTCTTCAGTGGGATTTGAACATACGACCCCTTTGTTGCTAGGCTAGTGTCATAGTCACTAAGCTACCGAGATCGTTTACAATTTTATTATTTACTTATGTATTTTCTAAATCAAGTTTCAATTTCTAATTATTTAAAAAAATGTAATATACATTTGGTTCACTTGTTTTATAGATTTCAATCAGAAGTAAAGCTAAGTAGAGCAAAATTATAAAGTAGTAGAATTAATATTGAATGAAAGAAATGTAGGAGGAGGCCTCACCTACTGTTAACTTGCGCATGCGCGGACATCTCTTTTCTTCTGACAGTGGATGCCCGCTGTAGGGCTTCCTCGGTTTTTTTGGACTTCCAGAAATATTAAATTTCTTTCAACTTCCAGCTGTCCTGGTGTTATTTATTATTGAACATTCTCCGATTTTAAATTGCTTTCTATACTTTAAACATTGATATAGCATAGCGTTTCTTAACCTATGAGACGAAATCCGAATGCAGAGAGAATCTCGAATTATATGCAAGAATCTGTTTAAGCGTCCATTGAAACTGATATATTTTTGTATAAAATACAATCAGAGAGTTGATTCACTACTCCGCGATGATTCGCAACTTGAAATCACGCCAGTATTGTTACGATTAATGAATCATTTTCCGTGTGTGTTTATAAATTGTTATATAGATTTGAAGTGAACTGGGGCGTTATTAATCTTTGATGAAGATTTACCCTATTGAGGTCAGTCTCCATTGATGTTTCGATGAAGGCTTTGCCGTAACGTAATTATTTTAAGAGACATCTTAATGTTAATTGGTTTGAAATCATCGGAAGTAACCATGCGTATGAATATGTTATCGTACTTGTGCAATTTATAAACACACGCAGCGTTATTTCAAAGGTCGTGATTTTGATCCAGAGTTCGCAGATTATATTTTTGAATTTTACGTAGATTGCCCTTGTACTATTATAGTTTTTTGACGACGTTCGAAAAGTTTTTCTTCCAACACAACACGTCTTGTTTATTTGTTTTTCTTCAAGCGTATTATAATCATAGTTTGCTAATATATTATACGATATAGAAGTTAATAATTTGTTACACGTCGTACAATAATATGTTAGTTGTTTCATATACCACTGGTGGCAGCACCTACAAGGGCAGTTCTGACTTGACGAGTGACAGTTGTATTGTCATATTTTATTGTAGAGATTTTATATTTTATATACCTCAAGTTACTTGGACATGCTTGAAGAAAAAATATTGTATGTCACTCGGAGTTGACCGTTTTTACCTCCCGCCACATCTTGTAAGGAAGGTATAGGAATCATGCTAAGAATTCGGTAGTGAGTTTTCAGTGGAAGAGTACGTTTTATGGTCCCTAGAATACGAATTTAATAGTTTCGCGATGATGTCTTGTCTGTCTGTCAGTCTGTGAGGATCTCTGGAGTTACGGTTTCTCAAAAACTACTAAACTGAAAATTTTGATATTTTGTATATATCAATTGTATCCTCTTTGGAAGAGCTGATTAGTTTTTGGTGATAATCCAATAATCGCAAGTGGTAGTTTACTTGAAGCCCTATCAAGTTATTTTGAAATATCTTAGTAAATTATGATTTAATGACATTTTTGTTATGAGAATAATGTTTCAAATATTATTATCTACAATTATTGTTTGAATCATTTTTATATTACTGTTACGATTTACTAATTACAACATTTTAAAGAAAAATTATATTTTGACATTTTCGTTTCATTTTTTGCCATGTGTCATAATTGAAAACTTATTTTTTTAAGGAATGAGCGTTTCTTGTATTCCGTTTTTCTACACTGTTCTATAAGAAATCTATGGCGAGATTTTTTTGTGCAAAGTTCTGTTTCAACTCCTATTAACATAATGTACTATTATTTATCAGCTGATTCATTTTGCTTATTAATCATTAGCATTAACTATTAGCAATTTTTCTTGGCAGCCTTCCATTCAAATACTTCTACACATTAGCTGGTACCACGAGCTCTGTTATTGTATGTTATAAGAGAATTGTATTAACCTCAGGTTTAGCGTTGCACAATGTTCTAAATTAATTTTACAAAAAAATGTTTCAAATATAATTTACAGAGGAATATGTATATTGTACAGCGCTAAAACCGAGGCTAAAACACTTCTCTTAAACACCCAAAAACAGAGCTCGTGGTACCAGCTATTATCTGTTATTTATTTAGAGATAATGGCAGCCAAGGAAAATAAACCAATTAAGATTTAAAGCAACAACAATTCTATGCTATTTCTGCCCCCTGTACAATTTTCTCCAATTCATAGTGAAGCAAGTGAGTCCGTCTCTGCATAGTGCATGCCCCTCCATGTCTGCATCCGCACCATCGAGGGCACCAGCCTCCCACAGCTCTGCGGCATCGATCGCACCCCACGGTTCCAACGTTCCATCCTCTGTCTTCTCGGTATCCGAGGAAATCGATTGCGTCAATGGACACGTTGCTGACTTGTTGATCTTCTACTTGGACTTGGACTTAGTTACTTAGCAGATTAGATTAGATAACGAAAGAACACTGTAGCTTGTTCTAATTTGGTGAGCGATGGGAAATATTTGCGCGAGGAATGAGTCAGGATTGTGGATCAAGGATTTTACCTGTACGGGAGACTGTTGAGATTGTGACGTCATTGCGAAACTCGCGGGATCTCACTGACTATTTCTGGGTATTGGAAATTTTCTGGAATTCAGAATTCAAAGAAATATCATCAGTTTTTCCTCGAGGAAACCGGAAATTTTCAAATGGATATAAATAAATGCATCATAACTCGACACTCTCAGTTACAGCTTATTCCTAACTGTTGCATTTTTATAAGTATCTTACAGTTTGTAGCTTATCAGCAAAATTAAATAATAAATAACATTTTAGGGCCGATCACGGAGGTGTAGTGGTTATGTCACTAGCCTAGCACGCCAGAGGTCGAGGGTTCGAATCCCACTGAAGAGCATGATTGTTTGTGTTCACATGAATTTTATAATCATCCATTCATGAGGCAGTATATGACCGATGTATTTAGTCCGCTTTTCATCTTCATAAAAAAAACATTTTTCGGTGTACACTCTGCGCAAAGCAGATCTCGGTATTATGATATATTTTTACTCGTGAAGTGCTGTTACCAGCCGTCAAATCACGGCCACCAAGGACGGTATTGATGGAGGAACCACAGGGGCTCGAACCGTGGATCTTATGATCTACAGTCCGACGCGCTACCATAGAGATATTTATAGACGGGCGCGGTAATTCGATGGCTTATGAACCTTGAGGTCCTGGGTCAGTTTTAGTCGTCATACATTGTGAAATGTATTGATAGAGCTTTCACAGCCAAAGGTGTGATATGATGAATTTTAAAAATGTTGTATAATGTACGTTTTATAATTTGTTTATCATATCAAAGGTCTTGTTGAGTTTTTAATACCTCTTCAATATCATGCCGGAAATACGTCACTAGGAATTTATGACAAACAATAGTACTAATCGTAATAGAATTATGTACAAATATATTAAGCATTCTGCTTTTATCAATAATTTTTATATCAAGAAGTACTTATTTACTAATATATGCGTAAATCATTTTGGCAGAGAGTGTATGAATTCTTCTGAGGTATATTTCTAATGTTCTTGGCAGGCGCTATATGCGAGTGGATGTCGTAAGTTTACCATCACTGACTTCAGTGTTTATGGACAAACATGTGTATCTTTCGTAGAAATTTAGGTCGCGCGTAAGTACAAATGTAACGCCATGTATAAATGTATTACGAAAACAAAGAACAAGTATTTCAAAATGCGTGTTGTTCTACGCTCCTCTTCTTGATAAGTACCTGTATCATGAGGCATTTATTTATTTAAATACATGTTTGCTTTGTGGAAGATGGATGAAGTTGAAGAATTAAAGGTCCTGATGTAATACGGGAGACATCTCTCGCTGCGATCAATCCTGCAGACAAAGAAATTGGACTCTTTGTTACGTTTTATTTCAGTCGATGATAAAATCATTACGTGCTCGCGCTTTTCTCCGATTATGGTGTAGAAATATTTTATGATATTGATAATTGTACTTAGTGGAACATATCATATCTACAGCGTTAACAAATCTGTTTAAACTCTAAAATGGTAACTGAGATAACGCAAGGTGCTGGATGTAACTAATTTACACCTGTGAATCATGACATCCTTGACAACTGTATCGAGCAGAACAAGGATCGCTTATTGTTTATCGGAAATGCATTAAAGATAGGTCAAGTAGTGTTTTAGGGAGAATGTGATTGAGTCCGTGCCTCTTGGGAAAACATTCCTTGGAATCGTTGGTTTCGAACGCATTTAGTAGAGTCATCGCTGAGTGAGTAGGTTGGAAGTTGGAACTTGGGTCACAGT
Source organism: Poecilus cupreus (assembly GCA_963942605.1). Classification (NCBI taxonomy): domain Eukaryota; kingdom Metazoa; phylum Arthropoda; class Insecta; order Coleoptera; family Carabidae; genus Poecilus; species Poecilus cupreus. Next base: position 6,560,800 of record OZ012719.1, read on the forward strand.
GAATGGCGCACACATGTGCGACATGCGATGCGATGTGCTGAGTGTTGCTAGCTGCAGCGCGACCCTTGAACGCGCGTCCATCCGCCAGGGCCAGGTGTTGCCGCTGCCAACGCTAGCTTGAGCCGTGTTCGGTGCTCGTCGTCATTGCAAACACAACCACAGTACAGCTCGTGCTCGACCTTGTCCTAATTATGAGCATAACGTTTGTCCGGCAGGCAGCAGCGCGCTCAGCTCAGCATTCAGCGATGACGCCGTCGCAACCAAAGTGTTGCAATGGCGGTTATCACCGAACCGCGTTCACGCCACAGGGACTCCGACGGCCGGCGAGAAGCCGCCCGTTATCATTTCGATAACACGGTCAACTTGATGCAGCAACGCCCAGCCAAGAACTCATAATGTTCATCACGTATGTAGGAAATGATTATAATGCGGATGCGGCTGTTACGAGAGAGAGGCGACATTTCTTCGCGAGGCGAATTTAGTCCTCGGCAGCGAGATAAAATTGGAAGCAGCTCGGCCCGGTTGGCTGCTTGTGTGCCGTGTTTGCTCTGGTGTGCTGACGCTGGCTCTGCTGCTGCTCTTGTGTCTGGCGGCTGGCCGTGCTCAGCGTCAGCGTCAGCGCTCACGCTGGTATCGATTGCCCGCCCGCCCGCGTGCTGCGATGGGGCCGCGTTGGAGCCACGAGGGTCGCTCGTTGGCTCGTCGCTGTCGCTGTCGCTCGCAGTCGAGTCGTCGTGGTCGTGGCTGCCGCCCGTGCCGTGCTCGTCCGACGTCACTACTCCGCCACTGTGCACCGTGCACGTGACCGAGGTCTCTCGCAGCCAGGTAGAAAACGCGAACGCCACAACGAAGGCCCAGGCCTCCCGCACACCTTTCTTCTTAATCCGTCATCCTTGCAAGTTGCTATGTCAACAACTTAACATTTGCACTTCATTTATTATTTATAACGTCAACGGTGACAAGTGCGTCAAGCCATCCGCAACACTCGTTCGAATCGTTCGCTAATCATTTTCTCTCTTGTTACAGATTAATGTAATATGACTTCACCGTCGATGGTACATCGATCGGGAGATACTTTAGTCGTACGAAGTGTTGTCAGCGGTAATCAGTTGTTTGTTGACGACAACGAAGCAGAGCGGTACTCCGAAGACGCGTCGGAAGATATTGATTACTGTGACGAGTTCTTCGATCCCGACGACAATAAAAACTTACCTGAGTGCAAAATCAGGCGGAATTACTCATGCGTCAGCTGTCACTTCTTTACGCAAAATCCGAGACATTACCTGTATCACTTGCGCGATGTGCATAAAGAGAAAGTGAAAATATACGAGTGTTCGAACTGTTTATACGCGTCAAAACATTTTCAAAAGTTACTGCGACACACGAAGATGGTGCACGGCAGTCTGGACAACGGCGAGGTCACGGACTCTACCCAGCGACAGAAGGTGCGGCGGAAGCGCAAGCGTCCTTCCGACGAAGACATGATGGACCCGGAGCTCAGCGGTGAGGACGTGGAAGGCGACGAAGACGACATCCACCGAATCGGTGACCCTACAGAAGATTCACCAACATCTAAATCTTCAACTGACTTGAAGTGTTCGCTGTGTCCGTTCACCACCAAGCATCAAGGTCAGCTAACAAAACATGAGAAGCAGGAACACATTAAGACGAAGTTCTTCCGGTGTACCAAGTGCAGTTACGTGACTCACATCAAAGCGCGATTCACGAAACATGTCAAGTACCATTCCATGCCGATGATCAAGTGTGACTTGTGTGATTTCCGCACGCCCTACAAGTGGAACTTGGACCGCCATTACAAGAACCACAACGGGCACGGAGCGTTCCGCTGCTCGGCGTGCAACTTCACTGCGGACATTAAACAGAGTCTGACGGTGCATGAGATGAACCACCATGTGCCGCCCGTGGGGCAGGCTGCCGGGCTGGGGGTGGGCCGCCGCCGCAACAAGGTCGGCGCCAGCGACACCACCGCCGCGGAGGAGGCAGCGGCGGCGGCGGCGCAGGCCGCAGCCGTCGCCGCTGACCCCGTTGCTGCCACACCGCAACATCGGGACTTTACACAGGTACGGACTTGATTATATTTTAATAAACTATTTGTCATACCGATTATTTGTCATACTTGTTTATTTACAAGTTATAATAGTTATCATTTCATTGTTTCAAATAAAAAATGATAATGATTTTTTAAAATTTAAACAATTAGTTGAGCACGCAAAAGTGTGAAGAAACTGTTATTGGTTTAAGATAACACAAATGCTACTTTAAAAATTCAAATCTAATCAATTTGATTACAATAATGAAATTAATAAAACGTTGAATGATGATTAAGTTATGGGAAAATATTTCGTCGCAACAATGCCACAAAGGACGTGATAAAAGAATTGGTAATATATGATAATGTGTTTCGTTGCTTTTAAATTTAGTTGTAGTTGAATATTTCCTGCGTTTGGTTGGATTTATCTTTGAAGAAATCGATTGTATCATCAGGTAGATAGGTGTGTTCGTGTGTACTCAACTCACCTAAGTTACGAAGATAGGTGTCGCGCCGTGTGTCTGTTATCGTTCTCAACAAATCGCGCAAATGATAACGTAGCGGGGTACTTACTCATATTAACCTTGATTCGTAGAGTCCATTGTTCATATGTGGCAGCCAGGCCACAGATTATTTATTAGTCGTTGTAGATATTACCGATCTGTTCTTCAACTGGAATGTATAAATGTCAATTAAGCATCGTCGTTTAACGTGCTCAACCATCCGACTTGACTTATCATACGTAGTTAACGTGCTGTATTGTTACATTACATAAAGCGCGTGTGTGTGTATTTATGTGAACCAGTTTGATAACCGGTAGTAAATAACTGATTGTACACTTATTAACTCATTTTTCACAGGGTCTTACGCCTGAAAAACAAGAAAACTTAAACGACACAAGTAGAAAAAGTCCGAAGATTAAAATTTCGTTCAAAAAACTTAAATCCACAAGTACACAAGAACAGAATGAGCGACATAATTTCGAGACAGACTTTATTCATCCTGATGACATAATTCACCATTCCAATGGCAACATTTATATAAAGAACAAATGCAAGTTGTGCAACTATAAGACAGCTTGGGATACCGAGATGGCCCGCCACGAACGGAAAGTTCACAACATAATTCGAGACAACGGCCAACAAAACAATGTTGTAGTGAAGAAAACTCCTCGGCCGATTCCCAATCTGATTCCGATACAGAGCTCGCAGCCGTCGCAGGCGATGTCTGCCAGCTCGCTGTTGAAAATTCCTCACGTCCAAAATAGACCTGCCAGCGTTCACGGCCAGTTCCTTCCAAAGGCGGACGAATACTTAGCTCCAACCGAAAACGTCATGTCCCAGAAAGATCTCAATGAAATGTGTGCCAAATCCGCAAACAGTTCATTGCGTGATTTTGCTTCTCTTTTCGGCGACGACGTTATGTTTGGGAACGAGAAATCTGCGGCCGCTCCCGTCGTCGCAGCCGCTGATGTGCCAGAACCAAAAACATTGACTGCAGCAGCTCCTGTCTCCTCACCGCAGCCCGCCGTGGGCTCAACAAGTTCAGCACTCTTCAAGAAAAAGAACGCGTCGTTCTTTGATAAACTCAAAGAGAAATTGATGACGGGAGAGAGTTGCAATCTCACTTGCAAGTGGTGCGGGCACGAATCCAAGTGCCTGTCGGAGTCGGCCGGTCACCAGAAAACGTGCGGAAAACAGCAGAGCAGCGCCAGCAGCCTGCCGACCAACGCGACCACCACCAGTTCGACCAGGTGTCAGCACTGTAGGCAGCGCTGCAAGTCCAGCATCGATCTGCATAATCACTTGCAGGTGTGCAGCGAGGCGAACAAACACAATGACACCTTTGGTTACAACTTTGAAAAACCGGATATAACAATTAAATTGGAAGATGAACATGTACCCGAGGATTCCCTTGAACCGCATCCGATGGAAAACGTTGTGTTTGTCTGGAATAATATATCGCCGCAGCCTCCTGACGTAGACGAGCACAATTTATCAGAGCGTTTAGAAGACAATAGTTTGGATCTTTCCATACGAGTTCAGTCCCCAGAGAGTGAGGGCAGTTTCATGGAATGCGAGAATGTTAGCGGAAGTACTTCAGGGCCTGCTAAAATGCCAACACATGGCAACAACATCGACATGGTTACTGAAGGTCGGAGAGTATTCAAATGTCCTCATTGTTCGTTTTGGGCCACAACTGCATCTCGTTTCCACGTTCACATTGTCGGTCATTTAAATAAGAAACCATTTGAATGTTCCTTATGCTCGTATAGGTCGAACTGGCGGTGGGATATCACAAAACACATTCGATTAAAGTCTGTGAGAGATCCCGCTCACGAGAAAGCGCGAGTGTTGATGACTGACGAAACCGGAAGAAGAAATTATTCCAAGTATAACAAATATTTGACACAGTTACGACCGAATGATTCGCCTCAGGAAAACACTTCTCCAGGACGTAGATCTAAGTCGAATTATGAAACGAATCAAGGTAATGTTTCTTCTCCCGAGAAACCGATAACAGGGTTACCAAAACTGACTCCTGCACCCTCAAACACAGATTTACAAACTGGTTCGGGAAATAATCCTTTAAGACCGCCGCCGCCTTTGAAAGCCGCCAGTGAAATGTTTTTCCAAAGTTTCAATGAACAGAAAAAGAGAAGAACCAGTTCAGATTCCAAGAAGACCCTCTTTAAGTGCAAAAAATGCAACTTCAGGTAATTATTTCCTAAAAACGATTTTAAATTCACCTTAACTTGTTTGCAGTATTTCTATGGTCTTCAATCTTTTCTGCAAATATTTTAATGCAATTCACAATGACATTTAAAATATTTGGCCCAAGAAATATTTTATCTTATCTCACTTAGCTAGTACAAATTCAAAATATAATATCTTAGAACATACAATTGAAATCTAGACAAACTAACAAAATATTTCTATGCAGAACTCACAAAAAGTTACAAAAATGTACATTCGATGAAATGTTTGTTTAATTTTGCAGAGATGCGAGCCGTGACAACATTTTGCTGCATGTGAAAGGACACTACCGCCAGGAAAACAACGTACCCGGTAATGCAGAAACTGATGAGGCAAGTGTCTCAAGGGGCCAAGCCCCATTTCGTTGTGGCCATTGCCACCAGGTATCAAACTGGAAGCATGTTATTCAGGTATTACTAACAACTCTATCTTGCGTACTTACCCCTTTTGGTCTTTTAGCGTAATAAAAAATCTCGTTAGTCATTGCCCATATTAAGCGATTGACATTTATTTTTTTATTTATATTTTACTCATTATAGCAGAAAAGTTACGCTAAAAATCAAAAGTTGGCATGATGCTTACTTTCACCACTGTAGGTTACTTTCGGATAATTTATGATATTCTTTTCAAAAATATGTAGTTCAAAGTTGTTTTTAATAGGTTTTGAACACTATTTATCACTTATTTTACAAAAAAATAAAGGATTTGATATTGAAATTTTTGCAACAACCTTGTTTGCAGCTAATTGATTTTTTATAAAATAATGCTTAAACAACTTGTAAATAATATGAAAAGAAATATGAACGCTTGTATGCATGATTATAAAATTACAAATAGCTTTGATTGCATTTTGCTGAGTGATTTTATTTGAGGTCTGGTTATTCGTGGGATATCTCTGCATGTAATGATACACCTATATCAATAAGAAATGATAAATCTTATATTACATGCACGTAAGTCAGTAGATTTATACATACACATTTTTATTTATGAATATATAAATGGGTTTAAGGTATTAATAATTAATGACAATATTTGTATATTATTTAATGAATACACTTTCATCAACGTAAACAAATCAAACATAAAGGTTATGTAACTGTGTGTGTTAATTTTGTTATAAATTAACTTTGCGTTGTTTAATTACAGCGCCATTGTCGCTTGAAACATAGTGGAGACGTCCGAGTTGTCATCGGTGGTAAAAACGGAACCTTAGATAAAATCGAAATTGACGACCAAACTGACGAGCCAGACCACATGGACGTGATTCAAAGCGGTGTTTTCAAATGCAAACATTGTCCGTATTCTACAAACATTCAACCAGATTTCGACAATCATTTAGAAATGCACGTTCAAAAAAGCGCCTCAGCCATCAAATGTTATTTCTGTCCTTACTACGTAACCCAAAAGTTCGAACTGTTTGATCACCTTCGACTTCATGGAGTTTCTAACCCTGAAGATTATGTCAATCGAGCTATGCAAGGAAGAGAACTAGCGTCACCGACTGAAGGATTGTATAAAAGATACAAATGTGTGATGTGTCCTTACGTCAGCAACAGCAAATCACAGTTTTTGTACCATAAACAGTTCCACAGACATCGAGGAGGCCCTTTTAAATGCGAATACTGCAGTTATAACGTCACCCGCAGACATTTGTTACATCAACATATGAAAGTTCATGGAATTAACATTCCTCATCACAAAAATCCTTTTAGAAGTGGTTCAGATCGAGAGAGTGACGCAATGGACTCTGAAGATTTCGGAATGGATGAATTTGAAGAAGTTATGTCACCATCTGAAATGTTAATGTCAACTCCTGAAGATCAAATTCCAGCAGATGTTCCGTTGGTTTGGGTGTCTAGAGAAGGTAAATTTTCTAAAATGTATAAATGCCGCTATTGCCCTCATGTTAACTTGAGAAAAGTTAATATACAAGAACATGAAAAGATGCATATGCAAAGAGATCAGAATTCTCCAAGAACTGGAGACGAACACGCGTGTAATGAATGTTCATACATTTGTAATAATGCTGGAGTTCTTTCATCACATTTAAAAGTTCACCAAAGTATGTATGGTCAAATTCATTGTTTGGTTGATACAGAGAAAACAGATGAAGAACAAATATCAGAACTTAGTAGATTGTTAAATGTTGCCATTTCTGACAGTAATAATTATTCCCCCGATACCATAAATGATAGTACAAAAATAGAAGATGTAAATGGAGTTGATGACCCAGAAAAGAATTTATTAGATTTTACAATTACTGACGATCATTTTGATCGAATGTTATTCTTTTGTGAACATTGTCCAGCACGATTTTTACATGAAAAAGAATACAATATTCACATTAAATTCCATGGAATTCGTTTGTTTTACCGGTGTGATTATTGTTCGTATGCAGCAAGACAGCGGCCACATCTTTTGTCTCATAATAAAGTTCACACAGATGAATATCAAGAAAAAACAAAACTTTACCAAACTGAATATCCTACGAGTGCCGATCACCCACCACCAAAAACAGCTGTCATCGTTGATGCACCTGGAAACAACAATGGTGCAATTTGGGTCGTTATTTCAAGTGGTGATAGAAAAATTACATATACCGATAATGATATATCAGTTATCAAGACACCTGATGTTATAAATGGCAGACAAAGTAATAAAAACTTTGGTTGCATGAAATGTCCAGCAAGATTCTTTAAAGATGAGTTATTGCAGTATCATATGACTCTTCATGGTTGTAAAAACCCTTACAAATGCAAATTTTGTGATTACGCGGCGAGAACAAGTAGTAATTTACAAAAACATGTTCGAATACATGAACAAGAAAAGCTGGAAATAATTCCTACGAAACCAATGAGTACAGCAACACATGTACCTCTTTCGGGGACGGATTTATTCCAACAAAAATCTGAAGCCGAACGCCAAACTACAGAAAATAGTCAACAAGATGCGTTACCAGGGATACCAATGCACATTGACCCTCAATTTGGGACTTTAGCTAATGGAAATCCCAAGTTTATTTACCCGACATATCTGAAGAATGGTCGAATGAAGGAGAAGAGATATAAATGCCATAAATGCCCGTCAGCTTTTGAAAAACGGGAACAGTACAAAGTTCATTTATCTCTTCACGGATCCAAACAAAGGTACAAATGCGATAACTGTGATTATTCGGTTAAGTATTACGCGAATTACATTCAACACACTCGTAAACATCAAATGAATGAAGATGCTTTAGCGGCCAAGAAATCAGAATTAGTCGACGATGAAGACGATGAAGAAGTTCTCTGGAAAGACGAGCCTGCTACTGAGAATGTAGTATCTCCTCCATTCAATAAACTCGCAATTAAAACGTTAAATTCATCGGCGAAACGAGGCCCTTTGAAGTTGTCTGTAGCTGACAGACAGACGTTGATGATACTTCAACAACGAAGAACCAGTAGTGCGAGCAGTACAAAAGAATCAACTACAGAGGACAAGAAAATGTTCTGGTGTCCGCATTGTCCGTATACGAATTACAGACGAGATGCAGTAGAAAACCATGTAAATAGACATATCTGCGTTTCGGGCGTAAGAAGTAATTACACCTGTGATCATTGTGATTATACTGTTCCTCAATCGCATTTCTTGAGAGAGCATGTCAAGATTCACTTCGCGGGACAAAAAAATAATCTACCTGAAGGTTTTATGGTTTGCAACAATTTACAATTGTCATCTAAATGCTTAGATGACACAGACAATGCAAATAGTGATGAAAGTGTCATATTCCAAGATTGTGGTGATTCTAAGTCGGACCAAACAAGGTTTCAGCCTGTGTTAGAGTCAGATCTACTTGCTGTGAATAATAATAATGAAAAAATTTATGTTAACCCTGAGAATGGTGAATTTCTAGAGAACTCTAGTGGTAAATCTGATACCAAAGAATCCAAAAAGTCACTTTAGATTATGTAAACAATTGTCAGTGATTGTAAATGATTATTCGTCACTTGTCACTCTAATAATATTCCTTTTAGCTGTGTTTAAAATTTGCCTTCTAATGAATACAATTTTATATCATATACACATATTTTTCCATGTGTAATTTGTAAAGGATTTATTATATAAATAAACCAAAGCATTATCATACCAATTTATACTGTATAAAATAGATTATTGTTCTAATTTATATATTTTTAATTTAAACAAATTATATAGAATAATAAGTACCAAAATATATATCTTTAATTTTGTAATAAATAAACAAATTTGGTATGCACTGTTATAGTTATAAAATATAGTTACAACAATTTAATTAATAACGAAATGATTATTATACCAATATAATGATTCCTATTCAATCACTGTCAATTATTCAAGATTTATACTTATTTAAATTTTAATGTAAATGTTAATTAGATGAATCGTAAACTGTCTTAAAAAGCAAGTTCTTGAAGATAACAAAGTGACACAATAGCTTTATAGCAGGAAATCAATTAACTACAAAGTATGGGTGGTATTGAATGCAATGAATCTGATTTGATTCTGACAGAAGACAAATAGAGAAATCGAATAGGTAAGTTATAGTCCTAGTTAAATTGAATCCGTTACTTATGTCGATGCTGTTGATTAATATTAAAATCAGGAGTGGGTGAATGTAATTAGTTCTACGTTTTTATTGAATTTTGATTGATGCGATGATAGTATATTATTTATATTTACCTATTTACATAAAACTTTCACTCATATTCTTCTGAATATACAAACATATTAATATGAAAGAATAACCATAAAATTTCACAATTTAAGTAGGTACAAAAATTAATATGTTGTTCCTATCATTTTCAGCTTGTCATCAACTACAAGAACTATTCCGAGCGCAGTACATATGGGTAAGTTCATATTTTAAATCATTGATTAGATTTATAGGAAATAATACAAGGAATATATGTTAAGGCAAATTAATGTTTTGAAATTTAGGCCAAATTTATTTGCATTTGCGTAAATATTCATTACGAGAATATTTAATTGAGAGGAACTATCAATGAGTAAATAAATAATGTCATATTTGATTTTGTGTTTTTTATGAGAACTGTTTTCGCGCTGTACAATCTAAAATTGTTTTATAAAAAAGTACTTCAAATAAAAGTAGTAGATATTATATTTCACTAGCTTTTATTCGAAGCATTTTTTTATAATAAATATTTAGGTAAAAAGTACATAATTTACGGATTTATGAACGAGGCAGTTTAGGGGCCAAACAAGGCACATAAAAGGGCGAATCAATAATACCCTTTTATGTACGTGTTACATACAATATTATATGTTCGATTGACATAGAATGGCAATTATATTCCGACACATGACGTTGACAAAAAAATTTGATAATTTCGTACTCTGCATTTTTCTGATGTTTGGTTACCAAAAAAATAAATACATCACGTTATTTATTCATTTCTGAGTGTAAACAGATCTCGATATTATGATATATTTTTGCGCGTGAAGTGCAATTACCAGCCGTTAAATCGCGACTCCCAAGGATGGTAGTGATGGATTAGCCATAGGAGTAATTTTATGTGGTGAAAATTATCGAAATTTTATTTTGAAAATTTGTCGGTTGTGAAGCTCGAACCAAAGATCTAATGGACTTAAAGCAATATCAGAAATAAGTGATTATAATACAGTTAAACATAAAATAATTTTCGAACATTAAACATCGCCAAAACACCCAAAAACAGAACGTGTGATATCAGCCAATGTTTTTAACTGCTACTCGTGGAATTTCAAAACGGAAACATTTTATTTGCGACTTAAATTTTTCTTTGATTTTTAACGAATTTTGACCTAAATATATGCATCCATTTTTAAATCCGGATTATTCTTCTCTTTTAATTGAAATATCCAATTCTCATAATCCCCATTTAATGATAACAGCGTGATTGAATGAGCCACTATATGGATTCTAAACAATATGATAAATAAGTGATTATAATACAGTCGAACATAAAATAATTTTAGAACATAACATCAATAATGCCCGGTTGCACCAACGTTAGTTAAATTTTAAACTTGGTTTAAATAAATAAAAGCAAATCGAAGTTATATGTCATACGAAGTAATTGGCATTGATGTCAAAAATTTGATACGCTTTTATTTATTTAAACCAAGTGTAAAATTTAACTAACATTGATGCAACCGGGCATAAACACCCAAAAAAAGAGCTCGTAGTACCACCAATATTTCTTGCTGCTAGTCGTAGACTTTCAATACATTTATTTTCGATTTGCTTTTTAACAAATTTGAACCCAAATATACGCATCCATTTTAAAATCCTGATTATTCTTCTCTTATAATTGAAATGTCTAATTCTCATAATCTCCATTTAATTATAACAACGTGATTAATAGAGCCATTATATGGTCGCTAAACAATATGATTATTAGTCGAACATAAAATAATTTTAGAATATTAGACATCGCTAAAATGCCCAAAAACAGAGCTCGTGGTACCAACCAATATTTTAAACAGTACTTGTGGAGTCGCATATTATTTGTGCCTTATATTTGTACGCATTTTTTAATCCATCCATCTATTTTTATGCCCTGATTATTCATCTCTTATAATTGAAATATTCCAATTCTCCTAATTCCCATTTAATGATAACAGCGTGATTGAAACTGAAAGACCTGCGTGGTCGCTATCAAAACAGGCAGGAGGGGAACTAGATCTCAAGGGTTGATACTCGCGGTGGGAGTGGGAGATGAACTCCAGTCAGTTGGCCAGTGGCGCGCATGTAGTGAACCTCTGTGAGTATGACAGCCATTTGCAGCCAACTTTTTCCGCGAGTGTTAAACGAGTGTTGTAATCAAATTCGAGATTTTAATCAGTGAAATAAATGTTGTATTTGGTGAAATATTTGGTTGATGTGTCATGAAAGGACTAGTAATATCTCGGACGCTGCATTATAAGGACTTTCTCGACAATAAAGATACACTGAGTGAGTTTATTTTGTATTTTATTCCGCCGGAGAATTTGCGCGCGGTGTTAATATATTTCGGGAGTAAATTCAATAAGTACATACTGTTCTTGCAATAATTCAGATGTGAAAGATGATTTTATTTATGTATTTATCACTGTGCAATGTAGATTCCCAAATAATAATATTCATTTCGATATAAACTCAACAACGCTGGTTTATTCGTGTTGCGACGTTCGGCCGGCCGCTATGTAAAATAAAATTTAAAGGTATTTAATAGCTTTGATGTACGTAGAGAATGTTAAAATAACCAATAAGTATTTCTGATTCATATTTTTTGTGTCATGATCATAATAAATCATTAAACAAGACCTCGGACAAGACTAATTGTTTGAGAATTACTACAGCATCTTAAAAAGTAATTTGGTTGTCATGCGCTTTTTGTTATCTGTATAAAATGATGTATATATCAAAATAAACAAGTATGTTTTTGACATATCATTAATTTAAGCTTCAAAGCTAATTATAAATTATCAAAAATCTCAATTGTATATGTATTTATAACAACAGTATACGAACCTAATACCTTTAACAATTCGCAGGCAATATTAGACGTGTTCAATTATGTACCAATTATAAAAATGTTGTATTTCTTTCAATGAAAATGAGTATCAAATAATATTTATAAAATTTCAAAAGGTCATATCTTAATTATACAATTAACTTATCACAAAAAACATTATATTTCTTTTGATGTTTCAACGTATTTTTATATCATTTTTGACGTATCGATTTCAACTGTTGAGATCTAAGGCAAAAAATATGACAATCTATCGTTTGTATCAGGGAAGGACAAAAAAGCTCCGCTGTTCCTTTTTGATCGGTGCCCATTTGACCCCTTGGCTTAGATAACGATGTCTGCAAGCGTGCCTCTTTTCCACTCGCTGTCAGAAATTTATACGCACTGTTGAATTCGTAAATAGACGAATCTAATCAAAAGAACTACTTGTAAAAGTATCATATGAGGATGTAGACTTTTCCCGCCAAATTATTACTGAGTAATATTTTCTGTTTTGTATTATTTTATTTATTTATCTTTGCCAATTGCACTGAAGTTATAGTGGACTGTCAAAATAGTTATTTACATACCAAATACGGGAACGCTCGGTTCCCGGATGAGTGCTTGGCGACGCGAGCTTGCGAGCGCTGCCATAGAACGAATCCGGGAACCGAGTTAACGCAAGAGGTTTATACAATATTTTTTGTACGAAAAGTATAGAACTAATAACAATCCATACAGAGAAATGAAGTTCTTCATGGAGTTCTTTTGATACTTGTCAAAGTTGCACTATAAATATAAACACAAATTAATTTGTCTAATATATTAGAAAGCAATTAAAATATTTATAATATTTACCGTATTCACTTGTAAATTTATTATATTTCTTATTTCCGTAAAACATTCTTCTTACTCATTTAAACAGTTCATATGATGTACATAACAAAATATTACTAAAAATTGGCATATACTTTTATTGTATTTCTATATAATATATACCCTAAAAAACTCACTGGTGCAGAGCGCATCATCATATCTCTTAAATTTTTCGAGATATGGCGGTTTTTGATGTTTTTTGAAGTGCAACTTTGAGGAACTGCAACTCAGAAATTACGCAAGATATCGAAAAATACTCTTCATTTTTGTGTTTTTCGTGCATGTTATAGCAAAATAACAAATTTTTGAAAAATTGAAAATTTTTGAATTTTTTTTCAAAATTTCGATCAGCAATATCTCAAATAATAAACGAGATACGAACTTGCAGACTAAACCATTAGATTCAGCTCATCGAAATACATAAACCCTAAAAATTTCAGAACATTCGGATGGTGGGTTGAAATTTTAGAGCAAAAAGTCAGAAAATGGCCTTTTTCAGGCCAAACGTCAATAGGTACCCTTTGACGTTTTTCGCCAAAAACGTCATTTTTACACTTTTTGCTCTACCTCTATAACGCGCAAAGCAATTTTAATGAAATTTCACATACTTATGTATTTTGACGAGCTGAATCGAATGGTCCAGTCTGCGAGTCTGTATCTTTTATATTTATCGAGTTAGCGCCTATCAAAATTGGGGGAAAAAAATCGAAAAATTCAAAATTTTCAAAATTTGCTAATATGTAATAAAATGCATGAAACGAACAGAACTGAGTCTATTTTTCAATATCTTTAATAGATTTTGAGTTGCAGCCACTCAAAGTAGCATTTCGAAAAACATCGAAAATTGCCATATCTCTATAAATTTAAGAGATATGACGATGCGCTCTACAGCATTGAGTTTCTTAGGGTTTATATTATATAGAAATACAATAAAAGTATATGCCAATTTTTAGTGATATTTCGTGAAATCTGAAATTGTGCAGTACTTTTTTAACATGTATTTGTTGTCAATGGTAAATGAACTTGAATTTACTGATCTACAGATGTTATCTTTAGGAGTAAAGCATCAATATAAAATACAAAGTAATCTTTAAAATGTTATTAATTGTCAAAAAATATATTTCAATCTTGGAACAGCTAAGGGCGATATGGATACGGGTGAACAATTGTCACTATTGTCATTTATTTGACATTTCAACGGTTTGAAATATTTGATATGTTATAGCAGCAGGTTGGAATTGAACTGTCACTTGTCACTCACATAAAATATTCAGATTTTTTCTAGTTTCCATTTCAATATGGCTTTGTGTGATACGCATATTTTTTGTTTATATGGATGTATTTTATAAAAAAAATTTCTGATAAACAAAATAAATTTTATTTATTTATGTAGATTTTTAATTTTAATTTGCTGGGTTTTGTTATTTACAATAATAAAATTGTACATAAAGTAATAAATTAATCCGGGCCGATCTCGGTGGCACAAGTAACCTGGCACGCCAGAGGTCGAGGGTTCGAAACCCATTGAAGAGCATAACCGTTTCACATAAAATCATCCACACATGATTCGGCATATAACCAAAGCAGTTAATCATCTTCGTATAAAAAAAATAACCCGTAGTCAGTCGAAAATTTTATTTTATATGAAGACATAAAAATATCCTACAGCGGTTTATGTACCTACTTCTGTAATATTTTAGTAAAGTGTTTTGTCAAGCAATGTAAGCGGATTTAAGAATACGTATGTCTATAGTTATTTGTAGAAAAATCTTAAATATACCGGCTTACATATTATTTATATTAGTATTTAAAAGTGTAGTGAATTATATAACGCGACAGAATGTGAATTAAATTTAGTTTTTATAAAATGTGTAAAATTTGACCTATAATACAGTATTTTTCCACAGCAAGTTTGGGATCCTTAAAATTCACTATTTTCGCGATGACGTCTGTCTGTGTAACGATTTTTTTTTTCAAAATCTAATATTACATTTTACAAATTTAGAATTTAATTGGCAGATTCACGAAAAAAATTAACGCTAATTCCATTTTTTTCAACCTCTGTAACTTTATTTCTAAATTAATTCAATTAACAAAATGTGTCAAATTTTATGTTAACCTATCGTAACTACAACCTTAGTTAACATAAATATGTTTTAAGGATGGTAACTGAAGTTACGACTAATAATAAAAATAGGATTAGCGCTAATCCTTTTTGTGAATCTGCTTGTAAATGTTTAACTTACGAGTTGATTAGAGTTTGGTAGCAATCTTTTAAGTGAAAGTGTTTTTTGGACATATAGTATTGGCTTAAATTTGTATTTGACAAATTGTTTCTTTATTTTGAATTGTTGAATTTTTTTTATATTTATCGGGTAATTATTTGTTTGGACATCATATTATTTTTTAAAGAAAATGTTACAAAAATTATTTTAGTAGTTTTAAATTAGCTACATACATACATAACGTCACACCATATCCCACATAGTGGGGTAGCGCGAACCCAGAAACACACCAACAATCAACCTGCTCCAAATATTCCTATCCTGAAACACCACTTTCGCCTCGTCCACATTCATAGTGCGATTTATACATGCTCGTCTATTCTTCAGACTCGAAATTATTCACAAACCAAACCAAATCGTTCACCTTCAATCTCACCCCTTTTAAATTAGCTGTTTTTAAAAAAAGCAAGTACTACATTAAAGTAATTAAATATACTACTATGCGGGTATATAATATTATTTTTCACACAATGTACAAAAAAGCAATCAAATGTTGATCCAAATATCCACTTCCATTTGATTTTGTTTGAGTTTTGAGTATTCAAACTATGTATTTCCGTTTTGTACATATTGCACGAAATGTAAACAAATAAACATACGTATGTGTAAATGTAGGTGTAAATGTATTATATAGAAGTGTATGGTATGGTAACACATATTAATTATTCAAATTAGTTTACACACATAATACTATTTAACACCCCTGTTTGTGTTTACTAGTTACCTGTCATAGTATTACCTACCTTTATCATATTATTGAAGATGAATCACTGTGATTATATGACAGGTACACAGCATTTAATTCTAAAATAATTATCAGAAATGGACTACGTGGAGTATAATTAATTATTCGATATAGTTACAATTAGTAAATTATTATTGAAACAGAAATGCTGTAGTAAATATAATGTGAATTCAATTATCTATTCATTTCATTGTGGAACTAGTATAACCACCAATAAACATCAATTTGATAAGTTCTGTTTGTTTTTGGCATTTGGTTTGTGAAAAGTGTATTAACTGTAATATTTCAAATACAGTAAAAGAGAAGTATTTCACAACAAAGAAGGTATATTTATATTTCAAAATTTACATCTAAACTAAATTTTTATCTAAAACTAATTGATGATAATCTATTGCGAAATGCTATGTAATTTTATTGATTATTATATGAGTGTTTATAAATCAGTTAATAATCAACAAAATTTCTTAATTTTTATGATAATTATAACCTAAATTAAATTTTAGCTCAGTGATCCGTAAAATTATCCAGATTTGCAAAAGAATTCATTCCTTTGTATTTATGTGCCAAATATATTTTTCTGATCTTGTGAAAATATATTCCCATTATTTAATTTTTTTCCGATTAATTATAGTAATCATAATTCACAACTATAATTTACTCTTATTCTTCGTGAATAATGACTATCATAATCACTCATATAATAATATATTAATACATATTATACAGAATGGAACCCTGTTTAAACTATTGCCGTAAATTTGAATCAAACTGTTGATGATAGTGTGTGAAAAGCAATGTACAATAAAATGAAAGTGTAATAATCAAGTAAAAACAAAGTTTTATTTGTTAAACATAATGTCAAAAATGAAACAAAACGATGGAAAAATGTATACCTACCATTATTTGTCCAGCAATATATTTGATCATAATTTATTTACATTTAAGATAAATGCAATTTCGTACTTAAGAACTTTAAAACAACAATCATTTATCCATTATAGTTTGACAGAAATCCAATCCGTGACTTGCTACCTTTTGTGAATAAATGAATTTTACAATTCGCAAACAAAGCACAAAATTGCTGTTGATAAATGCGTAGATTGTGTCAATTGTAACCCTACTATATTTGAGTGCAAGTTGCCGTTTAAAGTTGTTTTCAATGCTCTGCTAAATTCACACAATATGTACAAACTATATAAACAATATGTTTTCTAGTGCAGAACTGGAGTATTCTTTTGTTTTCAACGTTTCTTGAGTGTTTGGTTAATGCTACACAGTGAATTGTTTTCTCTGTCGTTTTCATTTGTTTCCAAAATATTTTGAATATTACTCAATGTACATATCGTGAACCAGCCTTTTTCCTGACGCGAGAGATAACTACTAGTAGTAGGTGTTCCTGGCAATTAATATATTTTCACGCTATTTATTCATTTTGGGTATAAAACTCTGCTTTCGCATATCTCAGTGCGTGATATATTTTATTTCATACTGTATCGCATTTGCATGTTTACCGGATTGGTTTCAGCTCGGTAAATGAGACTTTACAGTATTGTTAGTTTTATACGGTAGTGTACTGTTGGTAAATAATATTTTAATAGAATTTGATCCACAATATCATTTTATGGACTCGTTTTTGTAAAATGTTGTTAGAAATGTTAACAAAATAAAATTTGTTGATATCATTAAGACCAAGACGATCTGATGCTTGTCTATTCTTCACATTCGGAATCATTCGTTCATGTAACAAACCATCAATCATACCTAACCATTTATTCCTCGGACACCAACGCATTCGTTCACCCTCAGTCTCACCCACATAAATATATAAGAAACCTATTTATTTTATATAAAATAATGATAAAACTTCGTATATCGAAGATCTGGGTTAGAATTCTGTCTGAGGTATTTATATTTCATTGGTGTAAGAAAAATCTAGTGAACTTGCTTTTTATTATTACACATGATTGTTCGTTTTTCTATTGGTGTTTAAAAAAGATTCCACAAATGTGTCTTTGGTCACCATTTGTTTATTTTGCTAGAGCTAGGACTAGTCTCAAAATATCCCATTAAAAACATTGTAGATATAATATATTTTCGTATTAAGGTAAAGAGCTTTTTTGTGAAGTTGTATTAATACTGAAACTTGAGACTCTTGATATTTAATATTCTTATTAATTATATAATAAGGGTACAACCCCTCAACTGATATATATCGCCGAGGAATAAGGATTTAATTACATTGGATTAGCGTATACATGCTTTATAGGTTTCTTTTTCTTGTTAGAATCAATGTTCAAAGTCTATTGATGCGTGTAGTTTTTATTCATTTTTATTTTTATTCTACAACAAATAATTTCAGTTATCTACTTATTTACCTGAAGTATGTTGTAGATACTGTACTTCTTCGTAGCAATTTGTTAAAACTTAACAAACAGAAACGTAGAATTTTAATATGTCAGAAGCAATTGCTACTCTGCTTTATCTTTATAGCAAATGAGAATAAAATACATAGTTAATTATAACATGAAAGTAAAACACTTTTCAAGAAAAATATCTGAATATAAAACTATTTGATGCGGAAAAATAGACGCATGAGCAGAAATAAAATGGATATTCAAGTAATTTAAAATATCGTCAATATTTTTATGTTTGACTTCAAGAAAATATTTGCAATGCACCTCGTTTCAACTTTTGAAAAGAATGTGTTCCGCAATTCTGTTATTTCTGTAGTTTTTATTAAATTCATGAAAATTTCATAAT
The DNA here is from genome assembly GCA_963942605.1 of Poecilus cupreus. Lineage (NCBI taxonomy): Eukaryota > Metazoa > Arthropoda > Insecta > Coleoptera > Carabidae > Poecilus > Poecilus cupreus. The sequence goes on from OZ012719.1 coordinate 6,579,786, forward strand.
ATTGAATTTTGTATTTATTACGCTTTGGCGATCCTGTAAAAATTTAAATTTTCCTGCCAGCTGCGCAGTGAGTAGGTTTTATTGAAGTAGAAAATTGGTTACATTTTTGTATAATTAATTTTACAATTAAAATGCTTTGTTGTTCCGAGGCTTAACTTCTTCACAAAACTTTTCTGTTATTTCATAATTTTCTTTTGTGGTCTGCATCTTTGCGTCGTGCTACAATTTTATTCACTGATCCTATTTTATATCGAAATATAGAAAAATAAGTAGTTGATTGATGATTTTACTAGAACTCTATTTTTAGTGATAGCCTCGATAAAAGGAGCTTAATATTTTCATAGTAGAAATTTAGAATGTTCTAGAAAAACGATGAAAGTCTTCCTTTATGCGGTTGAATGATACTTTTTATAAAAAATGTTTCGAACAGAAAATATCTTTTTATACTTTTCTCCGCCATTATTAAAAAGTATTTTTTATCCCATCGTTTATGTGAACTAAATTCGAAAACATACCAAACAAACACCCTTACTGTCAGTTCCATATCGAACTTCGGAACGTTCAAGCAAAGGGGTGTTTAAAACCATTTCGTTCTAATTCAGTCTTCCACATTTTGGCCTCTGAAAATCTTGACAACAAAACAAACTTCATATTTTATATTTAACTTTTGAATTTGTTCTAGAAATTTGTAATTTATACATTGTATGAATCAAATTTGCAAATATATTTCACGTTTTTGGCAGTTTTATGATAATTAGGTTATCACACTTTTTATTACATATTATTTTTTAAAGTTATTTTCGAAAAACATTAACGCAATTATTCCGCGTTCTTAAGGAGTACAGCGATTCTTGGTTAACAAAAAATGAAACTGATAAAAAAAAAAGAAATTGAAAAGTGAAAAATAAAATAAATCTTTTCAGTCTTAATTATTATTATTATTATAACTAAGATCGCCTATATTAATGTAAGTAACTAATTTTGCGTCGGTGTTCGTTAATTATTTGTTTAGTTACATTAGTTTAGGAGCTTAGTTACTAAAACTAAAGCAGTATATTTTATTTTTCGCTTTTCATTTTCCTTCTTCGTCGGTTAAATCTTTTGTTAAAAAATTGTTATTTTTTGAGCATATCAGATAGGATATCTTCCTTTATTAGCTATCGTCTGTTCTTTCTTCACATTTTTTATTGTTTGTCCTCAAATATAGTCCTCTACTGCCCTTTCTGCATTCTCTTTCCATTCTTATTTTGTGAATTTTACAACCATATTTATTCGACATTATTTTCATACTTTCAGCTTTCTTATTCTCCTTTATCTTTTCTGCTGTTTTTATAAGTTGTTAATGCTCTAGAAAAATATTTATCTACAACAGTCAGTGTACAATAATTGTACATTAGTTGATATCACCTATACTTCATCCAGAATCAGTTTAGAATTCGACAATCAAAACGGGAAGGGCAGAATTACAAACTCACCCTCATCTATAACACCCGTCACGGGTATCAGATTCCAATGGCGGCGACGATATTCAAACGTTAAGTGACGTGAAGTAGTGTTTGTATAATACAGGGTGTTTCACGTCTGCAGGACGGTTGATGTGAGCGACAACAAAGTGACAACAGTCACATTGTGAAACACCCGGTAGAGGTGTTTTTAATCATTCCGGAACTGCGTGTCGGAAGGAGAAGATTCTTATGGCGCTATGGCTCTTGTGCTCCAAGCTCCATTAGTGTTAAGTGGAATGAAAATAATGAAATAAATGGAAATGCAACTGAGATGTTTGCATATCTAGGATGATGTTTTACTTAGATGATGAGAGACAACTGTTTTCTAAATCGCGAAACTTGTAGCAAGACTTTCCCAGTTCCTTTTGAATTTGTACCTCAGTTTGTAATTTTTTTAGACGATTTACATTTACAACGTAGTAGTTTAATATAAAGATGACATATATTCTCTGAAAATACCAGGAAAAATAACCACAAAAAAGATTTCTCCATTGAACAACAGCATGCCGGGTGTGAGATTTTTCAGCAAAATATGAAGTAACAAAATACAGCTAATTTCTAAACATTTTACAGGAATATTCTTAAAAGAGATTAGCCTTAACTTCATTTATTTCTTCATCTGTAACTTCGTTTCTAAATTAATTATATTATCAAAATGTGTCAAATTTTATGCTAACCAATCTTGACTACAACCTTAGTTAAAATAATTAAGTTCTGAGAATGGAAAATAAAGTTACGAGTAATAATAAAAATGCAGTTTTTTTATGAATCTGTCTGTTAGCGATTAGGGTTGTTGATTAAATGCTTAATAATATCTGTAAGACATAATGATGTTTGTAATGTTTTAGTTACATGATCCAGGTGAAATTTTATGTTTATAAGTGAGTAAGTCTAATGGACAGTTCGCATGTACTTTATAAAATATTTCTAATACAATGGAAGCAGTTTAAAGTTTTAAAACATTTATTTTTAACATGAGGATGAACAACAAGAAAATGTAGATAATTTTGTTTTCTTTGCTAAACAGGTAAATGCACAGATAATGTACAACTTACAACTTAGTTTAAAGAGAATTTTAATATTTAATTATATCTTTCGTGCAAATACAAAACAATATGAGTTTGTCAGTATTTTAAGTTTTAAAAAAAGCTGTTTTGGATTATTTATACTAACATAATTGGGTACTTGTTTGTATTTATGAAATATTACCATAGACAAAAACTTGAGTCTTGGGTATCATGTAACAGAATAAAAACTCGGGTGGAATAGTTTAGTCTCTCAACGGAATGCATTTGAATTTCATGTTAAATTCTCTAAGATAAACTAGTAAGTAACTACACACCTCTTGCACATTTGCTATCTTTGATGTTAATCTGAAATTCATGTACCTATATTATGTATTCGCCATCAGTTATTGCGTATATAACAAGTAGTAGTAGTAGTAGTAATTGAATAGATCTATATGGGTGTACCGCTAATTAATTACTAATTAGGTACGAACACAAGATTATGTACTGAAATGTAAATTTGTTGTCAAATTATTGATATTATTTGGATGTTTTATTACTTAATTCTTTATGAAATATTCCTCCATTATATAACTTACTTCATCCATTAGCTTTTCTATCTTTGTCGATGTAAGAATGTGCGTGGACAATGTTATGTCTCCATTTTTCTTCTTCTTTGGGTATTCTTTTTCACCGACGAAAAAATGAGAAGGTTGTATATTTTTTATGTATAACCACGCATAACTTTTTAGAGAGTAGTCCGATTTTTTATTGAATAGGATATACCTCGAAGTTGGTCCAATTTAACTCTGGACAATCACACTTGTTTCACAGTTACACAAACGTCACACTGGGGTCTGGGAATCACCAAAAAAGGAAAAACAACTTCCCCATAACCGGATGTATTTTTTTTTAGGGATTTTACCTATGAAATATTTGTTTAGGTTTATAGAAAGACATTAAACAGTTAATAACCTTTCTCAAACATACGAGTATATTTTATTAAAAACACAGTATTATACCTAAATTTTACTTTGTTATTTTAGAGTATTGAGAATAAACACATACGGATTTAAACATTGAATATTTGTTTAGTAAGTCAGAAAATGACAATCGTGGGGTTTCTTAGACACCAGTATAGCATTCTAGGGTATTGATGAGCAAAAATATATTAATTACAGAGATTAAATTAAATTATAGGATATATTTCCTCACATTAGAAAGATGTAATTAAAAACCCGTCCATTGCATCCAGAATATCTAGAGTAGTTTATTACGTATTAAAATTTCGAGTCATAAAAACTAAGTTTATCAAATAACATAAAACATAAAAGGCTTTCTTTGTTTTTTAGTGGTATCATCTTCCATTAAAACAGAATATAATAAAAAACGTCAACGTCTTAAATGAATACAGAATACACCACATTTATAATTTAAATTAATTTAGATGTTACAATTCTGTTTTAATAACAAATAAATAATTCTCATGTGTAGAATTCTACGATTCGTTATCTTTCTGGTTCAATCTCACCTCATTTCAAAACGAAACATGGCAGAGTGGAATAGTATTATCAACAGTTCTGTTGTTATTTACTCGTTTCTGTATTTGGTATCGCCTGCTGGGCTGGTATTATTTATTGGGCTTTTAGAATAGCTGTTTACTTGAAAAGGCCAAGAAAAGAAAATTTTTCAGTGATTATAAGTTGTAAGTTGTTGCGGCGTTTGTCAAGTTACTTATGGAATAATTGGAATGTGTTTTTCTGCTGTTAAATCCTGATAAGGAATAATATTGTTAATAGTTATTTGATTTTGCATGCTGTGTTAGATATTTTATGGTAGAAATCTACCGGTGACTCATCTTGTAGATGGAATAAACATGAGATTTCTTCGCAGTGCAGTTATAAGTCTGCAAACCTATATGCGCCAATCCTAATACATGAATGAAGTTGAAACTGCACATTCCAAGACGAAAGTTGATGTAGTAAATAATTTAAAGTGTATTTTATGGAAAATATTTTTACACGGAAAAAATTGATTGCTACAATACAAGGAATTGTGGACAAAACAGAAGTTGGCAACACTGAGTGTCAGTTACAATTGACAACTGACTAAACTTAACCTATATCATAATTTTTTTACAGTTTTTTTCTAATATGAGATTTCAAATAAAATATAATATGTACCGCGGCACTGAAGTTCTTTTTTATTACTCACATGGTTTATTTTCCTCGGCACTACGGGCCTCGGCAAATAAATTCCATATTCATGATAAAAAGTTAAACTTCAGTGCCTTGATACATAAATAACTATTATTGGCAAAATGGTTGCAGCTACAACAATCTAAAATTTTTCTTTTTAAACAATCCTCAGTTCGAATCCCACTGCCGACAGTTACAAATTTAAATTTACCCCTGTGGTTCCCCCTCCACTAACAACTTTGGGGGCTATGACTTGACGGCTGGTAACCGCATTTCATAAGCTAAAATATATCACCTACCGAGATCTGCGCAAGCAGAGTGCCACACCCTTAATGGGTAAAAGGCGTGATGATATATTTATTTTTTTTTTCCCATATTGATGCAGTATACGAGTATATCCAGATATACATATACTACAATAATACCAAGTTGTCTTAAATATGCTATATTGTTAAGAATATAATAAATATATTCAAATCATTTCACTGCAAGATATTAATTTATGATAAATATATATTATTGCTGATAATTAAATGTTTATATAAATTGCTGTCACTATACGTAATATACAGATTGCTATTATAGCAATCCATTTTTTCCGTGTAGTTTTAACAAATACCATTAATATTTACTTTGTAACTGCGTATAAAATATTTAAACTTAAAAAATATATACATTATATATTGATTTTAGTCTCTGACGTCGACATACGGAACACTTTCCGTTTTTATAAATATTTTTTTTCAATCCTATCAAAAGAGACGCTACGTTAAGTGGAACAGCTTTGGGAAATACATATAACTCAATAAAATCGAAGTTTATTCCCTTATTGGTAAAAAAAACCTAAATGTAGGTGGAAGTCTGAGGGGCAAAATTGCGACGAAACGGAAAATACAAACTAGGAAACTCCCTGCCATGGCGGAATGTATATGTTTTTCTAAGGAACAATAATTGTGAATTAAACGTTCTAATACTATATTATTGCTTTTAGTTTTACTTTAAATTGTAAACATATTTAGTTACATATATTTGAGAAATTATGAAGAAGTTTTTTGTTTTGTAATGGTACAACCTCAGTTTAAAAAAATCTTTTTGTTGAATATTTGCGAACATGCGAACTGCAATGAATTCATGTAAGAATAATGACATACCAAATGAACATAGATGAAAATCAGTAGCCAGAAAGTTATTGCAATAAACATATATGTGTTCTCTTTGAGATAGCATCCAATTCAGAGAATAATTACACATTTTTTTGGAATAATCGATCTTTAGGCAAGAGATATTGATACTTTAAACACAACACATTGACATCTATTAAATTTTCTTGCTTCGCCAAGTTTCTTTTTGTTACGTAGATGCCATGTGTGTTGTCCATCTGTTGCAAGTCCTTGTTACAACCACTAGACGGTGCCTGATACCTTTGTAGTTGCAAAGTTAATTGTATTCCAACTTAGAATGGTAACGGGAGTGAGAACCGATCCAAATCAAATAATGAAATTCCTGATCTGACCCGGATTAGAACCCGCAACTTCTTTATCCAGAGGCAAGCACTTTTACTACTGCGCTGTCCTACCGTTTAATTTCTATTTAATATAATAATAAAGAACGAACCTAAAAAACATAAATATACTTGTAAATTTGAAAACAAATCTACGAAATTACTAAGCATTTTAATGGAAGCAGCTATTTAATTTTTTTCCCTAATACAGGGTGTTTCATAACTTCGAGTACATACGTTAATGGTATATGTTGTTTGATATGCTGATTACGAATCTAAAGGATTTTTTTTTTAATTCGAAAAATTAAGGGTTGTTTACCTAAAACATTTTTTGTAGTACTGCACTGGATTTGCTTTCCTATTAAACACAAACAATGAAGTAGGTAATCAACAATTTGAATTACATAATACTAGTAAAATAAACAAACAAAATTTAATTATTTTTAATGAAACGATAATTATTAACATAATCATCCAACCAGTGCAGTGGCAGTGGCAACGAAAAATTTTGGACCGGGAAACATGGAAAATAATTTTGCGATTAAAAAAAAATTCTTTTTGATTCGTAATCAGTAAATCAAATAACATATACCATTAATGTTAACGTATGTACCTGAAGTTATGAAACAGCCTGTATACGCAGAAATAAGCTGTTTCAGGAATAACATTTCCATGATCAAGACATAAAATACAAGTATTAAATCTTGTATGAGGATATAGTTTATATTTCGCAGATGAAAACTGTTTAAGAGTTAGGATGAAGGAATGGTTAACTTGGATACATCTTTATTTACAATAAATTATGAATTTATTTATAAAATGATGTACTTAGAATTCTCCTTTCATTTAGGAAATCCTGTAACGTGTAACGCCGCAACAATGATGTTCAATCTCACCATTACATAGTTGCTAAAGCGTATTCGAACCTAACAGATGTTTCCATTTGGTGTTATTGTAGCAACGTTTCTCGAATGCGATTGTGTATTGTTCTAATCGTGAGCGGGCGATGCGTATTTACGAGCCCCCTCCTTTGTTTCTGCTTTGTCAGGAGCAGGACAGTGTGCGTGAATCCAGAGCCGTCTTTAAGAGGGATAACACGGAAAATAATAACGATTCTGTTACGCGTAATTCAATTTCAAAGAGGAATTGTGGAGCGTTTAGTAGGAGGTCTGTTTAGAAAATACCTGAACTATATTATTAATTTATTAATGGGGTAAATAGCTGCGTGCTTCACAGCTGAAAAATTGTTGTAATTAACCCTGGAATGCTACACTGGGGTCTAAGAAACCTCACGATTTGAATCTAATTTTCCACATTCGTATAACTTCAATGTTACCTCGTTGTAAATTCATTTTCTATAATCCTAAATAAATATTCAATGTAAAAGCCTTATGTGTTTGTTCTCAATAGCTCCCTCAATATTTCAAAATAAAAAAGATTAGTTTTGGCAAAATGCTGTCTTTTGAATAAAATATATGGTTCAGAAAGGTTACTAACTTTTTTCGTTAATGTCTTTCAATAAACTTAAACAAATATTCCATAAGTAAAATCCTTAGAAAATCCGGTTATTGAAATAGTGGGTTATAATTGTCACTATTCTCGAAGATGAAATTTGCGTCTCGAGCCGTAGGAAGTGATTCAAATCATCCGAGTGAGTAAGTAATGACCCGAATATAATACTATACTTTTTCTACTTTTGTAAATTCGGCAAACACTTTAAAAAGATCTAAATTCGCTGAAAACACGCATTGAAAAACCTCAACATGAAAATACACAATGACAACTGACTGCATGTCAATTGTCAAACGGCCGTTTTTTGGTGATCCATATCACATCCAAGTCTTTAAAATAACCGTGAAATATGGATTTCTGGTTCTGTGATTGGTCGAGAGGAGTGAATTATGTATCATTCACTGTCGTGAATTATGGGAAATCATCGAAAAAATTTAAATAATGGGGATATATTGTAATAGTTTTTCATTTCTTAGGGTTTCCCAAACCCCAGTGTGACATTTATGTAACTGTGAAACAAGTGAGATAGTCCAGGGTTAAATTTAGAAAATTTTCATCAAATAAAATTATCCCAAAACCATTATAAAGATGTATTGTTTCAGTAAAGTATTAATTAGATATTCGTTAAAAACTAAATCAAAATCAATTGTTAGTGTCCAGGACCTCTTAGCTTAAGACGGATCTGCGTGTATCCTTCCATGAGTGTTCGCATTCTGTGTGTGTGTGTGTGTTTGGAAAAACACTTTACGACGAGGTGTCAAGTTTTATTAGCGTAGGCGGTAATGATGAGTACTTTTTGGTAATTTTGGACGGTTTGTTATTGTAGTATTGGAGTTTAATGCGTATAGGGAACTCGCGTTAAGTAGTGTGTTTATAGCCTGAGAGATGGCATTAGTGATGTTAATTTGCATTGATAGGCGGCCATGTTTGTTCCAATGTCATGTTGATAGGTATAAGTTAAAAGTAATTTAATTAGATTTCCTGTAAACAAATAATGAATAAATTTGAAATTTGCTGTACCTAACTTATTAATTAAAACATTCATAATTAAAAGTGTGATTTGCAGGTTATTGTATACTAATAATAATGTAATAGTTATTTATTTTACTAGTGGGCAAAGTTCAAAGTAAGGAATTACCCACGGGCGAAATTTTAGCACACGAAGCCGAAGGTGGTGGTCAACTGATTTTCCTTGATCTAGGGACAAATTATGTTATTTGCTGCGCCTGTAGATTTTACGAGGATACTCTATAAGCGGTTATTTTCATTATGGCCGCATTGTACGGAATTTGTATTAGTTTTTTTAAATGAAGTATTGAACTGAAAATTTGTGTGATCTCGAATGACACATTTATCGGATTTTCAATCGTGAACGCACATATATGGTTTCAAAAGGAATGAAATTAAATTTAATCACAAATGCGATTTGTGTGAATTAGAACAATGTACTCAATGTACACTAATGTATAACGTTTTAAATAAACTATCAAAGTAATGTGTTTCCTCATATTAAATGCAAATTACCTTAGGAGGCAATTCTTGTTTGTGAATTATTTTTAAGGATGAGATTTATGGATTTGACTGATAAAAGTTTTCGTTACACGTGCGACTCTACAAAGTAATGTTTTTTTAGGAAGTTTTCAAGTTGTTAAGAATTTGTTTTTGATAGAATTGAACTTTGATCATTATGACTTTTGTGATATATTTGTTGACATTTTTTAATTCAAAGAAATCTAAAATAATTAAACTTATCATTTCTCCATTTAAGAAAAAGTAAAATCAATATGGTACGATATGTTTTGTCTTTCAGTCTTTTGTAGTATTGGAATAATATAATGGGGTATATTTGTGCATTTTATTTATATCGATATATCTTGACCTAGACTTCAATTCTATGCTTTTCAATAATGATATAAAGTATAAAAAGATGTTCCAAATGATGTTTATTGTATGATTCTAAGAATTTATACGGAACGGTCTATTAGTATAACTTTTGTGAACATTGCGTAGGTACTACAAACTACAACTTTCAAAGACATGACATGAAAATATTTTCTAGTGAGAATAATAGAGCACCCACATACAAAATATTGCATACTTTGATTTCTCAGCAATATTTATACTTGTATTCATATATTTTTTTATTGCTAAGTGTCTTCTAAGTTTTATAATTAATTAATATAAATCATAGCGTTGAAAGAGAGAACTAGTTAATAAAATGTTACAGAAAGTAATTCAGTAATTTTATTCGTAAATAAGAGCTCTGCCACTTTGGTTGATCACAAGCGATAACTTTAGTTGTCTAATTTAACAAAGTAGTAAGAGACCAATTTTCTTGTCAACCAAAGTTGAACAACAATTAACTTTAGTTTAAGTTGACCTCAACCTGTTCTTAGTAGATTCCCGATATCTGCATTGGGGTGCTGTGTAAACTCTTAGTTGTTGAATTGAGAGCGTCAGACAGTTCTAGTGAATTTCAATTATTTCAGCTGAGAAATTCAGTTGTTTCTTCTTATTTGTACATATACAAGTAAATTCACAAATGTATTTTGGTGATTTGTATTTTCGTGAAATGTTTTTTCGAGAAGTGTATGCGTTCCCCAAAAATGTTATATAAGATACTATTAATTTTGAGAAAATCTTAATTTTAAGTAATATATTTAAAAAGTCATAGTTGTTTTAAGAACAATTTACTGAAACATTTATTCTATACGTATGTCGAATATGAGTATAATTATTAAATACACCACATTTTTGAATTCTGAATAATATTATTTGACAAACAAAATGTGGTTTATGAAAGTTTTTGTCAAAGTAACCACATGTAACGGCTGTCATCAGTTTTGAGTAAACTTCAAAGTTTCCTTGTAGTCTTCAATGTAGGGTTGTTAGGAACAAAATGTTTCCTTGTAAATAAAGTAAATGAATTTATAAATATATCCCCATTATTTAATTTTTTTCTATAAATAATAGTACCTATAATTCACTCTTCTCGACCAATCACAGAGCCAGAAATCCACAATCGCAGTTATTTTAAAGACGTGATGTGAATCACCAAGCAACGGCCGTCTGACAATTGACATGTAGTCAGTTGTCATTGTGTATTTTTATGTTGACATTTTTCAACGTGTGTTTTTAATTTTCAACAAATTTCGTTCATTTTCAAAAGTGATTTCCAAATTTACAGGAGTAGAAAAAGTATAGTATTACATTTGGGATTATGGTCATTATTCACTCGGATTCATCTTCGTGAATAATGACTATCATAATCCCTCATATAATAATTATTTTTCGCTAAGAATTCCGCTTAGGAATATTATTTTCCTAGATTTTATTCTCGAAGTTGTGACTTGGCTGGTATAAGTGTTAATTATTTTGGAAATAAACTCAATTACACGTTTTCCATAAGTAATAATAAGTTTATGACATGAATAAAATCTCATTTAAACAGTTGAAGAACTAATTACTGTCGAGGGCGCTAATTTCTTTTTGACAAGTGAGTCGAATCACTTTTTGTCCGTTCGAAAATAAGACAACAAACGACGAACGCCGTACGATGTCCTCGTAAACAAATGAGTCTTTCAGTTTGTGGTCTGCATTTGTGCGAGTGCGTATGCTCTGCGAGGCGGTATAAATCAATGGCTGCCTCTTTATACATCACAACACACTTCTCAGTTTCATTTTTTTACTTAACGCTTTTTTACATTTAATTTCATCTTCTTATTCGGTCCATTTATCACAAATGTATAACAGAATCTGTTTCAAGATTTTTCAAAGAGCACACTCTGCATATTATGAAAACTTTTGATGGCTGCTGTAGATTTGTTTCATTTAGTATTTAATACTGTTACGAATGCATGTGGAGATCAAATCGTTTCGGTAGGTGCCTATTGGAAATGTCTGCTAAATTCTTTTAAAGGTTTTATAATATTACTCCAAGTGCTTTTATGTAAGGTAGAAGATGAAAGTCGAGGAAATTCATATTGAAAATGTTGCAAATCACATTAAATTCATGAATATGTGGTTACGCCTTTTGAAAGATTCTCTGGAATATGATTTTTATTATTGCTTTTTACTTTCCATGTAAGCTATTTTTTTCTTTCATTTTCTGTAATGTTGTTACAAATATCCTTTGGGTATTATAAAATGTATTTTTCCTATTCCTGTAACTAGAAAGAAAAAATATTTGACCTTTGATATTGTTTCATGATTTTCGAGATCATCATATACGAAAAATACAACATTATACTTTATTCTCTTATGTTATTATTATAATTACACTATTAATAAAAATTTGAGTGCGATTTTGCTTAGAGCAAATCTCTGTAGGTATAACAAGATATTTTTTCTTCAAACGTCATGAAAGTATTTGTATTTAACAAGCAGAAGTTTAATATTGTCGCCGCCGGCATAAAGTGTCTCTGTGGCAACACTTCTACTCCGGCGGCGGACAAAGTAAAATATGAAAACTAGTTAGGTCATAATTCATAATTTTAAAGATTACTTTGTATTTTATATTGATGCTTCACTCCTGAGGATAACATACATATCTGTAGATCAGTAAATTGTTACATTATCTGGAAATAAATAATATGGCACAATTATTTAAACGAGGATTGGAGTTATAATTTGAAAAATGTTTATAATATCTGTACAAATAAGAAAATTTAATACAAGTTCATTTACCATTGACAACAAATACATGTTAAGAAAGTTCTGCAAATTTCAGATTTCACGAAATATCACTAAAAATTGGCATATAATTTTATTGTATTTCTATATAATATATACCCTAAGAAACTCAATGCTGTAGAGCGCATCGTCATATCTCTTAAATTTATAGAGATATGACAATTTTCGATGTTTTTCGAAATGCTACTTTGAGTGGCTGCAACTCAAAATCTATTAAAGATATTGAAAAATAGACTCAGTACTGTGCGTTTCATGCATTTTATTAGATATTAGCAAATTTTGAAAATTTAAATTTTTCGATTTTTTCCCCCAAATTTCGATAGGCCATAACTCGAAAAATATAAAAGATACAAACTCGCAGACTGGACCATTCGATTCAGCTCGTCAAAATACATAAGTATGTAAAATTTCATTAAAATTGCTCTACGCGGTATAGAGTTAGAGCAAAAAGTGTAAAAATGACGTTTTTGGCGAAAAACGTCAAAGGGTACCCATTGACGTTTGGCCTGAAAAAGGCCATTTTCAGACATTTTGCTCTAAAATTTCAACCCACCATCCGAATGTTCTGAAATTTTTAGGGTTTATGTATTTCGATGAGCTGAATCCAATGGTTTAGTCTGCAAGTTCGTATCCCGTTTATTATTTGAGATATCGCTGATCGAAATTTAAAAAAAAATTCAAAAATTTTCAATTTTTTAAAATTTGTTATTGTGCTATAATATGCACGAATAACATAAAACTGAAGAGTATTTGTCGATATCTTGCGTAATTTTTGAGTTGCAGTTCCTCAAAGTTGCACTTCGAAAAACATAAAAAAACGTCATATCTTGAAAAATTAAAAAGATATGATGATGCGCTCTGCACCAGTATGTTTTTAAGGGTTTATATTATATAGAAATACAATAAAAGTATATGCCAATTTTTAGTGATATTTCGTGAAGTACATCATATGAACTGTGTTTAAATGAGTAAGAAGAATGTATAACTATTATGTATATGAATTTAAAGGAATTTTATTAAATAATTAAACAATACACTGTTAAATATTATTTCTACAAACAAGTGTTAGACAAAGAAGGATGGCCTTACAACATCTGTCTGTCCCAGGTTTGATTTTTGATAAAAGCTTAGAGTTAGCGATTCAATAGTATTAGTGGTTTCCGATCGTCAAGTCCAAGTTCCCAAACAAAAATTTATTAGAAAATTTGTCGATTTTGGAAATTGAACAAGTTAATGTAGTATAAGATAGATTCAAATAAATATAACCACATAAAAATTACCAATGTTGCACTTCCACTATTATTAACATCTTAAAGGGCCTTGATTTTACAGCTGGTAACATCACAAAGTGGCACGCTCTAAGGCGTAATGATGTGGTGAAACATTTCTTATTTTGAACAAATCTATTAATATGTGCTGACAATTCCATATTTATATCATTTCCTGGAATCACCGTATCACAAAAACGATCTCATCCCAAATACAAAACAAAAAATCTGTTCAACTATCCTCGATTTCAACTAAACTTTTCTAAGAACTCCAAACTCCTAACATTTTGCAAACATCTTTAATGCTTTAGCATTTTCAACATCAGTGGAACTACGCGTGTATGTAAGCGATGATAAGAGCTGCTTATTTTTCCCTATTTATGTGAATAACTTGATCTGTAAAGGAATTTTTGTTTTTATTTAAATTCTTTGAAAGTACGTTTATCTGAACGCTGGCTGTTTACGGAGGTTAACTAGTGGAAAGGTCATCATGAGAAGATAAGAGATGTTCTATTACGGATTATCTCTGAAACAATATATTCAATTTATAAGTTCGATTTGTTGTTCTGGAAGCAGATTCTTTGGGAGTTATTGCTTTTGACTTGGAAACGCAGAAAGTACGGGTGTTTCTAATAAAACTAATATACTTTTATTTCCTTTTGGTAGGTACTAGTTAATTGTACAAATATTTCGTTTACATACATGTTTCCTTTTTAGTTTTGTTAGGTTATAGTATATACAGGGTGTCTACTTTTTTATAGTACACAGGAAATACAATATTAATATTTTAATTAGGCGATAGTTCGTTCCCTATGAATTTAAGAACACAAGTGTAAATACAAAAAATGTTCAGAAACAAAATCTGCAACAAAGGAGCATAAATTTATTGATTTAATACATTTCTGTCATGAGACGGATGTAATAGTATATTACAATACGAGTGAAGAAACTAAGAATTTCTCTCACGCATATGTCAGACACATAAGTGAGCAAATTCGTTTCTTCACGAGTGTTTTATAGCGTTTTGTTCCATGCTATTGTAAGTACGCGCCCACATCCTTGTGATCCACATACTCAATGTAAGGTTAGGTTCAATTTGGTAATGACAGATGAGTGGGTGAAAGTAGTGAGCGAAAGAACTTTCGCCCCCTCACTTGTCATTACCCATCCCGTTGCCATAGGAATGAGTTGAGGGAACAAAAAGAAGGTTTCGAGCTCTGTATCCAGTAAGAAACAACTTGTTTCTAATAGCAGGATTGAACAAAATAAAATTTATAATTTTTAGCTATTTTCAGAGTGCCATGGTAAACAAAATATACAAACAGTTGTATTTTTTGAGTTTGACAGATGAAATTTGCCATAGTCTTAATGATTATTGATTTGTTTAAATTATTTCTCAGTAATCATCGACATATTTTCCTTATTAACGAGTACATTTATTTGTGTTTTGTTTACCATGGCACTCTGAAAATAGCTAATGTCAGAAAGGTATCACCAATATATTTAGGTTCATTTGGTGTAGTTTTTGTTTCTGTACATTTTTTTTCACTTTTGTTCTAAAATTCGTAGGAAACGAACTGTCGGCCAATGAAAATTTTAACATTGTATTTGCTGTTCTATAAAAAATATAAAGTGTACACCCGGTATAATTTGATTTTGAAATGCGCAGAAACAAATTGATTTAGATCATTATTGCAAAACAGGAAGTGGAAGTACTACTAATATATAAATAAGCGTTTTTAAATTCAAAGTAAACACTTAATAATATCATGATATTTGACAGGAAAACAAGGAGCACCCAGGAAAACTTTACACATTTTTTGTTATTTTGTTTTATTTCATGGCGTACACTATTAAATTGTATTAATGTAAATTTTCATAATTAATTTATACTGTTACAATCTATAGTAAATGAATTATGTATACTGATTTACATGCAGAATTTTAAGCTCTACAACATTTATTTGAAGCATTTTTATCTAAAATAATTAGGGAAGCAATGCGTACGGAAAACTTCTTTCCCATGTTAAACGCCTATGTTTTACTTTCCGTGATACTTCCAGTATATACCTAACAAGTTTTTAATTAATTAATATACCTTTGTACTCGACGTAAACTTGCATCGGGCTGCAAGCGTGAAACAATAATCCCCGCAAAGTAATTGGAACTAATTTCTGGTACGGTGGGATACAAAGAGGAATAATACTGAAAACGTGGATAAGTACACCCACGCATATTACAAGAATATGAATCAGTTTTGTTCTCAACTAACAATAAACAAAGTATGAAATAAAATACAGAGCAACAATAGTAAATTATTTCCAACTCGTAAACATTTCTATGTAGGCTAATTTCTTTTCCATTCATTAAAACTATTCCCTGCGAAACTATATAAACATTTCCAACGTGTGGTCTTTCACTCTTCGATTACTAAATACGAATTTTTCTCGTAACTATTTCTTTTCTAAATCACTAAACACAATTCTACGACAGATGTATCTTGTCCAGTACAATGTAATCGTTAACATTAGCATACCGCAGAGTGGGCCATGACGCCGCGACGCAAATAGACCGATGGGGAACAACTGCCACTTACAAGCCCACTAACATGTTTAAAAATTTGGGTTGGGATAATGTTAAAGATGATTTCGTTTATTTTATTTTTGCTTTGTTTGTTTTTTGAGGTTTTCAAGCCAATTGTTAAAATTGAGAAGTGTAGGATTATGAAATTCTAATGAAATGATTATTTTATACTATTTTTAAATTATCCTGATTCTAAAACAAAATTTGTTCGAAACTTTCAAAGAACTTATGGATAAATTGTATATATGATTTAATTGTGAGTTTTTGAAATTATTTTTCCTGTTATTTTATATGTACTTTCCATGCAAAAAACAATCTCTTTATTTGTCAGCTTACAATAAAAACAAAATATAATTTACAAAAGTAAATAATGCACCTGCCATTACAAATTTATTTTTTTGCACTGAAATATAGTGGATCTGGAACGCTAATTTGTAGGCTTTTCTGAAAGCGAAAAACGGTCCTGAAACACTTGTTTGTAGAAAGGTTGTTATGTTTTTGTTGAGCAGTTGCTATGTAAAAACATTGTACAACAAAGACAGATGGCCCAACAACTAGCTGTCACTCTCGGCTTGCATTTTCAACGTCTTTTCATGTTCTACTATCAGTGGCGCATTATGACATTTAGAGGCCCCAAGCACTACTAAATTTGAGGCCCTCAAATAAATTTTACTTATTTTATTAGAAACGAATACTTGATAATTATAAATAAATAAACAAAAACAATTAAATAAAACAATATACGTATAGATATAGATAAATATTACAAAAATATATAACAACTGATATACAAATTAAAGAGCTATTTTTCTACATTTAAATTTGGAAATTTATCAATTACAATATTGTAATCTAACTTTTCTGTACGTTTTGATTCTATAGATAAAATTGCTAAATTGCTCATTTTTATAGTATAGTATAGTAGACTACTACAATTATTCAATTTCAGTAATCTTTTGTATTTGTTGTTGCATGAAATAGTCCATATAATATGTACCTTAAACAACTGTTAATGGTTTAGAACAAAAATGATTGTATTTTGTGGAAATTAATAGTAAAATATTAACCTATTGAAATTATCCCTAAATAGTATGCAGCACGAATCGAGATATGCTGCCTGGTAATGTGGGTTGTCTCTCCACTTTATGCAAAGGATTTGCAGTTGACAGTGGATTGAAAATCATTCGGCCGCAATTATTTTGGTTATTAGTTGGAATTATCTTGATTTTATTGGCATTTCGAACGTGACCACTAATTTATACATATATACCTAGTAGCTTAACACCACTATAGTGTAACAAACCTTTCTTATGAAGTACTCTAGATCCTTTGCTGGAATGTATCTTATAACATGTAATATTCGTAGGCCATTGATAATTACGAAATTATTTTATTACAATTGCCTTCAAGCAACGTTCTTGAGGTAATGTTAAAAATTATGAGTATTTATCAATGGTCGAGGGATATTCGGTGAGAAATGTTCATTATTTCCATTCACATACCGTGAAAAAACATTTTAATGGACTGTCAACAACTGTTACGTACCAATAAGTGAAAATTTTCCGGGAAAACTATCAGTGTAATTGTGACTTGATTGGTTACTTTTGCACACATTATCAGAAGTCCTATACTTCAATTGGATATTTTTTAACCAAAAATAATTTTATCATAATTTCCCGGGGAAATTATCAGTGTAATTGTTTCTTGATTGGTTACGTTTGCACACGTGGAAATACAGGGATTCGACTGGATATCTTTTTAATCAAAAAATTTTCCATTAAATTTTTGTAATTATTTTCTTATTTTTTGTTTTACTTTGTCAGTTTTTAATTCCTGCTGCTTTTAAATCTTCTTCTACTTCCTTTAATCATGTTGATGTAGGCGTGCCTCGTCTTTTTCTACTACTGGTTTAGTTGAATCCTTTTTTTCTGCTCTTCATATGTAGTAGGTATAGTAGTACTAATCTAGTCCTAGAAATTCAATTGTTTTTTTTTTTTCATAATATTATCATCACTGTTCTGTCGTATGAGAATTAACATTTATCACTCGACTTTGTTCTTGCGCAGTTTCTCCTTTCGTTTTTTATTTGTTTTTGATTCTACAATTTTTTGCCTATTATTATAACTTCCTCGCAAATTACTGCCTTCTCTTTCTTTCCTTTCCTTTGTATTCTATTACGTTTCAAATATTTTTTTTATCATTTCGTATAAATAATTTTGCAACTAGTTTTCTAAGGTTTCCTTAGTTAAAGTTATTCAAGTCTTCAGTTTTCAGTTATTGCGAGCCTTTTAATTTTAAATTTTTCTGCTGCTCCATTTCTGATGAAACATAATCCTAAATCAATCTTTGATTCTCTGTTCAACATTGACTTGTAAACCAATTGATGAATATACTTTGTATCACCAAAACCCAAAGAACCGTACAAAAACGATTAAACCCCCATCAAATTAAAATTATTAAAGAACATTTCAAATACTTCCAATACCCAATGTCAGGTTATTTTTATTTTGTTGATCCGAGGACCGACCAAGTTGGGTTATAGATGGTGAATCCGACTGTTGACCAAAACATGTTGAAGTTTATTTCATCGTAAAGCAAAACGTAAAATGTGCAGGAAATAGGAAAGTGTATATAATAAATAACAAATAAAAATGTTTAAATGCATTTGATGCAGAAGGAAAAGAATTACGCAGAGTAGGAAAACACATCAACATATATTTAATCCCGTTTATTTACGACACCATTCTAGCGCTGCTCTAATATCAAGAGCTACTCCATGATTTATATATGTTGATAGTGGTGTATTAATATCTAATTTATATTCTTTGAGATATTTTTATGTTTTGACTCTAAATAAACTGCTTGAACATATTTGAATAATGGGCAAATATTTATTTGGTTGCTTAAGTATTACTAAAATAATGTTGTTCGATGTATTGTTGAATTTTCTGATAAACGTTTTGGGTGTAGACTAATGGGAGACTGCTGTTTTATCTGCAATTTTATTTTGACGGAGATAGTGGGGTGTGGGAACTTTTATGGACAGGGTAACTGAACTTGGAATCATTTAGATATACGCATACTTCGGCATATTGTAGTGGTCAAGGAATTTTAGAGACATTTAGAAGTGAGTCGATTCGATTTGTTTTATCGTTAGTACTTTAAAAAAGCAAAGAACTTGATAAGTTGTGTTTATATATTTAATTTATTATTTTTTTGAAGCATAGTGTTTTAAATAAAAGTGTGTAACTTGCACAAGGGTAAATATAAATGCTGAAATATTTTCAAGTCTTACCACTTGCAATATATTACAGGTATATAATTCTTTAGTGAATTTTAAACAGATAAGTACGTTTTTGAGTCCCTTAATTTTTTGTACGTACCTATAAATTACGATTTCATTGGATTTTTTGGTAGCAATGTGCCTACATTTTTTATAGGGCATGGGAACTACAATTTTAAAATTTTCAGTACGCTATAGTTCGTTCCCTATGAATTTAGAACAAAATTGTAAATACAAAATAAGTTCAGAATAAAAAACTGCACCAAATGAGCCCAAATTTATTGATAATACATTTCTGTCATGAGATAGATGTAAAATAAAATATATAATTTTTAGTTGTTTCCAGAGAGCCATAGTGAACAAAACATACAAACAGTCGTATTGTTTGAGTTTGACAGATGGCATTTGGCATAGTTTTAATGATTATTTACTTGTTTAAATTATTTATCAGTAATCATGAACACATTTAATATTTAGAAATAATCAGTTCATTACCTTCTTCATATGAAAAATTATTGAAATATAAAAAAGTCTATTGACTGGTCTTCCTAAACCAGTGTTCATAGTTATTATTGTTTGTTAACCGCCAGATATCGAGAAAATATTGCACAATAAATATTATTATTTTTTAAATATATTATCTCATCATATATCATTTGATCAGTAATAAACGGAAAATATATATTAAAAATATATTGAAAAAACTTTACGACATAATTTATGGAGTTTTACGATTAGCAATCTAAATTACTTTACATAATGTTATAACGAGGATACGTAGTAAATTATTATCATTTTTGGAATTTTTATTGTATACTTTTTTAGTATATTTTGAAGTAGAATTATGTACCTCTAGCTTTGCATTCGAATGAGATATTTTTGAGAGCTCGGATGCAACAAAAACTTATTGTATTTTATAAAATGGTATACCTTTGTATCTGAAAAAAATAAAAAATTCATCATTAGATAGTATGTACAACCATTCGTTACAATGACTGGTACCACGATCTCTGTTTTTGGTGTTTTAAGAGAAGTGTTTTAGCGTCTGTCTTAGCGCTGTACAATATTCTAGAATTATTTTTAAGAAATCTGCTCATTGTATGTTTGTTGTTGCTAGGGAAATGAGGAATATTGCAAGCACTGTGCGAAATGAATTTGTTTTGTGAGAATGTCAATGCAGGTCATTTCATTTCAGTACGTGTGCCATTGCTAGGATACGTATCTAGAATTGTCAAATATAGAAATGGTGAAAGCGGGACAAATTTATTATTAAAATATAAATTAATTAGGAAACAATACTGTGGACGTAGAAAAAGTATAGTGTACAACTCGCATAGAATGTCCATTTCATACTAGTAGGAAATGAGTACCACTCCATGCTTGTACAATATACTATTATCTATGACCATTACTAACGATTTCTATCAATAAATCAACAAATATAACCCTACCTGTCAAAATACCATTCTATATTTTTTAGTATTTGCTTATATATACACTAAGAAAATCGTAGATAAAATTTTGTATGATGAATGTGTTAAAAGATATTTATTTCGTTCATGGGGTTGTTTCACTCGACTTCACCTCGTTTCGCAAACTTCTCCTCATAAAATGTCACTTTTAACACTTATATCATAAATAACTATTATCAAAAAATGCTTCAAATAAAAGTGATAGATAATATATTTCTTTGTAACTTCTACTCGAAGCATGTATTTTTATAAAATATTTTAAGAACATTGTACAGTTCTAAAACCGATACTAAAACACTACTTTTAAAACACACGTGATACCAGCCAATATCTTTAGATAGTTAATAAAATAGTAAATCAAATCAACATACTAATTTAATTTTTTGCCACATGAATGTATTCGTAATTGTAGAAATAATAAAATTAATATTGTATCTCAATGTATGTTGAAATTAACTGAAATACATCATGAAATAGAACTTTGTACATTCATATGCGTGATGTGCGGTTGTCATACAAATAGACTACTGTGGTTTCATTGGTTTTACTCATTTTGCAGATGACATAGGGGTAAATTTGTATTCTGTATACGTTGGTTACCAATTCCTCTTTCCCCTTTTATTAAAAAGTTACTTATGAAATGTACCGACTTAGCACAAAGTAATTGCTGCTTCTGTTCGTACATTTTTCTTTAAAATTAATATTAGAACATACGTAAATGATAATATATTTTCCGATGACTGCTTTAGAAAGTTGATTTTTGCGTTTACATTTGTAAAAACAAAGTAGATATTTTCTCAGGAATTTTATTTTGTTGCTCGTCTCCAATAGCAACAATCGGTGTAGTATATTTAATTAACAGAGAGAAGGGTATGATTTTTGTCCGCGGAGTAAATCTAATAAGTGTTCCTGTTGCCTCGCTCGCAATGCCATCTTTCGATATCTTTAGGCAAAGGTATACTGATTTATGTTTTTTTTTTTACAAAAAATTATAAGAAATATCAGTGGTAATTAATTATTTATTTGCCCACAGAATATTGTGCCGATCAAAATATTATTATATTAAACGTCAAAGAAAAAATTGACAGTCGGAAATTGGACATTGCGGTTCCAATAAAAAATCAATTATTTGAACAAGTGGTGTGGTTTTACTGATATGTCAATAACAGAATATTTTTATCACTTAATAACAATGATTATTAAATTTGATTATGAATATAATTGATTGATGAAATTTTGTAGAAAAAGAAATAGATTTTATTTGGTTTTAGTATATATTTGCCATTTTTAATAATAATAAATATATATATATATATATATATATATATATATATATATATATATATATATATATGCACATTGTTATTAAAACATTTGTTTCTAATTTAATATTTAGATAATAGTATACATATTATGTTACTAGGATTTGAAACAGGACTTTTTGTGAAACAACTATGATAGAAATAATTTGAGTAGCTAAGAGTTTTTCAAGTATATATATAGTATAGTTTTAATTTTAGTATTTTGTGTTTATTTTACAAAAAAGAATGCCAGCGGTACGAATTGAAATAATGAAAATATATTTGTAATTAGAGAAGGGGAATATATTCATGTATGCATTCGTGTATAATTTAACGTAGTCATATATTTTTTTTTTTTGAAAATATTTTTCAATACAAAAAAATTGTTTTGCAATATACAATGTTTCACATTTTCAATTATAAAACAAATATGTAACTTTAGCGCAGCGAATAAGTAAATGTATATGTACAATCATTCATATTATTCCTGTTACTTTTACTTATAAAAATGTAAAATTTATTATCACTTGCTTTCAAATTTTGACACCTTACATCGTCTTTCGTGTTTGTGCACAAATTGAACTAAAATAAAAAATAATACGTACGTATACATCAAAGTATAAATTATTTGATTCATCATATGTATGATTTATTTTTAATTTCGGAGTGCTTTCATCTCTCACGTTGTGCTTTCTGCTTTTCAGGCAAACAGCAATTTTGAATCATTTTAGAAATTTACACAAACATATATTATTCTTTGACTAATTCAGTTTACCAGACTGTGTAGTGTCCTACTGCAAAAACATTATTTAATTAAAATAATATATATTTATTCGTTGTTTGTAAATACTTATTACAATATAGTTAAATTTGTTTATACTATATTTCTCTTTTCTCATTTCAATTTATCTCAATTTCTAATTAAATTAATAAGTTTTATTTTGTTCATTAGAGTATGAAAATATTAACAGCAACTGCATTAATTTCTTGTTTAATTCAGTTAATGTAGATTTTGCGTAGGTATGAATTATATATGGAATAGTCTGATTATATATTTACAATGTTTTATAATTAACGATGCTTCCAATCTAGACAGTCATTATTATGTTTTATTACATTTTTTTATTTTTGCTACAGGTGCTTACAATAAATTATTAGTTCCAACAATATTTTAGATATGTGTATTTTATAATACTTTTATCTATATTTCTGTTATATTGTCGAGGCAGAAAAGTTGTTCTTTATCGCTTAATAATGCAGAAATTAGTATTTTATATTATAAATTTATAAGTCAGTGAAATTAGATATTATTCATGAGTGATAATTCTCACGAATAAATAAAATCATTTCACTCCCGTTTGATGTACGATATACGTTTTATCTTACAGAAACAGCATTTTATATGATAATGCTTTAAATTTATGCTTGTTTTAAAAATATGAAAATGACGCTTTATGAAAAATTATTCAAGTTGTGCTCGGTTGCTATGGTTATGTTATTTAACTGCCAGTTTTATGTATGATGAAAGTATTTTAGTCACTTGTAAATAATAGTTGCTTTTAGTTACTAAAAATAAATGAATTATGTACACCAATAACTGCTACTATAAGAAAAAAAGAATTATAGATATTAAAAAAGTTTGTGTAATGTTCATTGTGGATTTGACAGAAAGGTAATAGTCATATTCTTAACTAATTATAAATTATAAGCATAATGAAAATACGAAATAATTTTCTCGTTAAATTATGAACATGGAAATTTGAAGGACCTCTTGAATTTACCGCCCTTCTGTTCTGCCTCATTTTCTGAAATTATCCTGGTTTGAAGTACTCTTTAGACAAAATTTCTTGTTGTACGTAAAGATGATTTAGAAATTATTTTGCCTTAAATTTATTTTTACCTGAATTTATAATGATTCTCTTATTACAAAATATAACATCAAAAATTATTTTATTCAGATGTTAACGAAATAACCATCACATAAATAGACAGGCATCATCATGGCAATAGTAGAATCTTGTTCTAGGGACCCCAAAAATTCTTATCCGTTAAAATTTACTATGGAAACCTGTCACAATACCTCCCTTACAATAGGTACTGGTGTAAAATTGTAATGTGGAATATAGGTATTTATTTCAATGCTATTTTTTGATATTGCTGTAAATTTTTTCCTATTCACCTTTACAGCAAAAGTGTAAATAAAAAATTGTTCAGAATTTAAAAATACATGCCGCAAGGCACATTTGGTTACCTAAATGTTAATAGTTCACGATATTTCAATCAAATTAATATTAATATTTATAGAAAAATTATAATACGCCCATGGAAAACTAAAACGAAAAATATTTGACAATTCAGAGAACATATTTAGATTTATTTTTTACAGTGTTGTATTATTTTCTGTAGAAATTTCGTAAAAGATTGTTATGATATAAATAGCAACTAAGAGTTCATTTCTGCCCATATATTTCTGGTAAATAAAAAAATAATCCCAAAACTGTTTTATGAAATTTAAAAAATATTCCGTTTATGCTCCATGGTCGTGTTTTTGTTTTCGTAATAAATATTAATTTTAATTTGATTGTTATATATGTAAAATTAGATATTTTATAATTTTCAAACTAACATAAATTGTTGAAAAATTAAATTTTACCGTGTTTTTTCACGGAAAAAGGCTTCTAGTGAATTACTTTCTTCCGGTTGACCAATTTTATCCAAAATCTAATCAGCTCTTCATATAAATATAAGAAGATAAAATACACAATATTGTATTTCTTAGTAAGTATTTGAGTTAAGCGAGACGAAAAAATCGCCACAAAATACACACAAAATAGTAAAATCGTATTGTAGGGACCCTAAAACGTGCTTATTCACTGAAAACTCACTACCCAATTTTTAGACCAAAAACAATACCTCCCTTACCTAGAGGTAGGCGGGAGGTAAAAATAGCATTGAAATCCCTATATTCCACATTTCAATTCTACACCTGGTATATATGCGGGAGTTAATTATTTGAATTCATTTTAGCATGTAATTTTCAGTAGGTGGCATGCATAATATATTTTAACTAACACAAACTCTTCCTGCAGGTATGCCAGCAGTAAACCAAAGCTCCGACGATCTCCCGCTGGCCAGTTCCCGTGGCGGGGGCGGCAGCAGTGTAGCCAAGCATACCCGAGGGGGCGTCAGCATCGAGATGCGTCGGCCCGGAACCTGCAGCCCCAACATCTGTGGCGATGAGGCCGCTTGCAAGCCGCACGCCGACAATACCTACACGTGTGTCTGTCCGCATGATAATAGCCCGCCTACGGAGGAATTAACGTGTCCAAATAGAAATACAGGTTAGTTTGAACCATATTAGAACATTCGAGAATGTTATTTGAGGTTAGCAAATGATTGGGGAGCAAATGTTTTGACATACAGTTCTACTAGTCTTACCTAACAGTTCCCGCTGGTGCTGTGCGCCGAGAGAGGAGGTAATCGGAGGAAAACTGGTAGACATTATGCGCAAGAAATACAGTCTGTTATAAAAGTTTTTGTAATAAACGAAACATGATCATAATAATGAAAATGAAAAGTTACATATATGAAGTATTATAATAATTTTACTTCTAATAAAAATAAAAAATACCTACTTAATATAAAGATTTAGAACAATTTTACATGAAATTAAAAAATTCTGATGTGGCCAGCGCATAACCTTACACCCAATACAACTCTTAAACGGTACAAAATAGTATTTGATGATACAGAAAAATACCTTATTTATATTTGAGGTATTTCAATTGTCTTTTGTATATTTATTTAATTTTTTTACATATATTTCACTAAGAAAACAGCTTCACAATCACAATGACATGTGTCAATTTCGAAAAAATTTAAAATTTTTAAGTATTTACATGGTACATGGAATGCAATATTTATGAAATTTAATTTTTTATATTTTATTATCTCCAAAATTAATAAAAATAATAAAATTAGTTAAATCAAAGCAGATGTAAAATTAAATAATTTACAATTTTCAAAATAACATAAATTGTTGAGAAATTAAATTTAACCAAGTTTTTCACGGAAAACTGTTAAGGGCTTCTAGTAAACTGCTACTTCCGGTTGATTAATTTTATCCAATATCTAATCAGCTCTTCATATAAATATAAGAAGCAAAAATACACAAAATTGTATTTTTCATATTATAGTTTTTGAGTTATGCGAGACGAAAAATCGTATTGGAAGGACCCTAAAACGTGCTTAATCATTATTATCCGATTCATCAGTGGTTTCTTCGATTATTTTTAGCAGAGAAGCTCTAGAATTTTTTTTTATCAAATTTTAACATTTTCTGAAGTCCTACATTTAATATTGGTTTATTTATATCACATCCAAAATAATCTACAAATACACAATATTCCTTGAAATCGAATATTTCTGGAATGTTCCACTCTTTCCGGAATTTTCAATATTATATTTTTATACTTTTGACGTATTTTCTGTAGCAACTACTGGAATAGAAGTTTTAGATGCAAGGGAATTTTTCATAACAGAAAATATTTGACATCACTAGTACTTTCAACAAATAAAACGAACCGGAAAACGAAATATTACGAATAAAACATACATGAAAAATGTACATTTCCGGTTATGCCGCTTCTCGGATTATTTTAGGAGTACAATATTTAAATAGGAGTTGTTGAGAAATTAAATTTGAGAAATGTCAAACTGTCTGTTAGTTTGTCAGCCTAATTTCACAAAATGTAAATGTGATATGTTCACTGACTTATAATTAAAGAAAGGAACTTCTAAATATTAATCTAAACTTTGTATATTATATATTTCAGTTTTATTTTATTCTGTTCATAAACAATTATTGTTGACTGTAGAACATTAAATCTTCAGCGCGTTTCTTTATATAAAATTATTTCCTACTGCTCTTTCTCTACTATATTTGGATGCCGTTATTTTACTCATTGTACATTTCTGTCGACGACGCATATCGGTTTGTCGATTCATTTATTTATTTATTTATTTCTAAATGCTCCGTGGTAACGTATCGGACTGTGGATTATAAGATTCTGGGTTCGAATCTCATAGCCGACAAATTTTCGAAATTAAATTTCAAAAATTTTCACCCCTGTGATTTGTCGGCTGGTAACCGCACTTCACTCGTAAAAATATATCAAGATACCAAGATCTGCTTTGAGCAGAGTGCCACACCCAGAAATGGGTAAAATATTATTTCATTCCAACCGTACTTATATTTTATACATAAATGTGTTTCATATAATAATGCGCTGAATAATGAAATATTTTGTATATTATCCTCTTATATTTTTGTTTAAAAAGGGAACTATAAAAATTTGAAATTAATAATAGTCACTTAATAGAATTGAATTTGTTTTATTTGATATGTGGGAAATTTGTAATAAAACGAATTAAATTGCAAATTCAATATAATTAATAAGTTTACAATTTCACAATTTCCAGTGAATTCTATTTACGTATTTCTGCAAATACTAACTTTTAAATTAATAATTTGTAATTGATTTTAGCTTGTTAAATACGTTATTGTAGCTTGTTGTTATAAATTAATCTTTCATTTGCAATCGTTGTTCTATAGAATTCTTGATGAATAATTAATAAATACAGAAAAATCAATATTGAAAAGTTTGAATTAGATGAAGATTGAAAGTTGTAAAAGTTATTAGGGATCCATCGATTTATATTTTAGGAATATTTCAGAATTTTTGACATTTCATTTAAATGCAAATCGAAATCGGTTTTCTACATTTACATAAATATTAAAGATGTATTAAAATCGTCTTAACGTTAATGATCTCTCAGATGCTAACAAATTTAACATCTTCCTCAAATTAAATTTTGCAATTTATGTTAATTTTTCAAGAAAGAAATATTCATTAAAACATCGAAGAAATTTTCGATATCAGATCGTAATTCTGTTAAATCGAGCCTAATGCATCAGGTACTTTCATTTCTGGTGTCCATTTCACAAGAAAATGAAATTTTCTGCTTCGTTTCTCTTTAACGGTTAACGCCCACACATAGAAATGAATTTCTAAATAAATCTCAGCCACTGAACGTTGAAAGCTAATACAGAAACTGAAGTTTTATTTATTATAATGTTCACAAGCGTTGCAAAAATTTGTTAGCGACTGTTCCAAGAAATGTGTGCAAAATTGGTTTTATTTTGTCATGTGCTACTTTGATTACTTTCCAGGTAAAACGCTCAAATTAAAGTTGTTGAAAATTAAATGGTGTTTTCATCACACACCTATTTTATTAATGTCAAAATTAGATTCAAATGTTAGTCATTGACACTTAATACGTAGTTTAATAATCTAACTGTTCAAAATTTTAACCTATCGGATGAATAACGCTAAATTTGATTGTCTGCGTTCTACCGTGAACAGTAGAAAAATAATACTGAGAACTAAAGAAAATAGAAATAGTAAAACTACGCAGTCGGGAAATTTCACTTCCACACTTGCCTTGAAATGTAGAATTGCTTCTAATCCCGAAGACCGAACATATTGTGGTACAGTTCAGTGCAGACATTGGGAATATAACACCTGCAATGTTAAACGAAATATAAACGCGCTTGCTGTGCAAGGTGTTACGGACATCCTTTTAACTATAGTAATAACTTTTCGAATTTTAATGGTAGTTTAATTCAGAAATGTAATTCTTAATTTAATTTTTCAATTACATTCGTTCGGTAGGTAATTAATTACATTATTTATGAAATAATTAATAATTGTAGCCCATTTTGATTGTAATTACAATTACATTGACGAACATTTTTTTAATTTTTTTAATGAATGTAATGAAAGCGGAAATTCCGTTTCAATTTGTATTCATAAAGAAACGAATATCGTCAATTTTTAAAATAGTCTAGTGGTTCTTAGTAATTTTACAAATTTCAAACGAATTTTTCTGAAGTATAACGCTATTTTGCCTTCCTCAGCTCTTGTTGAAAGATTATTTTCATCCGCAGACCTTATTTTAAATCAAAGACGCAGTAGATTATCGGATTCTGTATTTGTGAAATTGATTATTTTAAAACACCACAATCCACAATATTAGTAAGAACGTTTTGTTTTAGGCTTCTAATCTATATTTTTATTTATTTATTTTAAAAATAATAATTTTATGTTTCTACATTTTGTCAGAGATTTATATTATAAAACTTTTAAATAAATAAATATATTGAAAATGAAGTTCTTTTCATTGTCATAAAAAAAAAAAATAAATAATAATAAAAAGTAATTATTTAATATAGTTTAATTAACATTGAGATAGTAATTATCATAAAGAAATTAATTCCTTTTTTTAGTAATTTGTCCATCTCTAGTTTATGTAATTAATATAAATGCAATACCTTCACTAATTTCGTAATAGATTTTAATTATAAACCATTTAATAATGAGTTGACATTGTTTATGCACCTATACTAAATATTATAAACAAAGTTACAATATATCTACAGTAGTAATTGCTATTTTTTTTTATTCGGAAATTAGCTGTGGTACCCCTGCAATTAAAAATCTCTGTTGATGACATCTGAAGAGCCTCACCAACCAATTGTCAAATCATTGACAGCTGAAATTACGCATTACATTATTTTTATTTGTGCTGATTTTTTTGTCGATATAATGACATGCACAATTATGGTGACCTGACAATCCGCGACCCCAAAAGTATAGGGGTATTTTACATTATTTTTAATTAATACCACTGAAATATATAATTCTGAAACGCGCATTTTGCATTTGTAGTCTCTCTTTTTTGTCTTGTTTGTACAACGGTTGTTGAGCGATTGCTATGTAAAAATATTGTACATACATAATTAAGACATTTAGCTGGCTGTCTCTCTCGGCTCGCATTTTTAACCTCAGTGAGCGTTTCAGTATTATTATATTTCAGTGATTTATACCACACTAAGGTACAAAAGAAATAGAAAACAGAGTTAGCTAAATTATTCTTCTAATACGTACTCGTACTAGTGGAAACGTTACTCAAATGTATGGTGTCAATAATTCCATACAAGTTGTGTTCCTTGTTAGTTCCACGTTCTATCTCATCTTACATTTAATTGAAGCCTCTCATCTCTGATATTCCAACACTTCTGAATATATTGCCAGCCACATACTATATCATACACCATGTCCAGTATTTAAATAATTATACTATGATAGATATCATCAAAATCTTCAGGTTTCAGCATTTTATCACGCTGATTTGTTTCAGTACCGATCACTCCGCATCCAATACGCAACATCATCCCTCCTGTTGGAGGAAACAGCACCAACAGCACAACCAACGCACAGGTAAGTCAGACACCTACATACTATATCACATATAATTATAGTTTGGTGAATAGAACTGTAAACATTATTACTGCCATAATTAATTTATCATTGTCACAGGGAGAAAATCGTATATAGGGAATAGGAACAATTTTCTTTTGGGGGGTTAACAATTAAATTTAACAGGCCTATCCATAACAAACATATTAGCAGAACATATCAGGAACTCTTATAGAGCAGGTGGAAATAGTATATTCTACAACAAATAATTAACGTCATTCTGTTGCCTGTTGTAGAATATACTTTTTATAACAAGATTTTGGAAATTATACAAAACTGTTGAAAACGTCAAACTCAAATGAATAAAATTAAAACAAACAGACGTAACCATAGCAATCGAACTAAGATACTTCACATTTCTAGCTAATATGCGGTTCTGATTCGTCGAATTTATTCCAAACGCAGCGTATGGAATGATAGTTGTTCCAATACAATTTTTAGTTGTGAAATGCGTAGTTTCCAAAACAGTGTTATAGGAAAGTTTTTTCTAAACTTGTATGATTTATAAAATAACACAAGGGTTATGTTTGGAGAAATTGTTTATATAATACGCTTCCCCCAAAAGCATATTTAACTTTTGAATAATGAAGTAGAACGTTCTAAATCATCGCGAAATATAAATTAATACTAAATTGATTTACGAAACAAAAGCGGAAACTACACCAACCCTTCAAGTTTGTTTTTCTTCGTAGTATCGTAGTACATTAAAATTCAACTGGCCAGGTAACATCTCTGACAGTTTCATTCTGTCGTAGAAGCAGCAGCTACACAGGCTGGTAACCATGGTAACAGGTGTGGTAGCACGAATGTTAGCTGGTAGGTGAAGTTAAGCGCGTGTAAAGCAACTCAGAGGATTACATGTGTTGATGTGTCACATGCAGTGTGTGGAAATTTGTAAATGCCAACTCAAAAACTCGCGCCTCTGTAGGTAATTCTATGTGAATGAGAAGCATAAAGGCATGGAGAGTGAATGTTGAAGGTTGATTATGCTTAGCGGAAACTGAAAGTCCGGGCGATGAATTTCCTGTAGGTTTTATAAAGGTAACCTTAATGTTCTAAAGTTGGTTCGTTTATTTAGTCACATCTTTCAGCTTAGAATCTGCAAAAGTTTTACATATTACTGTGGTATTTTCATTATACGAGCCTAGAATCATATCATATACCCCAATTAAGACTTTTAGAATAACTTAAAAAAATTGTTCTGATCATACAAAGGGAAAATTGCTGCACTCGATTTATTTGTATCTTAAATTCTGTTATTTTTAATATTATTTTTCAAAAATTTTGGCCATCCAGTCTTTTCCTATTGATTGGTTCTTTAGTACAGTACAGCTTTCTTGTGGTGCGGTTCACGTCACTATCTTCTTTCTCACTATCTCCCACTATTGCTGATTTGCAATAGTGGGAGAAAGTGAGAAAAAAGATAGTCACGTGAACCGCACCACAAGAAAGCTGTACTGTAAGTAAATTTAATCTCTTCTTTTTCTTTTCATCTCTCTGCAATATACACTTAATTGTTTCGTCTCTTCTGTTGACAACTACTACATATTACTTATTTCCTCGATATCGCATCTAAATCGTGCTATTGTTGTGACATTTATAGCTTTTAATAAAGGTTTGGTGCATGTAGTGTCTGTATATTCTTGTAACATGGATTATATTTTGTTTCTTGAATTTTGTTAAATTATTTTTGTATGTAGGTTCTTCATTTTGTATCTTTCTCTCTACTTCTAAGACTGAAAATCCTTTTCGTTCATAATATGCTTTTCTAGTTATTTCCAATTTCGTGATATTTATTTTTATTTGAACGTTTTATTGATTTCCAGCATTCCTATAGCAATAAGTTTTCCGAAGCTTCTTACTTTTTCTTCATACTTAACGGTTCTCTTTCCTGATTCTATTCTTAATTTGTCTATTTATTTTTATTTCTTCCAGTACTATTTGTTATAATGTTCTAAAGTCTGGAGCAATGTAAAATATTTTAATAATACATTTATGAAAGTAGAAGGTATTTGAAGTAAGTTAAAATCTTTAATAAATCTAGTTGTAGTTTAGTAAAGTAGAGTTAATTAGTTTCCTGATGTAAATTGTTCTCAAGTTGCTTCAACTTTAATCAAGTATGGAAAAAGGCAAATTTTCATGGAAATATGATCCAGTAATAATTAATTTACTTTAAATAATTGGAATGTTATAATTACATTAGATAGTGAGCGGGCTTATAATTTAATTAGGTATAAAATTTCTAATTATCAAAACAATTTCCGCATGTATTATTCAAATATTAAAGTTTTAGTTTAATGTCAGGAAGAACGTTTCATATTTTTAGCAATTGCTCTCAATTAAAAGTTTTCTTCAGCTCAGAAAATTGTTCGATGCATTCATGTATAATTTCAAATAAGTTGTATGAAATGAAACTTTATTAATATATTCTACATGAGTAAATATTTAATAATTTGTAATTATGTAGAATTTCTGTTTAGAGTATAAAGATTAATTCATCCAGAGAATTACGTATTGGAATTGGTTAATAGCATATGCGGTGCTTACTCATTTGTATAATTATCCGACATAAAACAAAATTTCATTGTATTGTTATTTGCCAATTTATTGATTACCGTAAAATGGGGGGAAGTTGTACGCTTTTTAAGTTTGGCTTCAAAAATTCATTAGACAATATGTTATTTAGAGGAATTAAATTACATTTTCATTGCTATGTTGTTTATTTGGTTTCATAGTTTTTGAGTTGAGAGCAAGTTACTAAACTTAATTACAATGTACCTCTGAACTTTCAAAGCAATTTCTGAAAAAAGGTATTTCTAAAACGTTTTCTCCCACGTGAGTTTATTTTATCAAAGTAATAAATATACTTATTGGCGATCCAAATAAAATTATTAATCTAGTAATTTCTCTTCAGTTCCAGTTTGTGTTTGAGTTTATTTTCGTAACTTTAATTTTATAAATTTAAGAGTAGCACGTGTAGGAAGCCAGCAAACTTAAGACATATTTTCCAATTATATCTTTGTATATTTTAGGTTAGAACTTTCAAGAAAAATAAATGACTTTGAAATTAAATGTAAATATTATCTTTTCGTATTGTTTAATTGTTTATTTATATACCGGGACATAGTTCGTTCCCTATGAATTGTAGAACAAAAATGTAATTATAAAAAATGTTCAGCAACACAAAGTGTACCAAATGAGCCTAAATTTATTGATGTAATACATTTCTCTCATAAGATACGTAAAATAATAGTATATTGTGTTATAAGGAGTAAATGTGATACTTTGGGTGCTGAGCATGTAAGTTTGCACGACGAGCGAAGCGAGTCGAACAATTACATGCGAAGCACCCAAAGACACCTTTACTCCGAATAACACATGCTATTTTTTCTTCAAACATAGAAAATAGACATTAACTGGCAGATTCATCAAAAGAATTAACGCTAATTCCATTTTTTTCAACCTCTGTAACTTTATTTCTAAATTAATTAAATTAACAAAATGTGTCAAATTTTATGTTAACCTATCGTAACTACAACCTTAGTTAACATAAATATGTTTTGAGGATGGTAACTGAAGTTACGACTAATAATAAAAATAGGATTAGCGCTAATTCTTTTGATGAATCTGCCTGTAAAACATTAAAAAATGCTCAGAACTTCAACAAATATTCTACCGTATCCAGTATTTCTAGTTGCCACAGAATAAGTTATTTTGTTATTTTTGTTTATTTGTTTTATTCTTAACTGTCAAATTATTGAATTACAACCTTACTATTTTGCATGATATTTTACTTTGTCCGCCGACGGCGTAAATGTGTTGCCAAGGAAACACTTTTACGCCGGCGGCGACAATGTTGAACTTCTGCTTGTTGAATACAAATACATAACAACGTACTTTTATGACGTTTGAAGAAAAAATTTATTATTTTTAAATATTTCCAGATTGCCATGGTAAACATAACATACAAAAAGTCGTATTGTTTGAGTTTGAAAGATGACATTTGGAATAGTTTTAATGGTTATTGACTTGTTTAAATTATTTCTCAGTAATCATGGACACATTTACCATTTAGAAATAATTTAAACAAGTCAATAATCATTAAAACTATGTCAAATGTCATCTGTCAAACTCAAATGCTACTGTTTGTATGTTTTGTTTACCATGGCACTCTGGAAATGGCTAAAAAATATGCATTTTATTTTACGTCTATCTCATCAAAGAAATGTATCACACTAATAAATTTAGGCTCATTTGCAGTTTGCAGTTTTTGTTGCTGACATTATTTATATTTACACTTTTGTTCTAAAATTCTTAGAGAACGAACAATCGCCTAAAGAAAATGTTTACATTATATCACATATGTCCTATAAAAAAAGTAGACGACCAGAAGATGTGTAACTTGTAGCAATGAATATGAATATTGCTCCAAAATTGTAATTTGGTAAAGTTGCAAAATATGAATTATAGTTCTATAGAATTTTCTATTAATTAAAAATCAGTAACTGAATTGAACGAACGTTGCATTGACTTATTGATTGGTCGTGAAACAAATGTGTAATCATATATAGTTTGAAATTCAACAGAAATGTAGTCAGTACAGCAATTTTAATTTGCATCAGTGGGCAGAAACTTTATGGTTTTTGTGAAAAATTGCCATTTTTTTCAGTTTGAAATTAGATAAAATGATTGAAATTTTCAATACAGTTATTAGTGTTTTTATGTGAAAAGTTGTTTACTTCAATTTTATGATTGCAAAAAAATTTCACTTGAATGTAGATAATATGGAAGGACATTTATATCGAAATAAAAATTTAATGAGAACAAGAAAATGACACAACACAAATATTTGAAGGATGTTTTATATGTTTTAATTATGTAGCATATAATTATTATTTAATAACATGTGATACATAAACATATTACAACAAAACTAAATTTCGAATAAATAAATATATTATCATGCCATTTACCCATTTCTGGGTATGGCATATTACTCAAAGCAGATCTCGGTATTATGATATATTTTGCTCGTGAAATGTGATTACCAGCTGTCAAATCACGGCCTCCAATAATAAATTTAATTTCGGAAAATTGTTGGTCTGTGAGAATCTTATGATACACAGTTACCACAGTATAGAAGCTCTTATACTGTGCAGTTACCACGGAATTAAGCTTTTTACCCCATTTTTGTAAACTTCGAAAAGTGTACACTGCTGAAAATGTTTTCTTGGAACAAACAGATTCCTCTTAAATGAAGAGAAAAATTGATTTCCGATTTCATTTTCATTGAAAACTTTTGTAGGTTTAATAAATATTCTTGTATGAAAATTAATTTAGTTTGAAGGGACATATCAAAGTATTCAACTAAGACTCATTATGGGGACGAAGTAGTTTGAATAGGAGGAATGATATTGTTTTCAATAAAAACGTTTTGTTCAACATTAAACCGACTTCTTATTCATTATTTTTAAAAACAAAATTGATAATATATTCTGTTTCTTTCAATACAGAAAAAAGAAGATAAATAAAATTTATATTCAAAATTAATATTTTTTAAGGATTAAAATTTTCTTCATCGAATGCAAACAAAAATAGAAAATTTTCTTGAAACAAGAAGTTATTTTTATGAGTGTAATAATAAAAAATACTGATTGGACTTTTATAATCTTGTACTAGATCTTCAGATCTTATCAAAATTTGTCTTGTCTTATGAATGTTTGTCTTGTTCATGTGCAAAGATCAAACATAACACATAAGACAATCAATTTGCTCACGTATAATATGCGTCAAGTTTGATTACATTACCTTATGTTTCTATTTTTACTTGTTATACATGAGCTAATCTTAGTTTTGTAATTTAAATTTCAAACTTTAATGTAAATTTGTGTAAAGTTTATTATTTGGTACATGATTTGGGGAGACTGTTGCTTCGTGCTGAATATTGAATAATTTGAAGGAATTATAATTTAATGTTACTGAATTTTTAATATGTAGTTTCATAGGATTTCATTAATGGATCCAGTCGGATATAAACATACTAGTTATTATTATGTTTAATTTCCTTTTTGTTAATTGTTTAGTTTGTTTTACATCAGAATTGAAATGTGTTCCTAATAGTATATTACGTACCGTGAACTGTAAGTGACAGTTTTTAGGTCGAGAATGTAGTTTGGGATGTCGAGACCCGTAGGGTCGAGATTTCCTAAACATTTGAGGCCTAAAAAATCACTTACAGTTCGGGGTTAGTAAGTTATTTTTTGCAATACCTGCGTAAATATAAGAAAAGGAAAAATAGGTATCAAAATTAACAGCTGACAGATTAAGGTTAGAACTAAAATTTGAATGACATATATTTACTTACCGTCCACCTTGCACGGTAAGTTTCACTTACCATCCACCGTGAACGGTAAGTAAATTATGTAACCATGGAAACCAATTGTGCAATAAAAGTTCCACTTACTGTGTTTAAATTTTGTTATTAATGGGTAACTTACAGTACAGGTATTGCAAAAATATCTTTTCGTTCTATTCCAAATTTTACCCAGTACATAATAGTACCTATATAATACAGTTTTTTAAAGCAACCAATTAGTTTTGCTGGCTAATTAATAACTTTGAAGAAAAAATAAATACACAGGCTTATACAGCAAGGAGAAGTACATAATTGTATGATTGGTAAAATAAAATTGATAAAGGAATGTGGCGGGGAAGAGTGATAGTTATATTTTCTTGAGCAAGCGGAAAAGAAGGACCAACTAGATGTTAGAAGAGTTGTTTGCAGAACTGAAAATAACAGTACCAATAAATAGACAAAGAATAAGATGATTAGGGCATATATAAAAACTACCGTTCAAAGTATGACAAAACGCATTATCTATAGACGATAAGATGGAAAAAAGAAAAGAGGCACACCAAGAAAAGGTGGCTAGGCAAAATAGAAAAAGATCTATAAACAATAGGGATAATTAGTATTTTGTTGTAAAATGTTGCGCATCATGCATATTTTGTTCTAGTTTTCTGATACTATAATCCAGCTCTACTCCACTGAATACAGAATGAAGCAACAACTTTTCTTTTTCTTTTGGGATAGTGGAGTTAAAGTTTTACAGTAAATTTAAATGCAATTTTGGTGAATATCCCTTGTAATGTTAAAGTAATTACGCAGGAACTGCTCGTGTTTAGATTTAGTTTAGAATCACTAGAGATTACTAGGAAAGGTCAACAGTATGCAACATTGAATTACAGAGCTGCTAAATAAACATGATCAAGGTATTCATTGAAAAAATGCTATAGTAGTTGGCGAAACGTTTGCTATATGTAGTGGTGTATTGATCTGGTACACCTACGTAATAAAACTTTTGAAACTTGAAACAAAATAGGTATTTTTAGATACTCTCAAATAAAAATAATAAAAATGCTTTGAAGGAAAGTTTCGTACATTCACCGAACATGCTTATGAAAATAGTTGAAGTTTTCAAAGATTATCCTGAAGATTCATTCATTTGATATTCTAATTTTAAAATTGCATCTTCACAATTTACCTCTACGAGCCCAAAGTCATACCATTTAGCCCAGTTAAAATCTTACAAAGGAAATTTGTTTAATTCATCATAATTATATCTCAAGTTCTATCATTAAGCCGCAATGATTATTTAAAAATGTTATGAAGTCACTGTTGATGTGTGTTGTGGATTTCTGTTATTTGCTTACGAATACAAAACAAAACGAAAATCTTCATATTAGGTGCCTACGACGAGAAAAGCAAAGAATTACAAAATCATTCAGTTAAATATTTTTTCTACGACCACTTCGAAATCTGCTCTTTGTATGTTTGTTGTTGCTAGTTATATGAGGCACATTGCAAGCATCGTGCGAAATGAATTTGTTTTGTGAGTATTTGAATACAGGTCAGTTACGGGCTTTCGTGGCTATTGCCTGGCAACAAGTTTTCGAAAGATCTGTCAAATTATTTTCAATTTATTCTCACCCTCTTGTTATATTATGACTGAGAATAATGCTCTTGTGATTATTCCCGGCAATATTCTTGGTAGCTTCTTTGTTTTTGTTGACAAATGTCAAATAGGTATCATCAACACAAGGAAAAATGAGTAAAAAATATAGATTTAGTGGCGTGGTGATGATGAAATCATAAAATAATCTAATTAAATATAACTCCAGAGTTCGATAAATTAGAAAATAATTCTCCAGTATCTTTAGAAAACTTGTCGCCATTTAGCAATTGCCACGAAAGTCCGTAGAGCTTTCGTGACTATTGGCTGGCAAAAAGTTTTCGAAAGATCTGTCAAATTATTTTCAATTTATTCTCACTCTCTTGTTATATTATTACTGAAAATATTTTATTTAACTTAAATTTTAAAACTGTAATATTGTCAGAGAAGTCCAGATCTTTGCAATAGTTATTATACATACGACATATGGTGTTTAAGGGTAAATTGTAGTGGTATCCAGTTATTGAAAAATACATACAAAAGTTCGTTCCAATCGAGTATTACAATTATTTACATAAAAATTAAGCTTATGCAATAGACTAGCATCATCAAATGTATTCAAACTACCTTCCTCCCCAACTGAAAAGGACACAAATATCCATATACTTATGTGTCCGAACAAGCTACACTAACATCACAATACAACTTGAAACGCGCTCTTAAATCTTCGCCATATTATAATTGCCAACCTCTTGACTAACCCACGTTTACTCTTCCAGGCACCTCTTTACTCCAGTATTGAGGTCAGCGGAGAAGTTTCTCCCGTGGTTCCACCTCCTGTTCAGCCAGAGTCGTCGTCACCGCAGCCTTACCCTGCTGTACACGACCTACGAATCCTTGCTGGCCTTGCTGCTGGCTCACTGCTGCTCCTGGTGATCTGTCTTGTGGTCTGTTGCTGGAAGCGGCGTCAACTGGCACGGTGTGCGGGGAAGAGTGACAAGACCAAGGGGACGACGTCGTGCACGGTGAGTGAAAGATATTATATTGTAGATGTTTTCTTTTTGAATGAGTACTAACTCATGAGAGTTTAATTAGAAGTTAAATCCTTGGATTGAAAAGTTTAAAGCTAAATAAATATAAACGGCAGGTGTCATATTTATCGTTCAGTTGAGAATTTAATTTCAAATATCTGACTTTGGAACCTAGCAGAGAAGCTTTGCAAATAGAAAATTTATTGTGCATTGAAAATATTTCTTATAATTATATTTGTATTTTATAAGATAATTTCATTAATTACTCACTTAAAAGTTTGTCAAGCGTTTAATTAGAATCATGTTTTTGCTCTTTAAACTTATCTGTTTCGTGTTTGAACAAAAATAGATATTCATGAACAGCTTTGATATGAACAAATAAAAATACTTGTAGGAAAGTATTTCAATTTTAGTCTGATTTACATTTTTATATATAAAAATGTCAGGAATCTAAAAGCACGTTTGTCATCATTTCCACACGTACGAGCGTTTTGCATTTCATTTTTTTTTACCACAACTGTGGCCTTGTTAATAAAATTAGGAATTGAATTGAATTATAAGCGGTACGTGAACTCTTTTTTATCATTTTGCTGCACGTGTTGTGAACGAATTTTCAGTTTTTGATTGATCTGTTATTGGTTGTTCA
Organism: Poecilus cupreus; assembly: GCA_963942605.1. NCBI lineage: Eukaryota > Metazoa > Arthropoda > Insecta > Coleoptera > Carabidae > Poecilus > Poecilus cupreus. The sequence goes on from OZ012719.1 coordinate 6,620,118, forward strand.
GTTATTACTTTTTCTGTAGGCGTGGGTTTAAATTCTTTTCAAAGTTTGAATGTTGAATCCCAACTTTACAAATTATTATTCAAGAATTTTTTGAGAGCTCATCATATAATTTCAAATAAATTAATTTTTTTTATAGATATTCTGTCTGTAAATAAAATAATTTTATTAATTTTGTTTTGAACTTGGAGAAATATGAGTTGCCTTTATGTTTATTGTTAAAATGGCTTTCCTATTTTGTTTTTGTTATATTCTTTATGAAAACACAAATAGGAAGCTTTTTCAATTACAATGAAAATTAAATTTAGTTTTGTTATTATTATTTTGCTGGCGACTTAGTGGTTATAGCCTGGAGTGAAAACAAAATTAAAAAAAAAAATAAATATATAAAATTAAGCTGTTAAGAAGTATGTAATAAAAATTAATGTTACAAAGATAAAGGTTATGGTAGTGGTGAACGAATAAATAATAAGAAACTTGACTATTAATAATTAAAAAATTGAATAAGTCAATAAGTTTCAGTATCTTAGAACGATAATAGAAAATAATAAACAGGACAATGACATAAATAAGAGAATAGACAAAACGGCAAGCATCTTTCATGCAATGAAACAAAACACATAACCTCCCGCCCAATTTTATGATACAGAAAAATACCTTCTTGTTTATTTTTTATTTATATTTAAGAAATTTAATTTTTTTTATATTTATTTAATTTTTTGACATATATTTCACTAAGAAAACAGCTTCACAATCACAATGACATGTGTCACATTTCGTAAAAAATTGAAAATTTTTAAGTGTTTCCATGGTGTACGTGAAATGCAAGATTTTTGAAATTTAATCTCTTTATAATTTATTATCTCTAAATCTAAGTAAAATCAATAAAATTGGTGTAATCGAAACACATGTAAAATTAAATATTAATATAATTTATTGTAAAACAAATGATAAAAATTGTAAAATATATAAATATTCTGACAAGAAAATAACGATTCATTTTAGTCTGAATCCAATATATTGTAAATTATTTTATTAAGTAAGTCTGTTAAAAATGAAATATTTAATTATATTGCACGACAAAGAATCCCACGCTTTTATAAGAACGCTATTTTCAAAAGTTCAATTATTTACATTTAGGAAACACGAGCAAAAGCTGTAGGAAACAGAGCAATTCTTTGAAGTACTAAAGCATTGAAATAGGACAGGACTGCAGAGTTGACACTGATGTATTTTTCTCACGTATATTCCAACTGTTGATGAAAATTCTTACGAGCTGGAAAATTATTCATTTTAACTCTACAAATACCAAAGACCATTGTCTCCGTTCCTAAATTATTTGAGTGAAAAATGTTACAAGTATAACTAAACTATCGTAATCGTATTCGAATTACCTTTTTACCTTTTGGTGTAAGGACCAGAGCTTACCGATCCATATTGAAATATATTTTATGAGCCATCCATCCAAACTATACTACTTATATTTTACGAAAAATAATTTAGAAATTTGTTTTAATGCAACCCTGAATCGTCTAATAGTATTATATAGGGTCAGTGGTACTATCAAAACATCAAGAGGTTCTTCGTGTTAATTATATCTAAGGGTACTGTTAAATGTTGAACATCTCTCTAAATTTTAATTGAAGTTGTTTTATTGAATTTACGATTTCTGTTTAAGTTTGTAACGCGATTACTGGGGTAATAAGATTTTAAACATTCTAGCGTCTTTGGGTAATTATTTATTTAGCTCATTAGATTCTAGTTTCTTAATTGTTGCCTGAACACGCCTTCAGAAATGTATTAAAGATTGCTTGAAAATTTGAAATTAATTCATAATTCTATGTTTGGGTATTGTAATACTTATTTTTTTCCAACAGCCATCTCCGTTGGTGCTAAAGAAGAGCATCTTAGTGGCAGACAGATACACCCTGAACCCTCAGTACACAGCATGTTCAACTACAGCCCCAGCACCCAGTGTCCCTCTTCTTCGAGCAGAGACTCTTCGTTTCTTGCACGAGATCGGCGAAGGATGTTTCGGCAAGGTTTTCAAAGGTAAGTGACATTTGTCAATCTTTCTCTGCTGTAATATGTTCGTGAACAGTCTGTATAAATAAGATTTGAATTCCGTATTGATTCGATCAGTCACCTTTCACATATGTAACGGAGTTTGAATAGAAGTTCAACGTTGCAAGTTTGATAAGAAATGACAAGTTTACCCTTTTGAACTTCAGCTTGGCATACAAATATACGCTGAAATATTTATACTAAAATTTTGAGCTACTATTGGAGAACTACAATTTAGTCGGACTGGTTTGGTAATTGGATTGGAAGCGGAATAACTTCAACTGTATAGCGGGAGTTTTTTTTATCAGTATACGTAGAATATGAATCATTACCATAGGTACAACTACAGTGATTGACAGCAATGTATTAAAGCGTTTTTATTTCCCGCCACATCCTGTAAGAGAGGTATAGGAATCATACAAAAAATTCGGTAGTTAGTTTTCAGTGGATGAGCACGTTTTAGGGGCCCTAGAATACGATTTTAATAGTTTGTGTTTCAAATATTATAAAGTGGTCGAAGAAAAAAAATATTAATATTAGTTTCACAAAAATTCATCAATTTTACGAATAAAAAATTGAAATATTAAATTATTGCTCATTAATATCATCCTTTCTTCTTTTGTCCGTGATTTTTCAAATCATTTCTTTCAATGAATCCAATTAATTAGTAGGTGATTGAATATTCTAGATATAATCAAAGCTTTAAAAGAGTTCATAATGCCTTTAGTTCCGAAGTTCCGAATTATAAATAAATTGGTTATCAATTTGAACTATAAATATTCGATAATCAATTAAACCGTTAAAAGAATGTTTTAAAAATATGTTAAATATTATGTAGAACCACTAGACGGCTAGACATCTTCTTTGGGAAAAACAAGAATATAATCGGTAAATAATTTATTCAATATTAAATTCTGAGGGTTCTTCAATAATTTCTAATAGTAGTAAGAACATTTCCAATACAAAATCACCGGAGGGATGTCAATAAGTAAATTATATTGGAAGTTGAATCGCTTAAATTCAGTTACTACTACACTAAAACAATTTTTAATCACCTTTTCGGTAGATAATTGGTCCAAATTCAAATTAATCTAATACTAACATAATACAGAACTGTAAGAAATCTATGCTCGTAAATCTAATAACTTTTTTCTTGTTTAATATGTACTCCTACGCAAAATGGAAACACTTCTGGGAAAAGTGTACTTTGATGGGACAAGTACCAATAATCTGTAAATTTAATAATATAAATTTAAAGACATAAATTTCGGTTATTTTCTGAACAGACCTCGTGTCTTTCTATTTTTAAAAATTATGATGTATGCACATTTTTTGAATAATAAATAATATACATAAATTTATTTTGAAGGGTTCAAATCTTATAGCGGACTGTTGAAATATCTTCTCCAAAAGAATTCGACTCTTTTGAAAGCATTCTGCCCATTCAGCAATACTGCAGTTTAGCTTGATATCTAAGTTGGGTAGAAAATTGCAAATGTAACAGTATTTTTTTGAATAAATCATCGCATCACGAATGCTCCACGTGTAATACCCGTATTATACATAGCGTAGGCTCTTAATTCTCTATTTTGTTTCCAAACAAACACGTGGAATGAAAAAGACCACGTGTCGGAATACAAGGTGTCGCGAATGGACTCATGTAAATGCAATACATTCGCCAGTGGCGCTGACATAACATATTTCTTAGTGGCAAATTTTACAATGGAGAAATAATATTTTACTGTTAATAAACTTCATTAAATAATTTATATTGTTTCACAATATTATAATTTGTACCTCGAAATGGTCCATACGAGTTATGAAAAGGAACGTGAAGGCTGAGAAATATATTGGCTGGTACAACGAGCTCTGTTTTTGAGTATTTTAAGAGAAATATTTTAGCGATGTCTATATAATTAACTTGTTTGACTACGACCTTCTATTCTTTTCTCTTGGTTGCTATCTTCCTCCATTCTTTTATTCCTATCTTTTTAAGATCTGCTTCTATTTCATTTAGCCATCTCTTCTTTGGTTTGCCTTTCTGTTTTTGAGTATTTTAAGAGAAATGTTTTAGCGATGTCTGTATAATTGAGTTGTTTGAGTACGACCTTCCATTCTTTTCTCTTGGTTGCTTTTTTCCACCATTCTTTTATTCCTATATTTTTAATAGCTGCTTCTACTTCATCTAGCCATCTCTTCTTTGTTCTTTGGTCTGCCTTTCTTTTTCTTTCCTTCTTGCTTCCGTCTTGTTGATCTTTCTTGAGCTAGCTTGGATACGCGACCCAGCTATCTTATTCTTTGCTTTTTTATCTGTGTAATGATATTTAGCTCAGCGAACAGTTCTTCTATTTCGTTGTTGGTCCTTTTTCTACACTGTTCCTCCTCATTGATTCCACCATATATTCTTCTTAGTATTTTCCTCTCCTATATTTCTAGTGTCCAATCCATAGCTGGTAGCTCTATTTTTGGGTGTTTCAAGAGGAGTGTTTTAGCTTCGGTTTTAGCGCTGTACTAAAATTGCTCTAAAATTATTTTATAAAAGATTACTTCAAATAAAAGTGGTCGATAATATATTTCTCTGTAACTTCTATTCGAAGCATTTTTTTGTAAAATAATTGTAGTACATTGAACAGCGCGAAAACCGAGGCTTAAACACTTCTCTTGAAACAACCAAAAACAGAGCTTATGGTTTGTAGCTATTAAGTTTTGAGATATATATGAATCTATAGCTGGTACCACGAGCTCTGTTTTTGGATGTTTCAAGAGGAGTTTTTTAGCACTAATAATCTATAATTATTTTATAAAACAATTCTTTAAATAAAAGTGTTAGATAATATTTTTCTCTGTAACTTCTATTCGAAGCACTTTTTTTGTAAAATAATTTTGGAACATTGCACAGAGCTGAAACCAAGGCTTAAACACTTCTCTTAAAATACCCAAAAACAGAGCTCGTGCTACCAGCCTTAATTGTAAAGTCGTAGCTTTTAAAATGTGTACAATTAATAATATTTATTCATTTCAATATTCTTGCGTTAATACGCGTTGACACAATAATGTTATGCCACTAAACAAATCCAGCTCTACTTCTTCAGCCACGTCACTGGTAAGAGCAAGTAAATCCACTCGTTTTTAGCAGCCACGCGTGTCCATGTTTCTCTCTTATTTTTGCTCAGTTGGACGTAAAATCCTTGCTACTTTACCGTGGTAAAATGGCTGGAGATTGTCGATGACGTACAAAGCACGTTTTGAAGATTTTCATATATTAGGGATATTCTATATTTAAGAAAGCGTGATGTTGAAACCATTTCGAAATGTCAGTACTTGAATACGGGGCATTAAAGACATTTCGTTTATTTTTCAAGGATGGATTATCTTTAAATTGAATTTGGTTTTACTTTTGATTTGTTTGAGTTGGCGGACTCTAAAGATTATTTCTATTTGGGGACGCAAAACTTGATGAACGCAAGTAGATATTGATTTGAAACTATAAATAGCGGAGATATCTGTACTATTTTCAATAAATATATACTCGTGTATTATTACCTTTTATTGTGGGGTAAATAGCTCAGTGGTAACTGATCGGACTGTCCATCTACAAATTGGAATCCCTCAACGGTCAGTTGCCATTCTAAATTTTTATTTAATTTTAAATTTGTAACAGTACAATAACTACGTTAACCAACTAAAAATAAATAAAATAGATTGATCTAACTGCGTGCAATATTAATTAAAATAACTATTAACGATAAAATTATAAATGCAAGCAATTTTTCAATTAGCTACTACGCTATAAATTATTTTTCACGCGTTATTAAACTCCCATAAGTTACAATAATTTATCTGCATGTAATTCTATGTAAATGATACAAGTATAGTGTTTAATTACTTTTGAAGAAGCCGCATTTCTTCATCTATCTAGAGTAGACAGTATTTTTCTTTCTGCATACATCTGTTTTGCATCAGATATGAATATAAAGAATGGGTGTCATTATTTTAAAATTGCTTTGATTATCGCAGTAAACCGCAAATGTAATTATTCATCCTTTCTGTAAAATTTAACCCAATATTCCTTAGAATATTTTTACAACAATCCTATTACTATTGTTGTTAATTACTTACGTATTTTATTGGGGGAAAAAGGAAATAGATCACCACTACCATCCTTCACGCACAAAAATATATTATAATAGCAAGATCTGCTTTGAGTGCCACACCCAGAAATGGGTAAATGGCGTATGATATATTTATATATTTTATTTATTCAAAGTGTTAAAGATTTGTTAAGTATAAGGAACATCACAATTTTATTTTACTTTTAAAAAGCATTATAAATTCCGCTGGCACAATTAAAAAAGACTGAAATAATTAATGCTACTGTTGCGCTTCTTGTGAAAAAGTTCTACTTTGTAGAAAATTTCTTTTAATCCTGCAGAATTTGTTTTTAATCTTGAAGGCCTAAGACCTTAAGGGTAACTTGGTGTTAAAAGGGTTTATGGGGATAAATTAGTTTGCGGTTAGTTTACTAATTAAAGAGTTTTCCCTTTGTGTCAAAAGAGAATTGTTAAAATTTACAGCCGTATCATTGCGCCTCTGATATCATGAGTAAAATATGTTTTCATAAAACAAGAAACACAGTTACGAGTTGGAGTAGAAGTTACAAATTATTCTAATTTGTAGATAATGATTTTTATCAGTCATCTACTAAGAGGTTTTTTTTCATCAGTGTACACAGGAAAATGTGATGACAGCAGGTATTAAAGCATACTGGCAAAGTATTCCCGTACGATTTAGCTTTTTAAATAAATTTGACGCTTGTGAAAATAAATAAACAAACTAAGGATTCGCTATCCTCAGATATTTTTATCAAAACAACGTAATATTTTTACGTCTTGTTGGTTGTCTGACGTTTATAAATGAAATATAAAATAACTAATTATTTAATATAAACCGACCGAAAAATAATAGTATGTGTACCACGTTGGAAAAATAAACTTTCCGGACTCCTGGTGTTGCAGCCCTCGCCTACGGCTTGTCCTGCAATTTCCACCATCGTCGGGGAATATATCACTTTTCCTACTAGATACACAATATACTATTTAACAAAAAATTAATCCGTCGAAAAAAGAAACTGAATTCGAAAATAAAATTAACCTTTTTAGTTTTAATAACTATGCTCCTAAACTAATGCAACTTATTTTGTACTTATTGTGAGTGTATAGAGAGAGAAATGTCCAACGTTTTCGTTGTTGAGTGAGATGGATGTTGTGAGAAGTATGTCTTCTCTATCAGATCGCAAACAAATAAAACCTACAACTATAAGAATATATAGAAGTATTAACGTATTAAAATTTCCAGAATAAGATTTTTAATACACGTCTCATACCTACTTCTTAAAATCTAATAAAAATTCAAGGTGTGGTAAAAGTCCTCACCAACCACAAAGACGAATTTCTTCAACTTAAATTTCTATTCGGTTCTATTGTAATTCAAATACGCATGCACCCAATTCTAAAATCTAACGCCAACGTATACAAACACAATGCGACATAAAGCTTCACATTCTTACCACAATAGTACGTAAGCGCATTATTTAGAACAATGCATGTAGGTAAATATTTTCCTTCTTGAAATATGATAAAATAACACCACTTGTGTGACATTTCTACCTTGATATTGGATACGATGAGAAGTATCGTATCTCGAGTATTCATGGGAATAGCTGCTTGTGTGGTTTTTAGTAATTTTTAAATACTGGAAAGGCGATACAGGCGTTTTACATGAGAAATTAGTGTTTCCTGTAACACCGGTTCCCAAATTATGTTGTATGTGCAAGTCAACCAACAGTTTTTTATTCATTTATTTACTGAGATTCAAGAACAATGTTAGGACCAATTCAGATGTAAGAAAACGAATACAATAAAAGAATGAACTATGAAATAAAATAATAGTTGGAAGGAAAAAGATCAAGCATCAGAGAGTCAGATGGCATGGACATATATGGAGTGTAGAAGAAAATTAAATCAATGGAATGGAAACCAGGAGGAAGAAGAAGACGAGGATACCTCAGATCATCATGGCTAAAGGAAGTAGAAGATTTAAAAGCAACATGAATCAAAAACTGCCAAAGTAAAACAAAAGATTAAAAGGCGAGGAGAACCCTAACTACAAGGATTTAAAGAAAAGAAAAAAACTGAGATTATTCATTTCAATAAAAGGATCTAGAGATCTTTATAAGAAGCGGCATTTCCCTATAGGGACTGACCACAAAATTTTTTAGAATCGAAATATTTGTGTCATATACTCGACTTAGTGGTTCCCCTTCCCCGCCTATCTTGAGTTGGGGATTGATTTTTTTACAGGATTAAATATTCCCCTATAAATCATTAAACCTGGTACATTTTTCACTCGATGCATATTTTTCGAGATATTTCAGGTGAAAAATTAAAATGGGACATCCAGTATACCAAACTAGGATAGCATTTATAAGCATTTGAATGTTGAGTGACAACCTAAAATGGAAGTTCAAATTTCTAATTAAACCATTTGTTCTTGACAAAAAAATGTTGATTTTTCTTTGATGTTATGATTGGGTTTCTTTGACTTAATGTTTTTGAAACAGACGTAAACAATTTGATTTGGACAATAAATATTTTCATTTCAAAATTTAAATTTTTCTATTGCACTAGAGATTTTTGTTTCATAGTTTTTATCAAAATATGTATTATTTTTTCTACCGCTATGTAAACATATATTGTTTAAACATACCAAAAAACAATATGTAATATTCTTGACTGGGATATGTATTAAAATAAAAAATTTCTGGATTGCAGTAACAATTCAAAATTTTTTATTTAACCTCAACCGGTTTCTACCCCACATAGGCCTTCTTCAGGAGGTGAAAGCCAAATATTTAATTTTAAATTTTTTGTTGAAATAATTTTTTTTAAATATGACTGCAATCCAGAAATTGTTTTTATTTAATACCAAATACAAATAAACAACAAACATACAAAAGGAATTCTTTATTGTATTCCCTTTCAAAAGCAGTAAATTGTAAACTAGTAACTTCGAAATTCAACTAATTTCGGAAATTGTTCTACCGCCACTACATTTGATAATCTCTTTGTTTTGTCACATGAACGATTTTCCTTTAATTTCCATTCGCTTTGATACAATCAAATCGATATTAATCCATATGGATTTGCTTTTGTCTCGCAAGTTTATTGGGAGTGAAATTCAACTGAATTGGTTACTATGTGCAAGAATTTTGCTGCGGATTTTCAAACACAACAGATGTGATGTTTTGACAATGTTGAGGGTTCTTATGTTTGTATTGTCGATTGTCGTTTCGTAGCGGTCACTTTATTTATGTTTGATAAACGTTATTAGATTTTTAACAATAAATAACTGTTAGTAATTTCAACAAGCATTTACATGGGAAATGAGAGTTTCTGCAAATGTAGTTTCTCTGATTTTTTTTTTTACAGAAAAAAGTTTAAATAAATTGTACATTTAAATCAGTCTACAAATTCAATTTAAATCGTCTAATTACTGTAAAAATAACTAAACAACTCTGGAACAAGTCCTATAATAGATATATTTGTAGCTCATGATTTTGATTTGAACTTTTCTCTCTACAATAATGAGGAAAACAAGCAAAGTTTGTTTGTCTTTCTTTAATTTTACCGCGAATACATTCTAATTATTTTTTCTTGTAATCCCATTCTTATTTGCAATCTATCTGTACAAAGATATTCAGTTTATGTTTCTTATGCTAAATTTACTATGTTAAAACAAAAAACGTTACTTTTAAACTTGTATTACAAAACTTCATGTATTTACATATGATAATTCCTTACACTCAAACACACGCAAATTAATACGTTCTATCTTCAAATCCAAATGCTTCCGTTTGGTCCAAATTTGTTTACACCAAGTCAGACGTCTGTCTAGGTCAAGGTGCTTTACTAGATATTCCAATATTTATTTATTAGATTTTAGATGTCTGCTATATTTTCCAGATTAAATAAGCACACCTACATCATTCTAAATTCAATTTACATACATAAAGCGTTGCTATTTCATATTTCAAAAGACATACGAGTACAATCAACAATAAAGCAGTGTTACAAAATAGGGCAGCAAGCTAAACTTCCGCATATGTCAGATCTTTATCTCTTATCTGTCGTCTTCCATCATTTCCTCTTAATTATAAATTCATCATCTTGCTCAGCGTGACAACTAAGAAACAATGTTATTGTCGCGGTACCCATACCTGTATAACTTCTTCAATAGAATATATGAGTCTAGTTTTCAAATGAAAATATCATTACTTTTCTCTATTGTTATTAAACTTGTTTGAATTGAACTTTGTTATATTTATTTCAAGATGATTATTTGTTTTGTTACTTGTTCATAAATTAGTTATTAGTACGTATATAAATGATATACTACTTAGGTTTCAGATATTATATACCAGGTACATCAATGTTATAACTGTGTTTGCTGGGCTTTGAGCTATCCATTTTAATAAAGGAATATACCCCTTCCAAATAAGAAAACATAACTTTTATTTTCCTCCGCTACATCCCCTAATAATTTAATTTTACCAACCGTACAATTATGTCCTCCTCCTAGCTGTATGAATTATTATATTAGTTAAACTGATTGGTTGCTTTTACAAACTCACCCTGTTTAATTTGATTACCTCGCTTAATGTCTAGGAATACAATTTCTCATACCAATTTATTTTATATGTTTGCTTATACATTTTAACGATACATTATGAAAATAACTCGTATACATGTTTCTTATAAAAACATAGCTACGTAGGGCAATAAAATGATGAAGAGGTCTGTCTGATGGTAACTTTGAAATCATGAACTTATAAACATGTTTACATGTTCAGATTTAATGTAATAACTGCATAGGTTCTTACTACAATAGCTTTGTTACAATTTAGTAATCAAAGTTTATACAAATACCTTGATTATGTGACTCTGCGTTGAAATTACAACATATATCATATATAGGTTCATATTAGTAATGAATTTTCTAACAGAACTATTTTAAAAATATATTACGAAATTTAAAACCAAGAACTTTGGCATGTGGTTGAATTGTTTTCTTCCGGATTTTTTCCCTAAAATTCTTTCCAAGTGTTCTATCAGCGGCTAGCTTTTTAACACGGTTCCAGTTTCCCTCGTAGTTCTTTACAGCTTCTTTAACTTCTTGGTTCCAGGTTCTTCCTCTTTCTTGCTATATATTTTCTTAGTGATTCTATTTCTCCTGCAACTTATAAATATAGCCCAGCTATGATTTAAATACATCTTTTTTATTATTATTATTTTAGCTAACTGGGATTTTCTCATAAACCTCATTTACAATCCCCTAATTTTACTTTCATATATTTCTGATGGTGATGTCCATAGGTCGTACAAGCCCCTTCCAAAGTTACACACTTTATTTATTTTTAATTCATTTTTACTTTCTTATACAAAGTATTTTTCATTGTTCCAATACTTTCTTAAACAAAGTATAAGGAAGTATTGGAACCATGAAAAAAATTATATTTTGTTATTTTCGTTTAAATCTGCTAACCTGTTTTTTGAAAAAAACAAAACAACGGTTGAAAAATGTCATTTTTTACATGTCATAATTTTTTGAAGGATGAGTGTTTCTTGATAGTAGTGGTCCATGTTCCTGCATTGTTCGACAAGAAATCTATGGCGGTGCCCACAACAGATTTTTTTTGGTAAAACCGTAGTTTACGGCCAAGTATGACGTTAGCTACGGATCGCCAATGATATTTGGTGGATATGACAGTTTGGGGCACGTCTACGCAACAACGTATCTCAGCTGTATAGGGAAAATGGGACGATCTATGTCCGACTGCGCAACAAGGACCGCTAGAGAGAGAAAGTAGATCTAGTCTGGCCTTCCTTGCTTGTTTACATGTTTGACAGCTGTTTGAGTAGTGCTCTTTTACATTAAACGTGTTTATTGTAAAGATATATGTTATAATAATGTGTAGAAGATACTTTGTACCTAATTGTAAAAGTGGATATGATTCGAATAAAGAAAAGGTTTCCGTTTTGTCAGTGCCAAAACATGAGAATTTGTTAAATAAATGGCGAAAGGCTATACCGCGAAATGATCGTATACTTAGGAGAAAAGACTTTGTGAAAAACATTTTTCCAGTGATGACATTGTAAAAAAATTGACCTGTGGTAGTACAAATACTCTAATATCGCCTAGCAAAGATTAATTTTAAATGATTGTAGTTTTTGAAAAATTATAAAATGCTGTTTTGTAACAATCCTATTAACAATTAGTTAAGATATCTGTTTGAAACACTAGTATGTATGATTTTATTGTTATGTTGTGATATTGAAATTATTTGTATTTTTCGTTTTATAATTTACAATAAGGTATTTGTCATTTATTATATAATTTTTTTTAATTGTATAATTTGTAGAGCTACTCTGTAATTTGGAGTCTTTCCGAGTTATAAAATCTTTGGGGGCTGTGATTTGACGGCTGGTAACCGCACTTAATACGTAAAAATATATCACTTACCGAGATCAGTGTAAGCAGAGTGTCACACCCATAATGGGTAAAAGGCGTGACGATATTTTTTTAAATTTGTATTAAAATAATAAAATATTTTATTTGTATATTTGAATTTTATTCTTCATGTTTCCATGAATGTACCTAATACTATTTGATAATAGTAACATACTATAACGCCACTATAAAATAATGTTGAATTTAAAATAAATAATTGTAAATAATTTCGTACATACAAATTCAAATTTGTAAGATGCAATATCCGTATAGATTTATTTTTTTATTGGTTTCATAATTAATTTTGGTTTTTAAATATAATGGCCGCTACCACGAGCTCTGTTTTTGGGTGTTTTAAGAGCAGTGTTTTAGGCTTGGTTTTATCGCTGTACAATATTTTAAAATTATTTTATAAAAAAATACTTCAAATAAAATTGGTAGATAATACATTTCTCTGTAACTTGTAACTATTTGAAGCATTTATAAAATAATTTTAAAACATTGTACAGCGATAAAACAAAGTCTAAAACACTGCTCTTAAAACACCCAAAAGCAGAGCTCGTGATACCAGCCAATATTTTTAAAAGCAAGTGTAGGAACATATATAATCTATATATAAATTTTGATTCTCATTACAAATGAAAATATATTACGATATTACTGAGTTAGTACCGTAAAAACTGTGCAATACACAGACTACATCTTTTTTCTCTGTCTCCGTGTTATCTCACTCCCACTAGGACAACTTTCGGCCCATCTCGTACGCATTCGTTTCCCCTCCTGTCTGTATTATACTTCGTGGTTTGGGGTGAACAACAAAAACCTAGTAAATTTGCATTCTGAAAATGCTGTTGAACAAATTCGTGTTTATTCCACCTCAAAACTAAAATAAATCTGAGTTTCTTCTTTTTTTAAATTGTTTTTCTTTAACTATGACCGGCTAAAGGAACTTGGATCTGCAGCTAACGTCATATTTGGCCGTAAACTACGGTTTAGCCTTTTTTTTAATTTGGAAAGTTAGTTTTAATTAAGAATTGCATAGCATTTTAATTATTTAAACATTGAAATATTGAATTATTGTAGACTGTTAACGCTTACGAGTAGGCTCTTCCAGAGTTGATATTTTATATAAGCGCAAAAAGGCTTAAATGATGTAGTTTTTCTTTTCAAGTGACATTAAAAAGTTTTCTCTCTCGCACAATGACATACACTTGCACATTGCTGCTTTACCGCATTATCATCTATCCGCATGTTTTGCAATAGGTGAATTAGCTATCAAATGTCATTTTAAAATCACTTGAAAAGAAAACTTCATCGTGCAATTTCCGCTTTATGAACGTCGGAATATATTCAGCATACTTATTATGAATTCTTGTTTCAGGTGAACTTCAACGCGATAACGATCCTGGAGGCGGAAGTGAAATAGTGGCAATCAAAGTGTTGAAGGAGAGCGCCAGCCGAGAAGCCGAAGAGGACTTCATGCGTGAAGTTGACATCATGAGTGCTTTTAGACACCCCAATATTCTGTCGCTGATTGGTGTCGTCCCGCGAGGTAAGCAATTATTGTATGCCACGTGTGTAACAAATTAACACAGATTCCGATTGTTAGATGTTGGTGTTCGAGACATTCAAATACGATATAGTTTTACTATAGTTATAATTGATTCATTAAATGTTCAAATTATACAGTCTGTCAAACTGTTTTAAAGTTAATCAAAAATTTGAATTTCATATTCACGCTGTTGAAGTTAACATAATTAAATTTATTCAAAATACTGCTGAAAGTTTCTAACTTCCTATCGAGATTTGCAAACGCTAAACTGACACAGTCAGCCGTGGAGAAAAGGTGTGATAATATATTTATTTCATTTGAACTTTGTCGCACAATTTCCTACAAAAAATTAATTGGTGAATTTATGCTGTAAGGTTTCCATGCTTTTGTATTTATAGCAAATAACCTAATAAATAATTTCAGTTGATTAAAAATTGAAATAGGAAAACAAAACAATTTGTATCCACATTCCACACTATCTAAATTGTTTTTAATAATTAATTAAGTTCAACAAATGGAATAATTAATTATTCCTTTTATGATTTATTAATACGACAATATGTTTGAGATCAAAGTTTGTGTTTTGAATTGTAGAATCAGTATATTTATAAATTTTAACCGAGATTTCACTTTTTAAACTCCTCTACATTACTGTAAAGCGTATATTACACAATGACGTTTTTATTTTTAAGTGACTTTAAAAAGTTCTCTCTCCCGATCAAAGACGTAAGTGTAAGAGAGATAGATGAATCGAAAAACAGTCCTTTAATAGTGTCGCGATGATGTCTGTGTATGTGTATCTCTGGAGTTACGGTTTCTAAAAAACAACTTAACTGAATATTCTGATATTTTATATATTATATTTGTTTACTTGAAACTCTATCAAGTTATTTTGCATTATTTCAGTAAATTATGGTTTAATAACAATTCTTGTTATTAGAATAATGTTTCAAATATATCTACAATTGTTGTTTGAAACATTTTTGTCTTTACTATCACCATTTACGAAGTACAACACATTGAAGAAAAATTATATTTTAACATTTACGTTTAAATTTGATAATTTCTGCTTAAAAAAACACAAAACAACACTTGAAAAATTATTTTAAGGGATGAGAATTTTCTAATAGTAGTGTTTCGTCCTTTTACATTGTTTGATAAGAAATCTATGGCGGGAGGTATTGTGGTACTAACAACAGTTTATTTTTTTTTTTTTGTACTTATTCATTTTATCATCATTACTTTACTTTTCAAACTTTTTTTGCCAATTTAAACTTCTCGATATTATAAGTATGTTTCTTTTTATAGGTAGATTATTTATTATTAATTTTCAAACTTTTTACAAATCTGTATATTTCATTACAATTCGAGATTGTTAAAAACTTGTACGAATGTCTTGTTTCCAAGCAAGAATGTTTCTATTTTGTTTTATTTAATCATAATCTACCTAAGCTAACATGAACAAAAGAAACAGACACGAAAAAAGTCAGCAATAGACACTGTACAAAATTGTTGAAAAATGTATTTTTATCTTACACCCCTGATATGTTTTGACGATTTAAAACTATTAAAACTGTTTGACAGAAGCTCGATAGCAATTTTTATTGTGGTGCAATTTGCTACATTCGTTTGTTTACGGACTAAAGTAAACTTACATGTGGGGTAAAAGCGTTAAATTTGTTTCAGGCCCTGATTTAACCTCATGTCAATAGTTGAACCCATCCAGCTGTTAGAATAACGACAAAGAATTAGTTTACATGACCTAAATTTTCTACATGTACCGCACATTACGTTTTCCAATTATTTTCATTCCGTACAGTTGAAAATTTAAAATGTCGCACACGTTTCTTTTTACTGACAGTTTCTTTATGAAAATTAATTGGAAAAAATACTTTCCAAGAATTACAGTTAAGTACTCTTTTCTTTAACCCGTTTGTGAACAAAGTAAATTAAAACCCATTTCCAATAAATAATCTTCAAGCCGTCGACTTTTTCAGCCGCAAAAAAGCCAACATTTTTTTATTCATTTCATTTAAACTTGCAATCGAATGGGACAAACCTACAAACGATGGTATTGGACAGTAAACTGAATAATTCAATAGCAAGCACATTTCAAATAGGCGTCAGTACGAGCTAATACCACAAAGTGTCAGGCGTCACACTGTCAAAGAAAATGCGAAATCGTGACTGTACTTCTCTCTTGCTACTTTTTATTAAATACTGGGTTGACAAGTTGAAAATGTGTCTAGTATTTTGTTGGTATAAAGTTTCACAATAAAGTGAATTTCTTCAATGGGTCAGTCAATACAGAATGTTACAAAGGTTGTTATGTAGGCGTTTTAAAATCGAACTCGTAAAGCTATCGCAAAATGTAAGAAAAGAAGTACTTCTTTGTCGAAACATCTCTCTGCTATAAGTAGTCGTTTCGCCTAAAGTAGTTCTATGTAAACACTATTTTTAACCGACTAAAAATTGAGGAAGTTCTCTATTCGACGCATATATTTTTTGTTAATATTGTCATATAATACCATTAGTGTTACAAGTTATGTCGACAATTTTTGTTGCTGAATCATGAATGGGTATTGCGCTTGATTTTAAATAACACGAGTGCGCAGCACGAGTGATATTTTTAAGCGTAATAACCATGAAAATTAAAAAAATAATAGTAATTTACTTTACAAGTGGGTAATTCCACTTTGCCCACGTGTGAAGTATAACGTTTTATCCAACATCTCTTAATAAATGCAAAATTTATTAAAGAAATATTATTTGACAGTGACATGTACTTTAAATTTTCTAAATTAAAATGTCAATCGAAGTAGTTACCAAGGTGTTGTGTGTTATTATTATTGTTATAAATAGAAAATTACTCACTTGTGACTTTTCTCAATATTATACTCACCAGTGGGTAATCTGTTACTTTCCTTGTTTAAAATCGCCATAGTTATAAAGCATTTATTGAGAGGTGTTGAATAAAAACTTTTTAATTAAAAAGAGAACCGACGGTAAACTAAAAATCGAAAAATAAAAGAAATAATTTTGAGTTCGCGCTAAATAAACAATCATCGAATTAGTTTATTTTATTTTTCGCTTTTTAGTTTTCTTCGGTTCAATTTTTTGTTAAAATTTTTTTTTTTAATTGAATGGTTTTATGTCATATTCACAAACGCTTTGAATGTTATTGATGCGTACTTATAAGTAGGGAATTTCCATTACTGGAAATGGACACGTGTAGCATAAGGAATAAATATTTCAATATTTGCAAAGCTATTGAAATGCGAATACCAGACGACAACTTAGTTCCCAAGTACCCAAGTTCTTCTAAGCAATCGAAACTATTGTATGTGGATCGCCGCATAGATTTATTTACTTTTAGTTCTATATTATATACAGTAATTATGTTACGATACATAATATGAAAGAACATATTTCTTTATATCTAAAATACGTATCACCAAAAGTCAAAGGATCCTACTAAAACGATTGTGTTTACAAAGAAATATTAAATTATACCTGTGAGTGTACATACAGAATTGGACACTGTCCTATCAAAAATAATACCCATGTTTTCACTTGAGGCATATAATTTCAATTTTTTTGTCCTTCTAGAATCTGGGATGTCACCAATGATGGTGTTCGAATACATGCCCCACGGCGACCTGGCCGAAGTCCTCCGCTCGAATGCCCGCTGGTGCGGTTCTAAACCACCTCCAACACCAAGAGTGGACTTTGAGAACACGGCGCCAATCCTGGATCCGCGAGCGCTGCTTTCCGTTGCTCTGCAGATCGCTGCTGGAATGCGTTATCTTGCTGCGCAGAGATTCGTCCATCGGGACCTGGCATGCAGGAATTGCTTAGTGGCGGAAGGACCTGTGGTGAAGATAGCGGATTTTGGCATGAGTCGAGATGTTTACACGTGTGATTATTATAAGGTGAGGATACTTATAATTTCAAATAAATTTAAATCTTGCGGAGGTCTGCAACGTTATTGTATCAAATTTGCATTATAATCATATAAAATAATTCATACATCTTTATTTAAGCTATGATTTTGATGCGATATTTCGTTTGTAAACTTAAAAATTGATTTCTTGTCACATGCGAGTGGTTTTGTTATTGTTAGTTATTGTCGATTGTGATTTTTCGTTTGGTGTAATTGATTTGGTTTTTTCTGTGTATATTTTTCTATTTGTTTGTGACGAGAGATATATACTAATTGCGAGTAAGAATCTTGCTTTAATTTTAAAGCCACAAACATGTTCCATTTGTGAACGGTTTAAATTTTTGTGTCTTCCATGTCTCACCGTACTTCTTCATTGTTACTAACGAAGTTGCTGTAAAGCATTAAATATTTTCACAGTTCAGCTCAAATATTATCTGAATAAAAAGAATTAATTTGTTTTGTTTCGCAAATAAGGGTAATTATTTCAAAATCCTCTTAATTAGTAATGTTTCCAATGAATGGTAATTTGATCGTTTGTTGTCGTATCGCGAAAACTTTACTCACATTTGTAAAAACGCTGATCAACAATTTTGTGAAAACAACACTTCCTTGTCCTTCTCTCTTCTTTCGCAACGCGAATGAGTCCGTTGAAATGTCGATTTGTTTTATCTGATGTAATACAACTTTAATTACACCTACTATTTAAGTGAGCATGTTCGCTAACCCAAATAAATGACGTGATCACTCTAATGATTTCCAGATCGGCGGTTCACGCTTGTTACCTGTCCGCTGGATGTCCCCAGAGAGCGTGATGTACGGCCGTTTCACCCTCGAGTCAGACATCTGGTCATACGGAATTGTCCTTTGGGAGATCTACAGCTTCGGCAAGCAACCGTACTATGGTCACACTAACGAAGAAGTTGTGAAGCTCATCCTCCAAGGAATCATGCTCATCCCACCAGAAGACTGCCCAACGCTAATCTACGACTTGATGCGTTCGTGTTGGAAAACTGAACCTAGAGACCGCATCAGATTCCCTGACATCTACGAGAAACTAGAGAAAGCTTATGAGAATTTCCAAATGACAGAGACTGCGAGTAACCTTTCAGCTGTTTTAGAAATTGAACCAAATACTAAACAATGTGGAAGTAGTAATGTCACTTTGCCCAGACCTCCTCCGGTGCCAATAGCTCAATTAGATGGTATATTAGACACTGATGGGTATCTCTTACCGCAAGAAACGACTAGAGCAAATTATTTGCAAGCTTTGCCTGACTGACACATAGATTATTATCAACGCGTTGTGTGGCCAGAATTTCATAAGAATTTGGGAAGTGACGTTTAAAAGTATTACAGCGATTTTATATGAAACAATGTGACTGATTTTCATAGTTGTATATAAACTTTATTAACGTGAATTATTAAAATATCTTGCATTCTCTATATAGATGTGATTTTTTCGAATACAAAACAGAAACGAATTAAAGAATGCGCACAATTTGAAGAATAACGTTTATTCAGACAGTATGTTATACATTCGTCTACTCGTTTATAATAAATGTACAGTTTTACTTTTTAATTTGTTTTAAGTTGCCAATGAAATTTTATAAAAATATTTAAATATACGAACATTAAAGTGCCTTTGAAGTATTGCTGAATTGAGCATGTTATCTCTACTTAGATAAATCTAATATAATTGTTAATAATATATCTGAATCATTTATTAAAATTATGTCGTTATATTGTGACTCGTACATAAGCAAGTATACGTGTTAATGTAAATAAAGATAACGTATACGTTCATTGTATTTATCCCAAATATGCCATCTAATAAATGTACATATATGTTTAATAAAGTCAAGTACTTTTATTAGTAACATAACTAAACTAATAATAGACTGGATTCATAATATGGAATGCATATTCTAATGTTTTCTTTTTCTGATTATAAGGTAAGAGTGAATGTTTTTAATGCCACATTTGTTTCATTTTACTGTTTTGTAATTCTTTTGTTTTGTGAATTTCAAAGCAAAATACAGCTGCTTCGAAGCTTGTCTCCTGTCACAGATATTTGGGTGATAATTAGAGACTTATTGGCAAGATAAGATTGTGAGCATGATGAAATATTAAAAAATGTTGATTTCGAGTAGATTCAGGTGATATGAACAGTATATTCTACAACAAGTAATGGAATGGCACATATTCCACACGAGCAAAAAGGGTGTAGTCCAAGCCGAAAGTAAGGGCTACGGTTTTGAGTGTGGGATATGCCATTCCGTTACCTGTTGTAGACTATACTTTCTATAACAAGATTTTGGAAATTATGCAAAAATACAAATAAAAAACTGTGGAAAACGTCAAACTCAAATAAATAAAATTAAAACGGACGTAACCATAGTAACTGAACTAAGATACTTCATACATCGCGCTAATTCGTCAAATTTATTCAATATGCGACGTATGGAATGATAGTTATTCCAATACAATTTTTAGTTGTGGAATGTGTAGTTTTCAAAATAGTGTTATAGAAAATATGTTCCCGTCATCAATAAACTTAAGCTTATTTGGTGCAGTTTTTGATTCTGAACATATGTTGCATTGACACTTTTATTCTAAAATTCATAGGGAACAAACTATCACCTAATTATAAAATTTTAAAAATTTTTTAAAATATTCAAAATATCCACTAGCATCCTAATAAAAAAATTTTAAAAGCAATTTCGAATTGAAAGTTGGTATTTATTGTATTGGTATCTATCAGCTGTCAGTGAACTGCAACAAAGTATTTCTGTGCATAGAAAAATCAACTTTTCACCTAAAATAATGTTAATTACATATGTAACACATATCAATCGATTCAGGATCCTTCCGTGGTTATTTTAGTGTATAAATTGTTGTGTTAAAATCAATAACTTCATTTTTGTTCAGTGGACAACACATCTAGATCAACAGTTCTACAGGATATATAACCCCCTCCCCCCCCCCCAATTAAAGGTTTACGTCTTTTATTGCATATTTAAGCGTATTAGCTAAAATGTAGATTTGTTAGCTGTCATTGATGAAACTATACAAGGTACGTCTGATACAAGTGATAAAAGATGTAGCCAGCATGGCAGATACATTTCATATTTATCTGAAACACAAAACCAGTAAAAGAAGTACAACTAAGATGGAGAGGATATATCAATAGAATGGAAGAACAGCGAATATTTGATAACTTTGCATTAAACTAATTCAATACTGATAATAGTACCTTGTGCCGCATACAATATGAACTTACAAAGCATAATTTCGTTGTATAAAAATTATAAATTACGCATTAAATATTATTTAAAGTTGTAATTGTAACCGCCTACATACATTCGATCAATCAGATTACTTGCACCTGTACCAGCGGCGTTCAAGTTGTTTTGTATATTACAAATGTACTTTTATTGATAAATTGATAATGCTTCATTAAATAGTAAGAAAAAAAAGCCAAACATACTCAAAATTACATGGACTACATGGCAAAAATAGTTATAATTATATTTTTATCTAAAAAATATAAATTAAAAATTGATAGCCCACGATAGTTTAAAAGAAATCTACGCCGCTGGTACATCTAGTTCAAGCAATCGCCGTGTGAGAGTGCTACATGCGCTCACTTTTGACAGAAAAGAAATTGACATAAATGAAACATTAATTCTGAGTTAAAATATAAATATGTAGGCTAAACTCCAAGAGGTTGGAGAAAATCTTTGTGCGCCATCAAAACTAGTGGATGGAACTTCTCTAAACAAACTACCACCGGAGTTTGAAGTTTCCTCTACACCTGTAAAAAAAGGAAAACAAGATGATCCGACTGACTTCCAGACGCTGGAAGAAGATCCTCAAATTGTTATCAGAAGCCGGACCAAGAGAACGGAAAGATACAGGGAAACTAACGATGTGCGACCGGATTTTCTGGAGACCTTTGGTCGGAAAGTTGCTGTTATAATTTATTGTTCTGAGCTATATTTTGAAAGATCTGGAAATCCAAGTAACTGATACAGACATGGACTTCATATAAACACCACAAAACTTTAAAGTTTCTGATAGGTTTGCATACATTAACAGATATAAATAATACATTACAGAAATAACTGACACTTGTATTTTATGGGCAGGAATAACGTTTTTAAAGAAAGAGGTATTTATGTTTTATTCTTTGCTTAAATTTATTTATGTATTTGAGCAGAAATACAGTACTTATGCCTTAGTTTTACGTTAAAATTAACAGAAAGAAATCATTTTACGTTTGTATGTTGATTCTGTGGATATTTGAAACAACACAATACTCTTTAAGGCCGAAGAGAAGTTGAAATTCAACTTCTGGATGCCTTTACTGTGGAATCTAACATCATTTGAAACCTCCAACATCGTAAGTGACTTTGATGTTTATTACTTATTCTGTATATTTTCCTTTATACACCTACTGTCCTAAAGATTTCCATGAATCTATAAATCATTTTTGTCCATGTAGTCTCATATTTGACGAATAAAAATAAGCCATTAATATGAATTTTGAATTTGTACATTTAAATTAGAATAATGTCTGCCAATCATTTTAGAACATGAAAAACGTTTTGCAAAGTGTCATAATCAGTAACGATTAGATATAGTTATAAGATTTATAGTACATATTTTAGTTTTAAAAATAAATTAACAACCTGATTTTAATGTGCTTCATTTTTATTATAAATATAAAAGGAGTATGTTGAAATCCGAATGGTGTATTTGTTTAGCATTGACAGCGTGGCTTAATTTAATTGTCTAAATCTGATGAGATGTTGGTTATTTTTGTGAATGATTGGCGTGACATTTTTATGGTTTTTTAAATTCAAATACTAGTAAAATGGACTTTCTAGTTTCTACTTTCAATAAGAAATTTGTTAATAAATAGGTAGTTGTATACGAATGACATGAATGTATATTACATTGTGTGAATTATTTTTTTATTTTCTTCTCCTGTGAAAGCATCGGTAATATTAAACAATATTATTATTGTTACATATTTTATTTGTAATGTTTCAAAGCAAAAATGTATTTTTATTGCAATGAAAGTTGTTTTGATCAAGGAAACGCGTGGCTAGTGTTGGTCTAAACTTGTTGAATCCCATTTAGCATCGAAAGCATTGAATCTGCGCTGGCCTACGTGACTTTTGAATGATTGTGCGGGAGCGGGGTATGGTTTTAGGTATCTATCTGCCATGTTCGATTTCGTTCAGTTGAGTTTTGTTCGCGAAGGTAGAAGCTGCGTCGCTCTGTGCTATTTGATTTTGTGAAAACTCAACTCCTCGCGTACATTAAATGTGAATTTTATAGTTGGATATGGTATGCAATTACTGTATTTAAGTGTAAAATTCAAGTTTGACCGTTGGGTGATTAAGTGGGTGACTAAATTTGTGAAATCGGTTAGCAGTCGGGCATTTTGGATGGAGGCTGGGCGCGTTCGCGAACTGAAGTGATAGGTGCCTGATCACACGTTCGTCTTACAATCAAAATTGATCGTTCGCGAGTGGGCTTCTCTCACTACACAAGAGTATGATTTCGTACGTTTGGCTCACGCAGTGCATGCCTGGAGTGGCTCGTACAGTCTGTGAGTCTGTCCATCTTCCTATAGGGTGGAGAGAACAAACCTCTGCAGGTCATATTCTTGTGTCCGTTGCAACTACGTGTAGAATCAGTGAACGTTCGCGGAGTATGATTTCGTATGTGCGGCCTACGCAGTACGAGCTGGAGTGCTTTAGTACAGTCAGTAGGTGGGTGGGTGAGAACGCACCGCTGCAGGTCATACTCTGTGTCCGTTGTAGAATCAGCCGGGAACCGTTTACGGGATCTTCACGTGAAGACCATCGATTCAATTTATTCCGATTACTGGTTCAGCGCTAACGCGGCGCGTGGGGCATGCTCACAGCAGTCCGATCATCTAGAGTGGATCCAGAGTCATGACTGGTACCATCTCTCGGCAAATATCGCATCCGATGCGCCTTAACAGGATTCTGAGGCTTCACGATAACTTTTCAACCACACATATGATAGGCTCTATGTGAATGGTTAGGTTTTCAATGTGAATTCCGGATGGCAGAGAAAGTAGTTGATCGGCTAACGTGATTCTGTGACATGAGCTCGGGCCCCTGCGGGATCGCGAAGTAGGAGACCATGCGGGGTTCGGCTAGACGACCCACGTTTCTTTTTTGAAAAACACAACACACCGGTTGCTGTTATTAGAGTCAAAGAGGCACTGGAATGTCTGTGGGGTGGTGTGAATCTTAGTTTTAATGGTTTTGGGTACCTTTAAGCTAATTTTAAGTTAATCCATTTTATTTCAGCTTTAATTTAAGTTAGGTTTAAGTCTACTAACCCATGTACTTGTATTCCTTTACAGCATTTCTCTTTCAGATTTCTATTTTTAATACGTAAGTTTTCATTTGCAGATTTAAATTGTTTCAATGTTTTTAATTTGTTTGTTTTTATTTGTTTACAGAGATCAAGAATAATGAAGACAAGAAATAGTAGTACTAGAAGTAAGATTTATTTTTATTTTTTCAACATTTCTGTTGTTTATTTATTTCTAATTGATTGTTTTTATGTTTCTAGAATCAGTGCAGAGTCAGCCACCGTGGGAAATGAGAAATGTAGCTGAGACAACCGTCGTTGGAGCAGTAGCTGCGGCAGCCACCGTGAGAGATGGACAATGTTCCTGTGTCTACCATCGAGGGATGAAGTTGCAGATTCTACCGCCGATGGAAATGAATCGTCCGCCGTGGGACAGAACTTCTCGTCCTGAATTTCTCTTTATTTATATATTTTTGTGCTTTTTCTCTTCCTTTTAGTGTAGGTGTTTACTGTTTATTTTATTTTTGTGGATTGTTTTTGTTCTGTTTCTTAAAATAGGAATGAAGATGACACAGTGAACTTGGTCGTCTTCGCTGGATTTCTACGTGTTTACTTTCTACTTCACACATGTAATTATACATTGTTTCATTTTAATTTGCAGTTTCTTATTTATTTTGTTGTTTCAGCCAAGAGTTTGCGGCCAGCAGATACAGTTTCAGAGCCTTCAAGAAATTCTTCAACATAATTCGCCGTTTCCAACACAAATGTAAGTTTATTAAATTCATTAGTGAATTGATTTATTGACTGATGTATTTCTGTTTGTTTAGTGGGCGGCGACGCTGCTCTTCTGTCCTGGGTTTTCCGGAAGTTTCCCCAGGATGTCAGGCGAATGCCAGAGGAGTTTCAGTCTCTTTCTTCCAATGTCAATCCAGGAGATCTGAACTTTGTATTCATTCCAAATAAATAATATAATAAAAATTATATACTTGTACTCTTGTGTTTTATTTAAGTTATAATAATAAATAAATGATAACTTGTACTTATGCATTGAGATAATAAAGATATTGTTACAGAAATAAAATATGTTTTATTTACTTTCAAATTAACTTTAAAGGGCTAGAAGTGACTGTATATTGTATATATTGTATATTTCAAAATTTTTAAATGAATGATGTGAAATAAATGATTTTAAATCATATCGATTAATATTTCAAATTAAAACTCATTGCGCCGAATCCAAATTATTGATTTTTCGATAAATAGAACAAAGACTAAGGCAGGCTACCCACTTGACAGTTTTTTTTCTATTGCTGTAAATTGACCGCTGCGTAAAGATTTTGACGTGTCTACACATTTAGCGGTAAAAGCGTCGCTACTTATTAGCGGTAGAAGTGCAGCCGCTTAAAGATTGGCCAAAGGAAGTGACTTATTAATGAAAAAACAGTAAGTGTGTAGCCTGCCTTAGTTTTACTAATTTGTTCAATTCTCAGCGTGGTAGCTGGCGCCATCTGCGAAATTCCTCTAGGCGACATCAGGAACTACATATCTGAAATTTATTTGAAACTGATTTTCATAATTTTTGGCTATTCTAGTCATTTTACAGTAAAGATATATTTAAATTAATTGTTTATTATTTAATTCTTAGCAACTTTTATTTGAAACATTTTGCGATTAGACGAAGAAAAAATCACCGCAAAAGTTCAGCCAACAACACCAGGGCTCCGACGCGTCGCTCGCTGGCATTTGGCGCTTGCAATGTGCGGGATCAAATCATTTCATCTGAACTAGTTTTTAACGCATATAATTGAGCATTGAATGTTGTAGAAAAATAGCGGTTTTTCAGGGGTCAAATCACAGGGGACGGCGAAATTTCGTTATTTTTGCGGTATCTCTTACCGTTTTCGAGATATGACGCTTTGAAGTTTCCACTATAGTTTCCCTTAAAAATCACCCTTAATATTAACTTTAAAGGGCTGGAAATGATTGTATACCCCTTTTAGAATGTGCTGAATACGATTTCACCAACTATTTTGCAATAGGATGTGTAGTTAAATAATTAGAGCAGTATTTACTTTGCTTTATTTAATTACATAAGATTTAAGGGTGAGCGCCAATTTTCGAGACCGCCATTGGAGTTTTTAGGGCTGAATCTATAGGAATCCACCCTTAACTCGATTTTTTTGGGGTTTTGCCAACAAAAAGTTGGACTATAGTCTTGGTGTTTTTACGATTAAATTTTGGGGTAAAAAAATTGAGATAAGGGCGCTACACCCTTCATTAGGGTCTATAGATTCCAAATCTGTGATTTAAAATAGCCTAGGGTTAGTACTTTTTACGTAATTCGCATTTAACTTTTATATGTTATGACCGCCTGTGGACTTTTGGTTCATAATATGTATCACTGCTGACTTGTCGTTCATAATATATAAAATTGCCGGTACGCTGAGGAAATGTGACATGCAATAATGAACCTTATATACATACATGCTACATAAAGCACATAAAATTGGATATGAATTACCCCAAATTTAAGGGTGAGCGCCAATTTTCGAGACCGCCATTGGAGTTTTTAGGGCTGAATCTATAGGAATCCACCCTTAACTCGTTTTTTTTGGGGTTTTGCCAAAAAAAAGTTGGACTATAGTCTTGGTGTTTTTACGATTAATTTTAGGGGTAAAAAAAATTGAGATAAGGGCGCTACACCCTTCATTAGGGTCCATTAATTCCGAATCTGTGATTTAAAATAGCCTAGGGTTAGTATTTCTTTCGTAACTCGCACATGCATATAAATTATGGACCGATGAATAAATTTTACAGACATGCATATTTCGAGAACCCTTGGCCCTACGCCCTTCATACTCTCATATGTTGTAGAATAATAGCGATGTTTTTACGATTACATTTAGGGGTAAAAATAATTGAGATAAGGGCGCTAAACTATTCATTAGGGCTCGTAGATTCCGAATCTGTGATTTAATATAGCCTAGGGTTAGTATTACTTGAGTAATTCGCATTTCCATCCCTTGAATTATTTACTTAATTATCGAGACCGACTGGCGAAGATTCAAGCGAAAATCGGATTTCGTACCAGGGCAGCAAGGATTGGAAGAGCACTCTTTTGGATAAGAAGAAGAACTTGTCCATTTTTGCTATAGTTGGCAACACTATAAAAATCAATGTTGCCAACGATAGCAAAAATGAACAAGTTCTTCTTATCCGAGGGCTCTGCCAGTCTCTGCTGCCCGGATACAAAGTTAAAAATTTGAGTTATCAGCCAATTAGTCAGGGGTCTTCTGACAAATATGATGTCATTTTCTCAGTTCAGGACGACATTATCCCCTAATTTAAAGGGTTATTCAATGAAACAAGAATAGGGAAGAATTAATATATGAAACACAAGCATAATTTTTAATTATTTATTGCAATAAATAGAACATTACAACAAAATTATACAAATAAACAATAAATATTACAAACAATACAACATGCACAATTTAAATTTGCTGATATATTATTAATTAACAATAGTATATTAACATATATGATATTTCCTAACTCCATAATTAATCTACAGTATAAATTTCAGACTAGACAATTTTATCTCTAATAGTTTCAGAATAAACAACAATAGTAAAACGACCGCCATGATGGATAGATCTACATTTTTATATCGTATGTATCTTATTAGTTAATAATAATTTATAAACAAATGGGACATATCCTAACTCTACAATTAATATAGAGTTGCCAGTTTCAGACTAGACAATTTTATCTCTAATAGTTTCAAAATAAACAACAATAGTAAAATGACAGCCATGATGGATAGATCAACATTTTTACATCGTCCGTATCTTATTAATTAATAATAATTTATAAATAAATGAGACATTTCCTAACTCTACATTTAATATAGAGTTGCCAGTTTCAGACTAGACAATTTTATCTCTAATAGTTTCAGAATTAACAACAACAATATTAAAATGACAGCCATGATGGATAGATCAACATTTTTACATCGTCCGTATCTTATTAATTAATAATAATTTATAAACAAATGAGACATATCCTAACTCTACAATTAATATAGAGTTGCCAGTTTCAGACTAGACAATTTTATCTCTAATAGTTTCAGAATAAACAACAATAGTAAAATGACAGCCATGATGGATAGATCAACATTTTTACATCGTCTGTATATTATTAATTAATAATAATTTATTAACAAATGAGACATATCCTAACTCTACAAGTAATATAGAGTTGTCAGTTTCAGACTAGACAATTTTATCTCTAATAGTTTCAGTATAAACAACAATAGTAAAATGACAGCCATGATGGATAGATCATCATTTTTACATCGTATGTATCTTATTAATTAATAATAATTTATAAACAAATGAGACATATCCTAACTCTACAATTAATATAGAGTTGCCAGTTTCAGACTAGACACTTTTATCTCTAATAGTTTCAGAATAAACAACAATAGTAAAATGGCAGCCAAGATGGATAGATCTTCATTTTTACATCGTATGTATCTTATTAATTAATAATAATTTATAAACAAATGAGACATATCCCAACTCTACAATTAATATAGAGTTGCAAATCTCAGACTACATAATTTTATCTCTAATAGTTTCAGAATAAATAACATCAGTAAAGTGACCGTCATTGTGGATATTTCAAATATTGTTTACAAAATATTTTTAAATCTAACAATTATTAATGTTATAATTCTCAAGGGATATATAATTTCAATCACTGATATAACTAAAATAGTTTATGAGGAATTAAACAATTGAACATTCTTCCAGGTGTGTAGACACTGATTCTTAACGAAGATGCTGTAGCTGTTTACCTCAAGGTTGATCTGAGCTTCGTTGTGTCACCAGATCTCAGCTGAATCCCGAGGAATCCATAGTTGGACTACTATCATTGCACCCTGGAAAGTATAAAACAAATGTAAATAAACAATTTTATAAATAAATATATCATACTAATTATTAATGTAGCTTAGAATAAATAAATTACAACATTTTGAAGTATGAAGAAGATTCAGAATAATTTGACAGTTTCTGGACTATTTAATAACTGTCAAGAACTATTATTACGGCCGTAGAAGATCTACCAGATGGTTCCATTTCTCAGAAGTAATTGTTCTTGCAATCTACGAACTATAACAGAAAATTATTTAGAGTTTATATTAATAAATAAATACATTAAATGTTTATTTTGTTTTATTTACCTACGTCCTTTTGCTATTTGAAAGACAGTTAAGCAATATTCTGACTACTCAATTCTTCTGGATTCAATACCAGTTATGAAATCATTTTTGCATCTCATTCTGTAGATTATAATTTGATAGCTGGTAGCTGAAGATCATGCTAGATGTTGGTTGATATCTTTAGTTGTAAACTTGCAACATTAACATTAGAGTGAATGACCTGATGCTATATTTATTTGACAGTTCGACTACTGTGCTAAAAGAACCCTAAAAGCATAAGATTTGTCTATTATAATGTTTAATACTCTGCAGCAATAAATAGAAACAAAATGACAAAACAATAACAGTTATCAAGGAGCAAACAGTTATAAACAATAATTACCGTATTTGGGAATATTAGGATAACTGCTCTATTTTCTCAATAATTACCGTATATGGGAATATTAGATAACTGCTCTATTTTCTAAATAATTCTGGGGGTTCTTGCAATACATTAAAGCCCACCTTCAATGTTAAACGTATAGAAATATAACTAAAACACTTAAAATGTCATCAAACTAACGAAATTATTAAACAGCATAGCCATTTGCAATGAAATGTCATTGTAATAATAGTTAATTAACAATGCAGCAGATGACGCTAGGGTATTTAAAACAATAAGACACATATTTCAGCATATTTGCAAAACAACAAAAACATTATATTGCTATTGAATTCGGCCTGAATCACACTCTGTTCTACTTTCCGGAGCTTTCAACACCTGTTCAGAGCACGAAACGCTGCATTACAGCATTTACAGAAACTTTCAGCTGTGTATTTACCACGGGCTGTTTTTAAAACTATTATTGCTATTAATAATTTTAAAAAATATTTAATTGTAGTTAATTCTACACAACTTTTGACAATCTCGTGCTGTCTTACACAAGTCTTGAAAACATTTCTAAATGAGTGATATAAAATAAATTATTTTAAATCGTATCGATTTAAATTTCAAATTAAAACACGTTGCGCCGAATCCAAATTATTGATTTTTTAAAATTGTGATCATCAATGCGCATGAGCACCAAATGATTTATCTGCTGTGGAATTTGAAATATGCGGAAATAGGGCACAAATTTGTCAGCAAGAATATATTCCTAAATATTAATTCTTTGCGTTATTTGTTTGAAAAAAAAATTATTTGGACTTATCAATCACCCATATCAAAAAGGACTTTTATCTTGGACTGTAAGCTTTTAATTAATCGACACACATATATAATTGAGATATTTGCTGGTTTATGACAAAATTTGGCACCGCTTAAA
The DNA here is from genome assembly GCA_963942605.1 of Poecilus cupreus. NCBI lineage: Eukaryota > Metazoa > Arthropoda > Insecta > Coleoptera > Carabidae > Poecilus > Poecilus cupreus. The sequence continues at coordinate 6,651,131 of OZ012719.1, forward strand.
ACAGTTTTATAGAGCTAATTGCTATACTACTGAGTTTAAAATAAAAATGGAGAATATTTTATTCATATTGGACTTTTCTCCAAGTTGAACGTTTGCGGGCACCATTTGTCTGATTGCAATAATCAAAACTAATCTGAATCATTTAAGTTGCTAAATATGCTGAATATTCAATAAAAACGGAACAAAAGTAAAATGTATCGTTCTTTTTATTTAAGAAATATAGTACCTTACCTTGAAACATTCTTTCAGAAAGATAAGTTCTTCGGAACATACCTGTAATAAATTCGATAGTAACTTAACTTTACCTATGTATTTATTTTAAATAAAATACAAATTATTTCAGATAAAAATAAATAAATTACAAAATGTACTATCAAGGACTAGATTAATGTTTTAAGTAGACGTACTAGTAAATAAATATTATTATTATAGATCAGTAGCATCAGCATCATTGTTATTGTGACATAATTTGGCCTGCGCATTCTTTGGTACCTCCAGCTGTATCTTAGTATCTTTTTTCACCAATGATGATATGCTATCATTATTACTTACAAGTTTAGGAGAGTGAACAGGTGCTAGGTTATTTATTTGTGCATTCTTTACACTAAATTTACCCTGGAAATAATTCTTATCACTATCTTTGACGGTAGAATCGGATTTATCTAATTTCTTTTCTGCGAAGAAGGGAGATCTTTTGGAGCTATCACTTTCCAAGGATTTTAATCCAGGAGATGGCGTATTTTGTGCGGAAGTACTAACAGTTGGTTCGGATAGGAGTCGAGGAACAGATTTCAAGTAGACGCCATCACCTTCGTACAACGGTCCGGATACTGGTGTATGTGGTGCTGATTGAGATATATGCATTCTTAAGACGTGCCGATTTGTCTCTTTCTCTTGCTGTTTTACTGATGATTTTCTTGAGTCCAAATTTATGCCGGAATCTAACTGCCTCATGTTTGGTTGAGATCTAGATCATGTAAATAGAATTAAGAACCCAGAAAATGCAAAATATAACACACGAAAAATAATAAACTACTTTTATGATCTCTAAAGAATTATTAACATAATTAAAGAAACAAGATAAGTAATATAAATTAATAAAGGTTTAATATGCTAGAATTCGAAAGTTTTTATTTGTTTATCAAAAATAACTAAAAGTTAAACTCGGTCAGTCGCTGCCTCACAGCAGTTGACAGGTTACACTACGCTGATGAGTTCCAATAAGAATGAAACGCGTCCGTAGTTTTCGATTGATTGGACTCGCCGGTCTCTGATAATAATGTTTTGTTATTTTTGCGAGACTGAAATAAAAACTTTCGAATTTTCTAATATTAAACCTTCATTATAAACATGTTAACATGTCATTTGAGTATCTTACCGTGCATGCATGTTTCGCTGATGTGCTCTGGTAGTGTTTCTGCGAACTGGATTAGATGGAGTTTTATGTGATAACCGCACAGAACTATAGTTAAATATTTTGTAATGTGGGACGTCATGTCTTTGCTGAGACTTTGTGCGACCCAAACCTGAATTACCTGCAAACAATACATACATAACATCACGCTATATTCCACTCAGTGGTGTAACACGATTTACATAGGAATCGCTTAACAAACGCATAGCAACCGTTCTATAAAGAAGTGTCAGACAAAGAGGAGTAGCCCACTACATCTATTTGTTTAAGACTATTTTTTTCACTTTTGTGCATTCACCCTCAACTCGTCTCTTCTTTACACGCGGAATCATTTGTTCACGCAACAAACCATCAATTATACCCAACCACTTATTCCTCAGACGCCCACGCAATTGTTCATCTTCAATCTCACCCGCATATATTAGTTTCACCAACCTTTCAATCGACATTCGCTCAAGATGGCCAAACCATCTCAACTGACTCACTCCTACTCTCAACAACATTCTTCTCAATTTCACACTCACCATACACCAATGTATTCCGGACATGATCAAGTCTCGTATACCCACACACTCCTATCAAAAACTTTATTTCTACAGAAGTTATACGTCGTTCATGCTTCTTCATCCCCAAAAAACATTCATCAATGTAGGTATGAACACACTATTACAAACACACAATTGAGCATGTTAGATACATTCAAGTTTTGAGCAAATGTACTTAGAGCACCCAATACCTTGCACCCTGCAGACATCCGCCTTTCAATCTCTCAAAAATTCTACCTAAATATACAAATTTATTCACGGAAACATTACAGTCAGTCACCAAATCATTCTTCTCAAACATCAATTCTTTGCATTATACAAACAATAATTTGATTATTTTCCTCAACTTTATTACATTTTCAAACATGACATGAATACAAATTATAAACCTTCTCAACTTACTAGTGGTGACAGTTTGTTTCTTTCTGGCTTGAGCTAATGCGTATACAACTGCTGCTAAACTGTTATACTGGCTAGATTGTCTAGTGAAACCTAAGGATCTTCCAGATTTCCTTCCCAATACAAAGTAAGTTTCCATATAGCCTTTCCCTTTTACATCAATTTCTCCGCGTTTCTTTACTTCGTACCCTCGTAATCCCAACAACTACAAATAAAAACAAAACATTTATTTGAATATTAATTATAATCCAAAATTTCAAACCTGAGCAGTATATTTTGGCACTTGAATCTTTCCCATAACACCAGTAGAATCCATTCGAGATGCTTCGTTAACTGTATTGCCCCAAATGTCGTAAACTGGTTTTCTTGCACCAATGACACCTCCGACGAGAGGCCCGCAAGAAACTCCAACACGAAGGCCGAAGTTGTTGAACGAGTGAGTGTTGACGTCGTCTAAACGATGGCGCATTGCAATCGCCAAGTCAATTAAAGCACAAAGATGTTCTAAGTTTTCTGATTGGGCTCCATCCTACAAAAGATTTTTTCTTAAGTAACTTACAACAGATTAAAAATAAAATTTGTGTACTCACTTTATGAGTTGGGTTTAAACCAGAAGCGGCCATATAAGTCGACCCAACAGTTTTAATTTTTTCTATACTATGAAATCTAGTTTCATCTAAAAGTTCATCGAAATCCGCTGTAAATTAATACACATTAATAAGTCGTATCAAATACATGTTAATCAATTATCAAACCTATGATTTCATTTAACAATCGTATGCACTCCATTCCTTTATTAATGTCTTCTGAATAAAATTCAGTAAAATTAGGAATACTCGCAAACATTACTCCAACTTCATTGCGCGATTGGGAATACAGTTCCTGAAATATAGTATAAACTATTCATATCGAATGTCTCCTTAGTTGTTTAATTTGTTTATGGATGTGTTGTTACGAAAAGTATTGTATGGAATGGATGGTGTACGGATTGGTGGACATAGTGTCTGCGTTAGCTTATACGGATTATGTTGTTGTGTTGGGTGAAACTGAAGAGCAATTGAGAAGAATAATTGTGAGCATACATGAAGTAGGGAAAGGTTTAAATCTGTTATTGAAAGTCGATAAATCTAAAGTGTTGGTGTTTGAGAAGAATTATTTGGTGACTGATTGTAATGTTTCAGTGACTGGTGTGAGATTAAAACAACCGAATGAATTTGTAGGTAGTATTGACCGGGAGATTGAGTGGGCGTCCGAGGAATATGTGGTTGGGTATGATTGATGGTTTGTTGCGTGAACAAATGATTCTGACTGTGAAAAAATGGACTATTCATGTTTTGTGAAAATAAAACTAATTTCTTACATCAGACTGTCGTTCTTCCATTAGAAAATGTCGAGCAACGTGTACAGGCAATATATTCTTCAGCAATTGAGTGTTAATGTGGCGAGTTTCAACCATATCGTCGAGTTCTCTTTCGGCTTGCTGTTTCCACAAGAAGTCTAACCTGGAGGTCACTTCTACGAGTCTAGCGTGGTAGGCCACCATTATGAAAAAGACACCTAATAAGATGAACATTTGGGCATAACTACAATAAATACATTTATTATTTCTTATTCTTCCATAAATATATTATAGTTTACCTTTTACTGAACTTCTGTGGACCCAATAATTCATTACATGAAGAAACAATTAAAGCTGTATATGTTATTACCATGATAATAGCAAGAAAAGTTTTAATTAAATAGTACAATTTTAAAGCTGTCGCTAATGCTATAAGACATAGTACCCACATAAATACAACATATTCTGGATTTTCATGCACACATAGTTTTTCTTTAGACATATCATCAGTACTACTATTATTCTTAGCATCATTTTCTACTTGTTCATTATCAATATCAAATGCTAATACACTCTGTGCACTAAAAGTAAAATTACTCTCCCTTTTACTCCTTTTATTATTTATAACTGAAGAATGACTAGGATCTAGTAAACAACTTTCATTTTTATTATCCAAAGAACAATTGATATTAGTTGTATCTTCTAAATCTGGTTGGTAAGTTGTTATTGGTTTGGAATCACTTTCATTTGTTTCTACAGTTGAAGAAGTAAAAGGTAAATCAGTTGTAGAAATTTTTTTGGACTCTATCAAAATTATTTTTCGGATTAATTGCTCCATACATTCTTCGGAACAATTTTCTTGATTTACAATATCGGCAAAATGAATTCCGTTAAAAGAAATATTATGGTGTACAGTTGCTGTTAAAAATAGGTTTAGATTTATTTCCTGTTTGGATTTACGAACTCTTAAATTGGGATCATCACTTAATGGCATGTCATTTTGAATAGAATAAATATTATTGTTTAATATAACGATTGGATTTTTTGCGACACGAGTAGAGCTATCGTCCGAAGAACTTTCATTTACTCTATCTAAGATAAGACTCATTGAAATAGCTGAAGACATTAAAATAATAACAACGCAAATAAATGCAGTCCTGCAGTTTCTATTATGAACCATCATAGAAGAAACTTTTATTAAATTTTCAGGTAATTGTTCAAATTCTTCAGCCATGACAAGAAATGTTGTTGTTATTAGTAACACTGTTGTAACTACCAAACTTGCTACCATTCCTGGACACCTGCAAGATCACATAAAAATTTTAATAAAACAATAGTACAAAACGATGGATTTTTTACTAACATAGGCAGTATAAGAGCACTTGCAATCAATATAAATATCCATATTATCAAACAGCACACAACATTCGACTTAAACATATCTTCACGAAGTTGGAAAAACTGAAACAAAACCAATTTTTTATTGCATGTTATGGTTTATTTATAAATAATTTTACTTTCAGTTCTGTAGCTCGATCTTTGAATCGAAGTGTCCATGGATTAACATTTGCGTTTCTCATTCGCTTATTGCTTTCAATTTCGATGCTTTGATCCATGATTTCATCAATTTGTTCTGTTGGCGATAAATTGTTGGCATAATTTTTCTTTCTTCGTTTTTCATCCAAACTCTGATTAGATGAAATATAATTTGGATTGGTATAATCATCATCGTGCTCTTCTGTTACACTATGCAACTATAAAATAATTTTGATAAATAATTTCTTAATAAATTTTAATTGTTTTTAAAAATCTTATCGAAAATTTTTATTTTTATCATTAAAAACCGTATTCAAATATTTATAAAATGTAAATATTTGAATAAATTGCATTACATGCATATATCTATTTCTTGGAATATCAAAATAAGAAAAATCTTTCCGTAATAAATCATATACATAAAATCTGCTAATAACCAGATAACTAGTTATACTAGTTACAGACACGTAATCATTTTTCAACTTGAAAGAATAATTTCTCAAAATATACGAGGTTTACGAACGATATATCAATTATTTAAATATTTAACTTAAGAAACAAAATTCTAATGATAATCTAATATCAACAAAGTCACAAGATGAGAAAGTAAATCATGTTAAATTCTGTAAACAGTACATTTATATGTGTCGCTCGACAATAATTCTTTCATATCTGAAGGTCGAACGAAAAAAACTTTATTTGCACTACACATGGTAGAATTCACCATTCAAGGTTTGTATGTATTGAGTGAATAATCATTAACGCTCGCTTACATTTTCAAACGGAATCTCTGGTGTCCAATCCGTAGTTGTTTCCTCATCGACCGTAGTGTTCGATTGTTGAGGACCGCTGTCGCTTCGTTCCCGGTGCGGTAGTGTTGGGTGCGCAGGTATAGATATAACCGCTGCTTGTTTTAATTTTTCTAAATTTGGTTGCTCATCTTCTGGCCATAAATTGTTGCTGAATAAACTAAAATATCAATTGCATGCAGTGTATTTATCAATTTTTGTACATTTACTGTTTTATCTGGGAATTATGTTAATCTAACCTAATATCTATGATTGACGTTCATTTGTTTACTTGTTTATAACCCCTTGACTAACCGCAGTTGTTTTAATTGATAAAACCTTAATCCAGGAAGTAATATAATTTATATCACATTCTTGTCGCTAATAATGGCTTACAAATTATCAATGATGACGTGTAACATAAAAAATATATGTATTTACCTTGGTCTAGGTGCCAGTCGACGCCGAGGCCTCAGAGGTTCAACTTGTTTGATCAAAAAAGTTTTAACATCGTGTTCTCGTAAATACGGATCTCTTTCGTGTCCATTTCCTGGTTCTACTTCATACGCATCGTTCAGACATTTTAAAGTTGATTCTGATATATGCACACGACTACCCCAACATAACAGGTAAGTTACTCAAAATTTACCTCTCTTAATTTTTAAACTTACCCTGGTTTTCCTCCAGATTCCAAGTGATTCGCCAAAGTAACATCGTACGACCAGACATCAAATTGCCATTTTCTAAGTCCGAGGACTCCGCATAGAACAGATCCAGAGTGGATACCAATTCGCATATTCAAGTCCACCTGTAAAGAAGACAAAATGGCGGAGGTTGTAACAAAAGAAAATTGTGAGGTTATACTGCAAAATTACTTAAAATCTAAAGATTTTCAAATTGAAGACTATACTGTTGAATCTTTAGCTGATAAAGTTATGGGGATGATGGCAGAATATCATATGCTATATTTAAAATTTAAATTTAACAGTAAAAGTGATAGCCAATCGTTTTTCTGTAAGAAATTGGTTATGTTTCATAAGATACAAGAAATTATGGGCAAAGAACAAGGTGCTTATGATAAAGAGAATTATATTTACAATTATTTAATTAAAGAATGTAGAAAAGTTTCCAAATTCGAAATAAATTACGCGCCTGAATGTTATTTTTCATTGAAAGATGATATTTTCGTTTTGGAAAATTTAACAGCATTAGGATATACACTACCAAAAGATAGACATGATATGAACCACTGCAAAGCGGCCTTACAAGCAATTGCAGATTTCCATGCAACCTCAATAATTTACGAAGAATCTCAAACTATAAAAACTGGAAAAAAATTCTGTTTATACGATGAACAACCTGACATTTTTAAAGATTCTCTGTACCGCAGAGACGAAAACTATTTGGGTAGACATTGGTTTAAAAATTGTATCGGAGCATTATTGAAAATTGCTGATATTTGTAAATTACCAAACATTGATAACAACAAACTTAAAGAGAAAATCAAAGAAAACGCTGAAAAAGTCTACGATATTTTAAAACCATCAAAGACTTATGTCAATGCGGTTGTTCATGGAGATCTGTCAAAAGTTAATATGTTATTTAAATATGATGAGCAAAACCAGCCCATACACTGCAAATTGGTAGATTTCCAAGCTTTAAGATACATGCCACCTGCTCAAGATGTTATGTCTTATATTTATCTAAACACGGAATCTGCATTTAGAAAAAAGCATATGAACGAATTATTGGAATATTACCATAAAATATTCCACCTAGAACTTGAAAGATATAGCATAAATAAAGAGAAGCATATTGTTCTGGAAAGATTCCATGAAAGCTGTGAATTTGTTCTACCACAAGTTATTATTCAAACTTTGTGTTACGATACAATGATACCGATCAATTTTGAGTATCCTGAAATGAAGAATGATCAAGAATTATACAAGAAGTATGTTTATGAAGATCGCAGTCCGCAATGCCTTGAAGTTTACAAATACGGAGGATTATTTAGAGATAGTATCAATGAGATGTTCTACGAATTATATGAATTGTAATTTGTAAAAAAAGTAAAAGAATTGATAAAAATAAGCATAATCATCTTTAAAAATGAGCCAATAAAAATCAAATAAAAGAATTTATCTCATATTTTTTCCGATTAATAAACATTGATGACGTAAAATAATGTTTTTCTAAATACATAACATCCTTAAACATATGTATTATCAAAATTGCATTATAATAATTTAGTGATAATTTGAGCAATTATGATGCAATATTACTAGAAGGTGTTACAAAATATTCATTCCACATCAAACAAACAAGGTTATATATCACCTCCCCCCTAAAATTATAACAAGATAAATAATTTGCAATCTTGTACAGTTACTCAGTAATAATTGGGACAGTTGATACTGACATACAAACAAGTTGAGAGTTATCGAACAATATTTTTGTATTAATTTAAAATGTGTTCAGGATACAAAATAACAAAAAATGATTGTATTGATATTCTTCAGAAACATCTGCAGACAAAAAACTTCGAACTTTTGGAATTCGAAGAAAAATCAGTATCGGGAGAAGTTGTTGGAATCATGTCAGGCCATTACAAACTCAAAACAAAAACTAAAATTGATAACAAAATAACATCGAACAGCTTTTTCGTAAAAAGAATGCACGCTCAATACGAAATGCAAACTCAACTGATAAAGGAACAAGGTGCGTATGAAAAAGAAAATTTTGCGTACGGATTGTTGAGTCAACTTTACGAAAAGGAGCAAGGATATTTTTGTGATTTTATGGCGAAATGTTACTTAGCTGTTGAAGATCAATTGTTTGTATTTCAAGACGTAACTGAAGACGGTTATTTAGTAAACAAGTGCAAAGCAGGTGTTTTAGATTTTGAACATTTGAAATTGGCCTTGGATATGACAGCTAAGTTTCACGCTGGGTCAATAATTTATGAAGAGAAAAAGTCTGCAGAAATTGGAAGAAAATACAAAATGACTGATGATTATTCCCAATATTTTAAAGACTCTATGTACCGAAAAAATGAAGATTACCTAGGGGACCAGTTTTATAAAACTTGTATTAAAGCCGTTTTAGCCTTAATAGATATTGTACCGTACTATAAAGACAATAAAAATGAAATTAAAAAGAAATTTTTGCATCAGGTGGAGAGAGTTTACGATTTAGTCAAGCCGTCGAAAGATTTTTGTAATGTCATATGTCATGGCGACTTATGGAATAGTAACTTGTTATTCAAGTATGATAAAAACGATACACCAATACACTGTAAAATTTTAGATTTCCAAGCATTGAGATATACCGTTCCGGCTCATGATTATTTATATATTGTACATTCAAATAGTTTCGTAACTGATAGCAAAAATAATGAGCATTTATCAAAGTTTTATTATGATTCGTTAAAGAATTATTTGACTACAAGTGATATAGATATAAATAAATACATGACTTATAGTGAATTTTTAGCAAGTATTGATTATATTTATCCTTTTATTGTTGTCCAAAATGCATGTTTTGCCAATTTGTGTATCGCAAGGCTCAATGAAGATATCCCAAAAAGTGAAAAATATTTTACCAAGTGTTTGTATGAGGATAGAAATGAATGGTGTGTGGAAGCTTATAAAAATAATGAATTGTTTAGAAATATTGTTGATCAGGCTTTAAAAGATTTAAAAAAATTGTAAAACTATAAATAAATTATTTTGAATAAATATTGTTTTATTTCCCTATAATTATTCAAATGAGATTGCAAATGCAATTCAAATTTATTGTCCTCATAAATTTTCGCGACTTTTGACTTATGATAACAAAATTGTGTACTTAAATGATATGGATCAGTCGACAACAATCTGCCCTCTTTCATTGTACAAATTGTTTTCAATTAAAGCTAAACGTGAGCAAGATGTCTCCGAGTAAACCTGCGGAAATATCTCAAGAAGAATGTTTAATAGTCATACAAAAAAAGTTCAAAAGCAAAGATTACAAAATCATAGACCACAAACTTATTGCTCTGGACGCAAAAAACGGTTTTCTGGGGGACCACCGTCGATTGTTAATAACAGTACAAAACAAAAGAGGTGAAAATAAACAAGTGCACTGTTTCGCAAAATTTCTACCAGATAATCAAGCTCAAATTGATTTTGCTATTAACTGCGGTGTGTTTAAAAAAGAAGTGTTTATTTATGAAGAACTATTTCCAAAAATTATCAATTTGGGAATAGACTATTTGTTGCAATGTGTACCAGAATGCTATTTAACAGAAGATAATCACATTTTAGTGTTTGATGATGTTACTAAAAGAGATTTTAAACCAATTTCCAAGTTTGATTACATAGATTATGACCATGTTCTTGTAACTATTAAAGCTATGGCTAAACTACATGCTAGTAGTTTAATTTTTGAAGAAAAAATGTCGAAAAAACTGAACAAAAATTATAGATTACTAGAAGATTATTCAGATAATTTCTATGAAACTTTTTACGTCGATGATCCGCAACATAAAGGTGGTCAAGGAGTGCATGCAGCTTTAAAAGGATTGTACACAGGTTTTACACTATTTCCTGAAGAAAATTTTAACTTTAAGGACGAAAATTTCAAAACCAAAGTTGCCAAAGTTTGTCTAGATATTTTTGAGTTGGTAAAACCGTCAAAAAAGTACCGCAATGTTATTTGCCATGGGGATTTATGGACCACCAACATTATGGTAAAGTACCAGGATGGCAAACCTATAGAAAGTTTATTACTAGATTTTCAAACCGCTAGATATTGTCCCCCAGGGCATGATTTTATGTCATTTATTTATCTTACAACAACGAGAGAATTAAGACAAAAACATATACAAAATCTTCAAGAAATATATTACAACGAATTAGGAAACTTGCTTCAAGATCATGGCTGCAATTTGAAGAAAATAATTCCATATAAAGAGTTTTTGGAAAGTTGTCAAGTACAGAAATCTTTTGCAATAATACAAACTGTTACTTATGTTCAACTAACTCAATGTAAAGACGAATGGATCATAGATTATTCAAAAAATACTGAGTTATGGAATGATGCGTTGTATGGAGATCGAAGCAAAATGGTTATGGAAAATTGTCAGCAAAATCCAGAGTACAGACATGTATTCAAAGAGGGATTGAAGGATTTACAAGAATTTTGCGATAGCCTTGAATGATTTGCATAATTTTATCTTCTGTTTAGATAATATGTTAAATTTAGTATTATACAAATATTACATCTTATAAAACTTGTAATTTATACTTTTATCTTAGTTTAAATAAAATTTATTATATTAACTTAAAGAGCAAATAAATTCATTTATTTTGAAAATGAAATAAGTATGCTACAGCCTTAGCTTATTTTTATATTTTTTAAGAATAAATATATATATTTACATCAGCATCAACAAATTCAACCCTTTTTGAATATTGTATAATAATTAAAATAGTTTCATCAATCTTTTATTGTCGAAATGTAAACATTCAATAATTATATATCGTAGTCATTCTGTTATTTATAGATCTAAATGAGAAGAGTTTAGGCCTTAATCTCTCTGAATATACGATTCTAATAGTTAACAAGGTCATCCCCACTAAAATAATAAGCATGTTCCTAATAAAGATTCTGTAGAATCACTCACAGTTGTTAAGTATTATTTGAACGTACATACATTGAGAGTTAAATACCAATTCAAACAACAATGGCTCAACAAAAGATAGTAACAATCGAAGAATGTTGTGAAATCCTTCAAAAAGATCTACAAACTAAAAACTTTGAAATTTTAGAATATGAAGAAAAATCGCTGGCAAATAAAGTGGAAGGAATTATGGCCGGGCATTATAAACTCCAAGCCAAGGTGAAAATTAATGGGACTACAATCACAAAAAACTATTTCGTTAAGCAGATGCTATCAAGATACGAAATACAGAATCAAATGATAAAAGAGCAAGGTGCGTACGACAAAGAAAAGTTTACATATGATTTCTTGGAAGAACTATCAAAAACAGTACCGACATATTCAACTGATTATATTCCGAAATGCTTGTTAGCTGTCAAGGACCAGAAATTTGTTCTTGAAGATTTAATGGAAGAAGGCTATATAGCAAACAAATATGGAACATTTGCTTTGGATTTACCGCATTTGAAGTCCGCGCTAGACAAACTAGCGAGATTCCATGCTAGTTCGATTATTTACGAACATAAAAAGTCCCTAGAAACTGGCACGAAATACAAATTATCAGATGAGTTTTCACAATATTTTAAAGATTCTTTGTACAGACAAAATGAAGATAATTACTTGGGTAATAAGGTTCATGAAGTATCAATTAAAGCAGTCCTTGCTATACTTGAGGTAGCTGAAGTCTATTCTCAAGATGAAAAAGAAGAGTTGAAGAAAAAAGTTTTGAAAGAAGCTGACAGTGTATACGAACTGGTAAAGGAATCAAAGAAATTTTACAATGTTATTAATCATGGAGATTTGTGGTGTAACAATATTCTCTACAAATATGACGACGACAAGATTGTTGATTGTAAATTAATCGATTTTCAAGCAATACGGTATACAATTCCAGCACACGACTTTCTGTTTTTACTCCATGCATCACTTAATACCGATGATCTTGACAAACACCAAGATGAACTACAAAAATATTATTACAATTCTTTGAAAACATATTTAGGAGGTTTTAATATTGATCTAAACAATTATGTACCCTACGAAGAATTTCTACAAAGTATGGAATACGTTTTACCGTTTATAATTTTACAAAAAGCCGGATTTGGAACTTTGTTTGTATTATCTTTTGATCCAGATCTTAAGAATCCAGAAGCGTTTAAAACTTTCATGTATGAGGACAGAAATGACAAATGTATAAAAATGTACCAGACAAATAATATATTCAAGAACATGATACACGATATATTCCGAAATTTAAAGCTTTTGTAACTTTTATCTAAGATATTAGTAAAAAGTAAAGTGGGATTTAGATCTGATGGTATTTGGAAAGCTGAATTATTTTTGTTATTTGTTTTTATAATATAAATATTTTATTAGTTAGGAATTTTATTATTATATTTAATATTAAATTAAAGTAACACGATATGTTTTATTAATTGGATCAAGATAATTTTTAATTAATATTATTAAATATAATTAGATTATTCAATTGTTTATCTTTCCTACTTGTTAATTGTTTCCTTCCTTAATACATTCCAATAAACTTAATATCGAGATAGGAATAATGAAGCCATTGAAAATGTACCTGTAACTTAATGAAAGAAACATTGGTTGAATTGAAGAAAATACGAGACTAAAATAATATCATTTGGCCCAATTAAGATTTTTAGAACAACTTATAAAAATTGGTTCTGATCTTACAAAGGGTAAAATGTTGTTACTTAATTTATTTGTATCTTAAATTCCGTTATTATTAAGAATTTTTTAAGGAAAAAAACAACTGCAATATTAACAATTGAACCAAAATCACTAACATAAAGATTTCATTTGTCCCAAATGTATTAGCTAGTACCACGAACACTGTTTTTGATAACAACAAATTATAAAAAAGAAGGTTTCAAATGAAGATTGTAAGTAATATTATTATACATCATTTTGAATCCAATAAAATTTACTCTATTTCATTTATTTACTAAGATATACCCAAAAACTCTTATAGGCCTTCAAATATTTTACCACTTACTGTTGATGAATTGTTCTCAAAATCTAATCAATTCGTAACAAAAACATGATACCTCCCTTACATACATGGTGTATTTGTACTTCGGGAAAAAATTAAAGGGTATTTAGTTACTATGAGACGTACTGATCATGAAATATATATTTTTTAATTTTTAAATTAAGGATGATGTACTTGAAATGAACATATTTGTGGCCTCTTGATTAGCGTACATTATTAAATGAAACATAATTGAAATTAATTTTCAAAATAACATTACATAATACTCATTAAACTTAGACAAACGTCAGACATTTATTTGGTGTAAATAATTACTTGCAAGATTTAAATAAAATTATTAAAAATAGATATCAACCAGTGGCTAACAAAATGTTGCCTTTAAATACAATGCAAAATAAAAAAAAAAATTGTTCCATGACCAGTACGTACGTCTTACACCATTCAATGTATGTGCGGGAGGTAAAATGAAAGAATTTAAGATATAAATATTATGAATTAAACAATTGTTCTTTATATGATTTTAATTGGGCCAAATGATATGATTCTGGGTAGTATAGGAATAAGCCATTTATTAAATGTATGTAGTATAGACATATTTAGTTAGTATAAATATTTTTGTATGTTTTATTTGAATAAATGTACAATATTTCAAGTTATATTACTACTGGTTATTACATTGATTTATAACTAGAACATGTATTTATATTTCTATTAAAAATATAATGCATATAATACTTCATGGAAATGAAATAAATATGTACATTAAAAATTTATTGTTTCACATAAAATGCGGAAATCTTTTAAACATTCATTTAAAACGACTTTATACTGTGAATTCTCTTCACACATTTTTACTATAAACTCACTCCGATCAACATAAAATGTCTTATGACATAATTTATCATCTTTAAATAACTTTTCCATATCCTCTGCTTTTGTCATAACAAACTGAAAATGAGACACTGTTTGAGCAATAGCAAAAGTCCTATAATATTCACAACTCTCCAGAAATTCTTGATACGGCAAAATTAACTCAACATCATAACCAAACTCTTGCAGACATTTTGCTAATTCTTTGTGGTAAATATCTAAAATATCAGTCATATAATTGGACCGGAATTTCCGTGATGTTGTTAGATATATAAACGCCATTATATCTTGAGCTGGTGGACATTTCTTCACACATTGAAAATCAACTAATTTTGCTTCAACCGGTTTACCATTTTCATGCTTCATTAAAATGTTGCTGGCCCACAAATCTCCATGGCAGACGACATTACGAAATTTCTTAGATGGTTCACTGAAGACGTACATGAGATCTCCGTAGATCTTCACTGCCTTTTTCTTGAAATCTTCATCGCTTATAGTTGATTTTGGATCCGGGAATAAGTCAATATGAGTTCCAATACCCTTGATGAGTGCTTTAATAGGTTTCTGACCTATATGTCCTTCCTTTTTGATGTAGCAAACATCTTGAAGTTCTTCTACATAAATATCGGAAATTCGGAATTTTTGTCCAGTTTGTTCTGTCATTTTTTCTTCAAAAATAAAAAATGCTGCATGGAATTTAGCCAAAGTCTTAATAATAACAACTACAGAATCGTATTTTAATGATTTATGTTTGTCGATTTGATGAAAGTCGTTTTCATTTAAATCTTCAAAAACAACAACATCGTTTTTTCTTGTAAAGTAACATTTTGGTACACAATCGTTAATATCAATGTTAAATTCAGTCATTTTATTAAATATATGGTCGTACATAAATTTTTCATTGTCAAAAGCTCTGGATTCAATAGCAAACATACTGAATTCAGTTGTTGGGAGAAATTTCGCAAAGAAATTTAAGCTTTCCTGTTTTCCGTCTCGATTTATCAGTACATTAATTTTCTTGTGTGCTCCCAGAAAACCATTTGGTTCATCCAATTGGATGACATCATATTTTATTAATTCGTAATTAGTATTATTTAATCTATTTTTCACAAGGGATCGACAATCTTCTCTAGAAAATCCGTCATGTGTGATAATATCTCTAATTTCTATTAAAATTTCATCCATCCAAATTTGAAAATATGTTCCTGGTTTATAAAATCTTCTTACCATTTCAATTCGATCTTTAAAAACGTATTCTTTATAAGCTTCTTTATGTTCCATAAGCCCTTTTAAATATTCATGAGAAACTTTTTGGAAAGTGTAGTAATAAGCTGCTTCTACTTTGATATACGGAAGCATATGTTTCGCACTTAATATTAGCTCATCATAAGGCAAAACCTTTTCAGCTGATACATTTCCTAACTTTAGTTCTTTACATAAATGCTTATAATAATAATCGATTAAATCATCATAGCAATGTTGCCTCATTTCAGAAGAAGTAACTTGAAACATAAATTTCAGTAAATCATAAATTGGAGGATTATATTTCATTAGTTGAAAATCTAGTAGTTTACAGTGAATTGGTAAATTATTTTCATACTTAAACAAAGCATTTTTTCGCCACATGTCCGCATGACACAATACATTTCGGAACTGTTTTGAAGCATGTGAAACTTCGAAACATGATTCAACAATTTCTGAAAATTTTTGTTTGAACATTTCTTTGGATATTTCATCACATTCTGGCATTAAATCTATTATAGCATGCATACATTTTTCTGATGCTGTATTGAATTTATAACCCAAATGATTTTCATCTTTGTGGAAAAAGGTTTCTTCAAGAAATTCTTTGTAGTCTTCAATTAATCTATATTCTCTTCCTAATTCTTCAGATTTTCTTTCTTCATAAATTATACTTGCAGCGTGCATTTTAGCAAAAGCTTCTAGAACTATTTTCATATGATTTAAACATAAAACATCTTCAGTATCAGCAATGACATAATTATCAGTAGTACAATTTTCCAGAACTATTAAAAAATTTTCTCTTGAGTAATAATATTTCGGCACAATGGAATCATCAAATTTATCATAATACTTCTTAAATTCTGGAACTAGTTTCTCAAAGAAAAATATTTCATTTCCAAACGCATTACAATGTGAACAAAACTCCAATTGCATTTCAAACTGAGCTGGTACTGTCTTCATGAAGAACGATGTTGAAGATTCTTCATTTTCTTTCATATATTGTATAGTCAGCCAGAAATGTTCACCCATAAATCCTTCTATGTTTTCAGAAAGCGGTCGAATTGAATAATCGAGTAAGTTGAAATTTTCGCTGCAAAGATATCGCTTCAAAATTATTTCACACTCAGCACGGGACAACATTTTTTCACACATGGTTGATCACTAGGTACTTTACGAATGACTTCACGGAAATGAATGCAAGTTGCACGTAAACCGCTCGCTATATCAAGTGCAGAAACGTGACAGGGTGACTAAAGATAAACTACCTAATTATCTAGTTAATATAATTGTCAATTTAGAAATCAAACAAACAAACTACAATAGACTGATATTTATATGGGTCGTAATTTTAACGTTTAAGCACTTAATAATGTTTATTTTTGCAAATCCGATAAGGTATGTAATCGGCTAAATATTCTAACTATTGTTTTCATATTTTGTAACAACTATAATTTACTGTTTTCATTTTTAGCATGCATTGTATTTCATGTTATAAATCTTAATGACTGTTTTATAAAAACTTCTAATTACAAAAATAATAATCATGTGATGCTTAAACAAATCTTTAATTTTTGCAGACGTGCATGACTTTGAATATTTAGAGTATTTTTTAATGATATTTATAATTCCAACACATGGAATCATGAAATGGTATTTTAAACGTTACTGCAAAATTTACGTAACAGGATACAGAAAAAATAATAATGTTTTCTGGTGCAAACTACAAGGACAACGATAACTATACCATATATAATCATCCGCCGTTTTGAAACAAATTGGTGGTCAAAAAATCGAGTTAAAAAAATAAATAAAATAAAGATGTTTTTTGATAGAATTAGGTAATTATTATTATTTAAAGTTTTGTTAGTTAGGAATAATTTAATTTGACACCAATAACAATGGAATCTGTGATGAAATGTTAATTCTAAAAAAAGAAAATAAAATACTCTTTTTTTTAAATCCATTAATTACGCTCATGGTTCTTCATTACAATATGAAACATGATTAAAACAAAAACTGTTATATAAAACATTTAAGTAACACTTATGTGAAAAGTCAATAACTTAAAAACAATATGGATCATTGCTCAATAATTTAAAGAAATCTGGTGTGGGCATCACACTACTTTCTTATATGAATAAAACTAACTGAACACGTATGACTTATTCCTTGCGTATGACTTTATTTTGACAAATGTTTGACATTAGACATGTTAAACCTGTTTAAGTTTTTGTTCTCATTGTAATTATTTTAAAATAGGTGTTAATTAATATCTAGTCCTTAAAATTTTCTAACTAATTATACAAATATTACGACTCATATATTTGACTCTTCACAATTATTTAACTCATGGATGTTAAAAATGTTTAAGTTTTTGTAACTAAGAATATTGAAATATATAATTTAGTTTTTCTCAAAATCAAGTAAAATGCAAATAACATTTTATATTCCAAATATTTTTGCTAAAATCTTTCATTTGAAACTTTTTTCTCAATTGATTCTATTAAAAACAAATGGAATTTATTGTTTTGTGCCCAGTTAACTTCCTCTTCCGGTTATTCAATTTCATTCAAAATCAAATCAGGTCTTCATATTTTCAAGAAACTTATATATTCCAAGTTTCGTTTACATATCTTGTCTCGTTCATAAGATATTGCGCCATTCATCCATCTTTCCATAAATCCATCCATCCATCTATCCTCACACACAGACATCATTGTGAAATTGGTCTAACGGATTCAGTGGACGTTAAAATATGTATTTCCGCAAAAATCACGTCAGCGATTTTTTTCATATACTTCAATACTTCCTTATATCTTGTATAAGAAAGTAAAAAACAACAAGATAAAATAATACAAAAAATGTTTGTGTAATAAGATTATATCGCAGGCGAAATATGTGTAATAAGTAGCCAATTAAAAAAAGACTTACCTGTGTTTTATGTCTGACATCCCTAATGGCCTTGATCATATGAAGTCCCATTTCTACGCAGCAGTGAGCGTGGTCAGCTCTTGGAATCGGCAATCCAGACACGCAGTAATAACAGTCACCGAGAAGTTTAATTCTTAGGCAATGGTTTTCCTGTCAAATCAATTAAAAACATGTAATTACAATTTCGAAAACATTATTAACCTTACTTACGGCTGCTAATTTGTCAAATCGAGCAAAGAGATCATTTAAAACCCGGACAAGTTCTTGAGCACTGCATTGACTCGCCAGAGCTGTAAAAGAAATTAAAATTAAACTCGGAAGTTGAATTTAACTTGACGAAAGGGTAATATAACCTGTAAAGCCTTTTATGTCTGCAAATAAAATGCTAACATTCTCATAACGATGAATATAAATTTTATGAAACTGATGTGGTTGAAATGATCCACCCTTTTCTTCTTCTTTGGCTATGTCACGAATCATTTCTCTTGCTACGAAATCGGGAAGAACTGAAACAAATTAAATACTTTGCTATTTACTGTCAATTGTTACACTCATTGGTTGGTACCACGAGCTTTATTTATGAGTGTTTTAAGAGAAGTATTTGAACCTCCGTTTTAGAGTTGTACAATGTTCAAAAAAAACTTTTTAACAAAAAATTGAACCGACGAAATACTAAAAATAAACAAATTTTGAGTCAACGTTCGTAGATTGTTTGGTGCCGACTCAAAATAAGTTTGTTTTATTTTTCGATTTTTAGTTTTTCGTCGATTCAAATTTTTGTTAAAAAGTTTTTATGTTTTTATTTTTTGTGGCTACCTATTTTTTTGCTCTTACGGGTAGAATTTTTTAAATCGGATAACCCAGTACAAAGTTATACGAATATCAAATTAAAAAGTATTATCAAAATGGGACTATTCTGTCAAAAGTTTTGTGTATTCATACAAAAAATAAATAAATACAAAAATATATATATATATATATATATATATATATATATATATATATATATATATATATATATATATATATATACGCATCTTCAGTTATTTCGTCAGTTAAAAAACACCTAAAACAGAGCTCGTGGAACCAACAAATGAATTCTATACCTGAAAGAAGTAACTTTTCTTGTCGATCATTTTCTTTTTGGGTGTGATATCTAGTTTCCATTGAACGATGAGTCTCTAAAAATGCTTTTCTTTGTCCACGATCTGTTAAATATTTCGTGTACATTCCAGCAAAATTCACAGCCATATACACCACGATGTTTGCCGCTATATAATACTTAAAATAATTTTCGCAATGCTACATAAAACAAATAAAATTATTAAAATTTGAATAGTTCTGCATTAGAGCAGTTATAAAGAAATAAATAATTAGATGGGTATCAATCCTTTCTAATAAATTATTGTTCACTGAGTCAAATGTCCAATATGTAAAATTATAACAGATGATTCTCCGTCTCTTTCACTTCAAATATGAAAAAAAAAAATAAATTTCGACCAAAACTGCGTCATGTTTGTATTTATGTCTTCTCTCACTGAGTGAATAATAATTTCTTAAAAGTATTGATACCTATTTAATTATTTATCCCTAAATAAAATCATATGTTTGCATAATACCTCATTCTCCAATATTCCCTTAACTAAAAGTACAATAATATGTCCGAGAGCAGAGACTGATCCAGCAATCATACACCACCTCAATGGCAAGGGCAGCATAGCGTAAGGTACAAATAAAATAAATAAGAAATACCAAATAAAATCGTCTTTGGGATCCGACTTAACTGGATTCAGATATCCTGCCATACAATATGCTAATTACAAAGATGTAGATGAAATTTCTTATCAATATTTATACCTTGTATGTTTAATAAAAGCCACGTACACATCGCAGCCCAATGCAAGTAGTTGTTGGCGAAACATGTCCACCAACCCAATATACAAATAGATATATTCGCTGCTATACAACACACTGTATATATTACCAAAGTTGGTTGATCATCTTCATTTTTATTTTCGCCTGATACTACATATGCTACTGTTAATGCAATCTGGAGGAAAATAAAGCATTACATACTTCTCCTATTTGACTATGCCGGGGAGATACTAATATACGGAGAAAAATCTGATGATGAAGGGAGGAGGACAAAATAGAACAAACACAAAATATTTACAGTTGATATTGGGACTGAATACCATTGTACTTGTATATGCATATATTTAGAATAAAGCTCTAATGATTATTTTTGGGAATAATCTCTATAGCTTCTTTGTTTTTGTTGACAAATGTCAGATGTTAGATAGTTATCATCAACACAAGTACAACATGAGCAAAGAAGATAGATTTAGTGGCATGCCTGATGATGAAATAAAAAAATAATCTAATTAAATATAACTCGAGAGTTCGATAAATTAGAAAATAATGCTCCAGTATCTTTCTCAAACTTGTTGCCATTTCGCAATAGCCACTCTGTCAAATTATTTTCAATTTATTCTCATTCTCTTGTTATATTATTACTGAAAATAATTGGGAAGAATTAGTAATTATTTTCTAGTTTCCATAGAGACATATTTTTTCAAATCTGATAGCTTTAGAAATCTTTTTAATTAATGAAATTTATCTTTATATACTTATTTCATAAACCATAATCATGTCCACATATTCCTGGTTACTGAAAGTATTAACAATTTTGCACTTAACATACTTTGACGTTTAATGAATTGAGTTTTAATTAATTTCAACGGCAACTTATTTTGTAGTTGCGTTTTATTTTTAAGTGGCTATTTTTTTAACTAAACATTGTTCAAACTAACTTTAAAGTATCCCAATTTTTATTTGAAACGTAACTGCCGTAGTTTGCAACGGCTGCTTATTAATTGTTTCAACTTAAAGCCGCAACTTTTTTGCTGGTAAATCATTTTCAATCTTTTCCGTACGTACGAATTTATGTAAAAGATTTACCAGCAAATAGGCACTAAATAGAATATTTCCTATATAACATACGCATGGATTCTTCAAAGAAAGATTTAGTTGGAACATACCTTTAAAAAGAGATCTACTATGTTGACAATAATGAGAGATTTTTGCCTTTGTCTATGGGAATACCGCAAATACTGTATTTCGAGATGTTTGTCATGGAAGCTATTCGTAAGACTCGGCAGGTAGATGCCTTTGTACATCTGGCCCTTCTTGAAAATTGTGTTTGGGTCGGCTGCATTTAAAAACATATATTTTAGGTTGAACAAACAAAATGAATAGGTTATTTTACCATTTTGTTGCGCATGGAATGCTTCATCTGTGACAAATATAGAATCACCATTACCTACATTAGTATTACTTAAATACTCTTCGTCTTTTTCGTTTATAAACTTGTCTGGATGTCGCAATGTAACCTCAACTTCCGTATCACCAATGCACGAGAGATTATTTTGACCCTGAATAATTTAAAACATAGTAAGAAGTGTTTATATTTTGATAAAAATAAGATAGGTAGATGAAATAAGTAAATAATCTATAGATACTTTCAACAATAAAAGCAGTTACGAAATAAGTCTTAAAATATTCATGAAAAACTATTTTTATTAATACTGCATAACATATTTCAAATATATTAAATATAACTGATATACATTATAGTAAAAATCAAAGGCTTTATTGATTTAATTATTCTTGAATCAATTGAAATGCACTGTAGCTAACACAATTATTACACAGTTTTGTATACAAACCTGTTGATTCGGTTGCGGTACTGAAATAGAGTGCGTCTCTGATTCCACTCCAGCCAAAGAATTCGGTGTAACAACCGTACACATCCTCCAATCAATTACTTCAGATTCGTCTTTTTCAAGTCTGCAACCAATAATAAATAAATGTTATTAATTATAATTCACATTTTCAAGTATAAAATAAATATGTAACTTTAGCGCAGCGAATATGTATTAGTTACTTGACTTGTATATCGAGGTACTAAAGTATATTTTTTTACGTATAAAACATCTGAGTAATAAAAAAATACTTTTGGACCGAGGTATATATTATATTTTTTCTCAAATCGTTAAATTATTAATTAATAACATAAGCTACGTTCCTTTATTTCTTTTCACCAAAAAAATTCATTTAACATTTCATAAGTTAAGTTTCTAGTAATTTCTATGAAAAAAAATGCCAATTATAATGATTTGTAGTAAAGATTGGTAGTCACTACGTTCTTAATTTCCGACTTTTAAAACATTTCACTTGATACCCCACGAGTCAGATTTCTATGAATTTTTAGAAAAAACAATTGCCGATCGTATTTCGTTTCACTTAAAAAAAAGAACTAATAATAATATCAGTCAATCCATATTTTTTGATAACATATTAGAATATACCTATTCAAGACTGTTCATTTGATACCAAATACGATATATTTTCGATAACTTTTAGAAAAACAATCAATTTCCATTTTTATATAATCATTTATCTCGTCTCTTCGAGGCCTTTCCTTTAATATCCAAAAGTGATTAAAAAAAATTAAATTAAACACAATTTACATTAATTTTAGATCATGTAATACAGACTTTTGTCAATCTTTTTTTTTTGTCAATTTTAAAGTACAATCAATAACAATAATATATAATAATTTGCATCTTACATTAAATTTCGCGGTTTTACTATATTTTTTTCTAAATTTAATTGTGTAATACCAATTTTTCTCAGGTTTCAATATACAAATAAAGCAAACATTTTATTCGACATTAAAAAAAAAATTAAATTAACTTTCTAAAAATTTACAAAATATGTTTGCTCATTTATTCTAATTACGAATAAATTTACAAAACTTCTCCAACTTGTCTACAATTAATGTAATTTATATTCAAAATTTTAAACTGAACTGTCAAAAATTTTTTTTGTAGAATGTCGCCCGCTTTAAATCTGTAACGAAACTTCTCGAACAATAGAAACACCGCTACTAATCTGAGTATACTAAGTAGTGGTGTTTGAATCAAGTTCGCAGTGACAGGGCGGTAATCGATTTACCGTAATACCGTGATTTGCTGCCATATCGTCAATAAGATAATGCACATACTTATTTTTGTTTAAACAGCAAACAGATTGATTTATAAATCTCTCTCATTCTTAAATGGAATATAACTCGTACAATAATTTGAGTCACGATAATATTAAAGTGTTTCTGAAATGCAGTTCTGTTTTAATTGTCTCTTGTAGCAAGGATATTCAATATTTGATGGCAGCAAACTAAATTCAGACTCCACGTCGCCTGTTTTTATGATCCTATAAATTATTTTAGCTATTATTCTTTATTCATTTAATTAAATTTATTATAAAATCATAAAGCTACATTAATTCATTTAAAACTAAATTAAATTCAAAAAGCAGCAAAGTAAAGGAATTGTTTATTATTAAATAAAACAATTATGGTAATCCAACAACAATGCACAAAAAATAATCTTGTTACGCAGTCAAAACAAATGCACATTGTACGACCTTGTCGTTTGTCATCACTCAAAACGGAAGCAAAGTAAATTACATTTCCTGTTCTTTGTGCAAGGGGAGAACAGACAAGGAGCACGTGTCTGTCTGAAACATACATACAAATTGAGAAACTGAGTGACAACTACATTTATAACATGTATTTATATGCAATATGCACATAAGTCTACGAAAGTAATTGCATCTGTTGGTTCAGTTAGTTCATCTTGAAGCAAACTTAAATTATAATAACGCTACACGTGCGCTACGTTTCTTGGTACTCCTCGATGCCGTAATAACTTCGGAGCAAACGACATCATGTAGTTTAATTTCGTAAATACTACCTTATATATAATTATTTAAGTAAACATACGACTGTTATTTGTGCAATATTTATATGCATGATATTTAGAAATGTTATAGTATTTTGTTTTAGTTTAGTTTAGACTGTAATAAAAATAAAATTGTCACATCCCTCAGTTTTCAATTACTTCTAAAAAGTAAATAAATTCAATGGTCGAAATCTCAGTTTTAGTATAAGCAACTATATTAACATTGCTGTATAGTTAGTTGAATACGGTGCGTGCTACAATCGTACCATAGATAATAAAACTATAAAATTTAATATGAACTTTGCTGGTGGACATAATAATCATAAAAAATGTAATAAAATGGCTCGTCGTTTTATTTTAGTTTTATATATGTATTTAGAGTAGCTAGAAAAATAAAATATTTTTCTTGTCAAAGAACAAGATAAATATCTAAATTACCCTACTAGTACAGTTGTGCTTTCGTATTATATCCCATAAAATATTGCAAAATAAAATATTAACATTTGATATTTATACTTTTTAGTGAAAATAAAAACTGTTTAACGAAAAAATTTAATCGACGAAAAAGAAACTGTTAAGCGAAAAATAAAGTAAACCTTTTTAGTCTTAATAACTAAGCTCCTAAACTAATGTAAGTAACTAATTTTGAGTAAATCAACGAACGCCAACTCAAAATTAGTTACTAAACAGATTTACTTTGTTTTTCGATTAAGAGTTTCTTTTTTCGACGGTTTAATATTTTTATTAACAATTTTTTATTTTTCTGTTTTTGTGGCTACCTACTCTTCTACCTTCAGAAATAGAAAAGATGAATCATCGAAATCAGATAACCCAATAGTAAGTAATAATACTTTATTACAATTTGGGGTGGAATATTTTTCAAATTTAAATAGGACCAACTTCGAGACATACCAGATTCAATAATAAAGAATAATCAAAATCGAATTACTCTGTAAAAAGTTATGCGTAGTCCTACAAAAAAATGTACGCGTTTTTTTTTTTTTTTGGTCGGTTAAAAATTCAAAGTTATTCCATATCAGTTACAAAATGGGATTATCAAAATTGATGGATTACTTTATGATTCATTATACCAGGTGATTAATTTTGAACTTGAAACAATACAAATAAAATTATAAATTATAATATCCTTTTTTCAGTCCTAAATTATCCACATAAATCCACAGTTTAAAATAACTAATAACCCAATTATGCTTAACATGATTATCCATTCAGGAAGACGCAAACTGCTCCACAAAACCACTTCATAATTCCAATTCCGGCCACATACCTGGTGGCGCTACATGTTGCGGTGTTGATGGGTATTCATGCGTTATCAGGCGTAAAGCTGACTAAAAATAAACACAACACGGACGCATTATCAGCGTTTTGATCAGCATGTTTGCAAGGTGCGAGGACATGGGACATAACGGGTGTTATTACTTGCCGAGAGGCGGCGACACGGTCATGGAATGAAGGGAAGTATTTTGGGAATTGGCAAAATTGTAATTTGGGCATTTAACATGAAAATATAATGGGGCCTTTCACCATTTTTTTTTATTTTTTATGAAACTTTATCTATATTGAAGACTATCTACACTTTTAAAAAGTCTTAATTGTTATTCATTAAGCCACAATGATTTTTTTAAAATGTTGTGACGTCATTGTAGAGTTGTTGCTGGATCTAAAACAGTAGAGATTTAAATAATTTTTGTTACATAAATGTTCTATTTTATTGTAATAATAATAATAAAATAAGTAAAAAAATATATGACTACAATTATTTACAATCTGTACTATTTTACATCCAGCAACACCTCTATAATGACGTCTCAACATTTTTAAAAAAATCATTGTGGCTTAATGAATAACAATTAAGATTTTTTTAAAGTGTAGACAGTCTACAATTTAGATAAAGTTTCATAAAAAAAAATTGTGAAAGACTCCATTTTTCATAGTACGTACGTAGTACTTTGGAAACTTCTAACAATATTTATCGTGAGACTAATATTTATTTCTTTTGCTCAAACGTGGTAAATTTGAAAATGTACTTGTACTTGGAAAGCCGGTAAAACATGCTATTTTTATACCTCTATAACTTCATAATTTTAAGCAATTTGGGACAATGTCATTATATGTAATATAAAAAAATGAAATCATTAGGGTTTCTAGATTGCTCTAAGCTAAAAAATTATAGTTTTAAAACATTACCTTATTTGCAAAATAAACAAAAATAGTAAGTAGAAAAATGAGAAATTTGTAAGTAGTTTTAAGACAAATATATTAAATTTATAAAGATAAAATTTAGCTTACGGCAATCAGGATAATATAATTTAAAATTCTGTGCAAGAATTATTACTGAAAATAGTGTAGTTTGTCCAAAAATTATGAAGTTTCGTTTCCTCATAAGCGCAATATTATTTGAGTTCAAAGTTTTGCCGCTGACAGCGCTAGTAGTTCAAGACATGAGAAAAACTTAATTCCGAAAGTACATTTTGGTGCACTACATATTATTGCTGGAAGAGATAAAATAAATCATTTCAGTACTGCCTTTGTTACAAATTAGGTTTCCAAACGCGCCCTTAAGTACATTAACTTCACACTCAGGATTAAATTAAGCACTTCAATACAAAATTTCATGAGAAATATTCTTTTCCAAATACCAAGTATATCATCAGGATGATCTGTGGAAGACCTGCGTGCTTGTTGAATAAAATGAGGACAATTTGCTTCTGGGAATATAATGATAATAATTTTTGTAGCATAATTTTCATTAAAAGAACTGTGTGGTCATTACCCTGTAATGATTTGAAATTACATTTAATTGTAATTGAAGTCAAATGACATGAAACATCTATTTCTGGGAGGCTTTATTCGCTACTCTGTATTGTAGATACAATACAAGATATTTTCTTTGGATTTGAAAATAGATTTGTTGTAAAATACTTTGATAGTATCATTTAATATTAGGTGTATACCTATAAATATTATTGTTATATGAAGATGCTATTGATCAAACTACTCAAAATATATTGATTTCTTATATTAACCTTACTAAAAATAACTACAAGTATATTCATTTCAACCAAAACAACTTCAATACAACAATGAACTAAACCAATGTTTCTCAACAATTTTCTTATGACGAATAAATTTACATGGATATGGACTACAAATTCCTTACATGTATTTAGCTACATAAAATGATCGCTACAGTTAAAATTATACAGATGAACACAGTCTTGGATTGTTGATATCTCGTGTTTAAATGACAGTAGCGATTTTAAAATGTACGATTTTCTGGAGCAGGTTTTTCTTTTCATGTTACTTTAAATGTGTCTTTATCAGTGACCTTATCAGTCTATTTACACGATCAAGTTTTAAGTGATTTAAAATATCCAAGTGTCAAAATTCAGTTATACCAACATAAATTGTATTCATTTAAATCTCTTCAAATTACGATTATTGTAATCAGTCGATTTCTCAACGTACAAAGATAGATAATTGTATATATCCACCAAGATTTCAATTTCTTCTTTACCTAATTGTGACACTTCAAGATTAATGTGAATTGAACAGGCACCAAAAACATAAACACGAATGACATTTGACAGATACTTCGCTTTTTTCAAAATATGCACTAAGTTGGTAATATGGTAAAAACAGCAATGCACAAACGCACTGCCAAATCTTTTAGGAACTTTAAAGAAAGAGTACTGCATATTAAAATTTATCGTTCTACACTTACACCGTTGTACGAGAGAGAAACATTTTAGTCACTTGAAAAGAAAAACCTCATAGTGTAATGCACGCTTACAGTTACTTTAAAACTTGTATTCCTGTTTCCATGTTTTGTTAGTTAACTCCTTAACCACGGAGCTATTTCCTCCATACCATACCGAAAAGAATGTTTAGTTACTTGCTACAGATATCCCCCAATATCATTCCTCCTTGTATCCTCAATGAAGTTACAAACATTTAATGAATTCAGTTTCGAATTCCGCTCAAAGTGAATAATTTCCACTAATCTATTCCTAAACATCCGTTGCCGCTGAATCAACAGTTGAACAGTTGTTGATTTGGCAACGTACTGCTTATAAATTATTAATTTACGGCTATTAAGGTCTCCGTTCTCCGTTGAATTCTACTGACCACCAACAAACTGAAGGTTAACGTTGGATGTCATCTCATTTCATTTACAAATCGAAACGTAGATATTCAATTCCGTAAAAGCTTGGACATCTGCAAGATCGAATCTTCTGCTCTGGTCATTACCAAGAAAGATAGGACATTTTTACCTTTCATAAGCTTGCCTACAAATGCGCTAATGAATGTAGTTAATTAAGGTTATTTTTACACTCAATTACTTTGGGCTAAATTAATTCTGTCGTAAAATGTTTCGATTCAAAGTTTTCTTTTAGAAATTACAACAGAAACAAACACTAATTTATTTTAGAGTTATTTATAAAGTTTTCTCATACTAAAGCAGATAACAAAATATGATACAAGATAAAAAATAATGCCATTAAGTCTAATTGAAAAGAAGGAGCACAGAAACGAATGATGACAAAAGTGACCGAATAAGTTTATTTGAGAGAAACCGAACATGGTTAGACAGTCCAGCCAACCGGAGACCACAAAAAATGAAATAAATTGGTTGCGATCGAAATCGTAAAGAAAACATGAAACGAAATAAAATGGTAAAATTGTTTTTAGTACAAACACGCATTTAACCCTGTTTATCATTTTCATCGCTTTTTAACGGCCAATTATTTTTACAGTATAAAGTTTAATCAAGCTTTAAACTTATTGGTGCAGAAAGAATAAGAATGACTCGAAACACGAACTAAAACCAATAAGACTCGTCAATGGAATTTTGGGGGATAAATTCTGTATTCATTGAATGTGTATAAAAATATTTATCTTTCAATTCAGAATGAAGAACAGGAATATGTCACGTTTGAATAACTGAATATAACTATTTACAAATCAAATGCAGTTAGGAATCTATACAGGATGATTCATAACGTACGAAAAAGATTGAAAGTGTAGCTAGAAATGTGTTTTAATTAATAAACTTTTGGCAAAACTCAATATCAAAAAAGTTACAGCAAAAAAAAGTTGAATCAATAAATGAGCAGCCGTTACAAACTACGGCAGTTAATTATGTTTCAAATACAAATTAGAAATACTACATAGTTAACAATGTATAGTTAAAAAATTAATATACTCATGGACAAAATTATCAAATATTTAATTATGATGAATCAAGTAAAAGTAAAGATGATTTTAGTTCACAAAATAAAATTTGCACTCTCTGAGTAATATACTACGTATTAATAACATCAACAACTTTTTATCACAAATATGTAATTTAGTTGCAGAGGCCCGTAGGGCCGAGGAAAATAAACCATATGAGTGATAAAAAGGAACTTCAGTGCCGAGGTACATATTAAGTTTTATTTGAAATCTAAAACTCGAAAAAACTGTAAAAAAATTACAATATAGGTTAAGTTTATACATCTGTCAGTTGTCAATTGAAACTAACAGTCAGTGTTGCCACCCTCGAGAAGTGAAGTTATCGTAAATAACCCTCAAAATTATGTGTTTTGTCCTCAATTTCGTCTTCGGAATTAATTAGTTAATTCTTCTTGCAAATTTTGTTTCATGTTACGTCCAAATTTTCTGTAGTACGTCAATATATCTGCCAAAATTATCCTAATTGTACAATAGTTATTTAACGGTTGCCACCACTGGGTTGCTCAAAATCGTGGTATAATGGGTTACTTTAGTGACGTTTTCTGAGCTTCTAATGACGATTTTTGAGCAATATATTTATTTGAGTTTTATTTCCTATTTACTATACATCATATTCAAATATTGCCTTTCTAACAAATGGCCGCCACGGCTTCACTTGTCAAGTTGTTTATATTTATATTTATATTGTTTATATTGGTTTCAGTACCTAGTTTGTACATAAATCTCGTATAGCTTAAGGTTTGTTTGTGAAAAGTGCGAACAAAACGCTAAAAAAACATTAACTAAAAACGAATGCAACGGCTTGAATTTTACAGAGTACTCTCATAGACCCAGATGTGCAAATAATTTTAGGGAAAACTACGTAACTGAAAATATCTGAATTGCTTGATTGATAAAATAAAATAACATTTCCTTGTTGCGGCATTGGAGATTGGATCGAACGTATTATTGATATTTTGCGAAACAGAAAGTGGTTTAAAATGTGTTCTGCATGTTCGATTGTCAGATACCGATATCGACGCCCATATCTGTTGTTTGACACAATCAGCTCTTATGTGTGAATATCGCTTTATCTGCGAGATAATTGAAGCACATATTTGTGTAACTACCCACATTATTGATAGCTAAATGGAAAACTTTCTTTGTTTACAATGAAATTAAAACGTAAGTTACAAAGTTTGGAAACACATTTTTCCTGTTAAATTTCAGTAATTTTGTTACGCTATTTTGAGGTTAAAAGCGAACAATGGCGGAGAAAATTTAATCACAAATTTAACAGCTGAAAGAAACTGAAAATTGAATTTAAGATATGTTATTAATATTTTGAAATACGGCAGTTTGATTGGAATGAAATTGTTGAAATTACACGTCTGAAATAAATTGCAATTTGAGAAATAAATTACACTTCTTCTTGCGGTGTACTTCGTTGTAAAAGTTTATAATCAAAATTATTTTGTAAGGGAAAATCTTATACATATTTATTACCTCATAAATAACTGAGCGTAGTCTAGTCGTCATAATGAACAAAAGAGCTTTGTTATAATAAATATTGTTAATCACGCTCAAATGCGATTAGTACGCATTTTTTTCAGAATTCTTTTTAAAAATATTTTATAAAGGTAGGTAGTAAGGAATATTAAGGAGCAATCGATGATGTAGGATCATAAATATTCTGTATTTGAGGACGATATTCTGTGTCAAAACAATACATATTATACAGGATGAGTTTTTTAAAACAACCAATCAGTTATGCTAGCTAACTAATAACTTTAGATAAAAAATAAATACACATGCTTATATAGCAAGAAGAGGGACATAATTGTACGCTTGGAATTTTATATTTTTAGGGGGATGTGGTGGGGGTAATGCAAGTTATATTTACTTAAAAGGAAAGGGGTACTTTTTTTGTTAAAATGGATAGCCCCAAGTATTTCCTTTTCGACGATGTAATATCTAACATGTTCCTTTACCTGAAATGAAAATTAAGTTCAAAGAAACATTAACATTTTTTAATATGAAAAATAAAACTTTAGGTAAGCCAATGGATAAAATAAGTTATTGTTTTTACTATTGATACTCCTGTCAACAATTGTTGTCAATGTAAAGCCTTTGTTGACATGAGTATTAATAAAATAAACAATAATTTGTTTTTTATTATACCTGCATCATAATCCGTGTTTAAAACACGCTACAGCGTTCACAAACGCAAGATTAAAACACGCAGTGCATTAAAGGTTGCTAAGCAACAATACAAATAATTACTGTTAACATCTGTCAAAACTGTAAACGTAAACAATAAATACTAACCAAACTCCATGTAAACGATATACGTCAAACGTCACACGCGTAAAATTATCAAAATCAAAATGTTGCTTTTCAGTTTTTTCCAGAGTATGATGCAGATATAATAAAAAATAGCGTATGACACACGTGTATAAGTGCTTTTAAAGCACTAACGACGTTAAAAGCTTACTTATACACTTGTACCATAATATACTATTTTCTACTCCTGTATAAAATATATCCCCATTATATTATTTTTTTTTTTTTCGATGAATTATAATACCTATAATTCACTGTTATTTTAAAGACGTGATGTGGATCACCTAGCAACGGAGGTCTGACTGTTGACATGTAGTTAGTTGTCTTTGTGTATATTTATATTGACGTTTTTTCAACTTGTGCTTTCAACGAATTCCAAACATTTTCAAAAGTGATTTCCGAATTTACAGGAGTAGAAAAAATATAGTATTATATTATATTCGGGATTATGGTCATTATTCACTCGGATGATTTGTATCTTCATCTTCGTGAATAATGACTATCATAATCCCTCATATAATAATATATTATTGTCCAACGACCTACCTAAAGTTTTATTTTTGATATTAAAAATGTTAATGTTTCTTTGAAATTTGTGGCCTTAATGTTAATGTTAGGTATATAAACATGTTATATCGTTGAAAAGGGAATACTTCGAGCTGTTCATTCCAATAAAAAAAGGACCCTTTTCCATTTAAGAAAATATAACTTTCTTTCCCCCGTCACATCCCCCTAATAATTTTATTTTACCAACCATAAAATTATGTCCCCCTCCTTGCTGTATAAGCCTGTGTATTTACTTTTTCTCTAAAGTTATTAGTTAGCCAGCAAAACTGATTGGTAGCTAATTATTTGCTAACAAAGTATGTAAATACTCGTACAATAAGGAAGCTTATATTTTTCTTTATTCACGACAGAAGCAGTTAGCAGAAATTATTTGGGGAAATTTAATATCGAAGGTAGTGCAAATTGCTAAAACTGCTTCAATACCACTATATCCAAACGTGTTTTGAGTTCTAAGGAAGGAAATACTAAATGCATTCCACGTTTATTATTTTTCGCAAAGCAACACAATTCATTCTATGAAAAAGAACAAAGAAATAATTTTTTAATTAAATTTTCACTGAGTCGCATAAATTTTAATCGCTATATAATTTTTATTCCTAACGCGGATCCAAGTTGCACCTTTAATTAAAGATATTTATGTTAATTAAAAGCTTTTTAATTTTTCTCCGTCACTGACTCTGAAAAAGAATAATGTCGTATGAATTATGCGATTTATTTTTTCTCGTTTTGTTGACGTTGGAAATAACAAGCAAAATATAATTCATGAATTGCTCATTTGTAAAGTTATTTGCTAGTACCTTTGTTTTCAGGAAGTTTTCAGTATATTATAGCTAGCTACTTGACATATTTATTCAACGCTCATAACGGAGAGTATTGGAACTACATATATAGGTAATTATGATAGTTACCTTTGATTTGTTTAATTTGGTTCATTTTTCACATTTTTGAGCACTTTCCCTCACGACAGGAGAGAAAGTGCACAAATCTCCCGTAGATTTGAATTGACTGTTTCTGTCATGATTTTGATATCATAGAAACCGAGTTTCTCTTCCGATCGTAAAAAAAATAGTTTTGGGCAATAATGGTTAAGATATTTCATTATTCACAAGATTTTTTATTTATATATCTATACATAGATACTTACATTTAATTAAAAAAAGTAAAAGTGCGAAAAGAAAGTTGTGATCACAGTTCCAAATTTTTAATTCATTTTCCTTGGGAACATCTTTAACAGCGAAGTAACCCGGGTAGAAATGACCTTTTGCAGGAAAATTACAAATTTTTTGCTAATTAATTTAATAAAGACATTTTAATTAAGGAAAGAAATGTGACACCAATTAATTTTACTTGTTTTGTCCTCAAATTTCATGTACAAAGCAAAGTGAAATTATAAAATGTGTAAACATAAATAAGTATACTCTTGTGAATTGAGAATAATTCTCGTAAATTGGCTCGTTTAATTATTTTCGCGTACAGTTGCATTTTCAACAAAAAGTTTAGAAATTAAAAATATACAAATTAATTATTGGCTTGATTGTTTCGCTTGTTATTTTTAATTAATCAAATTAAATTATGCTATAAATATCAGCTAGCAATAAACTACGAACAATGAAAATAATAATCAAATATTAAGGGAAGCTATTTCTTCCCAGTTTTCATAAACCTAGTTTTATAAAATTGAATCCAAACCGTTGTATGTTCGCTTTTATAGTCGTTCACGTGTAAGTACTTTTAAAGATATTTAGGTGTTACTCCGACACGAATAGATCAAAGACGGAATACGGAATTATCAGAGTATCTTGAATGTATCTTAAAATATGTTACAGTAGTAAGGGACCGTTCAACAGATGGTACTAGTAGACAAATAAAAAAATTTAATCGCATACTTTAAAGTTGCATTCAGAGCAACCCAATTATGAAATACGATTAGCAACTAGAATTAACATACTCATAAAAAATCGAAACATTAATTTATAAGAAATGATTGAGAAGCTTACAAACTACAAACTTTCTACTTACAATTAGTGGGATAGAGATATTACTCTCTGTTCTTTTACGGTTTTTAATCGTCAAAGAACATAGAACCTAACCTTACATATCCAAATAGCAAATAGCATGACCAGAAACTGCTACAAAATTGAATTTTGTACAACTGTTTTTGGGTAATTTATTATTTGTAAAATTGTCATTCTTTCAAACTTGGGGCTGTCATTGTTCACGTAAAATTATTGAATCGGAGCCCCTGCGTCGGGGTTACGGCCTGGGACCCGATAGGCCCCGCGGGCAAAGCCCATTGGTATATTAAACATGCCGTACAATTCTATTTTATTTTTATTGAATTTATGAACGTGAAATAGCAAAAGTAGTATGAAAAATACCTGTTACAATGCTTAATTGTAAAAATAAAAAAGGTCATTGTAACACTAGTATTACAATATACCATTACGAGTATATATGTAGTATAGTAACCCTTTTGGGCTTATCCAAATCAAATCATGATAATTTCGTTTTTTTTTTTCTCATTTAAAGTATGATGTCAAATTCATTTAACATGAACATTGTATGTTTTATTTTATCTGGAACAGTACGCTGATGTATATAGCAGGTATCCATAACACACTACACTTTAATTTTACTTTAAAATTATCACATACTTTACATAGATGCCATGTATTACAACTACTAGCCCGTGGCCGAAAGCTTTGTAGTTGTGAAGTTAATTGTATCCCACTAGGAATGGTAACGGAAGTACCGATCCAAATCAAATCATGAAAATTTTTCCTGACCTGTTCTGGATTCGAACTCACGACCCCTGTATCAAGAGTCAAGAAGCCTAACCACTGCTCTATCCTGCCGTCCCTTCAATATTATATCAGAAATTTACTTGTATATTTTTAAAGTGCCAGTCTGTATGCGCAAATGTAACTCCTACATAAAACAACAAACATTAAATTCGATCGCGCTGCAATCAAATGTAAAGTATTGGCCTTCATTTTATAAAGGTTTTACAACGAGGTATTACACCTCTTATATTTATATCTCATGTCAAAATCCAATACCTTTGAGCTCACAAGGAAGTCTCATAAATATCGCTCGAAACCCAGTGTACGCCTCGCTCTTACGATATAACAGCAGACAGTACATTTAACTTTATGCAGCGGGCGTAAAATCCAAATTTGAGTTTCGCGTTTGGTCTGAGTTGAATCGTAAACCTCGTTACTGTCGTTACATCATCACACAACACGCCCTTGCCACCACCACTGAACGCTAAGCGCAGCGGCGTCGAACTGGGGCACAGGGCCGCCAACCCCACCCATAGTTTAGTGATATTGCCCAGAGTGTAGCCGCAAATTGAAGTACCATGTTCTTCAAATGTGCTGGATGATAGTGTTTTGTCTGGTAGATATTTGCGGTTCGAATTTATGGCTCGCAAAAACAATGTTCAATAAAGTTGGATGAATTATGAACTGCAATTTTATATTTTTGGATTTATACAAGCTGAGAAAACCAAGGGGCTACGGAATAAAAAGATGAAAAAAATGTGGATGATGAAATGAAATTCAAAAAACTATATTAAAAAATTTAATATGTCCAGCATATGACCTCCCGTTCAACTCATTTTACTAATACAATACCATGTTAATACTCACAAATTTATTTTTGCAATACCTGTATTGTAAGTTACCAATTAATAACAAAATTTAAGCACAGTAAGTGGAACTTTTATTGCACAATTGGTTTCCATGGTTACATCATTTACTTACCGTCCACGGTGGATGGTAAGTGAAACTATCATTCAAATTTTATTTTTAACCTCAATCTGACAGATGTTAATTTTGATACCTATTTTTCTTTTTCTTATATTTACGCAGGTATTGCAAAAAAATATCTTACTAACCTCGAACTGTAAGTGATTGTTTAGGTCTCGAATGTTTAGGAAATCTCGACCCTACGGGTCTCGACATCCCAAACTACATTCTCGATCTAAAAACTATCACTTACAGTTCCCGGTACGTAATATACTATTAATAATTTTATGTAAACCAAAATGTAAGCAATGAATATCATCTAACTGTCACTGTTTTAATAATGCCGAAGTGACGTCACTCCCGATAAATATACGGCGACGTTTCTAGAAGATTCTCGAAGGCGCTTGGACTGTTCGAGAGCCGGCAACACAAAGGTATATAGGGGGTCGCCCAGCGAACTTCGCACATTCTATTAGAAAGTGTCAGTGAGTGTTAATAAATATTCGATGTTATAAGACTCAGTAGAAATAAATAATCGGTCTCTGTTGAAATAAATAGTAGAACCGAACAGGTGAGCCTGTCACCTCCTTGAAGCAGTAAAAAAGTTACCTTACGTGTATTGTACAATATTTTACTTGTTACTCATTTATAAACCAAAATAAATATTTAAAAAATTATAACCAAATCAGTTACACACAACTGTTTTGTAAAAAATTATTTTAAATGATTTTTAATAAGCCTTGTACACATTACTGTGGCAACGTACATTGTTTACCTTGTAAAATTTTTACAATGTAGCTGTCAATTAATAACTTGTAAAGATTCATTTTCAAAGGCAATAGAAGGTCTGGTTAAATGGCGTTTAAAAGTGAGTAACAAGTAATAGTTATTTACATTACAAGCAGGGTAAAACAGTTACCTTGCGAATATTGTACATTTTACTTGTTACTCATTTGTAAATCAAATTAAAATTATAACCAAGTCCTGTCAGTTACATACAACTGTTCTGTCAAAAATTATTTGAAATGATTTCGCATAAGCCTGTAAGTATTACAGTGGCAACGTGCATTGTTTAATTGTTTACCCTGTTTACTAGCTTGTAAATTTATTTACAATGCATCTGTCAATTAGTAACTTGTAAAGATTCATTTTCAAAGGCAACAGAGGGCTTGGTTAAATGGTGTTTACAAGTGAGTAACAAGTAAAATTATTTACAGATCTGTATATTTAAATTACAGTTCAAGGGAAGTAACAATATTTTGAATAGCTTTTAAATAGCAGAACTCGATAGATTGTAGTACGCTGTGCTATTAAAATATAAATGTCCCAGAATTTAGTAGAGGATAAGCCACAGGGACAAGAGAGATTATAAGGTTTAAAAGTTATTCCACATGCATTCAAGAATAAGAAAGAAACTCGAAACCTTTGGGACGCGGTAGTCGAGTTTTAACTTTGTACTGACTACGGAGAATGAAGAAAAAAGTTTTAAAAATGTAGAATTAATTTGAATGTACAATTTTACTCTTTTAAGAATTTAAAAATGTTCATCGCTGCATAATATTCAGGCACTTCCATCTTGCATATTAACAAAATATCTGTGAAAACAGTAATTAAAAATTCGTAAAGCATTCAGTTCAGTATTTATCAAGTGGGCATTATTTGCCGAACGTGCTCTAGCTAACGCCAAGTTGATTAAACGTCAAAATTAACATAACTCAAGAGGCGTACATAAACAGAGCATTAATGACGGATAATCTAACACTTTCACACCCTTCCATCGGTTCCGGTTAACCCATAACCTCATTTCTCATCATGAAAGCTATATGTCTGTGTCATACATCAAATGTCATGGCAGGCTGCTGCTTTCAACTGTCATTTGGGCTTTAAACACAGAGACATAAGGATTAATTAAAATAAAAGTTGAATGTTTGTTTGATTCTCATTTAATATTTTTTAAACGTATCATCGTTGCTTTGATGTGCCTACACAGAATTTTTGATTTATTTGTATGTGTTTTTGATGTAATCAAATGGATTTGATGAGTTTTAACGAAGGGACAATTTTTCAAATTAAAAACCGTCCTACAGTTAATAAATATTTTGTTGACATTACAAATATCATAGACATAAAAGTTTTTAATCGGAAATAAAGTAAATATAAATTTCATCCTGCTTTTATCCTTTACAGCTGCGACAAAAAAATAACTAATAAATATCTAATTTCTGTAAATAACAAATTTTAACTACGCCATGGTTACCGATAAATCCCGATACTTTTCTATTAGTTTATTGATTGAATTATTCAAATAAGTATATTTCTATATTTTTCATTTTGATTCATATCTTATTTATGTTATGGGCTTTCGTGGCTATTGCCTGGGAACAAGTTTTCGAAAGATCTATCAAATTATTTTCAATTTATTCTCACTCTCTTGTTATATTATTACTGATTATTTTTTGACGTCTTTTGAACCAATGAAATGCTTCGTTGTATGTGACATGTCTGCGTTTTAACCAATCCTGTCATTATTATTATTCCCGGACATAATCTCTGTAGCTTTTTTGTTTTTGTTGACAAATGTCAGATGTCAGATAGAAGTAAAAAATGAGCAAAAAAGATAGATTTAGTGCCATGTCTGATGATGAAATAAAAAAATAATCTAATTAAATATAACTCGAGAGTTCGATAAATTAGAAATTAATTCTCCAGTATCTTTCTTAAACTTATTGATTAGCAACAAGTTTTCTAAAGATCTGTTAAATTATTTTCAATTTATTCTTACTCTCTTGTTATATTATTATTGAAAATATGCTTATCAATATTCCATTCAAAATTAGTTGTATAAGATATTATTTTTTAATTAAATTAAATAGCATTTTTAACGAAAATAATTGTGTAATTGTGGTAGCGTTGCCAGTGGAACCAAAAATGTTAGTTACATGAAAACAACCCTTAAATATGCAAATTTAAAAGAAAATATTCTTATTTCGTAGTCTACACATGTCATACTACTTACCCTTAAATTTATAACAATAAATTCAAAACCATCCTGTATATTTTTGCTTCATTCATTTGTTTTCTAGAGTACAACCTTAATGTAATTATTTACATCTACACAATTGTATTTTAATTATAATTCTTTTTATTCTGTTATTAGGATTCGCCCTGTAGAATAAAGGAATACATAAATACTATGGTTCTATACACGACATATTAGTTCATCGTTCAACAGTTCAGATTTTAAACATCCTAGAAATTCCTGACTATACTTTTCTTTGTAGTAAACCTTTCAAAAAAAAACTAAAAGTATTACTTTGTGAATTTTACGAAAAAGCTTTCAACTCCATATATTATACTAGGTTAATAAAGCAATATATTTACGTAAAATCCAAATTTTATTTCCGATAATTCACCTCATGTATAAAAACTTCTTTTAGAAACGTCACGTTTGACATTGGACATACAAGAAAGAACTATTTGAAAGTAGACAAACTCTATCGAAATATATTTCTCCGATAAAAACTGAATTTTGTATTAAATTTCTTTAAAGCTTTGATATTATCTCTGTATCACCTTAAACTATACCTGCTTTCTCTTCATACAGAAACAGGTATTTTATATTCAACAATTCTTCAATTCAATTCCAAATTGAATTTCGTAAATTTCTTGGAAATGTTATCATTTAAATGCAAGCAATAAAATTGCACCGGTTGAAAGAAACTGTCTGCACTTGAATTTTCTTCATGTCTGCGAGAATTTGCAGTTTGTTTTGATCACGAGTGGACACGGAATCACGCCAATTGATCGCAGGATTAGGGACTTTACAAAATGGCTCCAAGACGCGACACTGTCTAGTCGGAGGTAAGTACTTACACTTCGGTAAGTGAACAAAGAGAGGATCAATTGATAGACATCTTTTAACATAAAACTTTTCCGTTTGTTTAAAACAGACATAACAAAGTAGTTTTCTTTTGGGGTTACAATGAAATATGCCGTCACGGATTGATGCTACAATGAGCTTCATTTTTAAACGATTTTTGAATACATATTGTTATCACTGATTAGTTGATTGTCTCCAATCTATTATGCCTGTTATATTGTTCAATAAATTGGCCCAGTTTTCTTGTCAGTAAATTGCAGACAATAAAATATTGTCGTTCGTTTTATACACATAAAGTTTTCCGTCAATTTATTGTAATACTTTCAGTAGTACCAACACGATATCAAGCTATACGTACAAAAATAATAAATTTAAGTGGTTGGCAATGCTAAAATCCTCCAGAATTCCTTAAAAATGATCGAAAGATAGAACATGTTCTAATTCGTAAATAAATTGACCAATGAATTAATTGGTGAAGAAAAAATTGACGCCAAGTGTCGTTTCATACAACAATAAATTGACAGTAAAACTTGGCCAATTTATTTAACAATAAATTGCATGGTGTTTATATTTTTCAATGCTCCATTATAATATTAATAATAATATTCCATTGCTGGACTAGGCTCTTAATAAAGGCAAAATGTGTTAAAGAAATATTATTTGACAGTGATATATGCTTCAATTTTTAAAAATTAAAATTTCTATCGAAGTTTTTACCAAGGTGTTGTGTGTTATTATTATTGTTATAAATAGAAAATTTCTTACTAGTGACTTTATCAAAATTATACCCAATAGTGGGTAATCAGTTACTTCCCTTGTTTAAAATCGCCATAGTTATAGAGTATTTATTAAGAGGTGTTTGATAAAATTAATTACAATTTAGTAAATATAAGATACACTGCATTATACTTGTCCTTCGACTTTTATAAAACATTAAATTTGGGTTTGTAAAAGGCTGTAAGCACCCCTATACAATATTATGATAATACACGTTCATTACCAACTAAAGATTTTGTATGGTTTTTTTTTGTAAAGATGTCAAAAGACATAAGAAAATCTGTTAAGAAACATTTCCTCCTAATGGGTATTCAAAAGTCCGGAAACTACTATTCCTTAATATACTTGTTTATTTCGCTTAATATAATTATGACATGACAGTTAAATGACCTTTGTGCAAAAGAAAAAGAAAATCCAGAAGGCAAAGACTACAAACAAGGAAAATACTATTTTGTTTTTTGTAAGATAGACAGCAAACTCTTTAATGGCGCTTTAGTGAAAACATATTATCCGTGCTATCTCTTTCCTACTTTTCTTATAGTTTTATTCTGTTTTTCCATCTTCCTTCACTTGTTTTCTTTTGTTTTATGTTACGGTACCTGGCCATTGTCTACATCGGACGTCGACCGCTTTGCTTTTGTTTCTACATTGACGTTGCGTGGAATTGCGATGGTAACTTAGATTTTAGATTTTGATTTAATTATTGGAGAACTGTCTCTGTTTTATTACGTGTGAAAATAGCTGACAGCTATAATTTAGACAAGTTTATGGAGCAACTCCAAGCGCAAATATGTAAGATGGTTGTAAGAATTATCGTGCAATGACGCTTAATTCTAAATTGTGATAAAGACCATAACCTTTAAGGGTAATGCATGTATTAAAAGCTCTTTTATAGCAAAGTTTAATGAGCTAATAAGATATACATTACAGTATTGTGTAGTTGCATGCTGCACTTAACTTTTTTAATGATACAGAGTTTTCTATTTTTATATAAATTCAATTCCAATACTTAATTTCTTTTTTCATTACCATTACCAATTACTACTGGATGTCTGGTTTATAAATTTAAGATTGAATACAATTACAAGCATTTAATATCTCGGTATTGTCAGAAAGATATGTGATACCAAATTGAAATTATCAATTTTGATCTGTTTATAACGGATGTTTTTTTTTAGAGGTATAGAACTGTGAAACAAGTGTCCAGGGTTAAATTTCGAAAATTTTCATCAAATAAAATAACCCCAAAACCATTATAAAAATAAACAATGACAACTGACTACATGTCAACTGTCAGCCGACCGTTGCTTGGTGATCCACATCACGGTTTTAAAATAACCGTGAATAATGAAATGAATAATAATTGGAGTAAAAAAAGATCTTTAAAATATTCAAAATTATGTAGTGTCTCAATAATAAATATAAAGTTGCATAACATTGCGCGAAAATGGAACATCCGATAGAAAAACTTATACAGCAAATATGTAGGCAATTTAATTTAAAATGAACATTGTATAAAAAAAAAATACCAGTAATATATAAAATAATCAAGCGCAATAAAAAATAGATGAACTAGCCGATATACGAGGAAAATAAGTTGTTGCTGATGGAGGTCTTTCAAATTCAATTTTAGTTTAAAAATCTTGTCCAGTAAAACAACATTTATGAAACATAATCAAATTTCCGTGGAAGCTCTTCCCTTCAAAATCGAGTGACCGTTGGAAAATAAAAGCTCTCGCTCTCCATATAAGCCCAAGCTAACGTGCCTCAAATAGATTCATATCTTTTAGTGCGAGCGTTGGACGGAACATAAAAGAATATTTGAAAGACGCGGTGACTTTTCCCTTAATTTAATGAAGACGAATATTGTAGGATCAAAGAGGTCTTCTACTTTTAATTCTGGTCATGGCTGTATTGATTTTTCAAACTTAAACTAGTTGGAGGGCTGCCCGAACTATAAAAAGTGGAGAGACATGGTGCAAAGTTTGCGAATTTTGCGCTCCGTAATACGACATTTCTAATATTAGATTTATTGGTGTTTTTCTTTTATGTGAAACCGCCACATAAATTTTAAAAGTGTGCGACTCACGATCTTGCAATACGTTGTTCTATTTTAAAAGTAGTGCTAATCTAGCTAATACACTTAACTTTGAAACATTAGATTCTTATTCTTACTAAATAATACAAATTTAAATCATAACAAACAATAATGATTTATTTATTTAATAACTACATGTATTTACACAAGCACTATTTATTTCTACCAAATTATTTACCTTCACACACTGACGGGTCAGTAGAGTGTTCGTCGTTAGTCCGGCAACCCATATTACAATATTGCGGTTCTAGTATGTTTTCGACTTCTCGGGAAGCTAGGAGAAACGCACCGCGTATTGTATGAAATAAACAAATTAATCAGGCATTATTCTTTCAAATACCTAATAGGAACAATACCTACTATAATACATAATTTATTTTATTAAAAAACTATAACTGTACTTATGAATGTTGTATCATTACCAATAAATAATAATAAACCTCAACAGAGAATTTTGACCATCCAAATGAGTTGATATTTGATATGTTAAGGCCGGCACCTCCACCAATTTTTGCTAACATGTCCCTATTTTTCATTACACTTAAAAAGTGCATATTTATATTGTGTAACCAAACAAGTTGAGCAAACATAATACAAAATTAGTTAAATTTATTATGCGTAAAATGTTTGCGCGTGGCACAAAATTTATTGTTAAATGCACAAATTTAAAATTACTGATAGCAAAGTAAAATAACGCCCATAGGTTTATTAGGAAAGTGTGATATAATAATAGGGTTATTTTGCGAAACTCAATTTGTTTGTTGTTGCGTAAAATTAAATCCGTTTTAATTCTCTGTATAATTACTGAAGGGTCGAACTTTACAATGAGGTTGACCGGGCTTAGTATTCTATTATGGCTTTTGAATTTTTAGTTCATCACCTTTATGCTTGTTACATTATTGAACACAACAGAGAGCATTATAAATATTACAACAGCAGAAAAGCCGATCACTTATTGAAAGTGCTACAACTTTGATTATTGATTGATTTCTACTCTTTACTACTTATCAAACTTTAAAATAATCATTTACGAATTACTTTACAAAATTTCTCGTTTGACGTTTTGAATTACTTTCATTTTGAGTCAGTTATAGTTAAATGATTAACATTGGTTTTATAAGTTGTCGTTAAGGGTATTTAATCTCGATAATTGGATAACTAATAATGCTTTGAATTCTAATATTGTAGGTCTTTTGCGATTGATTATGAGTGCTGATAACCCACGTCTTGTTAATTTTGCGGTTGACAAATATATTGTGTTAAATTAACAATTTGAACAAATATGATAAATTGTTAAATTAAAATTTTGTAAATGCTGAATTTTTAACAAGAAAAATTGTTGATTTTATTTATATGATGGATTTATAAAATTTAACAACTAGACTCGTCAATAATAAAAGTAAATTTGGCTAACTTATGAATTTGAAATTGTTAAAGAAAGTTTATATACTTTGTAACAACTTAATTTATTATAATAACTATGATTTAGTGTTCTGCTTCAATAACAGAGCCAGAAATAATTCACGGTAATTTTAAAGCCGTGATGTGGATCACCAAGCAACGGTCGTCTGACAGTTGACATGTAGTCAGTTGTCATTGTATATTTTTATGTTGACGTTTTTCAATGTGTGTTTTCAAAAATTTTTGATTATTTTCAAAGTAGTTTCCAAATTTACAGGAATAGAAAAAGTATAATATTATAATCGAGATTATGGTCATTATTCACTCAT
The DNA here is from genome assembly GCA_963942605.1 of Poecilus cupreus. Lineage (NCBI taxonomy): Eukaryota > Metazoa > Arthropoda > Insecta > Coleoptera > Carabidae > Poecilus > Poecilus cupreus. The sequence goes on from OZ012719.1 coordinate 6,696,102, forward strand.
ATGAATTGAATCATTAGCCAACTATCTAAATAAAATATAGCAATAAAAAACTCATAAACTAAATGAGAGAAGCTAATAATAATTATTAAATATTTGACAACAACTAATCTAATTGTTTAAGCATTCACACACAATTCATAGCATACTTTCTATGGGTTATTATTTATTAATATAAACATGAATAGAGTCTATACTGATTATATCATACTGACCATAAAGAATAAGAACTGTTTTACAATTTAACAATAATATTTACTCGGAATTTTTACAATGAATTCATAGTGCTGTATGTAAATTAACCTGAATCATCTCTGTTGTATTTATTTAGTTTCTCTAGTAAATAATAACAATGAGGTAAAATAAATATCTTTCCGCAACAATTGAACAACATAAATAAAAGCAGATCGCGCAGAGCAAACGTGAGCACTTCCACAGCCACTGCGATATTTCAGCAGGAATAGAAACGAAGCAGGACGCAAGGCAGCAGGAGGTAAAAGGACAACATTTGTGAGGGGGTTGACCTGTAGCCTCGAGATCAGTGACATAATAGGCTTAACCGTGAAGCTGTGCCTGCTTCGTTTGTTACGGAGCTTCTGCTGTACTTCTTCTTCTTCTTACTGAATTGCTGTGTCAGCTTGCAGCGCAATAGATTTCTCTTTTAGTTTTCAGATTGTTTTTCTAGCTTTGTCATTAAATTTAATAAACACTACAGCTAAAAAACAAGCGTGATTTATGACGATGATATATTATTTTATTTTTTGTTGGACATAAATATATATGAGGACATCCGGATCGATTACCAAGCCAGACAGTACAAATCTCACTGATTCAACTTATAACACTGAAATACCATTACTTGCATTGGGTATTAATGGCTAACGCTGGTGAATAAAATTTTCGAGTTGCAATATTTACTACTCAATCATTAATGTATTATTATGGACTCAGTTCTATATGTATATCGTCGTATTGTTCCAACCACAAAGCAACATAGGTTATCAATGTTGTTGCAGTTTTTAATCTTGTCTTTTCCTTATAATTCATATCTTTTAGATTTTTTTTAGGATTTGGTCTAGGACGTTCAGGAAATGAATTAACAAACATATCAGAAATATTTCACAAACTATAACCAGATTTATGCCAAGTAACTATTCGAATTTTTTCTCATTTAAAGTGTAACACCATTTAATAACTAATATAATAATAATAGTAATAATAAATATTCTCTGTTAGCATATAATAGTAACATGGTCCCCAGTTACCAGGTATGATGAAATCTTGACGCCATAGCACTTTGTGCGAGAGCTGAAAGAAACTAGTCATGGGCTTGACAAATACCAGATACTAGTCATGGGCTTGACAAACCCACGGTCCCCAGTCACGTAGGGACGGACACGCACTCTGGTCCCCAGTCACTCACGGTTGAATGAAATTTTGACGCAACCGCACTCTGTGCAATAAATGATAGATACTAGTCATGGACTTGAAACACCCACGGTTCTTAGTCTTGATACTAGTCATGGGCTTGATAAACTCACGGTCCCCAATCACGCAGGGACGGAACCGCACTCTGGTCCCTAGTCACGCATGGATGAATGAAATTCTGACGCAACCGCACTCTGTGCACTAACTGATAGATACTAGTCATGGGCTTGACAAACCCACGGTCCCTAGTCACTAGTCATGGGCTTGATAAACCCACGGTCCCAAGTCACGAAGGGACGGAACCGCACTCTCGTCCCCAGTCTCGCAGGGATGAATGAAATTCTGACGCAACCGCACTCTGTGCAATAACTGATAGATACTAGTCATGGGCTTGACAAACCCACGGTCCCCAGTCTTGATACTAGTCATGGGCTTGACAAACCCACGGTCCCTAGTCTTGATACTAGTCATGGGCTTGATAAACCCACGGTCCCAAGTCACGCAGGGACGGAACCGCACTCTGGTCCCCAGTCACGCAGGGATGAATGAAATTTAGACGCAACCGCACTCTGTGAGAGAGTTGATAGATACTAGTCATGGGCTTGACGAACACATCATCCGACATCTTAATTTTACTTTAAAATTGCCAAATACTTTACATAGATGCCATGTGTCTTGTCCACCAGGTGCAAACCCTTGTTACAAATACTAGCCGGTGCCCGATAGCTTTGTAGTTGCCAAGTTAATTGTATCCCATCCCAACTTGGAATGGTAACGGAAATGAGTACCGATCCAAATCAGATCATGAAAATTTCACCTGATCTGATTCGAATTCGAACCCAGGACCACTGAATCCAGATGCAAGCACTTTTGTCACTGTGCTATCCCGTTGTTTTTGACTGACTTGGTTTAAAAGTTATATAATTTTAATCAATCCCTACGCCATTGTATCGAGGATGAGAATTTAGTTCTAGAAATATGTATGTATGTACATGTTTTCTTTTATAGTTTTATGGCTTTGTGGTGTCTATTTTATTAAGTTGGCAACGAATATAACAGCTTCAAGTCCTATTCATATGAGGTTTTTATATTGTATGAAAATATACATTTTGGTTTGTTTTTAGTTTTATCATCCGTCAACTACTGTATTACCAAATAATGACATTTCCTTTTAATATTGCTTCCTGTTGCAGATTTCTTCAGCAAATTAATGAAATTCCTTTGGACTTCCTCCGATGCAATAAAAGTGAAGCACCATCGAAAACAAATTATTTCCCGGGCAACTTTTAACATCAAAATAAATTTGTGGTTACGAATTGCGACTTTAATCTTTCATACAAAATATTGCCGGATTCCCAGCTCACTTGAAACCGACTCAGGCAAAATAACACCGTAATCACTTTCTCAAGTGCGTATATACGGAGCCGACTAAATAGAAATCTTGCTGACGACATGGTGACAACGTAGCGCGAGGAACTTTCACAGTTCAAGCTTTCAGGAGGAATATTTTAATTCTGAGGATATGAATGAAACATGTAACATGTTTGCTACTAGAATTTCTGCCTAGTAATACATCTGTAATATACTTAGGTATACAAGAAACACTTGTTGAACTAGAATCCTTCTTTAAAAAAATGATGATTGATAGAAAACTATCGCGTGTTCAACACGGACATTCCGGATACATAATAGCTATTTATTTAATAAGGATATTAAGGGATTTATAATTGACAAGGACGTTTCCAAGTTACGAAGCGGAAGCCGAGTAGTTACTTGCCGGAAACCGAGTAGTTATTGACTCAGAGTCTATTGTGAATTGTTAATATCCTTAAATACAAAGATTTATCAAAACACTATAGTCGGCATTGATTTTTGTCCAAAAAAATTGTTTTTTCACGATATGCCAAAAAGCCCTGCCTCTCTTCTCCTGAAATAGCGAGGAAAATAAAGTGTTACCAATATAAATGTTATTTACAAAAACAAAAAATATTGTAAAAATTATAAATAAATTCCTAATTTTATTGAAAATCTTTTTTTAATGATATACATAGGTTAAATTATCTTACAATCATGTTTTATATATTTTTTTTCTAGATTAAATCGCAATTTGACAACTTTAATTTAGATTTACTATTGGATCATTGGTAACACTGTTACAATCCCATGCATCTGATAACCTGACTTTTAACGTGTCAGTTGAGTTGTCAAAGTATATTTTAAGGTCCAAGCAAATCGTATTTAGAAACATGTCGTGAAAAAAATGTTGTATCTAACACGAGAAAAAAGCTCTTCTTCCACTCTCGCTCGAGTGGGAAAAAGAAGCGCTTTCTTCTCTAGTTTGCCAAATAACTATTTTTTATAAAGAAATATAACTAGGTGTCAAATAATCTTGTGATGGAAAACTTGGAAAATATTGGATACATTCCTGATGATATTTTGTTGGAAGCGGAAAAATAACTTCGAATTTGTTACCAGAAAAATCTAGACACTCGTAACTATGTAATTATGGCTTAATATATCATAGTTATGGACTCATCATATAATATATACAGTACTGCTATGTTATGATCAACTTTATAAAAATGGGAACACCAGTAATCAACGAAATTAAATACATCATAATACCTAGTGTTTTGATAATTTTATTTTAGTAAACTACACATTTATATGAATTTGAATAATATTGAAGTGATTTCAATTTAGATCATATGTAAGTATTCTTGCGTCTAAATAACATTTTATTTTCATGTTTAAAACTTAATAAACATGACTTCCTGATTGAAAAATATTTACAAAGTGCAAAACCCGTGAAAAACAATTTCCGCACACGTAGACAATACCACAGAAGCCAATTCAATATCAATCTAAATTACAAATTTATTCTTTTGTTGATCCGTCCCTGTATCCTGTATTAAGCCCTATATTTGATTATTATTGGCAGAATGAGGTGTGACCATGAATTCTTTGTAGGAACTGAATTTCTATTTACATTCCATTGGCTTCTTTGACAAACACGCTCAACTGTAGAGCGAACGCACAAATAAACAATAACACGAGTCGTAGTTTCGTTCGGACTATCATCCGATCGATGACCACTGTTTCATGTGTAAATAAGTTCTACAACTCTGTTCTTGTGCACTCGGTGCATTCCGCTTTGTGCTTTTTTGTTTGTTGAATTGTGTAAGTGGAGAGAAAAGTATAGGAAGTTATATTTTTATTTTATTCGGTTCGTAGACTCTTATTGTTGATTGTTGATTTTAAATTTGTTTTGTTATAGTTTTAGATGTGGCAAAGTAAATATTTTTCTTTAGTTGGAAGTTTACACAATGTAAAGTCTGCGGAGAAGCTTCTTGTACTCAAACTAGAGTAAAATAACAATTATTTCCTTATGCATTTTACCCAATAAATAACTTGATGGAACATCAGATATTGCAATTTGAATTGAAAACTTGAGTTTCAATCTTGCAAACACACTTACACACTATTTCTAACAATTATATATATAAGTCCAAGTTTCTCATTTCAACCAAGTATAAGAATTAAAACAGAAACGAAACTTCAAATATTTTATGATCCCAATATTTCTGTACGCGTCTCTCAGTGCGCTACTGAGAAGATGGCCGCTCAGAGTTCGCTGAGTAAAAAAGATAGTATAGTATATCAGTGACGTTCTATTTGTCAAATGTCTAGCATATTTAGTTTATTGGGCTAAATATTGTAAAATTAGTGCAAATCAGAGAGGTAAACTCATTTATACCACAAGAAAATTTTTTAACAACAAATTAAACCGACGAAACAAAATTTGAAATTTTTAATTTTTGTGGCCATTTATTTTTCTTTATGTTACAATTTAATAACAATAGAAACTTATTGATTTGGATGGTATAAAATTATTTCTGAGACATACGTGGAATGCGATCCCTTAACCTTTGCAACTGAACCTATGGTTTCACCGCGGTCAAGTATTTACTAATAAGGGATTAAATCTTCTAATTATTAATTATAACTTAATACGTAGGCCAAACTATCTCACAAGAAGTTGACTTTAAAATAATTAAATCAAACTTTAGGGTTTTAGAAAGTTATCTTATGTTTCAGTTTATTGGAACTATAAATTTTATGCAGATAAAACAGTGACAGCTATGATAGCAACCCAGCACATTAAAATACAGTTGTAATAAAAGTTGTATTTAGGAAAAAATCAAGTAAAGATAATGTCAGAAGTTGCGTGCTGAAATATAATTATTATTTCATCAATTATCTAGATTAGAACACCTGTAATTTTGCTCCGAACATTTTCGTGAAAATACGATATCCATTTTACTTTTATATTCCACCCTTGGATGCACTCTATAAAAAGGACTTGCTTTGGGTTACGAATATTTCATATTCAAAAGTAATCTTTATAAAATAAATACACACTTTTGATGTTGTAAATTTATAAAGGTGCGTTCACAGTGCGACATTTGGTGAAGTGTGGTTATATTACGAGAATTTGATGTAGGACGAAGGGTGTACTCATTCATAAGCTTTAAATTAATCAGGTACACATAAATTTCATTTGGGATACAGTTTACAATAGCAACAACTTCAACAAAATCAAATACAACTCTCATCCATTTACAAAATATCGCTAATGATAAATATTATATAAGATATAAAGGAACAATACAAGAACCCGTGGTTACTTAGATCACGCGCAACGCAATGCTGCCAAGTGCATATCACTATATATCTCCGTTCGGTTATTTTCTGAACCTCGTATTTTAGCATTTGTCAAAGCAACACAAAAGAATTAAATTCCGCATCTTTAAGCGTTCGTGCTTTTCTTAAACAATTTTCCTGTTCATTGCTTGTACATCACCATAAAAATGAAGATTTTTAACTGAACAAATTGAATAATTACGCACGATTTAAGTATTCGTTGTAATGCGATTATCGAGGAGGCGAACAGAATCACTGGAGTTACATCGTTGCGAAGAGGAAGTACGAGCCTTCCAAACGAACTTCCGTCCGGTTAATGCCTTTGTCTTTCCGATTTTCCTTCTCGCTTGCACTTAATCCGACCAATCACGCGTTTGCTGATCTCTTTACCCGTTTCTAACTTTAATTATCTACCATTCAAGAGCACTGGACTCGCGGACTCTTCCTAGATGTTAAATACGGATTTGCAGACAAGTTCTCAACACAGAATTATAAATTAAACTCTTATAAAAAACATTTCTCCTTTTACTGTGTTATTTATATTTAACCGACTAAAAAGGATGATGTTCTCAAGTCGAAGCGTATATTTTTTTATCCAACACCTCTCAATAAATGCTCTATAACTATGGCGATTTTAAACAAGGAAAGTAACAGATTACCCACTAGTGGGTATAAGTCACTAGTGAGTATTTTTTTATTTATAACAATAATAATAACACACAACACCTTGGTAACTACTTCGATTGACATTTTAATTTAAAAATTTAAAGCATATGTCACTGCCAAATAATATTTCTTTAATAAATTTTTCATTTATTAAGAGGTGTTGAATAAAACGTTATACTTCACACGTGGGTAAAGTGGAATTACCCACTCGATAAAATTATCTCACTCAGCCTTCGGCTTCGTGAGCGAAAATTTCTCTCGTGGGTAATTCCTTAATTTGCCCACTTGTAAAGTAAATAACTATAAATTCACGCGCTAAACTATTACTGAAAGTTGGTTATTACCTATCACTAGCAATTCTATGTTATATGAAGCTCATTAGCCAATCAGATGCGTCCGCAACTGTGTGATATGATTTTACACGCTGCAATAACAGAGCGAACTAACCTAAAAATTTGTATATAAAAGTTTGACAGTTGCAGATAATTTGCTGAATTTACACGCGGATTAAGAAGGTTAGACTCTGGATTTTAACATAATTTTTGATGAATTCTGATAGCTATGATATTAACATAATCTGTTTTAATATTTTTATGTAAATTATATATTTTTTTTTACTTAATTGTGGTTGTCGGATAAATATCGTGTACAACACGTGCTGAAAGGGTATTTCACTCTCGTATAATTAAACCACTCGCCTTCGGTTCTTGGCTCAAACTTCACACTTGTGTTAAATAACCAACTTTCAGCACATTATAAATATATTTTATGTATGAACACATATAACCTGTTACAGAGTAGTTTGATTTTGTTGATTCTTTTTTTATTGGATAGGGTACCTGAAAGTTGGTCCCAATTAAATTTGAAAAAAAAAATTCCACCCTTAAGGGTAAGAAAATAAAGGATAATAATTGAATTTTTATCTGTTAACAGATTCTACCACGCAGTTATTTTTTTATTGAACAAAGTATTCCTCTAAGTTGGTTCTATTTGAATTTGAAAAATAATTATACTCCTAAGGGTAGAAAAATAGGCAGCCACATAAAAATAAAAACTTCTTAACAAAATATTTCTTGTTGACATACGCATATCTGTAAATCTGAATTGAAATCATTAACTTTTCTACACCGTCATAACATTTGTATATTGTATCAAAACTTAACCTACATTTATTTTAAAATATATTATCCGCGATATTATCATAGTAAACAAATAATCTCTATAAATAGTACAAGCGTATATCCTAATCGCAATGTATCATAGTTATTGTAACTAGTATTCATAATTCAAAATATTGCAACATATTAATTAACATCATGACATTGATCACTGCCCAACATGATACGACCGAAACTCGCCCGCGTTCCACGGATTGAATTCTGCAACTGAAACTTGATTGTCAGCTAACAATGTCGCTAGACGTAAAGTGTATGTGGTTGAATAATGTATGACTAAACATGTCTAGGAATAAGTTTACTGATAATAAGTCTTCGTTAAGTTTCCACGATCTGTTCTACTTTACCAGGAAGCAGACATCACTTAAAGTGAAGCTGCGATACAAAGTTACACGATTGTGTGATGTATTGCGAATAAATAAACGGCGGGATAGCGTAGTGGTAAGAGTGCTTGCCTCGGGATACAAAGATCATGGGTTCGAATCCCGGTCGAGTGTGGAAAATTTTTGCAGCCTGATTACTCACTTACGTCAGCACGTCACCATTCCAAATTAGGATATAATTAAATTGGCAATTGGCATGGCAACTACAAAGCTTTCGGGCACCGGCTAGTGTTTGTAACATAAATAAACAGCATCTACGTAACAAAAAACGCGGAAATGCAGGAAATTTAATAGATGTCAATGTGTCTGTTCATTGTAGTAATATAATCCCTAGGGTTCAAGTTCCGAAACACATACAAATTGTTTAGAAAAATGACTGGATTAAATGAAAAATGGATTTTACTGTTATTTTTCGTACCTACTGCAATTAAAATAGAGAATTTTACATTTGACAGAAATTCGATCATTAGCATAAACCAAGATTATGCTACTTAGATAAACTCTTTTGTAAATTATTTCTTTACAAAAGATAAGTAACAGTAAGTTAATTTAATCGAATCTATTTTTGAAACAATTAATTGTTCTAAATTAAATTAATTCAAAATGTGGAGACTAAGGGATGAACAGGAGGAAAACGTCGTTGATGAAATTTTGATATTTTTGCAACCATAGATTTTCTTTACCAATCCCAGTGGTCTAATTGTGTCAGTTTTCATATATCTCTGTACTATCCATACATATATACATTTCAAATATATAAGGTTAAAGAAAAGAAGAAGAAAAATTGATAATTCTACTTAGGAGCATCAAAAAAAATATTTGAAATCTTATCTTTATTTTTAGTTAGCTCTACTCTTGTACTGGGTACTGCTGTAGTAGTATGAATAGCCAGTTTAATCGCTCAAAGCAATTGCTCGAACAGAAAACATTTTATGTTACATTCGTCCATTGGATGAAAAACACAGGACAAACAAATAGACCTTTGTATCTACAGTCTAATTTAATGTAAGTTGTAGATACCCTTACCAAAACATAAACAGTTACATATCAACAATAATACAATAATCCAAAATAAACTCACCTCAAAATTTATCTCAACAATAACTGCTACATCTCTCACTCAAACTACACAATATACTAGTGCTACCAGTCGTAGAATACAACTAAAACTGACAAAATAAATATGAAATGATGAGCATGTATTTCCAGTAACAACCAAATCTAACGAACTTATGCTGTTCAATTAGTAGAACTGCGAATCCAAGCGCTCTATAGACAACTATAGCCACTTGATAAATGCTTGGAATAAATATTTGGAAACATAAATAAAACAAATTTTAATGTGATATTTGAGAGGTAATTTCGATATAACCAAAGTTTAAGAAAAGTTAATGGAGCAGCCATCCAATAATAAAGTGATATGATTGATGATATTTTAATGGTTTAAATTCAGTTCTGTACTAAACTAAAAATAAATATTGACAAAATTTTCATAATCGTTATTACAGTCAATACTATCTTCAGGCTTAGTTTTATTTTGTCAAAATTTCGTAGAAGATTGTAATGATATAATGACGAATTTGAGAGTTCATTTCTTTCTGTTAAATAAAATAATAATATTTAACATGCAGTTGTCAAAAAAATATTTTCACATGCTTTTTATTATTATTTTGAAAACTAATAACATTTTAAAGATTATTTTGTATTTTATATTGATGATTAACTCCTGAGGATAACTTATCTGTTGATCAGTAAATTGTTACATTATCTGGAACTACACAATATAGCCCAATATTTAAACGCGGATTGTGGTTATAATTTGAATATCTGTACAAATAAGAAAAGTTAATACAAGTTCATTTACCATTGACAACAAATACATGTTAAGAAAGTACCGCACAATTTCAGATTTCACGAAATATCACTAAAAATTGGCATATACTGTTATTGTATTTCTATATAATATAAACCCTAAGAAACTCAATGCTGTAGAGCGCATCTTCATATCTCTTAAATTTATAGAGATATGGCAATTTTCGAAGTTTTTCTAAATGCTACTTTGAGTGGCTGCAACTCAAAATCTATTAAAGATATTGAAAAATAGACTCAGTTCTGTGCGTGTTATTGATTTTATTACAAATTAGCAAATTTTAAAAATGTTGAAATTTTTCGATTTTTTTACTCAAATTTTGATAGGCGATAACTCGATAAATATAAAAGATACAGACTCGCAGACTAGACCATTCGATTCAGCTCGTCAAAATACATAAGTATGTAAAATTTCATTAAAATTGCTTTACGCGTTATAGAGTTAGAGCAAAAAGTGTAAAAATGACGTTTTTTGTCCAAAAAGTCAATAGGCCATTTTCAGGCATTTTGCTCTAAAATTTCAACCCACAATCCGAATGTTCTGAAATTTTCAGGGTTTATGTATTTCGATGAGCTGAATCCAATGGTTTAGTCTGCAAGTTCGTATCTCGTTTATTATTTGAGATATCGCTGATCGAAATTTTGAAAAAAAATTCAAACATTTTCAATTTTTCAAAAATTTGTTATTTTGCTGTAATATACACGAATAACACAAAACTGAAGAGTATTTTTCGATATCTTGTGTAATATTTGAATTGGAGTTCCTCAAAGTTGCACTTAGAAAAACATCAAAAACCACCATATCTCGAAAAATTTAAGAGATATGATGATGCGCTCTGCACCAGTGAGTTTTTTAGGGTTTATACTATATAGAAATATAATAAAAGTATACGCCAATTTTTAATGAGATTTCGTGAAATTGAAGTACAACATATGAACTGTGTTTAAATGAGTAAGAATGTTTTACGGACGCATTAATTAATACAATAATTATGTAACAAGTACATAATTTAGGTCTTTATTGGACGAGCCGAATTTTATGGCAGAGCGAGCGCAGCGAGCGAGGCTAATACATAAGTATATTTCAGTTTTTCTCTTAGCTTGAAAGAAGATTTGAAAGTAGCAGGAATATGAGTTAGTACAAATGAGTGTTTCAGTCAATTCTTGAAAGTTAATTTGATGTTAGAATGACACTACTCACAAAATATTGCTACATATAATTGTTCATCTAAACAAACCTGTTGAATATATCATTAAATCGGAATCCGAATCCCTTCGTAATTATTTTAACCGTAAAAGCAACCTGTGTACGGACATAACTCTATAAACACAAAATCACCCGTTAATTCAATTCCACGCGTATTTGAAATCAATAATGCATTTTCAGCGGTAACATAATTACTGCCTCTGCTGCATTATCATTAGATACTATCCTCGAAGAACCTCATAAATTTTAAGCCATCATTTGCAACTAAAAACTACGGAAGCACATCTAACAAAACTAGAGCAATTTCAAGATTTAATTACTCTGCGAGATGAAAGAGCAAATAAAATGAAGTTCAATTTTAGAGAAGTCGTTTAATCAAAGCAAAAACATTACTTAGACAAACTAAACGTTAATTATAACAAAAATTTTAAGTTACCCCAAACCAAATTATTTTTACCCTTATACGTAGAATAAATGAATATAAGTGTAATATTTATTCTATGTGAAAAATATCTGCCATCATATATCTTATATTTTCTGAGAAAATGATTTTTCATATTTTTCGAAGTGCAAATCCAAAATACTCTACAGTTTTGTATTTTTCGCTCACCTTATATGACAAATCATCAAGTATTTAAAATTTTTACTTTCTTGTACAAATTATAAAATATTGGAGTAATGAAAAAATCGCTGACGAGATTTATGCGGAAATACATAAGTCCACTAAATCCGTTAAGACCAATTTTCAATGATGTCTGTGTGTGAGGATGGATGGATGCGTAATATCTCATGTACGAGACAAGACATGTAAATGAAATTTAGAATTATAAGTTTGAAATATAAAATGTTATTTGTACATGCTACTAATTTTGTGAAAAACTAAATTATATACATATTTATTAATATATTTCAATAATATTAGTTTCATTGAGAATAAAAAAGACATTTAACATCTATATGTCAAATAATTGTGAAGTGTCAAAAATATGTGTCGCTTAAAATTTTTTAAAAGGAATATTTGTATTATTAGTTTTAAAGACGAGTCTAGATGAATGATAAAATGAGCGAAAACACAAAATTGATTCATTAATTTAGTCCTAATAGTAGTGCAAAGCACAAAACTCAATTATATATAACAACAAAACCTTTTTAAACTTAAAAGAATTTTGCCAAACTTCTAATAGCATTTTTGTGTTAAAATATAAAAGTACAGCTGGAACAAGACAGATAACTTATGATAACGAAATACAACGATTGCAAAAAAAAACTACCCGTACATTAAGGAAGCGTGACCTAAAATGATAACACATTACGTCAGGATGAGTGTTATTGACGTATCAAATTCCTAATCATAACATTCGTCATAAAACCTATATTAATTCCCCAAAAACATGTTTACATTTTTTCTGTAAACACTGCAATCAAAATGATTATACAACCGTATAATTGCGAATTGTTATATTTACTTATATGATGTAACAATCATTTAATCTACGACAGACTATACCATAAACCTCTAGAGAAATGTACCCTTTTCTAAAGTAAGCAAATTTAAATTTAAGTTAGTTGCTGTCCGTTATATCATCAATACTGCGTTGTACGAGGGTTCGTCATCACGACAGGCAGACAGGCAAGGCTCCAGCCCCCCCTGGAATAACCGGGCGGAGCCCTAACCATTGCGTGTTGGGACACAAATAGAATTATTTACAAAAATCGAGCAAGTTAATTCATCATAGTTGTTGTCTTACGTTTATACGAAGTACTTCTCAAATGTATTTTTTCAAGACATGGTAGGAAACCCCACCGTTCTTCTCCCGAAATAGTGAGGAAAATGTGTTGTTCCTCTCCAGAGAGGAAAATATAGAAGTGTTACTAATATGAATGTTATTTACAAACAATCTATTATAAAAATTATAAATAAATTCCTAATTTAATTGAAAATCCTTATTTTAGTTACATACATACTTTAAATTATCTTACAATTATATCTTATATTTTTCTTTTTCTTATTAAATCACAATTTGATAACTTATTAAAGATATTGGTCCATTGGCAACACTGCTACACCGCCTTGTGTCTGATAACCTCACTTTTAACGTGTCAGTCTGTCAGTTGTGTTCTCAAAAAGCATTTTAGGTCCGAGCAAATCGTTTTGAGAAACATGTCCTCTCTAGTTTGACAAATAACTATTATTCTACACTTCCAGCTTGCGAAATAATTTTCCAGTTGGAGACTGACCGAAAGTAATGGAAAATTGGAAAAATTTCAAGGGTGAAAAACTTCTAGTTTTAAAATTCTGCTGCTGGCTTTGAGTGTGAACTGAATATAAAATCTGCAAGATTGATAGAGAAGACGAAATGCGTGTACTGTTTACATGTCAATGTTAGTCTATATACTTTTACATCCCTTTTGTAAGGGATAACTTTAAATATATCATAAATGTGAAAGGATATAAAATTTATATGACTATAACAAACGTAAATCATTATAAAATTCTGCAAGGAAATATTCCGAAGGTATTAAAATGAGTTTAGAAAAGTTTTTATGTTAGTTTTAGAGCAGAAATTTTGTTATAGAAGTTTTTGAAACGAAGTTTATATATTTTTTGATTTGCAGGGGTCAAAACACTGTAATGTGTTTTTAACCACAACTTTCACAATAGAAAAGAGATATTTTATTATTGTTATTCGACCTTCGAAGGTCAAATTTTTACGATATTATTGCCATCAAATACAGAATTTTCATATATGGGAAAAATGTGACATGCGGAATGCTTTAACACGAATTTATTTTTCTAGTAATTATAAACTAATTATTTTTTGACGTTTCTTAAAACCATGAAATCCTTCATTGTATGCCACATGTATGCGTTTTAACCAATCCTGCCATTATCATACTCAGAATAAAGCTCTAGTGATTTGTTCCGGGAATAATCTCTGTTGCTTTTTTGTATTTCTTGACAAACACATCAACACAAGTAAAAAATGTGCAAAAAAGATGATGAAATTGAAAAAATAATATAATTAAATTTAATTCAAGAGTTCGATAAATTAGAAAATAATTCTTTAGTATCTTTCTCAAACTTGTTGCCATTTGGCAATAGCCACTCAAGCCCTACGGGCATTCGTGAATATTGGCAACAAGTTTTCGAAAAATCTGTCAAATTATTTTCAATTTATTCTCACTCTCTTGTTATATTATTACTGAAAATTAATTTAAAATTTATTAAATAAATAAATTAGACGTAGACCCTAACTACGTTTACACGTAAGGCAAAAATTTAGTTTTAGTGATACGTACCATAGATAAATTTGGTTTCAAATTATAAAAGAAAATTGTTGTACCCCAATCAAATAATAATATATTGTGTCATTAGGAGTAAATGTGATACTTTGGGTGCTGAGCATGTAAGTTTGAACGACGAGCGAAGCGAGTCGAACAATTACATGCGAAGCACCCAAAGACACATTTACTCCGAATAACACATGCTATTTTTTCTTCAAACATAGAAAATAAAATTATAAATATTATAAAATGCTCAAAACTTCAAAAAATATTCTGTCTTATCTAGCATTTCAAGTTGCCGTAGAATATGCTGTTTTGTTATTTTTGTTTATTTGTTTCATTTTTAAGTGTCAAATTATTGAATTACAACCTAACTATTTTTCATAATATTTTACTTTGTCCGCCGCCGGCGTAAATGTGTTACCAAGGATACACTTTTACGCCGACGGTGACAATATTGAACTTATGCTTGTTGAATACAAATACATAACAACGTACTTTTATGACGTTTGAAGAAAAAATCATTGTTTCTACTCCTGTATGAATATATCCCCATTATTTCAATTTTTTTGATGTTTTATAGTACCCATAATTCACGATAGTGAATTATGATTCATATTTTTTACGATTATGATTCATAATTCACTCTTATGGACCAGTTACAAAGCCAGAAATCCATAATTCACAGATATTTTATAGACGAGATGTGGATCACCAAACAACGGCCATCTGACAGTTGACATGTAGTCAGTTGTCATTGTGTATTTTTATGTTAACGTTTTTCAATATGTGTTTTCAACGAATTTCGATCATTTTCAAAAGTGATTTCCGAGTTTACAGGAATATAAAAAGTATAGTATTATAATCGGGTTTATGGTCATTATTCAGTCAAATGACTTGTATAATGACTATCATAATCCCTCATCTAATAATATACTTTTATAACAGAATATATAAACATTAAAATATACGTTTAATTAAAACGATAGTTCACTGTTTTTTTTAAATATGTTCTGTTTTTCTAAAATATTTATATGTACATTAATTTTAAATGAAAATAAATACGAATGAGTACAAGTAGTAGTAATAGTAGTGTCAGTTACTTTCGTTTGTTAAGATCACTTACTAAAATTATGATTTGTTCGTCATCCCCATTCTAACGCATTTCCCCAAGCTAAAATTATTCCTTTCCATAATATATTCCAGGCTTTATCCTCCACAAATTTCAGATATCATTTCACGCACTATAACACTTCATCTTTCTTCCTTTTCTTACGAAGTTACGGCAGCCATCTACTGGGCGAGTTGTAAATTAGCGTGCGAGAGTATTACACTCACATTGTCGGGTTTCCTCTGCGGCTGAGGATAATAATGAGTATCCTGCGTTCTGAGTACGTTGCGTATACCAGGAGCAGACCGCGCGTGTCACATTCCTAGACTCATTGTTCCTTTCAGCGCCAAAATTCTGGGCATTCTCCATTTCAATGAGGATTTTGACCTGAACGTTTCAGTGGTGGGTGAGTTGAGATAAGTTCTCATGTTAGAATATTTTGGGTACAATGGAACTGTCTCGCAAAATGTTATTATTGAGAATTTTTTTCTTTGTGTTCCCATTCAATTTACATCAATGGGATAGTAAGTGCTACTGTTGCCCGTTGGCAGTACTTTACTTACATTTACTTAATTACTATAATTGCAATTGCCTAATGGGGACTTTTACCATTTTTTTTTATTTTTTTTGTTTTATGAAACTTTATCTATATTGAATACTATCTACACTTTTAAAAAGTCTTAATTGTTATTCATTAAGCCACAATGATTTTTTTTAAATGTTGTGACGTCATAGTAGATGTGTTGCTGGATCTAAAACAGTAGAGATTTAAATAATTTTTGTTACATAAATGTTCTATTTTATTGTAATAATAATAATAAAATAAGTAAAAAAATATATGACTACAATTATTTACAATCTGTACTGTTTTAGATCCAGCAACACCTCTACTATGACGACGTCACAACATTTTTAAAAAAATCATTGTGGCTTAATGAATAACAATTAAGACTTATTAGTCTTCAATATAGATAAAGTTTCATAAAAAAAAAATGGTGAAAGACCCCATTAGATAATACTATGTAATGTTCGATTTGACTTTTGACTTTTTTGAAACAATATATCATTATTATAATAAATGAAACATGATGATCGCTAGTAAGAACGCTGATTAAGGGCGACTAACTAGCAGTTGACTATCTGTGTTTTTCAGTTGTCAAACCTTCTTACATGATTATTGAGAAAAATATTTGAAATAGAAGTGGTAGAATATTTAATTCTGTATGTCTTTTATTTAAAGCTTATATCTCTAAAATAATTTAGGAACGCTTGACAGCGTAAAATAAAGTTAGTCAACTGCTTGTTAATCACTCTTAATCGGTTGTTCTTACTAGCAGTCATAATGTTTTATACCTACATATGTAGATAAAAGTCCAATGTTTTGTAATAAATTTTATAAAGCTAATTTTGTTTACAAATTATACATGAACATAATTTTCAAAGTAGAAAAATACATGTCACACATTCCCATGAACGACTACAATAATGCAAATAATTAATATATTTATAGATATGATCGTCTATAACATACTAAGAATATTTTTCATTTGAATTTACAGTTTTTGAGGAACAAATAAAAACATACCAAAAAGTGTGTTTTTTGGTACCTGAAGCTATCACCGCTTTTCCGAACAACCTGTATTGGGCTTCCAAATTATCAAGAGATGGCGCTGATAACAATTCGTATAAGGTACACGTCAAATTCATTTTGTATGATATCTTATGATAGCGAATGCGTGCTTTAGTATTGGTAGTATGTTTTTATTGGCAGCAGAACTGTTGCCATACACACTGCAAATTTGCCTATTTTTATAGGTTGCTTTGGAAAAATTCAATCTTAACCTATAATCCACAAATACAATGTACCTTTCATTTTTACATCTTATTTAAATAATACGGCTTAAACAAATGTAATACTTACATTGGAGTACTCTTAAAATGACTATTATTGTTATTAATTTTTAAAAAATAACAATTAATTTCAAAATACAATGAAATTTATGTACTGTATGGTTAGTTTAGCTTTCTACCACTAGTTAGCGTATTTTAATTTTGGATGCCCAGTAGTAATGCAATAGATAATACAAACACGAAAAACTAGTTGCACAAAAACGACTGTTTCACAACAAAACAGTTATAAATAATCTACCAAAACAGTTGAGTTCAGTTCAGGAAGAGTTACAACAACTAATGCTGCTTACCATACCGCTCTCCGACGCTCCGTTGGCGCGCAATTTAAAAAATCCTGAAACTTTTTGATCAAGCCTCGTAAGTCTGTAATACTCAGGTATTAGCTGTTCTAAATAAGACACAAAGACACAAAACGAGTTAACGAGTAACAATTATTGAAAGATTTAGTGTCGTAGAAGCATATATCTACTGTGGTTATTTATCGTTGGAGACAAAATGCTAAATTGGATAGATAAAATATATGTGAAAATTATTCTGAGATGCGCCGATGTTGGCCAAGGCAGCCATATGGCAAAGATATTAGAATTTCTTTTATTGTTTGAGCAATATCAACTTTAAAGGAATTCCAATTCTCAAACCAGAATCCGAATCCCAAACGGACAAAATTTACATAACACGTCAGCACCGTTCGTCGCTTGTTTAAATGCATATTGACGCCATTATGTCGTACCAACAACGCAGGCTTACCAGTTACAGCAACCCGGAAACGAAATTTCCCAACTCGCATTACATCCCAACTTTTGATTGTCACTGACGTAATCTTCCTGCGATTAATTAAACTGTGAGACAATAAAAAAACATCCAATTAACCGCGATTTTAACTTTGGTAACTTTACCGGTAACATTAGTTGCTCTGCCTGTTAAAACTTTGCTAAAATTTCTACTTCGATTACCTGCAGTAATTACCTGGAGCTGGACACGAGAGTTCGTTGCTGTTGGCAACGTGCCTCAAATTTCTTTCTAATTATCAACTTTCTTCTTGTTTTTCGTTTGTTTAAATGAGGTTCAAATGACTATATTAAGCACTTTACGAGAGTTGCTAATACTATCGTTTTACTACAAAACTATTTAATTACTGAAAACAGTAATTCAAGATATTTAACCAACTTCCTCTTTTAATTGAGTCTAGTAAAATAGTGAGAAACTTAACAAAATAATACGTTGTTTTTATGTTTTGTTGACAAACAATTAACATTTGGTTGGAAAATACTTACAATACTAAGTAAATATAGGTACAATTTCGCATTTTTACACTTTCTGGGTGATGAAAATGTGCAGTGAATTAACGTTAACATATCAAATAAAAGTATATTATTATATATGAGGGATTATGATAGTCATTATTCATGAAGATAAAGATTGCACCACGAGCCGTAGGCGAGAGACACAAATCATCCGAATGAAGAATGACCATAATCCTGAATACAATACTGTATTTTTCTGCTCCTGCAAATTTGGAAATAACTTTTGAAAATAATCGAAACCGTTTGAAAACATGTTGAAAAAAGACAACATCAAAACACAATGACGACTGACTATACTGCCAACTGTCAGACATTACAGCTTTAAAATAAAATAAACAGGAATAATTGATTTCTGATTCTCTGATTAGCCGAGAAAAGTGAATTATGTATCCATAATTCATGACAGTGAATTATGACTGCTATAATTAATCGGAAAAATTGAAATAATGGGGATATATTTAAACAGGAGTAGAAAAAACATATATTATCTAATATACAAGGTGATTCATAACGTAAGGAATAAATTTAAATTAAATAATATCTTTTTCTTAATAAACATTTGGATAAAATATTTCAAGAAATTATAATAGGTGCAATAGTTTGCACATTTTGACAGTTGCAGTTGATTGAAATTGATTTGTAAACGTCAATTTTACACAAGTTTTTAATGAAAAATGTACTGGGCAAGTACTAAATTAATAATGTAAGTATTCTATTCTACGAAATGAATCTGAACATGTAATATAGAGTCTAACATATTTGTGTACTTCTTCAAAGAAATAACATATGTGAGGAACCCATTGACGAACTTTCATCGCCACTGTCCAGACATAGAAGCGAGGAACGAAGTGACGAGCTTGCTTCGTCAATGTACTCACATGGGAGCGAGGAACGAAGTGACGAGTATGCTGTACCGATGGAAGCGAGGAACGAATTGACGAGCTTGCTTCGCCAATTGTTTTGTATCAAATAGAAGGTATTTAGAAAACTCAATTTATTTTCCCATACTGTTAGTTGCAATCTTCTTCAGTGTCTAGGGTTAATAGTGATGCTACTAATTCTTTCCAATTATTTTCAACGGTATTCAATAGGTCGCCGTTAATTTAAAAGAACTTTAATTTGCTGAAATTTTTTGGTTATTGAGTTTTTGTGAAAAGTTTGTTAAGGAAAAAACTTTATTTTGGGTCCGTCTATCTATACTTTTGATCTTTTCTGTACGTTATGAATCACCCTGTGTGTAGTAATTATTACGAAGAGACAATAAAGGAAAACAGTAGTACTAATAAGCTAATTTAATAGTTTATTTTTCTTTTTCAGTTGGAAATATATCTATATCTAAATCTATAATGTAGCGAAAGAATTGGCAATTATTTCAATTCAATCTGCGAGGAATTAAAAATTTTTAAGAACGTGATTCGTTGACCAATTTTAGTTCTATTTCAACTTTATTCCCACCCAGATTAAATGCAAAAGTTTTCTCATCAGCATCTGTGAAATCAACTCTTGGTTTAGTTTAATCAGAAATTCAATCAAAATAACAATACAACGATTAACATTTTGGAAAACTAAATCCAGTTTTAAATTACAGAAGGGTCGAAATAAATCCTACGCACATGTACGTTCGGATATGACGCCGACATTTTTGTGTTTTATGTACATAAAATGACGAGTGTTATTTTCCTGATAACACCGCATTCAAACTTGTTTTATTTCGGATTTACAGAGGTACGTGACACCGGATATTTTAAACTTAATCAAAGTGTGGAACAATTTTATTTTTGTACAGTTGAAATTTGATATTTTGTATAATATAGACACTGGAGATGATTACCACAGAAATTGATATTATCCTTACAGGCGCCTGGAAATTGTGAAGATACTCATTGCGTGACGAACCTGTTGTACTGGCTGCACGAAAGTAATTTCATTTATTTAATTCTTTATTTTCATTTGCTATTCTTTCTATGTTACTGTTGATACATTTGATAAAAATTAACAGGAAACAGGAATAATTTTAAAAGATATGCGAGGGAAAACTTAATCAGAAAATTGAAAAGACAAGTTTACGATATATAGTACATTATACATAAAGGGCGAGAAGTGTATATTTTCCTGCGGAGAAAATAAAAGCACGAGACGACAAGGGAAAACTACACTTCCCTCCTGCGGTGTATATACTATTTTTTACGACTCCAATATTTATTATGGTTTTTATGTAATTCACAGTTATTGAAACTGTAATATAATTTATGATAGTTACCTTTGATTTGTTTTATTTTGTTCATTGTCACACTAGGTTTGTTCTTGCGCCTGCGATAAATATAAATAAGTTAAGTTTGAAACGTAAGATTCATTTCCTTTTTTGTAGCGAAAAATGTATGAATTTCTTTATACGTATATTTAAGGTTAGCTGTCAAAACAAAAAAATGAGTACGCACATGCGCTTCATTCCATTCGCCGTTCCAGTCTATGTTTCTAACTTAACTTGTTTACATTTATCGCAGACGCAGTGAAATTGTCACAAACATGTCATAAACTTGTCAAAAATAAGCACTTGGTACAAACCTATTATTTGAGCACTTTCCATCACGACGGGAAAGTAAATACACAAATCTCCCATGAATATGAAATTGACTGTTTCTGTCATGATTTTGGTGTATTAGAAACCGAATTTCTCTCCCGGTCACGAAATAGTATAATATATATTAAGGGAGAGAAGTGTATGATTTTTTCCCGCGGAGTAAATACAAGAAAAAATACGCTTCTCTCCTGCGGTGTATATACTATTTTTTTCACGACCCTAATATTTATAAGGTTTTATGTGTTTCAAAATTATTTGGTTTGTAATATAATTTATGTTAGTTATTTTTGATTTGTTTAATTTCGTTAATTTTCACATTATTTGAGCACTTTCGCTCACGGCGGGAGAGAAAGTGCACAGATATTCCGTAGATATGAAGTTAGCTGTTTCTGACATGATTTTGTTTTCATAGAAACCGAATTTCTCTGCCGGAAGTGAAAAAAAAGTTATTTGGTTATTACTTTTAATTTTACAGCTTTTTGATCCTATATGTAATTTTATTTCGTAGAATTCTTGCAATTAAAAATAATTACATTGTTTTTCTGGAATTATTGATTGAAATTTCTCCCCGTTTATCATTATATTTAATACTAGGTTTCCAAGAATTTTTATTTATACAAAAAATAGTAAATTAGCTTAATAAAGTTTTTATAGAGCTATTATATTCTATACACCAAAGATTTTTAATGAAGCAGTAACATTTTTATATTTTAATTACAGTTTTAAAGTAGCATGTTGTTTGTGTAACAAGTATAATAAGTAAACTAACAAGTTACACATACTTCGTTAGTAGATACAACGAGGGCGCAGCGAAGAAACGTTGTACGTCTTTGTCTGTCGAACGCATTGAAAAATGACAGGTATATATCACGCACGTCTGAAACGCTAACAGTATTAAAATATCTCGGAACACTAGGTCAAGTATCCTATAGGAAAATAGCTGACGCACACGAAATCTAATTGAACTTTTCGTACAATGGTGTTGCTGCACTTTTGAAACGCGTACTGCAACTTACAATTGAAGAGTTCATTCGGTTTATCAAGCAATGGTTGAAAATAGAAACAAGGCAAGCCGAATCAAAAGTTGGTATCACATCCCATTACAACACGTCAAAGTAAAATATATTTATTTGAAATCAGCACTAAAGGGCTAAAAAATCGTCATTAAAAGCTCAGAAATCGTCACTAAAGTAACCCATTATACGACGATTTTGAGCAACTCAGTGTTGGCAACCGTTAAATAATTATTGTACAATTAGGATAATTTTGGCAGATATATTAACGTACTATAGTGAATTTGGACGTAACATGAAACAAAATTTGCAAGAAGAATTAACTAATTAATTCCGATGACGAAATAGAGGACAAAACACATAATTTTGAGTGTTATTTACAATAACTTCACTTCTCGAGGTTGACAACACTGACTGTCAGTTTCAATTGACAACTGACAGATGTATAAACTTAACCTATATTGTAATTTTTTTACAGTTTTTTCGAATTTTAGATTTCAAATAAAACTTAATATGTACCTCGGCACTGAAGTTCCTTTTAATAACTCACATGGTTTATTTTCCTCGGCCCTACGGGTCTCGGCAACTAAATTCCATATTCGTGATAAAAAGTTAAACCTACGGCTCGTGACACAAATCATCCGAATGAATAATGACCATAATCCTGAATATAATACTGTACTTTTTCTACTCCTGTAAATACGAAAATAACTTATGAAAATGATCGAACTCGGTTGAAAACAAAACACACGTTGAAAAATGACAACAAATAAACATTGACAAGTGATTTAACACAAACAAAAATAATTGATTTCTGGTTCTATGATTGGCCGAGTAGAGTGGATTATGAATCCATAATTCACTGACGTAAATTATGACTACTATAATTAATCGAAAAAAATTTAATAAATTTTAAGAACAAGTCCACGAATAAAATTGAAATTGAACATACACAAGATACAAAATAATTAACTAATTTAATATCTTTTGTATTTCGTATTTGTTGTAAACTATCACCTCTCGCGTTTGTTCACAATTATCTCTTTATTATCAGTAAGTTAGCTATTAATTTAGACTTCCTCCTTTAATCTGCATCTAATTATCCTGTAACCTGAATATGCGTAGTGCAAATTCGATCGCAGCAACGACAATGCAGACGCCACGGTGACTGCGTTCGTACATTATATTCACGATCAACGTCCATGTTCACCATTCGCCCTTACTTCACCCCAATCACCCCTCACTGTATGTTTACTTCACATCGCTCGATCCACAACTATCGCAGGTTAGGGCGAGTTGTTGAGCAGTCTGAGAAATACGAAATGGATAGCTCAAACTGGGTTCAATTTTCTAGCGGCTGGCGGAGACGTTAAACTTTCTATTTGTTTACCTTTACTAGTAGTTTGGACAGAGGAGATGGATCACAAATTTGCCAAAGTATCCTAGTAGTTGGAAGGTTAGTGAACTATTAACGTTGAGTAAGATTCTTGCAGTTAATTGGTTGAGATACGAAGTGGACTTACATTAGAAAAAAAATATAAGTGTCACTTCTGTCAGGTTTTCGAAGCGTGCAACAAATATAAATAAAAAGTAGAACCACGTATGTTTGTAAATGAAGTGTAATTAAATGTCACACGTACACTATCACACAAAAAAAATTGTAACATAAAAAATTCAAAACTATTAATAAACAGCAATTATCCTGACTGTATTCCTGTTTATTTCTACCCTTCTCTTAGTGAAGAATACTATTAAGCATCTATAAACAAGTATTACTTTTTCTATATTTTAAAAACTCTAGTGTGGACACCACACTACTTTCTTATACATATAAATCCAACTGAACTCGTATAACTTGTTTCTTGCGTATGACTTTATTTTAACATACAGATGTTAAAACTGTTTAATTTTTTTTTTCTCATTGTAACTATAATTGTATTTTATAATAGGTATTAATTAATATCTAGTCTTTAACTAATAATACAAATATTGCTTTTGTAATATTTCAAACGACACATATTTTTGACACTTCACAATTATTACACATATAAATGTTAAAAATGTGTTAGTTTTTGTTCCCATTGTAACTAAGATTATTGAAATATATTATTAAATATATAATAGTTTTTCTCAAAAAAGTGCAAATAATATTTTATATTTCAAATATTTTTGCTAACATCTTTCATTTGAAACTTTTTTTACAGCTAATTCTATTTTTGTAAATAATGAAAATTATCGTTTCCAGTAAACTTCCTCTTCCGGTTTTTCAATTTCGCTCAAAATCAACTCTTCATATTTGCATGCAACTTATAAATTCCAAGTTTCGTTAACATATCTTGTCTCGTTCATGCATGAGATATTGTGTAAACGGACATCCATCCATCAATCCGTCCATCTATTTATTCATTCATCCATCCATCCTCACACACAGACATCATTGAGAAATTGGTCTTAAAGGATTCAGTGGTCATCAAAATATGAATTTCCGTAAAAATCTCGTCAGGATTTTTTTCATGATTCCAATATTCCTTATACTTTGTATATTGTATAAGAAAGTAAAAACTAGTGAACTACATATTTTGACAAGTCATAAAAAAATCTGTTTTGTTTTGTAAACACAGTTCAATTTTTAAAAAATAGTATATTTTCCCTGCTAAATTATATCAGCTGTTCTTCTTCAACAATCAGGATTCCAAAATTGCGAAAGAGAGAGTTCTAGACTATGAAAACGAAGGTAATAAAAAAGGAAATAAAAGTGGCAGATCTGCTATTGTTGAAACAAACCTTATTTATCGAACATTGTAAGTTCTCCTTTTATATACTTCGCAAATATCATTCTTGTTTATTTTACTATGCAGACATATTAATATGCAGTCCATATATTTATGGAAGTTTCGAATTATGATAAGAATGTAAAACGTACAAGAAATCCTTGTGTTATGACGTCACGCTGGAAGGAATCCCGAGGGCCTGTCAATAATTCAATATGGTGAGAATCGTCGACTCTGTAAGATGACGCGACAAAAACATGTGAACGTCTACTTTTTCTCCAGAAATTTGGCATTTTTTCTTGCTCGTATTTTTGTATCAGAGAATAACAAGTATAATACGTGTCTCCTCTTTCAATAAAGCGTAAAATTTATTCAGATGTAAACGGATAACAGGAAAAAACATTTATTTTGTTAGTTTTCAATTTTGTTCTGTAATCTATACACATTTCTCTTTTTCGTGTTTGTGTTTGTGCTATGTTGTTATGCTATAAGAAATACGAAATATCATAGAGTAAGTCAAACAATTATCGCATTAAGATTGTCGAATAAAACAAATTTGATTTAAAGAGAAAAATAAACACATCATAAATTTTAAAACGCCTCTTGGGTTTTGTAGCGTAAAATCGACTTCACAGAAAATTAGAGAACTAGAAGTAAGCGTGCAAAGATGTTTGATGATGTTCAGAACCACATTATGTAGATTTTGACGCAAATGTAAGATGTGAAATGTTCAGATGTAACTTCATTAAATATTCACATATTTTAACCTGGTATTAAAGCAGAATTCTGTTGAAATCTCGCACTAGGTACTACATATGGGAGTAAAACAGTTGAAATAAATTAAATAAATGCAAAACAAAGAGTAGCACAACGTTCTGGCAGTTGTTTCACAACTCAGTTTTATTTGAAGTTTAAAGAATGAGGAACCGGTTGGTAAAACAGTTTCGACATATTTTCCGAATGAATTAACATTACAAAACTATGAAACAAGGAACGTCAAATACACGAATAAAAAGATCCTTAAAATTTACTAAATTATTGGGTAAACTGAGGAATGATGCTATCTTTTTGATAAATATTGGTTAAATCTTGCGCCAGTTTAAATTTCGTTAAATTTAAATTATTATTATATTGACAACTGATAACATTTTAAAGATTACTTTGTATTTTATATTGATGCTTCACTCCTGAGGATAACTTATCTGTAGATCAGAAAATTGTTACATTATCTGTAACTACACAATATAGCCCAATTATTTAAACGAGAATTGTGGTTATAATTTGAAAAATGTTTATAATTTTTGTACAAATAAGAAAATTTAATACAAGTTCATTTACCATTGACAGCAAATACATGTTAAAAAAAGTTCTGCACAATTTCAGATTTCACGAAATATCACTAAAAATTGGCAAATACTTTTATTGTATTTCTATATAATATAAACCCTAAGAAACTCAATGCTATAGAGCTCATCGTCATATCTCTTAAATTTATAGAGATATGGCAATTTTCGATGTTTTTCGAAATGCTACTTTGAGTGGCTGCAACTAAAAATCTATTAAAGATATTGAAAAATAGACTCAGTTCTGTGCGTTTCATGCATTTTACTACAAATTAGCAAATTTTGAAAATTTTGAAATTTTTCGATTTTTTTACTCAAATTTTGATAGGCGATAACTCGATAAATATAAAAGATACAGGCTCGCAGACTAGACCACTCGATTCAGCTCGTCAAAATACATAAGTATGTAAAATTTCATTAAAATTGCTTTATGCGTTATAGAGTTAGAGCAAAAAGTGTTTATATGACGTTTTTGGCCACAAACGTCAAAGGGTACCCCTTGACGTCTGGCCTGAAAAAGGCCATTTTAAGACTTTTTGCTCTAAAATTTCAACCCACAATCCAAATGTTCTGAAATTTTGAGGGTTTATGTATTTCGATGAGCTGAATCTAATGGTTTAGTTTTTAAGTTCGTATCTCGTTTATTATTTGAGATATCGCTGATCGAAATTTTGAAAAAAAATTCAAAAATTTTCAATTTTTCAAAAATTTGTTATTTTGCTATAATATGCACGAATAACACAAAACTGTAGAGTATTTTTCGATATCTTGCGTAATTTTTGAGTTGCAGTTCCTCAAAGTTGCACTTCGAAAAACATCAAAAACCGCCATATCTCGAAAAATTTAAGAGATATGATGATGCGCTCTGCACCAGTGAGTTTTTTAGGGTTTATATTATATAGAAATACAATAAAAGTATATGCCAATTTTTAGTGATATTTCGGGAAATCGAAGTACAACATATGAACTGTGTTTAAATGAGTAAGAAAAAAACTCACTACCGAATTTTCAGCATGATTCCTAATACCTCTCTTACAGTATGTGGCGGGAGGTAAAAAGAAAACTCAGTTACATCTGTCAAATTGTGTTAGCGTTGACAGGGCATTCCCATTTATTATGATGACGTTGTACAAACCATATAGTTTGAGACAAAGTTTACAGCAAACTTAGAAGTTACGAGTACGAGTACTTTAGTAATAAATCTATCAAAAATTTATTGGCAATGTAGCTGTGCAACAAAAAATATACAGAACACTATGAATTAAAGTTTCCACATTTAATTTCCACCCCATTATTCCCCTAATTCCAAAAAACAACGAGTGCAATGATTAGACTCCCCGAGTACCTCGCATCGGGTGTAATTGACCGGGACGTGCATTGGCGGCGGGACGGGGCGGGCGACGGGAGCCCGGTACTTACCGGCGTCGGCTGCGTCTGGCGTCGCGGCGCGGACCGACGCGACATGACACCGGGGCTTACTCGCCACTTCACCACCGATTTATGTTAGTGCCACGGGGATGTGTGGAGTTAGCGTAAGTGATCAGAGGTCGTTCACCAAGGGGAGATCAGTCAATGTTGCATTGAATAGTTACTTAATTTATTTCTACTACTACTAGAATAGATATATTTTAAAATATGGAGTTTTAGTCGTTTTGTTACGTTGTTTTGGACGACTCAATGTATTTAAGTTTATTCAGATTATTGATTTTATAGATCCGATAAAATATAGAAAGAAAATCTTAACCATAAAAAGTCTGGTGTGGGTACCACACTACTTTCTTACACATATAATACCAAATGAATCCGTATAACTTGTTCCTTGCGTATGACTTTATTTTGACATACAGATTTTAAAGCTATTTTATTTTTGGTAACTATGATTTTATTTTAAATTAATTAATATTATCTAGTCTTTAAAACTTTCTAATTGATAATACAAATATTACTTTTATAATATTTTTTATTATACCTGTATCATAAATCTGTGTTTAAATTACGCTATAGCGTGCGTAAACGCAAGATTAAAACATGCCGTTCTTTAAAGGTTGCTAAGAAATAACAAAAATAATTACTAGTAATATCTGTTAAAACTATCATGACAAATTGTAAAAAAACGAATCTACATAGAAACGTAAACAATCTCAATGTAAAAGATATATGACGTCAAACGTCACACGTACAAAATTATAAAATGAGTCAAATTGAAAATGTTGCTTTCCAGTTTTTTTTTTCCAGAATATGATGTAGGTATAGCGTATGGCACACGTGTATAAGTGCTTTTAAAGCACTAGCGACGTTAAATGCACTCCGCTACGCGTCGTGCTCTAAAACTCGTCATACGTGCTTTAAAAGCTTACTTATACACTTGTATCATAATATACTATTAAACGACACATATTTTTAACACTTCACAATTATTTAACATATAAATGTTTAAAATGTTTTAATTATAGAAAACCTATTACCATTATATGAATATCTATGTTCACTGTTACTAGTATACACTGTTATTTTAATTAAATAATCATGCTTTTGTGACTTTTATTACATTTAAATCAGTTACAAATAAACAAAGTTAACAGG
The DNA here is from genome assembly GCA_963942605.1 of Poecilus cupreus. Classification (NCBI taxonomy): domain Eukaryota; kingdom Metazoa; phylum Arthropoda; class Insecta; order Coleoptera; family Carabidae; genus Poecilus; species Poecilus cupreus. The sequence goes on from OZ012719.1 coordinate 6,725,433, forward strand.
TACTAAATAGTGTATCTTCAAAATAGCAACAAGATTTATTTCACATTTAACCTATAAATAAATAGCAATCAAATGTCGAATGCGCCCGAGGGAACACTTCCGCCTGGTACCACTTTATCTGCGGCAACTCTAGAATTTGTTTTTGGTAATCTAATTTATAAGTTACAATGTGACTTTGATTTGTTATATTCTTCTCAAATAAACATACCCATCACAACAAATCTAAATATTAAAATGCAAACCCTATATTTATATTTGTTTGTATCTTCCACAAGTTATGCTATATTTTTAATAGCATCCCTTTAAATATTGATATATTTAATCTTTCACTTCGCCAATTCAAGCAAGCATTAGTTAATATATTTTAGCTTAATTTTCATGCAAACAAATTTTGATTTGTATTGTAATTTCATTATTATTGTGTGTGTTTTAACATTCAAAATTAGCATTGTATATTCTGTGTGCATCCATCCTGTAACTGGGATTTCGATCCTGTAGGATGGATGGGATATATATTAAATAAATAAGTTTAATAGTTGGACCAACTGAATCAGATCGACCTATTTATGTTACAATATTTAATAAATACTAAATAATAATAAATAAAGGTCGCTTTGAAATCCATGTGAAAACAGTCAAAAGTTTTTTGTCAGTCCTGACAATGTTAATTGAAAATTAAAATGAATGTTTCAACTAGTACGAAGAGCAACTTTTCAGTACAACACGACAGGGATAGAAATAAAAGTAAAACGAAAAATAAAGTGTACCTAATAAGACAAAGTTTCTACATTGTTTTAATTTTTAGAACAGCTTGTTAGATATTGTCAGAACAATGATGCAGTGAACAATGAAATCATATTTCATTAGATTTTGATTGACGGAAATTGCGAGGTAATTTTTTTTATTGCACAAATTTCAATCAATTGCATTGAATATAGCAACAACCTAAACAGATGTTGCAGAGTAAATTACTATTTAATTTTAAGCAGCAGAAGATTTCGCGATCACTCTAGAGGTCTAGCGTCTGCTTATTAAATATTAAAATACTAATACCACTGAAATATAATAGTACTGGAACGGCAACTGACGTTGAAAATGTGATACAAAAAAGACAGCCAGTAGCTGGGTCACCTATCTTTGTTGCACAGTTCGCTTAGAAAATTAATAAGAATATATAAAGAAATTAACATTCAATAATTTTGAAATAAAATGTTATTTGGCGATTGACATTAAAAGAGCGATTTTATTGACAGCTAATATTCTGTAAAATGTCTATTTTATTGCCAAGGGAGTAAAAACATTTTACAAAGCAATACCTTATTAAACCTATAGTAACCTTTCATTAAACACATAGCAGTCTAATTTTAAGGGAATAACTTTCAAAATATATATTCAAATTAATCGGTACATTAATATTAATTCCAAATCGGGCAGCAAAAACAAATTTACAGCTTCCGAAGTATTCATTACCTTGACAACCTCTGTTGTAAATCTGGTATTTTGGTGCCTAGTTAAACAAATTACTATAATATATAAATCAAATAATACATGAATAGAAATGAGTTCATTAAACTATTCTGTACGTAAATTTACAGGAAAAATAATTGAATATTACACCATTAATAGCTATATTTATATTAAGGCACTAAAGTATAATTTTTTATTATAAATATGGAATGGCCGAGGAGAATAAACCATATGAATAATAAAAAATATTTTAGTGTCGAAATATACATTATATTTTTCCGAAATTGTTAAATTATTAATTAAAAACAGAAATAAATACCATTAGGTATTTGTAAAACGTCAGTTAGCTGTTGAGACAGGGATGGCTGTGATAACAATATTACTGCCAAAGTGTCAAATTTTGTTGTAATTTTAATTATTTTTTTATATGTTCTTAGACGTGGTCTGCATGTGATCTGCATTAAATCCGATAAATTATTGTTAAAGGTAAATAATAAATAAATTCACCAACAGTATTACAGAATAATTTATTTGTTATTTTAGGTTTGTAATTCAAGTTTGACATAAGAGTCTGTAAAGTTGAACTTTAGCTACTATTTTGGCTAACTTCGCGTAGTAATATTAGTATTGATTTCGAAAAATATTATTTATCACTTTCTTCATAGCAACCGTTCTACAAACAAGTATTAGACAGAGAGGGATGGCCTTATTACACCAGCTGTTTCAGACTCGTTTGCTTTCATAAAAGCCTACAACTTATCGTTCCAGTATTACTATATTTCAATGAACAATCCACACAAAGTTTAGATTTAGGAGCAGCAACACACGTGTGATAAACAAGTTGCATTTGATAACCAAGCAAATCAAGCGTTTATTGAAACGTAGCAAGTTTGCAACTCACTGGCAGTAAATTAACCTGGTCACTAACTACAAACCAGTCACTAGTAACCACTGACCATCCACACAATTATCAGTTACCAATATATCGGTACAAAATTACCTATTTCCTGGATTAATTTCTTATCATGTAGTGTACAAGTTTAAAACAAAAAATAGTTGTTTACGTCAACGTTGCATCGTATTTGTTTCAATCAGCCCAACAGGAAGAGCATATTATCTACCTCGTAAAAAACATTTGAAGGAAGTTTATGTATAAAGTTGTACTGTGTTCTTTGTCGCACATTTAACCATACAAACCGAACACAAAGCGTGTAAGCTCAGCTTTAAGATAGGCATCGGATTCGAAACGAAGGGCGAAATGACATTGTTTTTCTTCAACGTTACCCGATAACAAAGGAAAATCAGTTCAAGATAACTATGATTAATAACTTGGCGGGAAAGTAAAAAACAAAAGGGTAATTTTATTGGTTGTTAACGCTATTATTCTGATCGTGTTTGTTGTTGCCAATTAACGTTTCCACTTTGTTTATTTGAATTATAGTGTTGATTTAAGGAATATTTTGAAAGGTGTGCCCTGCTTTTGAAATACAAATTATGATCTAAATGTTTACTTAACTGTTAGTGAAAATGTGTCATAATTTTATGAATACTAATAAAGCGAATATTAGACAGTTTACTTCCTTTGTTCATGTTTATATTTAGAACAAATTGTTACACTTCAACATGCTTTTATTACCTTCCCCACTGAAATATAGTCATACTGGAACGTTAACTTGTAGATTTTATGAAAGCGAAAAACGAGGAGTATTATTTTAAAAAAAATGTTTCAAATAAAAGATGTTAGCAAACATATTTGGAATATAAAATGTTATTTGCACTTTTCTTGTACATGCTTTTAATTTTGAGAAAAACTAAATTACATATTTAATAATATATTTCAATAATCTTAGTTACAATGTGAACAAATAATAAAACATTTTTATGTCAAATAATTGTGACATGTCAAACATATGTGACGTTTGTTCGTTTGAAATATTATAATAGTATATTATTATATGAGGGATTATGATAGTCCTTATTCACGAAGATGAAGATGAAGCAAATCATCCGAGTGAATAATGACCATAATCCCGAATATAATACTGCACTTTTTCTACTCCTATAAACTCGAAAATCACTTTTGAAAATGATTGAAATTCGTTGAAAGCACACTTTGAAAAACATAAAAATACACAATGGAAACTGACTACATGTTATCTGTCAAACGACCGTTGCTTGGTGATCCACATCACGTCTTTAAAATAACCGTGAATTATGGATTTCTAGCTCTGTGATTGGTCGAGAAGAGTGGATTATGAATCATAATTTACTGTCGTGAATTATGGGTACTATAATTCATCGAAAAATTGAAATAATGGGGATATATTTATACAGGAGAAGAAAAAAGCAATCATTGTATTATTAGTAAGAAAAGACTAGATATTAATTAATAGCTATTTTAAAATAAAATCATTGTTACAATGATAACAAAAAAAAATAAACAGGTTTAACATCTATATCTATTTGTCAAATAATTGTCAAAATAAAGTCATACGCAAGTAACAAGTACTTAATACATCTTCAGCTGGTTTTATACGTATAAGAAAGTAGTGTGGTGTCCACACCAGATTTTTATTTCTGTTTTGTACTGTTTAAATATTGTTTATGCCGGAAGTTATCAGATTTTTGTATAGAAAGTAAACAAACAAAAAACAAAATTGAATAAAAATGTTAACAAAATCAGATATAGATATTCTATTCACAATGAAATCAGTTACTGTATTTTATCATCTTCGTATTCGTATTTTCATCTGGCTATTAGCCAAATTCAGCCGAATTGTACCCCTCAATTGACCGTAATAACCCCCAACAAGTTCAGTCACCCTTAACCACAAAAAAAAATACAAATCCACCCGTACAAAAATTACAAAAACAATCCCGCTTTCCGTTTTAATAGCGCAATAACTCAAAAAATGCATATCTTTTCATGCGCAAAGTTAAATAAACTGATTTTTCATCCCCTCATCATCGTTTCTCGGTGTTAATTACTCCCAGAGGGTGCAAACATAACCGAGGGGATGAAGAGTGCGTCTGTAAAGTTGGCAGTGGCAGTGTTACCAACGCTGAGAGTTGATTTAGAGGCAAATTGGTTTTTCTTTTCGTATCCTGAATTATTTCCATTGGCGTTTGCAAATTGCAAAGTTTTTTTGAGTCTAAACACTTACAGTTCCTTATTGCATTTCAATTTTGAATAACTCAGTTTAAAAGTTTATGAAACGAACAGTTTTAGACTGCAAATGTCATTGGCAAATACGTGTGCCATCAGTTTATTTAGTTAACCATTGGAACAAATAACCATAAAAACAATAACAATTATATTAAATATTCTCGCCTATAATATTTATGAGATTCACAGTAAAATGCATCATCTATTAATATATACAGTACCTTAACACCCTTATGGGATAACTGCTTATGAAGTTCTCTAGATCCTTTTGTTGAAGCTTCTTTTCCTTTAAATCCTTATATATTTTTGCAGAAGAAAAGGATGCAATTAAATCAATAGTAGAAATGGAAACCAGGAGGAAGAAGAAGACGACAGTTTTCTTCAATATAAATTTTGTCGTGCCCAAATCAGTAAAAATTTGAATTTCCTTTTATTGCATTCCTATATAATATAGCCTCTAAGAACCTAAATGACGTAGAATACATTATCGTATCTCTTATATTTTTCGAGACATGACGATTTTCATATTTTTCGTGCAACTTTGAGAGGCTGCAATTGGAAAAGTATACAAGATATCAAAAAATGATTTACAGTTTTGTGTTTTTCGATCATTTTATGATGAACTATCAAGTTTTTAATATTTTGACTGGCGATATCTCGAAAAATATAACAAAAAAGGAATCGTAACATAAACTATTGGATTCAACTCGTATAAAAACATAACTATATAAAATTTCAGGAAGTTTGATCAGCGAGTTAAAATTTTAGAGCACAAAGTCTGAAAATGTGCTAAAAAATCGAAAAATCTTAATTTTTTCAGCCTTGTCTCTAATTTTATAACCTGTCAAACAAATATTCAAAATTTTTACATATTTATATATTTCAACAAGCTAAATCGATTGGTGAACACCGAAAGTCTGTATCTTTTATATATGTCGAGTTACTGACGATCAACAATTTAAAAAATTTCTAAAATTTGGTAATGTCTTGCATACTTTTTGAGTAGCTCTTCAAATTTGGAATTGGGAAAACATAAAAAAATTATATATCTCAGAAAAAATCAGAGATATGACAATGCGCTCACGTTAAATCAGTTTCGTAAGGTATAATAATGCAATAACAAAAGAAATAAATTTTAATTGTTTAAAAATGAAAAAAGTTGAGGAGCGACCCCATGCTGCAATTTTAGAATTTTAAACTTGTAAAATTTAATTAGTAATTTTATACAACATTAAATATACGAAACTTTAAACTCTAAACAAAAATTTTAAAAAGTTATTACACGAAAATTATATTATTTTATGTATTATTATATTTATTTGGACATACAATTCTTAAAGGGATTAGAAAAGACTAGTAGAAGGTATTTGAAGCAAGATAAACAGGAAAGATTAAGTGAGAACAGCAACTGAATCAAGAGGAATTAGATGAGAAGAAACAAGCAGTGCAAGCTTCCTGATAATTTTTTAATTCGTGTAGCGGTCCATGATCGAACTGTTTATTTAATAGTTTTAAACAATATCTAATAAAATAAGTTTCAATGTATGTTTTAATAAAGCATTAAATATAACAGGCTTACATTCATATCATTAACCCTTTCACAGACTTTTAATTACATGTTCATAATTTTATAATTAGGTCTCTTTACATTAAAACATTTTCAATTAGTAGCTCATGGGCTTAAATACGAATTAATAAAACATCTCATCAGTTCGTTACATTTATTTTTAATTTGTGTATCTACTGTGATACTTCGTAAACATTATTTAAATTTGAAATCTCGTTAATCGTAAATGACACACATGTATTCTGTGAGAATTAAAATGATTGGCGGTGATTGCGTATATTAATTAAAAAAATAATTACTTCTGGATTAACACTGATCAGTCTATAATGCAGATTTCCATGAATTTTTTTTATTAAAACATACTTTCTTTTCACGTGTGTATTAAGCAAAAATGTCCTTCAAAATTAAATATTTACCAAAATAATTTACATATGTACGATAATTAATGTTTATTAAAATACAAAGTTTAAGAATTTTGCGGTTTTTCAAGTTTATCAAACGATTTATTTTGGCGGAAAAGGAGGTTCATAAAGAAATTAATTAATCGATGGATTTAACGCACTGCACCGCAAAAATTTTAAATATTTTTATTTAAATTTCATTGAATATTTAACAGCAATGTCTAATAACCAAATCAGCATATTATTATAATTCAATATTGTTTATTTAATGTCTAAAGTTTTAACATTATTTAAGCGTGAATAAATGTTGGTATGTTAAATAAAAACTAAATTTGAGCAAAATTGACAAACACTTGGTAAAAACCACTTTTATCATAATTACCAGAAAACCACAATTGGATCTATGTTTATTTATATAATGAGATATTTATCATTTTAACGAAACAAATGACAGTCAATTCAGATTATACAGTTGTACCTCTTTTCTTTATTTATACAAATAACTTCATATTTATTTACTGAACAGCCGAGCTGCCATATTGGCAGTAGCGGTAAATTTGAATAGCTGTCAGTTCCAAGAAAGATAAAATAAAAAAAACTTATTTTACCTATACTAGAAAAGTTGCTATAATTATTCATGGTACAAATAAATTTTTCTTTCTGTTTTGCACTCATTTTATGAAATAAATACTGTGGCTTGATATTTGACAGATATAACTGACACTGATACTGTTATACTGACAAAATTATTTGAATTGTAATATAATTTATGATAGTTACTTTTGATTTGTTTAATTTTGTTCATTTTTCACATTATTTGAGCAATTTCCCTCACGACGGGAGAAAAAGTGCACAAATCTCCCGTAAATATATCATGATTTTGGTATTATAGAAACCGAGGTTCTCTCCCGGGCGTAAAAAAAATATTTTATTGGATAAAAACCGTGCAATCGTCCTTGTTAATTATTGAATTAAGCACGAATGCATATTAAAACACATAATTTTAATGTTGAAATAAGCAGTATTTAACGTTTTCCTTTCTTACTTCATTATAGTGACTACATAATTTAATATTTATAAATAGTTGTTATATTAAATTAAATGCCGCATGAACATTTTGAAACGAGAAAGTTTTAGATTATAATCAATAAGTAATTAAAGAACTGTTTTTTCTTTAGTTTCAAGTAACTTTTATGCCTAATAAAATTTTTATGATTCCTGACCTTGCATATGTTATTTTGGTAAGCTTAGTACCAGCTACGTATTTAAAGCCATGGTTTTAAAAGATAATACAAGTTTAAGTGACGTATGTTTCGAAGTACCGTTCGACATTGTTGTTTGTATGTTACTTAACTTCTAGTAAAAATTATTACAAAATAAAAATATTAGAATTTTTTTAGAATATTTTTTCCGGAATCGATATTAAAGTATATGATATTACTACGCGAAGTTACCCAAAATAGTAGCTAAAGCAAAACTTTACAGACTCTTGTGTCAAAATTTTACTACACAGACTCTTATGTCAAACTTGAATTACAAACCTAGAATAATAAACAAATTATTCTATAATACTATTGATGAATTTATTTATTATTTACCTTTGACAATAATTTATCGGATTTAATGCATATCACATGCAGACTACGTCTAAGAACATATAAAAAATAAAAATTATAACCAAATTTGACACTTTGACAGTATTTTTGTTATCTCAGCCATCTCCGTTGCAACAGCTAACTGATGTTTTACAAATACATATTGCTATTTATTTATGTTTTAATTAATAATTTAAAGATTTCGAGCAAAATTAAAATGTATACCTCGACACTAAAGCAGTTTTATTACATATTCGCAATAAAAAATTATACTTTAGTGCCTTGATATATAAATAACTACCTATTATATACGCCTAATAGTTTTAATATTAATTGTGAACGACCCACTTAGCTGGGAATAGGTACAGTTGTATCTATATTTGAACTAGTCGCAAAACGTCATGCGAAAGTATGAAATTAAAAGTGATGCATATCCTGCTCAATTTATTTTACAAATACTATGATACTACTCACAAATAAATGTATTAGATTTGTGTAAACCATATCTAAACCAAGATGAAAGCAATGAAATATATCAACTTACTGTCACTTTCTTAATAATTTACAGGCAGATTCTTAAAAGGGATTAGCGCTAACTCCATTTTTTTCACCATCTGTAACTTCGTTTCTAAATTAATTATATTATCAAAATGTGTCAAATTTAATGTTAACCAATCTTGATTACAAACTTATTTATAATAATTATGTTCTGAGAATGGAAAATAAAGTTATAAGTAATAATAAAAATGGAGTTAGCGCTAATCCCTTTTATGAATCTGCCTGTAAATTTTATGAAGAAGCAATTGTCAAACGATCATGGACTACAAGATGCCAGAGTTTCAGTTACTAAATTTTAAATAAATTATACAATAGTCCTTAAATTTGTTTGTAGATAATAACAATTTCATTCATTTATTTTAACAAAAATTCTATTTAAGAAATCCCCATTGTTCTTCAAGTAAAGTACCATTTCCAGTTGATAAATTTTCACTATAATCAAGTAGTCTCTTCGTTAAGGTGTACAAATATAAAATGCCTAATTGAGTACTTGAGAAAATACGTTTGAATGATCTGGGCATACATCCATTCATCCACATACCTACACAAATATAAGTTTTAAGGTTACTAAGGGTTCCTCTACCTCCCTTTTGTCGGGAGGTAAAAAAATGCGGAGTTTATTTTGGTAAAACAGCACACTATCGCAAGTTTGTAACAGCGTATGGGCGTGAGGAAAGGGGTGGTTTATTTGACAGCCCGAAGCACTTAAGCCACGTCTTTGAAGAGTGTTAACTAGTCCTCGGAAACTACCCGATGCCATTAAACAATTCCGGAGCTTTCATCTACCCTTCAAACAATTCAAATTACATGATTGAACAATATTCGATTTATGTTATGGTACAAAATTTAATTACCGAACTTGCTGCTATATTAATTAGGAGTTAATTTTCTTAGCGTTTCACTCAAAATGTATTTTTTCCAACGACAATTTGTTTTCTTAAGTTGACGCTAATTTGATCTCGTTAAAGCAATTTTAATTTTGTTTCAAGTATCGATTTATTGGAAGATTGCAACGCGGAAAAATGATGTGCTATTAATGTAATGACGTGAGTTAATAAATTTGTAAAATTAGACAAATCAAACTTGAGCGTCGTAAAACAAGCATGTATAACTTATCAAAAATAGATAACATAACAATATAAATTATACAACAGGTGCGGTCTATTAGAATATAACATTGTATGATAACCAAATTAAATACCGCCAAACTAATTACAAACAAATTCTAACCAAACAAACCATAAACAAATTCTAAAATAACTTACATGTTTCCAAAACTTCAGCAGGACCTCGAGATTGCGCGTAACATTCTAGCGAAAGTTCTCTAAACCGCCTCTTCAAATCAGGAACATTCTGACACAATTCTTCCGAAGGAAGCGACCGATGGTAAAGTACAAGAGAATGACGTGTTTGTAATTTTGCAAAAGACCGCAAACTGACCACGATACACGAAGGATACACTGGAACTGAGAGAAATCGCGCCGCAACTTGCAGGAGTGAACCGCTCTGCGCATGAACATATTGGAAATTTGTTAATGATAACGCGCGCTGATAATACTACACTAGGTTTTAAATCCTCCGTAAAGTAGTTTCTCGAATCCTTTTAAATTGTACTTGCACTTTATGAGATACTGTTATAAACGACATGATTGAAAACTTGTAAAAAAATCTGTTGTTGGAAGCCAATACCTCCTGCCATAGATTTCTTATTAAACAATGCAGGAACACGGATCACCACTATCAAGAAAAGCTCATCCCTTCAAAAAATAGTTTTCAATTATGACACATGTTAAAAAATTACATACAAGCGCTGTTTTTGTTTTTTTGTTTTTAAAAGCACTAGTTCGCAGATTTAAACAAAAATGTTTTTTAACATGTTGTAATTCGTAAATGCTGACAGTAAGAGAAACATGTTTCAAACAACAATTAACAATATTTGATACATTATTCTAAAAACAAAAATTGATATTACACTGCCACTTCCGGTTATTGCATTATCAACAAAAATTATTCAGCTCTTCTCAAGAGGATACAATTAATATAAACAAAATATAAAAATTTTCAATAACAATATAACAAGAGAGTGAGAATAAATTGAAAATAATTTGACAGGCCTTTCGAAAACTTGTTACCATTTGGCAATAGCCACGAAAGCCCGTAGGGTTTTCTTGCCTATTGCCTGGCAACAAGTATGAGAAAGATACTGGAAAATTATTTTCTAATTTATCGAACTTTCGAATTAAATTTTATTAGATTATTTTTAGATTTCATCATCAGGCACGCCACTAAATCTATCTGTTTTGCTCATTTTTTACTTGTGTTGATGATAACTATCTGACATCTGACATTTGTCAACAAAAACAAAAAAGCTACAGAGATTAATCCCGGGAATAATCACTAGAGCTTTATTCTCAGTATCATAATGACAGGCTTAGTTAAAACACAGACACGTGTTTTACAATGAAGCATTTCATATATTTTAAGAAACGTCAAAAAATATTCAGTTTAATAGTTTTTGAGAGACCGTAACCCCAGAGATCCATACAGACCGACAGACAAACAGACACACACACAGACATCATCGAAAAGTTTTTAAAGTCTTATTCTAAGGACCTCAAAACGTGCTCATCCACTGAAAATTCACTACAGAATTTTTACAATGTTTTCTGTACTCCCTTACAGAATGTGGCGAAAAGTAAAAAGAGTACATAAATAAATTAATCAAATAGTTAATGGAAAAATAATCAAAGTCATGGATTGCAGTCAATCAATAGTTATTAAAATCGGTCTCTACCGGTTTCGGCAACACATTTGCAAAAGAAGCAAGTTGGTGTTTTAAAAATTCAACAAAAATAAATTTGGTTATTTCAATTCGAATTCTACTTATTAATTAGTGCATTATGAAGCATGCTAAAAATGCCGTGGTGAGCGCATAAATTGCGATGGGCATGAATTGTTTGGGTAATGTCACTTATACTCTTAATACGTCAAATATTTTTGTACCATTTCTTTGAGTATATGGAGAGCAATTAATTTTTCAGTATAGTAATGGAAATGGGTGACTTTTAAACGTACTCGTACGCTAAAGAAGAAATAATCATTCATAACAAACTTTAAATTATAGTTTTCTTCCAAGTTAGCTAAATTATTTGTAGTTTTTTGTTTCACAAAACCCTTCAATCACAGAAGGCAAAGGTATTTTTACTTGCGCATGTGCATGCGCATTACAGCGTTATATTGACATTTGATGTTTTAAAATTTGAGTTTGTTAAACTCTATATTTCATGAAATAAAATATGGGATGTACATTATTACTATTTATTTATTAAATACAAATACAGTATTAAATTAACAAATTATTAATAATGGAGACAGCATTTCTAGATGACAGACCTCCAAATTACAGAGCAGAAGCAAATTGTATTTCTGCCTTCTTCATTTTGTAAGTTAACCTAATTTTATTATAATAGAATTAGTTACAATTTTGTAAATAGGTGGACACATAAAATTTTTAAAGAAGGAAAACATCGTGATCTATATGAAAATGATTTGCCAGAACCATTAGAAGAACACAAGGCATCGTATCTTGGGAATAAAATATCTCGACTATGGTCTAAAGAATACTACCATGCTAAGTCCCGAAGAGCAGTACCAAATTTGTCCAAAGTTTTGTGTAAATGTTTCCTTAAAGAGTATTTTATATATGGGATATTTCTGGCATTCATTGAATTAATAGTAAAGTACTTTATTATCAAAGATATACGATACAACTTAATATTTAATATGTCTTATTATTTAGGCCTACTCAACCTTTATTTATTGGACTGTTAGTAAGATATTTTTCTTTTGAAAACGAAAAGAATACAAATACGTAAGTAACTTATTCTAAAAGGATAATCCATAATTACATACATATACATAAAATCAAGCTATATCCCATATATTGGGGTAGCACAAACCCTGATATACAATCAACCAACAATCAATCTCCTCAAAGCAATACCGATTTCGCCTCGTCCACATTCATAAAGCGATTCATATATGCTCGTCTAATCTTCACATTCGTTTACGCAACAAACCCTACGCAATCGTTCATCCTCAATCTCTCCCGCATATTTTAATTTCACTAACCTTTCATCCGACGTCCCACCTTTTAAAAACATTGTTCTCAATGTGGAAAATAATTATCGGGAATACAGTCAAAAATCTTTATTTTCTACAATGCGTTTTCTTGTGTCTTCTTCAAAGCTAAAAGAAACATTTTAACTGAAATAACATATGCATACTAATAATGCACCGAAATGCATTAATACAGAAAAGTCGTCACAGATAAAATAAATTAAATACGCCAGCAAAATTGACATGTTCCTTGGGAAAGCCAAAAAAAAACCACTAGCTTTGAAGAAGACAAGTTGTTTTGAAACGTCGACATTGTAGAAAATAAAGATGTTTGAGTGTATCACTGATCATTATTTTCAGTCTTCATTCTTCTCAATCTCACATTCACCATACACCAACGTAAATTGCTAAAATTAGTACTTCTTTCCTGAATGTACATTTAACTAACAGAGCACGATGAAATCACGCAATTCGTTATGGTAGTTGAACACCAAATCTATCGAGCAATGTTCAGTAATATCCAAACCATATGATTAGTTATTTCTGACTAATCACCTGGTGTTAATATGATCCAGCATCATCACAGTGGATGATCGTGTCCAGATGATGCAACAATGAATGTTGCCCTTGATTAGATTAAGTATCATATCGGGACAGAAAGATGAAAAAAAGCATTTTATAAGTGTATCAAGCATTACTTCATCATCACAACATTGTATTCTAAACTTATGTTTCAGCGATACATCAATTATGTATTTAAAACGATTACTTTTCTACTCGGATCCAAAGCAGTCGAAAATACATACAAACGAAGCTATATTATACGGATCAGGTGTAGTACTTTGCAGTATGATCAGTGTATGTATACAACATCCATACATGCTGGCTGTTATGCATTTAGGAATGAAAGTACGAGTTGCTTGCATGTCCCTAATGTACCGAAAGGTATTACAATTACAAACAAATCACCATTTTGAAATGTATAACATAACCTAACATTTTATAGACTCTAAGAATGAGTATGCTAGCATTGAGTCCTACGACAGTTGGAAATATTGTGAACCTGATGTCCAATGATGCAACAAGATTTGATATAGTGCCAATGTTCCTACATTATCTGTGGATTAGCCCTTTACAAATGTTTCTGTTTATGTATATTATGTATTTACATGTTGGATTATCGTCATTTATTGGCTCTGCTATTATAGTGTTATTTATTCCAATACAAAGTACCGTTTTTTTACCTACTGCCTAGGCACACTGGTCGAAGAGCATCAGAGAGCATTGGCACGGTATAAGAATTCACACAGTAGCAACACTCGCACCTTAGATCTTCATGTTGTATCGACCGAAGACCTAGAATCGAGCGGCCATATTGGCAGCTGCGGCATACAGCGGTAAATTTGAATAGTTGCCAATTGCAAAGGGGATAAAATCTTTTCATGGTACAAATAAGTTTTCCTTTCTGTTTTGCACTCATTTTATGAACTTAACATGACAGAAATACTGTGGCTTGATATTTGACAGATACAATTGACACTGACACTGACCTACTATATTTTCTTTTCTATGGTTACAAAGACATCAGCCTATCAGCGTTCACTAAGCGGCCATCTTCCCGGCTGCGCACCACTGAAATATTGGGATTATGAAATATTGGAAGTGTCGATACTGTGTAAATTCTTATACTGTGGCATCGGTGAGATCTTTGATGAAACAACAGAACGCATCCGTCATCGACGACAAATAGAGACTCCTTTATTTCCATCGAAGAGCATCGATGAAACAAATGTCTTTCATTCTACATGTATTTTTTGTTTCCTCGTTTCAAGTAAACTTTTTTTTGTCACAGAGAAATTCGCTGTATTCTTCATTGACGAAATAGTAAATTATGAAAGACGGATGCGTACTGTTGTTTCATCAAAGAGTTCTTTAGACCGAGCGTGCCTAAAATTCAATGAGTGCTATCCAATTTGCAATCCATCGAAACTTTTCTAATGTCCATTTGTCAAATGTGCAGCGATCTAAAATCTGCTTAATTAGCAGAGATTCAAATCAAAATTATTTTGTAGGTTAGCTCGTTTTGCTTACGCTTTTCAAAACAAACCCTAACCCCGCAGAGCTCACGCCCGACAAACTCATTTTTAATGGAACCTTTTTATAAATATTTACTCATTTTGATTCATATCTCTGCTAAGTCGGACATTTTAGATCATTGCACATTTGACAAATGAACATTAGACAAGTTTCGAGGGATTGGAAATTGGATAGCACTCATTGAATTTTAGGCTTCCTGTTCTTATACCAGTGTGCCATAGACTAGACATAATAAATACATTGGTGTTAATGTAACATTTTAGTTATTCTGGCTCATGTAAACAAAGTATTGCGATGGAAAACTGCACTTAAAACTGATGAAAGAGTTCGGCTAATGAATGAAATTATTTCTGGAATTCAAGTTATTAAAATGTACGCTTGGGAATATGCTTTTTGTAAACTAATACATAAGGCTCGACGGTATGTTACAGAACCAATAATTACATTATCATGCTCTAAATTATTGTTATTATTAGACGAGAAATGAATATACTGATTAAAACTTCATTTATTCGTGGAATAGTAATGGCGATGATAATGTTCACTGCTCGAACTGCTGTATTTGTTACATTTATTTCATATGTTTTTCTATTCGGCGAAAAAGTAAATGCAGAGGTAGTATTTTTAATAACTGGGTATTATCTTATTATGCGATCGACTATGACATTATACTTTCCTCAAGGAGTCACTCAGGTTTGTTAAACTTCCAATAACATCTTCATTTGTTCATCTTGAATGTAATCATTTTAGTTTGCTGAAACATTAATAACAATTAAGCGAACAAGAGATTACCTACTAAATGAAGAAGCTATTGTTGGTAACATTAAAATTTTACACCCCGAACCAGATCCAGATGAAGAACCTTTTGTTTTTATTGACCGCGCTAAAGATAGATCTAATTCTCTTATTTCTGCAACAGATATTCCACTTGTTCCTAGCATTCGAATAATAGAAGCATATGCTAGTTGGAATAAGCGTAAAGTTCTTCGAGATATTGAACTAATAATTAAAAATGGAGAACTGGTTGTAATTATTGGTACAGTTGGTTCAGGAAAAACTTCTTTGCTTCATGTTATTTTAAAAGAGTTACCAGTTTGTGAAGGGTTTGTTTCAATTAAGGGGAGAGTTTCTTTTTCTTCTGCAGAGCCCTGGTTATTTGCAGGTTACTATAATTTACTTAAAACTAAAAATTAGTTTTTAAATGTTATTATTTAGGATCGGTTCGACAGAATATAGTATTTGGACATGAATTCAATCGTGATCGCTATAGAAGAGTCTGTAGAGCTTGTGCATTGTTAAAAGATTTTCAATTGTTGCCATATGGTGACCAAACAGTTGTCGGAGAAAGAGGAATTTCCTTAAGTGGTGGCCAAAGAGCCAGAATTAATCTAGCACGGTGTATCTACAAAGAAGCAGATATCTACGTAATGGATGATCCACTTTCTGCAGTAGATACTCAAGTTGGTGCTCAAATCTTCGAACAATGCATCTCCAACTTCTTAAAGAACAAAATCAGAGTTTTGGTCACACATCAGTTACAGTATTTACGTACGGTAGATCAACTGGTTATTATGGAGAAAGGGAAAATTCTTGCGAAAGGAACTTATACAGAACTACACAATTCGGGACTAGATTTTGCACAGTATTTAGAAGAAGAGGAGGTTGAACCAGCTCCTCTTAATCCTCTTATAGACACACATCCAAAAATTGACGATTTTAAAAGTGCATCATTGGGGGAAATTAGCATGGAAGGATTTTACGAAGAACAACAAGTAAGAGGCATAGCTTATTAACTTGACTTAACATTTAACCGAGCCGTCCACCAAAATGATGTCATTAACAACCGACGCGGACCAGCGTACCGGGCGTAACTCATTGTACCACATAACCAACTGGATGGAGCCTATTCTGTAACTTATGTTAGTTTTTAACGGCCTGTTAAAATTTTTGAATAATCCAGTTAACTTTTAACGGCCGGTTAAAAATTTTGACCAATAAAAATATGTGTCAAATGAAATTTTCAATTTTTATTCATAGGCTCTTAAAATCAACATGTAAGTTACAGAATAGGCCCAATACTTTGCTTAACGTGCAGACTCTCTTAACTTTTATAAATGAATCAGTGTTGAATTAATGTTTTAGCGTAGGATTCCACCACACATTTTATTGTTGTTCTCTACACTGAACTTATTAACTGCAATTTAACTGTATTTTTTGTTGGACTTCTTTTGTGGTGTACATCATCTCAATGCTATGTTTAAAAATATACCTAATACCGTTGTATTATACAATCACCTGTATGTTACCAAAATTGAATAATTCCTTTTTAACTTCTTCCAGTATTGATTCATATAGAATTGTAGATAATAATTGTAAATTGCTAATGATAATGTGTAGATTCTATAGATGATGAATGTAAATTGCTAATGATTTTACAAGTTTTGATGATTGTTTTTCCATTTTGTCATGCACTGTAAAAGTGTAGACATTTTAACTTAACACTATTACAGAATTACCACAATAATACACTATCAATTAACTTTTACCTGTAATGAATTGTGTATGATGAATATAAATTCATAATGCTTTTGCATGTATTGATGATTGGTTATCCTATTATGCACTGTAGACATTACACCATTAAACAATTTCCACACCAATAAACTACATTTCATATAACAAAAATTACATATTCCTTATCAATTAATATTTACCTGTAATAAATTGTATAGATTCTATAGATGATTCTTTTATATATTGATGATTGTATATCTTATTTTGTCATGCACTGTATACTGTATACATTACACTTTACATACTTACACCATTACACAATTACCGCACCAATATACTACACGTTATATTACCAACTATTATATATTTCTTATCGATTCACTTTTGCCTTAATTGTAAATTGCTTGTAATATTTACCTGAATTGATGATTATTTGTTCCCTTATTACCGCATCTTAAAATTTGTTCTATCTCTATATTCAGGTAATTTTTCCTTTTATTGCATTATAATTTTCTACAGACTTATAACTTATTCTACAGACTTATAACTTATTCTGTTGGCGTTTCATAATCTGTGCACTTAAAATAACTACTATACACTACTTTATATCCTCTGCATTACACTATGTAACCTATTCTATTTTAGTGTTTTATTTTATTGCAAATTTATTGTTTTTTGTTCATAGCACCGGTCAAGTTTGATTGAAACTCGTGCTACAGGCCACGTCGATTGTAAACTATACAAACAATACATAGGAGCTGGAGGAAATATATTTTATATTATAATTGTGATTATATTGTTCTTGATGACACAAGCCATCGCTAGTGCTAGTGACTATTTTATTGGACAATGGTACTACATTATAAATAATTTTATTTCGATAATTTAATTAAACCATTTCTAGGACAAAAATAGAAGAAACCAAAAATAACGGAGGCGCGGCTGGATTCGGTTTCATATCTCCCTTTACATCTAAAACCTGTATCTTAACTTACACAGTACTAACTGAGCTCCTAGTTGTATTTAGTGTAGGACGATCATTTATGTTTTTCTACATTTGTGTGTTAGCATCAACTAAGTAACTACAGTACCTGCTTACTATAACAACAAAATAACTGTTACAAATGTTATAGGTTGCATAATGAAATGCTGGAAAGTATTGTATTTGGACGTATGAGATTTTTCAATAATAATCCTTCTGGTAGGATTTTGAATAGGTTTTCTAAAGATATGGGTGCTGTCGATGAAGACTTACCTTACGCCATGATTGACTTCTTTCAAGTAAGAATAATAAATAAAAGAATGTCGAGTACTATTTTGAAATTTATTTGAATTACAGATGCTACTAAACCTTGTTGGTGTATTCATAATACTGGGTTTTACAAACTATTACCTTATTATTCCAATTTGTATTGTAGTACTGGCAATATATTTTCTGAGAAAATACTACTTACAAACCAGTAGAAGTTTAAAGAGAGTAGAAGGAAGTGGTAAAGTTATTATGAGTTAAATATGTAAACAAATATTCATTGTAATTTTCTCAAGCTCGGAGTTATGTTTATGCTCATTTAAATGCGTCATTACAAGGACTATCTACTATAAGATCTCATGAAGCTGAATCAGTCCTAACTTATGAATTTGACAGACATATGGACTTGCACAGCAGTGCATGGTATTTATTTATCGCAACGGCGAGAGCATTTAGTATTTGGACGGATTTAATGTGCGTGTCTTTTATAGCCATATCTTCTTATGGATTTATAATTCTTGAACAAGGTACCCCTACAAAATTACTCTGTTCAAATATTGCTAACCGTAGATTTTTACAGCTTTTGGTTTAAAAATTATGGCAGGAGATGTTGGATTGTCAGTGACACAATGTTTGACACTAACTGGATTAATTCCTTGGGGTATGAGACAATCTGCAGAAATGGAAAATAATATGACTTCAGTTGAAAGAATAAATGATTTTATTGCTATTGACCAGGAGCCATTCTTGAGATCTGTATTAATTAGTACTTTTTATAATATTGTGTATTCTATTTATCAATTTTCTTAGCCTCCAGACCAAGCACCATACAAAACCTGGCCTGATGCGGGTGAAATAATATTCCAAAATGCTGTATTACAGTATAGTCCACACGACATGCCTGTTTTAAAACATTTAAATTTGATTATTTCTCCAGAAGAAAAAGTATTAATAACATCATTCAGGAGGTGATTCAAAATGTAATTGTTTATTTTTATAGATTGGCATTGTTGGCAGAACAGGAGCAGGAAAATCTTCATTAATATCTGCATTATTTAGACTTGCATATCAATCTGGTTCAATTCTTATTGACGGAATAGATATTTTCAAAATTGGACTACATGATTTGAGAGAGAAAATAGCTATCATTCCACAGGTTCCACATTACCACAAAAGTTTCTGGAATATAAAAACTGAGCAAAATTCCAATTCCGGAAACTTTTCAGTACCTCTCTCATTGTTTAATATACGAGGAGCCCAGAATCATATCATTTGACCCAATAAGACTTTTAGAATAACTTAAAAAAAATTGATAGGCCTTCAAATAATCTATCACTTACCGTTGATGAATTGTTCCCAAAATCTAATCAATTCATAATATAAACATAATACCTTCCTTACATATATGTATGTACGAGAGCTAAAATGATAGAATTTAAGATATAAATATGGTGAATTAAACCATTTGCATTTTTATGATTTCAACTGGGCCAAATGATATGATTTTGGGCTCGTATTTCAATATTTCTAACGTAGGAGCCAATGATATTTACCGGCACTCTCCGATTTAACTTAGACCCATTTCGCCAATACTCCGATGAAATTTTACTTGCAGCACTAAGTATTGTAGAATTAGAAACTAATTCTAGAAGTAATAGAAGCGTTTGAAATATTTAAAAACAATTCTTATATTTGTTTTGCATCTGCAGATATATTAAATAAAGCTTTAGTAGAAGGCGGCTCGAATTTTAGCGCAGGACAGAAGCAGTTATTATGTTTAGCTCGTGCAATTGTTAGAAACAATAAAATTCTAATTTTGGACGAAGCTACTGCAAATATGGACCCTAGAACTGATAGAGTGATTCAAACAACTATAAGATCAAAATTTGCGAAATGTACTGTTTTGACAATTGCACATCGATTACATACGATAATGGATTCAGATCGCGTAATTGTAATGCATTCTGGAATTGCTGTGGAATTTGAGCATCCTCACATTTTATTACAAAATGAAAGAGGATACTTTACAGCAATGGTAGAACAGACTGGAAAAAATACTGCGGATTTCTTAAGGAAAATTGCCGAAAATGTAAGTTCTTGTTACATGTATACGAATAATTTCTACTTTTTGCAATACTATTATTTATTTGTTTAGAGCTTTCATAATAAGAGGGAATTCCTCCCGAGAGATTCAGCAACAGATTTAGAGGAAGAAATTTTTTAATATTATTCTACATACATTTTGTAAAAATTTATCAATACATAACTATGTATAAAACGATTATATTTTATGATTTCATAACCTTACATTATTAAGCTTATGCCAGTTGCACCGCTATCCCGTAAAATTTAAACAAATAACTAAATCCAATTTTTGACATTTCTATTCGATATTATTTATATAAAACTTATAATCCCAAGAAATAGCAGCGAAACTGGAGCTAAATTAAGATGACACGGGATACTGCACTGAACAAAACAAATCTCATTAAAAACAACACGAAAGCAATATATTTAATAAACATTGTAAAAAATTCAAGTTAAATTGATTTAATTAAGATGCTTGACTTTCTCCAAAAGTGCATCGCAAGTTTGTTTCGCGTCTCCCAACAACATAGAGGTGTTAGCTTTGTAAAAAACTGGATTGTCCACAGCTGCGTAACCCACGCCTAAAGATCTCTTCATCACAATAACCTTGAAATAAATCACCATCATTAATAAATAAACATGCAATTTTATTTTTAAATAATACCTGTTCAGATTTCCAAACCTCCATCACTGGCATGCCAGCAATCGGCGAGTTCGGGTCTTCTTGAGCTGCACTATTTACAGTATCGTTCGCTCCTATCACAAGAACCAGATCTGTGTCTTTAAAGTCTTCATTAATTTCATCCATTTCCAAAACGTCATCGTAAGGAACTCCTGCCTCGGCTAGCAATACGTTTAACTGACCAGGCATGCGTCCTGAAAAATAAACAAATTTTATACCACCGCCATTTTGAAGACAAGGTGGTTAGTCAAAATACTTTTTTTCTGTTTTACTGTCATAACGAAAGATGCAAGTATTAAAATGTGTTTTCGCTTAAAAGTTAGTGCAATTTATTGCCATACCACGCATGTTTGAGTTAATTTTGTTAGTACCCACGGGTCTCGTGTTACAAAACGATAGCTGTAAAGATGCTAAATAACTACAGTATAGTGATTTTGTTACAAAGTGGTGTTCTGTGTTCAAAAAGATAAACAAATATACAGACAAAACAAGTCGGTTAAAAATATATTTACCTGCAACAGGATGAATGGCAAACCTAACCTTCTTTCCTTGGGACTTCAAAAGGGAAACCATTTCAGCAAGTGGATACTGAGCTTTCGCGACACATAATCCATACCCAGGAGTGATAATAACATTCTTAGCACCGCGGATCATTTCAGCAACAGCATCCACATTAACTTCCGTATGAGTTCCTGTAATTTCCATCGGTTTGCCAGTTCCGGTACTAGATGTACCGTAACCACCGAGAATTACGTTGGCTAAAGATCTGTTCATTGCCTGAAAAGATTAATAAGTGTAAAGAGTGTTAGAACTTAAACCAATGTATTTATTTTACTTTGCACATAATGTACGACAAAATAGCACCGGATGAACCAATTAGAGCACCAACGATAGTCATCAAATTGTTGTTTAACATGAATCCTTCTGCACATAATGCCCAGCCAGAGTAACTATTCAATACTGTGATAACTACAGGCATATCAGCTCCTAGATAATAATAGTAATAGAAAGTTTATATATGTGTCAAGTATGTATATTTAAAAGTGTACCTCCAATTGCTGAAGTGAGGGTAACTCCCATAGCAGTTGATAACAAACCAGTTGCTCCCAAACAACCTAAACCACCGCTCATAGTAGCTGTTTGATAGAAATATCCCATGGCTCCTATATTTGCTAACAACATGCTAGCGTTGATTGCATGTCGACCTGGTAGTAATAGAGGAGCGGAATTTAGTAAACCTTGCAGTTTACCATATGCGACCAGAGATCCACTGTAAATAAATACATATTTAGATGATTATAAACAGATATATAATGAGATAATTCTACCTAAATGTAATGCCTCCAATGAATGTACCTAAAAACAAGGAGGTTCTAATCACATTTGCTGCGGGATCTGTAGCAAAATTCGGGAAATCATGGATATAAGTTGCCATACAAGTTAACACTGCTGCTAGACCAACCAAACTAAAAACCAACAATATTAATATCAATTATTAAACATTTCACGTAGATTCTACCTATGGAAAGCAGCAACAAGTTGTGGTAAATCAGTAATCTGAATCTTCTTGGCAATTGCTGTACCAATACCTCCACCAAGAAGCGTTGCAACAGCCATCTGTACAAGGACTTCATTTGTGGGCGCCAGTGCACCAAGAGTTGCTGCAATACCTCCAGACACACCAATCTGCAGAGAGTTTCTTCATTATACAAATTCATAAACTTGAGATATATTTCCATACCATTCCTAAATTATTTCCCATTCTTGAAGTAGTCTGAGATGCTAGACCAGCTAGCGCTCCCACACAACATAAAGAAGACGCTAAATAAGCTGCTTGATGGATTTCGGGGAAACCCAACAATGCAGAGTAGCCATAAGCGCCTAGAAAAACTGCTGCTGGGATGCCGTACAGATAGTTGTATTCTGGTGGATCTCCAGGTCTTTAGAAGTAAAACAATAATAGTATATTGTACAAGCATGGAATGGTACTCATTTCATACGAGCAACATACTTTTTCTACAACCACGATATTAGTTCCTAATTAATTCATATTTTAATAATAAATATGTCTTCACTACTTCAATATGATAATGAATATCCTAGCAACTAGCTACAAAACAAAACCTTAACAATATCATTTGTTAATGTCAAGTATCAATATTTTATGAGATACAAATAGAAAGTGATAGATGCTGCGAAAGTAAAGTCTATGCATGACAGAACTCTTAGATATGATTTTTTTATTGCATTGGTCATATGCCGCCTCATGAGCGGATCAGGCTTTTCAGTGGAATTCGATCCCACGACTCCTGCTGTGCTAGGGTAGTGAAAGCCACTATGC
Organism: Poecilus cupreus; assembly: GCA_963942605.1. Classification (NCBI taxonomy): domain Eukaryota; kingdom Metazoa; phylum Arthropoda; class Insecta; order Coleoptera; family Carabidae; genus Poecilus; species Poecilus cupreus. The sequence continues at coordinate 6,749,277 of OZ012719.1, forward strand.
CACGAAGATCGCGAGATATGAATTTATACCTCACATTGTCTATGGTTACCGTTAGATATGAAAAGGTGTTTACAATGTACTGTATCCATAGCAATAACAAACATACAACAAGCAAATATCTTTATGGTCGTAGAAAAAATGTATATTAGAATTGTTTGGGCACATAAATAAATCCATCTAATAAGAATGAGAAAGATCTAAATCATATAAGTGCCAAATTAATTTCCCAATGTTTTGGAGGTAGTTAGACATATAAAAACGTCTACCACTAACGAGCATTGGATTAATAATAAATAATAAACAATTTCTTACCTTTTAAACATGTCCAACATACGTTTCGTAACCAAAAACCCTCCAAAAACGTTAATGAATGATACAAAAGCCGCCGTAGCCGCCAGAACCTAAAAATCATGGACCATTAATTGATCCCTGAGGTACTCCATATGTATCTCTCTTACTTCAACAGTATTTTGGGGATAATATCCACCTCCCATAAGCATCAAGCCCCCCACGGCAGTAATTCCAGAGATGGCGTTAGTTACTGACATAAGGGGGGAATGCAATGCTGGAGTTACTCCCCAAACGGTGTGGTAACCCACAATACCCGCCAATCCAAGAGTTGTTAACATTGATGTGAAAGCTGGATTCGGAGATGCTACACCTAATGCTAATAGAGTTCCAACACCTATGGAAATATTTTTTTAGAGAAATGAAATTAATAAAAGCAGTGAGGATTATTTTACCAGCTGTGGTACTGAGAGTATCTGTTAACGTTGATTTGAATGGATCTACAGGAACAATTTCTTTAGTTTTAACGACAGGTTTGGGCTGTGGTGGTGGTACAGGAGGTCCTACTGGTTTCGGAGGAGGCCACATCATTTCACCATTATGGAGGATTATACTTCCTCTTACTACTTCATCCTCCAAATTAATATTAAAATGATCTTTTTCTCCTACAATTTACAACAAAATAAAATAATACCATAGGGAATAATTGTCTCAAATAGATGTACCCATTGAGAGTAGAAGTTTCGAAACGTTATTAGCGTATAATGTTGAACTTTGAGTTGGTAATCTACTTGGTAAATCAGTCAGACCAATGTGAGTAACATCGTTATAAACGTAGATTTGTCCTGGTTTAGTTGTTTCGATGTTGCCTCCACTTTCAGCAGCTAAATCTACGATGACGCTACCCGGTTTCATTGAATCTATGTGTTCCTGAACGAAATTATATGTAGTATGTTTACCAAATATACAGTGTCAAACAAATACCTTTAATATAAGAAGAGGAGCTTTTTTGCCTGGAATTAGCGCAGTGGTTATAATAATATCTACTTCCTTGCATTGTTTCGCAAATAAGGCATGTTCTGCATCAATGAATTCTTTGGACATTTCTTTACTGTAGCCTCCTGCTGCCCCTCCTTCTTCTTTAATGGAAACAGTTAAAAATTCAGCTCCCAGAGATTCCACTTGTTCTTGTACAGCAGATCTTGTATCAAACGCTCTGACAATAGCTCCCATATTTTTTGCTTGCGCAATAGCTGCTAATCCAGCGACTCCACCACCCACAACTAATATTTTAGCGGGCGGAACTTTTCCGGCAGCTGTGATTTGCCCCGAGAAAAACCTCGGGAAATAATTAGCAGCCTCAATGACAGCTCTGTACCCAGCGATATTTGCCATTGAACTTAGCGCGTCGAAAACTTGCGCGCGCGTTATTCGAGGGACACAATCCATTGCTGAAAAGTAATACAATTATTGGGCAAATGATAAAGGAAACATGTTGTGTGTAATAATTTATCACTTGATCGAGTGGTGGTGAAGATGCGGTGAACGTCTGCTCTGATCTCAGCGATTGGTTCGATCGAGCACTGCAAATGATAAAGTGACACACCTCTCGAAGAGGATAAGATTTCAGTTCTTACCGAATGCGTTGATCTTCTTAGTGGCCAATGAGTCGATTAATGGCTTGTTTTGGGCAGGGTATAGGAATGATATAAGCGTACTTTTTTCTTTAAAATTATTTACTTCGTTTTCTAGTGGTTGTCTCACTTTTAACACAATATCTAAAAATTACTTTAGATTAATTGGGAATCCCACTAAACACGCCAGAAATAATTCTTACCTGAATTAAATGCTGTTTGTGTATTAACTACTTTTGCACCTATATTTAAATAATCTTCGTTTCTAAACTTTGCTTCTAAGCCAGCATTTTCTTCTATATTTACAGAAAAACCTTTTTTGATAAAATTTGCGGCAACAGTAGGTGTCATTGCAACCCTACAAGAAATTTAACAGTAATAGAATTGTAAAATACAGCAGGTATAAATGGTACCTTCTTTCGTTTTGCCATTTTTCTTTCGGAACACCAATAGATAACTTTTTATAAGGAATGCCTTGTAATGGTTTCGATTCTTTTAGCTCTTTAACAGGTTGTGCGTCTAACTTAGTAGACTGCTTTTGTAATAATCGTCTCGATGCATGGGTTGAAAGCCATTTCGAGCTACTATTTGAGGCATTGAAAGAGTTACATTGCAATCCAATTTTAAAGTATCTCTCTAATTTAGGTGCATTGCATAATTGAAGCACCCCTCGTGCCATTTTTCTAACTTTATTTTTATTTTTATGTTTCAACAGATGTCATTATGTTATATCTTATCATTTATTGTTTAATTTCTTATCTGAAAAGCTATTGATTTATTAATTTATGTATTTTTTCCTATATTGACAGAAGATGAAAATTGTAACTAAGTAAATGACAAGCCACGTCAAATTATCAGTAATTTTGTTATGTTATTCAGTTTGGATTTTTATCGTTTATTTATATCCGTCAAACTCTGATAACACGCTCATTATCGTGTTTGGAAAATAAAATAAAAGTTACAGTTCAGAACGCAAACAATAATTTAACATTGCATCTTAAACTAGATATTAAAAATATATTTTTAGATTTATCTAATTAATTTATTATTTACATTAAAGTTAAAAACACAAATAATCTTAATACCGAGTCATAAATTATAGATAAATATGATACAATAAAGTATAAAAATAAAACAATAAATATTGCTCTAATTTATTGTACAAATATTATGTCACATTACACATGCGAAAAATATGTACCTATTAAATATAATTCGCAAAACTTATGCAAGTAAAGTGGAACAACAAAATTAATTTTAAATAAAATTCATTTTAAATGAATTCGAAGCGCATTATTAGGCCGTTCATCGACCCGGTGAATGGATGAATCACAAAACAAAACAACCATTGTGCGCTCTGGTTGTTTACAAGCATTTTAGCGCCACAAATCAGCTAAAAAAATCCAGCCGGTGCAACCACCCCAAACTTGAATAATATAACACCGTTTTAAAATTATACCACAATTATTATTGTTGCAAAAATAAACAAACTTACCTTTTCGGTACAAATTCTGTCAAAAATAGATGACGTACTAATTAATTGATTATTCGATTGTTGAGTCGGCAGAACGACAATGTACACTCCACTCTAGCTAGCAGTTGCAAGCCAACTGGTCGGCGTGAGTAGCAAGCAAGCACCGCGTGTCTCCCTGCCTCTCATGGCTCTCTTGCTGCCTGGAGACGAAAAATTGCGCCCGTATCTTATGTGTATATGTGTGTCTGTTTCTATATGTGCATGCATCATTCGAGTGTACGTGTATCTTTTTATAACTTGGTGGCGTTCTCTTATTCTGGTTTGTGCGGGTAACGTCTCGTACACAATTGTTTATTTGCTAAAAATAAATAAATTTCATTAAAGCGAGTGAATTATTATTTATAAGCCCGAGAACTACCCTCGTCTCATGTTCCCATTTCAATCAAATCTAGCATTATTGATCTATGCAGTTTTGCACGTTTCTTGTGGACTGCATATTCGTTTTAAAATTTATATATTTCTGCGCATATTTTTACCTGCAATCATGTTAAATTATTTTTAACACCTATAAAATATACATGCAAAAAATATACCACAAGTTAATAAAATCTAAAAATAATCTAGAAACAATTTATATTACAGGTTTTGCACTTCTATTGTTTATTTTAAGCCTTTAATCCTAAAGAATAAGATATTGTTTTTCCATTGAAAAGTTCTGCTGTTGTTTTCGTAAATGTAAAAATAGATATTGCTCCAGATATTTTACGTTTTAATACCTGCTACAAGTCTCAAGTTTGCTATCACGTCTTGCTTGAGAAATATTTAGAATGTGAAATAGTAGAAATAATCTGGAAATATGAGCAATGAGCACGATTTTGAATATTTGTTTTGTGTATCTCCCGATATGTAAAATAAACTAAGATTTGAATAAGTTTCTATGTGCAAATAAACTAGAAAAATATGCAGATTTAAATATTAATATTTTTACAACAAATATGGTTGCAAATTAATTAGTTGACATGTTAAATATTTGAATTTTGATAACAATATCTAGCCCGTTACATAATTCATAGATAAACTAGAGAAAAATGTAAAATTTGACACCAGCAGATTATTTATACATAAATTAGCTCATTGTGTCTCATCAACACATATTACTTTAAATTAAAAATGACTTTGTAAGTGTTATACAAAGGACAATTAGAGTAATTTTCGTAAATATAAATAGTAAATAGACGAAACAATTTGTTTTTGAATAAAATTATCATGAAAATGGCCTTGTTTTTAGTCAATAATCTCAACCAAACCATAAATAAATAAAAAAATTACTTTTGGATGTAAAGTATCATGTATACATGGTAGTTCTTTCGGGAAAGATCGTTTATCTCCGGACTTGCATAACAATTGCTTTCCAGTTCGTTTCTGTACATCAGTTGTGTTAGACGTGTGTGAATTAGGTTAGAAATTACGATGGCTGGTTCATTAACTAAAATTTGTAAATCAATTGGTCAGATTTCATCTCAACCTAGCATCACTCCAGCTCTTTTACAAACTCAAAAATGTAAGTTCTGTTGTATATTTAATGCCGGCTTTTGCCGCGCAAATTGCCTGTCACCTGACTTGACATTTTAATTTTTACTTCAAATTTGAAGTTAATGTTATATTTATTGTTCGTATAATAACAATATTTTACAGAGTTGTAAATGCTTAAAAATGTATAGTTTTAAATGATGCATACGCTAATAAATAAATCTCGAATTTGATTTACTAATAATTATTTAAAGTACTTTAACCCGTCGGTTGCGCCCGCGTCTATTTTTACCCATTTTAAGATTGACCCCTGTATTATGCATAATATATTGTACAATAGTTCAAAGTTCGTTATAATTTCTATACATCACATACAAATCATAGCGCATCTGTAAATTTCCATATATTTTGAGGAGACTAGATTATCTTATCAAGTATACAAATTCACGAGAAGAAATAGTTTTGTTAAATGGGCCAAGGTACAATCAAAAATAAGTATAGATCTATTGCCCTATCAGTTAACATGTAGATATTTGAGATAATTTTTTACTATTGTATTGATTACAACAATAAGATATTAGAAATAAAAATATAACTTAATTTAGTTGTTTTAACTATATTTAAACCTATTGTGCTATGTAATGTATATTTTCTCAAATACAACGTGTAAATTTTGTCATTTAAATAAAATGAATAATGTGTTTTATCAGTTATTGTCTATTTCTAGTATTACACAATTTACATGATACTTACAAATCGGATTATTAACAATACACATGCACTAGCAATTAGATTGCATATGCAGCATGAAATTATATGTTACTGTATGAAATTAATTCCGTACTTGGTTTTACAAGCAAATAGGTTGTACTTTCACAATAAATATTTATTCTGTAACGTATTTTTTATCCTTTTTTTGACATTACAAGGGAAAGCAGCTCTGTACATTATTATTTTTTCTGTATTAAGTACAAAAAAGTATCTTCATGATCTGTTTATTTTGAATAACCTTGATGTTTTATCGTTAATAATTATTATTTATAGATTTTTTTTAGAGATGCGCTTGTCCTGGGTTTATCGGCAGATCCGTTAATTTTCTAATTATTAAAATGTCTATCTTATTAACATAAAAACAATTTAATTATTCAACAATTATCAACAGATTTCTTTATTTTTTCTTGTTTTGAATAAAAAAATGTTTACAAATGTGTTTTTAGAAAATTATCAATATGATAGAAAATTTCGTAACTTTTATCATTAAATTTTTTATGAACAAACAAGATACTAACCCGAAACGAATAAAAACATAAAAATAGATTTATATTTTCCTTACATAATAATATTTTCTATCAAATTTTTCTGGTAATTTTGTTTTACAATATTATTTTCGTGTAGAAGCGACAGTTTGTTCCTACTAATTATGTTAATAAAATCGGTCTCCTTAACGGAACAGAATTAAAAGATAATTAACAATTTGAGTCTAATTACAGATTGTAATGAGAAATAAAACAAATAACTTGAATATTTTTATGTCATTCTTATATTTCCTGACGAAGAATTACCTTTTTCTTCAAACGTCATAAAAATACGTTGATATATATTTGTATTCAAAAAGCAGAAATGTTTCCTTGGCAACACTTCTACTCCGGCGGCGGATAAAGTAAAATATTATAAAAAAAATTAGGTATTAATTCAATAATTTGATAGTTAACAATAAAACAAATAAACAAAAATAACCATACAGCATATTCTATGGCAACTAAAAAAACTCAATAAGACAGAATATTTTTTGAGGTTCTGGGCATTTTTTAAATAATTTATAATTCTATTTTCTATATTTGAAGAAAAAATAGCATGTGTTATTTGGAGGGTATCGAATATAATAGTCCGACTCGCTTCGCTCGTCGTTTAAACTTACATGCTCTGCACACAAAGTATCACATTTACATTTACTCTTAATAACACAATATATTTATAATTATTATTCGAAACGTTGAATTTAAAAAATTTTTATCTACAGAACTATATCCAAAAGTGTTATTACTTGAACTTTTTTGTTGACAGATCAAAATATTTTAAAAACTTCCAAACTGCATTGTATTTTTTCTAGTATGCTTTGTTTTGTACATTTTTAATAGGAAATATCAATAATAAATTAGCAAGAAGTAAAACAATATGAAAATATTAAAAATATTTTAACAGATTATTACCAAAATGTTCAAGTTATTTGTTTTATTTCTCATGGCAATTACGGTTAGATTGTAAATTTTCTTTTGCTACTATTTCATTAAGGACACCGATTTGATTAACATAGATGCAATTTTTTATTTTAACCATTTTTTGTATTTACGCTTTTAGTCTAAAATCTATAGGGAACAAACTGTCGCTACTATACAAAATGCAACATAAGACAGTCACCACCGTATATTCGGTCAACACTGTATGATGTACTTTGTTTTTTTTTAACGCCCGCCAATTAAACTGATCCAGTTAGATTAATTGCTTGTTGCATTCTCTTTAATTTATTTTCCCATATTTCAGCTATCTAATCACTGTAATCTCAAGAGTATTAATCATTTATCTTTTAATCTAAATTATAATTAAATGCAATTTTACACTTCAATCAGCCTGTTGATTGCATTTTGCAAGAGTTTAGAGAAAGTAGAAAAACGATATATTATCCTATACTTAAATTATCTACTCTTTGTGTTGTCATGTTACCGATCCCGCCATTTCCGTTTACGTGGGTGTCAGGCACTAACTAAAAGCATAAGTTGTGGGAGCGAGACCATAATTTTTTATTTTTCACTCGGCTGAGCGCTATCTGAATACGAAATGTTACCATCTGTGGTTCAACGATCTATGACTACGAAACTATGATCATGATCTATGTCGCACTAGCTCAAGTTGGTGTTGGAAATTCATCACAGAACCACTCTGTAGTTAAAAAAATATGTTTTGTTTCTGGGAAGCGTGTAGTAAAAAATTGTTGTTGCTGTACTATTTTTTTGTGTATCTTTCTTTTCAATAGTCATAAATTATAAAATGCTCATTCTTGGGCGTCTACATGTAACGAAACAATTAAAGCAATTTCAAGTTATTAAACAAGATGTGCTCATTTAATTTTTAATTGTTAAAAAAATACTCCGCACTATGAAACGATTCAAACGAAGCATTTCTACAAACCTTCAGACATTTTAAAAATTGTTTTGGACCCATAGAGAGGACAAATACTTATTCAGGCGTAGGTGAAAATACGTCAAATCCTAAATGGTTTTCTACCTGCTCCTGGACTACTTTATATTTCTATCCCCTGTCACATTTTGCCTACTTGATTTATTGTGGTATGTGTCAAGATGTGAACATGTGAACCAAGGTCAAGGCGAAAATTTTAAAAATAGTTTAGGGTGCTTTTCACATAGAAAATCACGGAATAGTATTTAGAAACCAGTGACGTACCGTCTTTCCCTTCTCTAAAGGATTTTTGTTTGAAACATTTATGCTATACTCCATTTGAAAATGAGAGAAGGAGATTGAGAGAGTAATAAATAAAAATGCCGCTCGCTTAATACGTGGAACGAAACTTACTTCTCGAACAATAGAAACACTGCTATAAACGTTCCGATAAATAGGATTTTTCAGTGATCTGTTTATAAACGAAGTACCGTAATACCGCGATTTATCGACAGTAACATGATGAACATATTTATGTTTAAGTAATTTAGCGGTAGACCTCTATTGAATCCAGTAAATTCAAAGTGAATCATAATTGTATACTCTTTTAAGATAGTAATAGGTGCAATGAATCATATTAATAATATATTGTTCATATTTTGCAGCTGAATAATCAAAAAACATTATCATAAAAATGTCATGGGTTCTCTTAATAGAATTATAAATCTTATCAAAAGCAAAAGCAATATTAAATTGTTATACATTAAATAATAAATTGTTTTTATGATAAAACAAAACCAGTTCGCCTTGTAATCTTAGTTTAATTGTTTGGCTTATAAAGTATAATAAAAAATGTGATTTATATATGTTGCAAAATTTTTGGTGCAAAGTCAAGGCAGTATTTTCAAGTTTGTGGGTTCGATGGCCCAATATCCTAACGTCTGCCGCCGAAGCCATAAACAAGCCGGGCCGGTTTTTGACATTGCCATTATTTTATGTTTTTCTTTTGCGAGACATCAATATCCTGTTAATCAACTACTGGCTGCCATAAAATTTATCCCTGATGCTCTACAATAAAAAAATATTTAATTATTTAAGCACTGTACAAGATTTGAATCAAAATTATTTCTGATTCTTTTTCCAGATGTGGAACCAAAACGATCTCAATCTTCGGCAGCTCGAATTGTTGCAAAGAATCCTGTCGTTGATATGGATGGAGATGAAATGACTAGAATTATTTGGAAAATGATTAAGGAAAAACTAATTCTTCCATATGTTAAACTTGAAATTTTGTATTACGATTTAGGCCTTCCAAACAGGTACAATTATTTTGATGCTATTGTAGACAAGTTATTAATTTATTTTATAAATGCAGAGATGTAACCAACGATCAAGTGACGATAGATGCTGCAAATGCAGTTGTAAAGCACAATGTAGGCATCAAATGCGCTACTATTACTCCAGATGCCCAGAGAGTGAAAGGTTGTTCTTTATAGAATTATTGCTTTGAGCCAAATAAATATATTTATTATATGGTTAATAGAATTCAACTTGAAGAAAATGTGGCTGTCCCCGAATGGTACCATCCGTAACATATTGGGAGGAACTGTATTCAGAGAACCAATTTTATGTAAAAACATTCCAAAGCTTGTTCCTGGTTGGACCAATCCTATTATAATTGGACGTCATGCCCATGGAGACCAATACAAAGCAAAAGACTTCGTTGTTCCTAAACCTGGTAAAGTAAGTATGAAAATTTAGACTAATTTCACAATTTATAATTGTTATATGTTGTTGTTAGGTTGAAATGGTCTACACAACTGATGATGGTAAGGTAGAAAAGTTCGAACTCTTCAAATTTAAAAGCCCAGGTATTGCCATGGGAATGTACAATCTTGATGAAAGTATCCGAGCTTTTGCTCACTCATCTTTCCAGCTGGCCCTAAAGAAACAGTGGCCACTTTATCTGTCGACCAAGAATACCATCCTCAAGAAATATGATGGTCGGTTCATGGACATCTTCCAGGAAATCTATGACAAGTTAGTTTCAAATACTTTCATAATTCTCCTGTCTCACACTCAACATTACATTTACTATCATTGAAATATAGTAATACTAGGACGCTATAGGTTTTTATGAAAGAGAAAAACGAGCCTGAAACATATAAATAGTGTAAGGCAACTCTTCTTTGTCCAACACTTGTTTGTAGAATGGTTTGATGACTATTGTTAAGCGTTTGTTGAGCAGTTGTTATGTAAAAACATGTTACACAGTCTTATCAAAAAAAAAAAAATGATAAATAATATTTAACAGTTTATTGTTCAATTATTTAAAAATTCTTTTAAATTCAAAAAAGTTAATTGAACTCATATCTATTAATGTATTAGTTAATTTTTATATTAAACATTTTATTTCTTAATATTTTCTTATCAACTTTCTAAGAGGACTGTACGTACAACAAAGACAAGTGGCCCAATAAGGGAATGTCTCTCTCGGTTACAGTTTTCAACGTCATTTGGTGTTCCAGTATTATTATATTTCAGTACTCGTATCAAAATTACGTCACATACCTTCTAATTTTTAATATTTAATTTCTCGTAAACTATAAATAATTGATGCTTCTATTTTGGTATAGAATCATATATTAAAATCAAAATTTGGTCTTACTTCATTCTTTTCATCTATAGTTAGTGTTTGTTAGATGTCGTAGGGCCACCCTTCTTTGTCTAACACTTGTTTGTAGAACGGTTGCTATGTAATAACATGTTGCATAGCTTTGTCCGAAAGTGTATTGCTATTTATTTGAAAATTCTGTATTTTCAACGTCAGTTAACATTCCAGTATTATTATAATGCTTACTATTGATTTAACCCATCAAAGAAATATAAAATATTTGTTTTGTGTTAGGGAGTACAAGAAAAAATTCGAAGAGGCAAAGATCTGGTACGAACATCGTTTAATCGACGACATGGTCGCACAAGCTTTAAAATCATCCGGAAAATTCATCTGGTCATGCAAGAACTACGATGGAGATGTACAGTCAGATATCGTTGCCCAGGGTTATGGTTCATTGGGTCTAATGACATCAGTTCTCATATGCCCTGATGGCAAAACAATGGAAGCCGAAGCAGCTCATGGTACGGTCACTAGACATTTCAGACAACACCAGAAAGGTCTGCCAACTTCAACTAATCCAATTGCATCCATTTTCGCATGGACAAGAGGTTTAGAACATCGGGGGAAATTGGATAACACTCCCGATTTAATGAAGTTTGCTAGAGATTTAGAAAAAGCTTGTGTTGATTGTGTTGAATCGGGAAAAATGACAAAGGATTTGGCAGCCTGTATTCATGGATTAGCAAATGTAAAAGAGAGCATGTACTTGAACACAGAAGATTTCTTAAACGCCATTGCTGATCAACTAAAACACAATCTAAAAAAATGAGTTATATGGATGTAATTAAATTCCCAAATTCTGAAATTTATAAATTTTAATTTATAAATTACGAATCCAATATATTGCAAACTGTCATAAGACAGTGTAATGCATTTTTTAAATCAATTTTATAAAACAAAAGTCTGAAATGTAAACCAATTGTGAACATATTTTATATTGTAATGTAAAATTTATAAACTGGAAATAATATTATTGTGTCTAAAATATATTATTTTCTGAAGTAATTCTATTTATTTTCTTTGCAAAACTAAAGGGGTAAAGGTCATTTCTACTCGCATGTCAATAGTTCAAATAACACGATAAGCTTATCAACATTTTGGCATTAAATGCTTCAATAGTCTTAGTTCTTACTTGAGTGAAGTACTACCTTTATTTTAAAAATGAGTCGATTAGTTTCTGTCAAAGATTTTGAACAATATGCTGAATCTGTTTTACCAAAAAATGCTTTAGATTATTACAGAAGTGGAGCTGGCGATGAACATACTTTATCGTTGAACAAAACAGCATTTAAAAAGTAGTATTTAACACTTTCTAAATTCATACAATTATTCATTATTATTTATTAGGTTTCGAATTAGGCCTAGATTAATGAGAGATGTATCTACAAGAGATTCATCGATTAGTGTATTTGGTTCAAGAGTTTCGATGCCTGTTGGAATTTCTCCGACAGCTATGCAAAGAATGGCCCATCCTGATGGAGAATGTGCAAATGCTAAAGGTTTTATTTTTTGTCCTTTTAATATTTAAATAATAATGCAAATATTACAGCCGCAGCTGCAAGTGGAACTATATTCATTTTGAGTACAATTGCAACTAGTAGTATTGAAGAAGTTGCAGAAGCTGCTCCAAATGCTACTAAATGGTTTCAGCTGTATATCTATAAAGACCGGTAAGTTTAAATGTAATAACTAAGTGTGACTATAATACTATAAACAATATAAATGATCAGAGATGTGACGAGAAAATTAGTGAAGAGAGCAGAAAATTGTGGATTTAAAGCAATTGTTCTAACTGTGGATACTCCAATGTTTGGACTACGTCGAGCTGATATACGAAATCAGTTTAATTTACCTCCACATTTACGGTAAAACTATTAGTTTTAACAAATAATAAATCATTACATACAAATCTTTGTAGAATGGCAAATTTTGTCGACGAAAAGGCAACGAAAATAAATAATAAAACTGATGGTTCAAGTTTAAATAATTACGTGAAAAATTTGTTTGATACCACATTAAATTGGAATGATATTAAATGGTTACAAAATATAACTCGTTTACCGATTGTTGTAAAAGGAATTTTAACTGCTGAAGATGCTGTCATTGCCGCTGATTTAGGTGTGAATGGTATTTTGGTTTCTAATCATGGAGCTAGACAAGTTGATGGGACACCAGCTTCCGTAAGAATTTTAAAATTGATTATAGTTATAGGAATTTAATGTTCATTTTATTTTTAGATCGAAGCTCTTCCTGAAATAGTAAAAGCAGTGGGACATAGATGTGAAATATTTTTGGACGGAGGAGTCACAGAAGGAACTGATGTATTTAAAGCGTTAGCACTTGGAGCAAAAATGGTAATTAAATTTATTTTCAGTGCTATATTACTTTCGTTTTGATGTGCAATCTATAAATTTATATATCTATTTCTAATTTTTGTACCAGAATTTGTAGAATCATATTCGTAAATTTAAAGAAATAAAAATTTTGATGATAAAGTCATTCTACAAAAAATAATCTTACTTTACGCTTATTGTAAATTTTAAACCGTACATTCGGAATTTTAAATGAAAATACATTTCTTATCTTTATTTGTAGGTGTTTATGGGACGACCAGCATTGTGGGGATTAGCTCATAGTGGCGAAGAAGGAGTTAAGAAAATATTAGATATAATGCGAACTGAGTTTGATTACACTCTAGCATTGACGGGTATATAATAATCGTTTTATTGTGATAAATAATGTGCTAATTTCTTTTTTTATAGGTTGCAAATCAATTAAAGATATTACACCGGACATGGTGGTCCATGAAACGCATTATTCTAAATTTTAATTATATTTATGTTAAACGTGTAGAATGTGCGTTATATGATTATTTAGGAAATAAATTTGTACAAAGCTAAAATATCATATCAGATATGTATAAAAAAATAACAATAAATACTCCTAAAATTTTTTAGCTATTCGGCCAATACACTACTCAGTTTTAACTTTTAACCACTTGCTAATATTTTGACAAATAGAAACAAATGTTACAAGTGACAGTTTGTTTTTTTTTTCTTGTGCGTTAAGAATTTTCATTGGATTATAATCTTAGCAAGTTGTTAAAAATTAACAACTGAGTTAGAGAATTGGGCGGATTATAGGTCCATATGCGTGAATAAAAAGAGTAGCAACCAATAAGATAGGTTGGTTGTCTAACAATATTTTAAGCAACCCGCGGAAAAATATGTGAAGGAAAAGGAAGTTACTTTTACTGTCAAATATCTGCGTTTGTTGTTTTTCGTGACGTTAGTTTTTGCTAGTGGTTTTCGCTTCAAATGGAGTTTATACTACGGTATAATTAGTGAATATATAAAGCAATAGTCAATTTGGGTTAAATTAACCGCAAGGTATATAAAATAAATCAATTCAAGGTGGAAAGACGGAAACAAAGGGCATTGTTTCATAACAAATTTCGTAACCAGCGAACGCAGCGTAGAATAACAAGAAGGAAAAGTACAGCTGACAGTGGTCAAGTATCGTGCTCTCGTGCTAGTTGCTTCATTGCTTTCAATAAACTTGAAACATGGCGAAACATTTCTGGAACTGATGTGCAAGATACGTAGAATAATTGTCATTTGTTTCTATTGAAGTGAAGGATAGTGAAAGACATGTCCTCCCTTCATTTCGTTGTACATCCATTGCCTGGTACGGAGGAGCAGCTAAATGATAGGTAAAACATGTTCGTTATACGTACGTTCTCCTGGGCTTCCTCCATTTATATATTGCTTATTACATTTAATATGGAGAACGGGCTATGGATCCCACCCATATATCTCAATACAATGTGAAAATTTACATATTCTCTTATAATGCTTTACATTACATACGTATGATGCATTCCGTTCGAATTCTAATTACTGCATTTTAAATGAATAATTTAAAAATGAATTTTGTTGTATAATTCCTTTTGACGTGTAGTATAGTTAAGCTTATAATAATTATATCTTTTATTTTCAGCATTGTAAGTAGTTTTAAAATGATTTTGTTATTTCACACCTTCAATGCACACATGTATATGTTATGAAAGGTATCAAATTTGATGTAGTTTATATAATAAAAAATAAGTATGTTATTATAAATAAATTAGAAGTAACATTTCATTATTATTTGAATGTCTGCCATAATACTAAATGATATGTAGTTAAACTAAAGACATTAACCGGAAAAGTGTTTTTGTTGACATTGAAAAATTCTTGTTATCTTTTGCTTGTAGGCGAATTGGTTGAAAATATAATCATATATATCGTGTTTTCTTTTATTTATTGTAATATTTAGTTTTGTTGTAATTTTAGATTAAAGGAGGTATCTGAGAAGCTGAATCGTCTAGGTGTGACTTCACCATCTTCTTTGGCATCTTTGAAGAATGGAATTAAACGGATTGCTCTTGGTCCCTCTCACATCGCCTTACTTTTGGACGATGGGAGAGTGTGCCGAATTTCATTTAGTCTCATTTTGGACAGGCTTGACTTAAGCAAAAATGACCCTTCCAAGAAGTAAGAAAATAGTACATTTTTTACATTCACACGACTAACTTTTATGGTAACACAAAGAACAATTTAATAAACAGTATAATACATAGTAAAGTCACATTTTTGGGTGGGGGTGAGCGTAAAAAATAAGTAACATTAGGTACACGTAGCAAAGTGGTTTTTAACTAAATATGATGTATGCGGTACGACCAAGATCTTGGTTGTTGCGCAGTGCTGGTAGTGGCGGTGGCGGCGGTGCCGGAGGCAGTGGCGGCGGAGGCGGTGGTTCCGGAGGCGGCAATTCCGGTGGAAATAAGCAGGCTGGCAGCGGTAGGCAGCTCACCCGCACCCGGGCCCGAATCATGCGTTCAAATACAGCCATCCGTGGTAGCTCTAACTCTGGTAAATATTTTTCACAATTACATAAACAAACCTTCATTGCATTCAAGCCTTTCAGCCATGTGCATAGCAGATACAGAACTGACTGCCATTGGTAATATTTCTGTAACTTTAGTTGTATCTTACGTAAAATAATGATTATACAGACTGTCCCATTTAAGTTACGAATGTATTGGGATCTCTAGAGTCGTAAGAGCTACAAGGTTGGTTAAATTAGATAAAAGTTGCCCTATTAATAATGTGTTTGTTTTTCCAATTGAATGCATAGTCACTAGATTCTGGTCAAAATATAAATTTTGCGATTTTCCTTTATTTTTTTTGCTTATAACATATGGTGAATTTGCAGAAGTACTAAGAATTTTTTTATGTTTAACCATTTACAAGTTACTAAAATATAGAGGTCATATTAAGCCATGGCATTTTTATAAGAGAGTTTTTTTTTTGCTTTATAACGATATAAAACAGTAATAATATATTTTTATAATTAACAGAAAAAAAATGAAATTTGTTAATTAGGTTTGTTCCAAGTGGTCATTTCTGACATGTTTGTGACAAATTCATTGCGCCTGCGAAAAATGTAAACAAGTTAAGTTTGAAACATAAGCTTCATTTTCTTTTTTGTAGCGAAAAATGTATGAATTTCTTTATGTAAATGTATTTAAGGTTAGCTGTCAAAACAAAAAATGAGTATGCACATGCGATTCACTCCATTCGCCGTTCCAGTCTATGTTTCTAACTTAACTTGTTTACATTTATCATAGGCGCAGTGAAATTTGTCAGAAACATGTCACAAACATGTCCGAAATGACCACTTGGAACAAACCTATTATTTATAATAATATAGAAATGAAAAAAGTGAATCGTAGACTACTATGAAAGAAAATAACAATTTCATAAACAAATCCTGTATTTGATTAAAGTTCCAAAAACGTTACAATAAATATTCTATTATCTCGCTATTTGGTTGTAAGTACTTCTGCACCCTTCGTTCTGTTTCTTCTATAACATTTCTCAGCATTCTTGGCCTAATTTGATTTAGAAGTCTTACTGTGACATTTCATAATTCATTTTCATTCTGATATTCCCGAATAGAGTATATTTTCTAAGTAACCCTATAAAAATGAGGAATGCAGGGAATTTCTCTGTGACAAAATAAAACACGTTTGTTTCATTGATGCTCTTCGATGGAAATAGAGGAGCCTCTATTTTTGGTCGATGACGGGTTCGTTCTGTTGTTTCATCAAAGAGCTCATCGACCAATGTGGCATGGGCATTAAATGGGACAGCCTGTATACTTATGGATATGATTAGTGAAAATTGAGTTTTATAAAATAAATGAATGTTCCAGTAGGTCGCGCTAGTTGATGGTAAGACATAGTAAGAGACTGTGTGTGATGAAGGGTGGGGCGGGATGTCTCAGATGTAGTGTGTGACTAACGTTTGCTCAGGGAGTCGTGGCGCTCCTGTAATTATAGGTACCGGCGGATCAAGCAGTGGACGACCGCTTGTGTCGGTTCCGGCACCCTATGTACCAGAGGAGCTCGTCTCTCAAGCCCAGGTTGTCCTCCAGGGCAAGAGTCGGAATCTCATTATTAGGGAATTACAAGTAAGATATTTTTAAATTATTTTATTATTTGTTAAACCCAATGCTCGTTAGTGGTAGATATTTTGTATATATCTAATCACCTCCAAAACATTGGAATATTACTTTTTGACACTACTGGTACAATTTTACTAATCATTTATTAGTTTGATTTCTATTTGTGTCATACATTTATAATATATCATCATGCCTTTTACTCACTTTGGGTGTGGCACTCTGCTTTCGCAGGTCTCAGCATACATATATTTGATAGAAATAATTTGAGTGGGCTGTAGAATTTGAACTAAGTATTTCATATATGTATACGTTGATTTTTTTTTATCTTGAGACAACGAAATGTCTCAAAAACTAGCATCGGATTAAAAAACGGAAAAATACATGTTCAATATTTAAAAGAAATGCCTCTCATTTCTATTGCAGTTCGGATTGTACGAAAAAAATAAGTAACTTTTGTGTGTAATACTTTTTTCCTTCCTTCGTTGGCGTAATGGGAGTCAACTTTGATATAAATAGGTGTTTTGAAACATTCATTTGTTTATTATTTGACTTGTTTATTACGTGCAGGTCGTCTCTCATTTCTTAAATACGTTCCTTAAAAACATGACTGGAGTATTAGTTAATGCAGGCTTACGATAGAAGAAAAAATTGAAATGGTGTACATTTATGGAGTAGGTGGAACGTTTTCCAAACATTATTTTTTCCCTTAGAATCCGAAACCGCAATAGAAAATAGTTTTTTTTTAATCCGATGTGTAGTTTTTGAGATATTTCGTTGATTAAAAAACTCACTGTAATTTAATTTATAATATTCTTTTTATGTATTATATGTATTTTTTTTTTCTCTAAGCGCACTAACTTGGATGTGAACCTGGCTGTGAATAATTTGCTCTCTCGCGATGACGAAGAGGGTGAAGAAGGTGACGACGCGGCGGACTCATACGTTCCTGAAGACTTGATCTCTCTGCTGGACGGCGGTTTTCATACCGATCACTCAGTTATCATCGATGCTGACGCAATGTTTTCTGAAGACATGTTTGGATACTCAGGCATTCGCAAGTAAGCGTATATTTTGTTTGACGGTTTGTGATTTAGATTAGAAATGAGTCTCACGCACTTCCTTCTGATTTTAATTAATTTCTCCACCCTGGAAATTTTGCACATCAAATTGTTTTCTAACTGATATTCCAATGGGTGGTTGTCCTTTTATACCTTTTGATTTATTTTATAAACTGCTAGCCCTTAGCTTACCTGGTGTGAGAGGTAACACGGTGATAATTATATTTTTGCGTTTGATTTTATTTCGTTGCGCGTTGCACTCTGCTTTGTGTGTTGGATGGCTTTACTAACATTTCGGTCGGCCATGTTTGACGTGGCTCAAACAAGCTTGTTGCACAGCCGTGGCGGCAGCAACAGGGGCCGCTTGTCCGACAGGGAGAACGTCTCCGGCAGCAATTCTTCCGAGCGGGACCGCGACAGTTTTTCTCGATGGCGCGATCGCCAGTATCTCGGACCACGGCGCTGGCTTGAGTCTGCACTTAGAGATACTTTTGACAAAGACTCAGGTCAGTTGATTTATAGTTTTACTTGGTGATTTGTATTTTAACATGCCTGTGTGCGCTAAATAAACAGAAAGCAAGAAGAAAGAAATGTCAGCTAGCCCATTATGGATGTCCGACGAGTTGGAATATTGGCCTGATAGTGCGGGACAATTTACGAACATCGTTGCTCTGCATAGTGAATTGATTGCTTTATCTGTAACGGGACAAATTCACCAATGGCGATGGAATGATCATGAACCTTACAGGCATCCAGATGTAAGATATTTATCACAATTCTCCATAACAGATATTTTTTTAATTTCAATTTGTGTAGAATCCCCACGTGCATCATCCAAAAACAGTCACACTTGGATTGACAGGAGAGAAAATAATGCATTTATCTGCAAGTTCAACTAGATGTTCGGTATCTACCGAATCTGGTAAGGTTGCTACTTTTTTGGACGAACTGCTTGCACCTGCTGCTAGCAAACTAGAACATCCGGCTCAGTCATACACGGAATTTGCTACTGATAAAATCGTCTCACTACACACCTGCCCTTTATTTACCGTTGCTAAACTTGAAAGTGGTGCTCTCTATTGGTGGTAAGAGAGGAAATGATATCATAAACTACTAGATTTTTCTTAAAATTCCTTTATTAGGGGTGTACTGCCATTTGCACAAAGAAAACGATTATGGGAACGCTATCGAGCGAAGAGTCGCAAACAACGACCTGCAACTTCCCAAACAGAAATTGTTTGCGGATCACAAGTTTGCATGAAGAACAGCCCAATGTACCAACCTGGTGCTATTGGGTTCACTGTAGCTGCTGGAGTTCCTAAAGTTGGACAATTGCAAAATTCTGCTTGGACTTTATCAGACACTTGCACTTTTAAAATTATGAGGGCTGATCAAGTTCAAAACAACCCAACAACAGAAGGAAGGCGAGATTCTATGCCTGGTACAAGTGGAATGGGTAAGCACATTATACATTGCAACACTTTTATTTTATATTATATCCAATGCTCGTTAGTGATAGACATTTTTTGTTGTGTCGTATCGCCTCCAAAACATTGGGAAATTAATTTATTCAAATAATTTTAAGTCATTTCAGATTATTTTGTATCTGTTTTGAATTATTTTTGAATAAAACACTATTATTATCATTGCAATGAACTTATTAGCTGCTAACACGAGCTCTGTTTTTGAGTGTTTTAAGAGAAGTGTTTTAGCCTCGTTTTTAGCGCTATACAATGTTCTAAAATTATTTTATAAAAGAATGCTTCGAATGGAAGTTACAGAGAAATATGTTATCTACCACTATTATTTGAAGTATTTTTTTATAAAATTATTTGATAACATTGCACAGCAGTAAATCCTAAAATACTTCTCTTAAAACATCTAAAAGCAGAGCTCGTGGTACCAGCCATTGTAACGATGTAAAATATTTTTCGTTGTTAGGTGTGCAAGCGACGACTCTGAATACCAGTAAGAGTAGTAGTTCTCATAAAGAAAATGCCGATCGTTTGGATATGCCACCACCACCCTCACCGGCCTCAAGTACTTGCAGTGACACTGGCAGTATTTCAACAAGTCACAGTAAGTTTTCTATTTCCTAAACTCGACTTCATATGCTAAATATTTTTTTGTTCTCATGTTCAGAACGTCAGAAAAGACTTCCAACAATCGGCTCAGACTCAATCTCTTCGGATAATGTCCACCGCCGCGACGAAGAAGAGTGGGCATTTCGCGACGTAATCTTCGTAGAAGACGTCCGCAGTGTCCCAGCCGGTCGAGTCCTCAAAGTCGATGGCGCTTATGCAGCTGTTCGTTTCTCAACAACGAGTACTGGATCTGCTAACGCGGCTGCTAAAGATCAAGAGCAAGATACCATGTCGTTGCTTCAAGACTGTCGCCTTATGCGTAAAGACGAACTGCAAGTTATAAAATCATCCTCGACTTCTAGAGTCCCAGATTGCTTCCAGCGGACACCGAGAAGGATTAACATTCCAGAGGGAACTGGACAAATTTTAACAATTGCTGTTGATGGTCAGGGTATTCACGCAATTGTGCGTACAGGCACTAAACTTAGTTACGTCGTTTATAATATAAGTTCTGGAAGAGCTGAACAAGATAATCCTTTCCCAAGTGATACAGTGTCATTTATGGGATTACATCCGCAACATATTTCACTTACAAGTGCAGGAGAAAGCTCTGAGAGTATTCTTATATTACGAGATGGGAACAGTACTATTTATCCGTTAGCAAAAGATTGTGCTGATGCAGTTCGAGATCCTCAGTGGCTAGATCTTCCTCCTGTAAAATGTGTCACCGCAGGAACGCTTGCTTTGAACATAACCTCATCAAATATGAAGAACCAAGTTGCACTAGTTGTTTTAGCTCTGGAACAACAATTACTTATGCCAAGAATCTTAAGGTGTGATCTTGATGGAGTTAGACAAGTGTTGATGCAGTTGGAAAGTGAAGCAAGTAAGCAAAAGTGAAACTAGTGTTAGTTGATAGTGCAGTGTAATGTGTAACTTTATTTTTAGAATCAAATCCTGGTGTTATTCAGTCAATTTTGGCTGAAAGGTGTGATGGAAATAGGAATATTTTCCACGCTTGTGTGCATATGTGTACACCAACCTCCAATAAAGAAGGCGATAATGGTAAGTTATTTTATGTTTTTTAATTTGCTTTGTCATTGAATCATGTATAAATAATATTAGAAACTGCTCCGACATCTTCAAATACGAACGCTGGTTTGGAATGTATCAATGTTATTACAAACGCTCTGGGACCACGATCTGTCTCTTTGCGAGAAATGATGCGCCGTGCTACCGCGGCTGCTAGTCGTGCAGGTTTAGAACGCGAATTAGTTGGAGGTGGAAATGGTTCAGGAGGTGATCAACAACCTGCTCCTTTACATGAGGAACCGATTCCAACTCTTAGCTGGCCGCCTGAAACATTCGATCCTACCTCAGGCGATGAGGATAGTCTTATGGGTCTCGGTGGTGCTGGCAGCAAAAGTGGCGTTTTGGGTGCTGTACCCCAAACTGCTGGGCCATTGGTCATTGACCCCACTGAGCGTAGAAACAACGCTCTACAAGCTCTTAATACAATGTGTGACGCATTGGTTCTCGCGCCATATTTAAAGGATTTGCTTAGCGCAAAGTAAGTTACAGGAAAATATACACGGTGGTGACTGGCTCGGTCCGTCATAGGCATTTTGCATGTCAAATAATACATGTACAATTTCCTGCTTCCTTAATCATGTTAGAGAATAATGTTTTAAATAAAAGTTGAAGAGATTTAATATCCGCATCTGAATCTGAACAAATTTCATTTTTCTTATTTAGTAAAAGCTAAAATAACACAAATCAAAAATTCTGTTTTTATAATGAGTAATCATGAAATATTACAGTTTGGCTTTGCTTGGTTAACAATGGAGATATGTTTGAACGAATGATTTAGACTAGGTTTATTTTTTTTTTGTGTTCTTTATAATTTTTTTGTATAGCGTTTTATTCAATCCTGCTATTGTACACGCCCCCATCCTTGTGGTCCACATACGCAATGTTACGAATCAGTCAGTTTGGTAATGATAAATGAGTGGATAAAAGTAGTGAGCAACAGTGAACTTTCGCCCACTCACCTGCAGATGCAGATATTAAATCTATTACATTTTATTTGAAACATTTTTCTTTAAAATGGAAGCAGGAAATTACATGTTATTTAACATGTAAAACGCATATGATCGGCTGAGTGAGTCACCACCCTGTATATGAAGATAGTTATTTATAAAATAATTTTATAGGGATGCTCATGGCCAAACACCATTTATGCTAGCAGTAGCAAGTAGAAGCTACCCAGCTGCCCTAGCTCTTCTTGACTGTATTCAACGTTTAACTATTGATCCAGTTGTCCGTATGGAAATGATCTTTCCAACAGGATCCAACCCTGACCATTCCCCTCTTCATGTTTTGTGTTGCAATGATACCTGCAGTTTCACATGGACTGGCGCTGAACACATCAACCAAGACATATTTGAATGTCGAACATGTGGTCTCACAGGCTCTTTATGTTGTTGCACAGAATGTGCTAGAGTCTGCCATAAAGGTCATGATTGTAAATTGAAGCGAACCTCGCCAACTGCATACTGTGACTGTTGGGAGAAGTGCAAATGTAAAGCTCTTGTTATGGGTAACCAAGCAGTGAGATATGAGTTGTTGACAAGACTAGCACGGGATACTGATCTTGTTACTATGTCTAATTCCCGAGGGGAGAATATCTTGTTGTTCCTGGTGCAGACTGTTGGAAGACAGAATCTGGAGCAGCGTCAATATAGAGCTGCTCGGCCCAGAACTACTTCAGCGAGTTCCAGGAAGACTCCATCTTCTGATGGTGAGTGTTTAGATTATTATAGTTCATAAAAAAAGATTGTTGGGCAATAAATATTTATTAATAGTGGAATCAGAGATGCCAGAACACGATTTAGAGCCTCCAAGATTTAGTCGACGAGCGTTGGAATGTTTGTTGGGTAACTGGCAAGCCGTGCGAAGCATGGTTATGTCAGGAGTAAAAGAAGGACCTCTTCCTCCAGCAAATGTCCAGGGCGAACAAGCCTACTTAAGTAACCAATCAGGAACTACCCTTCTGGACAAGTTTACTCATTGCCTTCTCGTAAAATGCTACTTAGAAGCTTTGGAAGTTTTGCTAGAAACTTTAGTTCGAGAATTAAAAGACGAAAGAACTCCGGGTAGAGCAGCTGCTGCACAATTAGTTGCTAGACGATTCGTACGTTCAGTTGCCAGAGTTTTTGTTATATTTAGCGCAGAAATGGCTCCCAATACCGCTAAACGGCGAATGACGTAAGTTTTTAATCAAACGATTAAAGAACCTAGTTGATAATTTGTTCAGTTTCCACAGTCAAACGCAGCCTCTAAGTAAATGTCGACGAGTTTTCCGGTCAATGATTCGATTGGCTGTTGAAGAATTATGTGAAACTGCAGATTCATTAATTGCACCTGTGAGATTAGGAGTAGCGAGACCTACTGCGCCGTTTACATTAGCTTCTTCGGCGAACGATATTATTCATGGGTCTGAAGAACTGTTCCTAGTGGAACCTCTAGCACCTCAAGGTGGTAGGGGGTCAGTAGGAAGTCAGAGCTCTACACGTAGTGATACACGCCCTCTTCTGGGGTCTTCTGTCGTCCGAGGAGCTGCTAGAGATCTTGATGACACAAATGATGCTGAAAGTGAGTTAAACAATTCAGCTATTTAAATTTGACATGCTTTTTATTACCTACATATGAGTTAAAGATAGGGTGCCCAGATAATTTCGCAAAAAATCGAGACAAATTAAAAAATGAAAGTTTTCAAAGAATTTTTATACTGCTGAACTTTTTCCAAAAATTCGTTATTTTGCTTCATAAAATATAAAAATAATAGAAAAGAACCAACTATTTTTTGTGACAGTAAAATTGACAGACGATAACTTCTCGCACATAAACTAAGTAATAAAATGCGGCCAGAGAGAACGGCAGACCGAGAACGTCGGACACAAATCGGCCAATACACTTTTAGAATTTCTGGTTGAGCGTTCGGCGTTGAATGAGTATTTGGTGGATTGGAACATCGGTCGCTCAATCGGTCAATTATAAACTGTTGAGTTTTCAGATCAATCGTTCGATAAAAATTTGTGACGGACTGTATTGTTGCACCCACCCAGACAGACAGACAGGCCTATATGTTTAGATTATTCGTAAAATTTCAAAAATCGGTACTGTCCCGTTCGGGAGGCGGGACATTTAGTGGAAATTCGGGAGTGTCCCGGCAAAAACTGCGCAGATGGGCACTCTAGTTGAAGAGCTCTAGTAGTTTTAGATTACAGCTATATTAATTTACTTACAGTGATTTTACTGGTTTCCTAGTTATGTTTCACCAAACTAAACTTATCTTTTTGTGTGATACCTATAAATCCTTAGGTTTGGCTTTAGATAATGATGATGACAACAACTCTGATACTCCAACTGAACGTGATATGCCAATGGGCACCGTTCGCCAAGCTTCGCTTAATGAAGGTGCAGATGGCCAAGAATCAGCGGCTGAAAATTTAGCCCATGAGGCTGCAGG
The DNA here is from genome assembly GCA_963942605.1 of Poecilus cupreus. NCBI lineage: Eukaryota > Metazoa > Arthropoda > Insecta > Coleoptera > Carabidae > Poecilus > Poecilus cupreus. The sequence goes on from OZ012719.1 coordinate 6,774,237, forward strand.
TGGTCAGGCGGAAGACAGTGACCCAGAACTTGACCTTTTGGCCGAAACAGAATCCGATAGCGACGACAACCACAGTAATCAGGATGCTGCTTCAGCGCAGAGGAGTGTTCAGACTGGAGCTACGGCTGGATCTGATACTGGTAAGAAACTTAACTTTATAGAGCAGGGTATGAGCAAATGTGATGAAATGATTTTCGAAGCCAGTTTGACTTTTAAAATCATGTAGAATAGCTGGAATTCAACCCTGCAAATTAGTGACAGTGAAGTTACTTTCTTTCTTTTTTTGTTTTCATATCTTTTAAGTTAAAAGGTAAAGAAAGTGGCTTAGGTATGTCTGGTAGTACGAATGTTGGTGAATGTTGCGCGCACGCTTGTCTGTATGTGTCAGGCATTGCATCGTTGCTGATGTTCCCGGAAGACGATAGCGGCGAGTCGAGCCAGCAAGAGGAGGAGGAATCTGAAGCCGGGGAAACTGATGAACAGGATCCAGAAGATTACGCACTCACTGACGAACAACTTGAACGACGGAGGTAAGACTACAGTGTGAATTTTTTGAAACACTTTTCATTGACACACAATTTTAGTGCTACTGGTCATGGTCATCGCAGTAACTTGGCTCCACAGAATATGCAATGGGCTATTCGTTCTAGAGATGCCGCTCGGGGTTCTGGTGTTCGTCTGACTGGAAGTTCTAATCTTGTATTTATAGATCCTAGTTCGTTGCGTCGTTCTACACCATCTGCCACTACTGTTGCTGCCAGCGTTGAGCCTGTCACTATGGCAACAACAGCCAGTTGTCTGGGAAGAGCTTTCGGTAAGAAATTTTATCTTACGCCTATTTTACAGGACGCAATTTATTGGTCATTAAATTGGTCTAGTTTTGTTGTCAATGCTCCTTTGTTAGCAGATTAAAATTTGGTCTTACGATAAGTTTGGACATCAAATATAAAAACCATTAGTTGCCTGAGCAAATCCTGGTAGAAACTTATGGCCAGCCCTATCTAAAAGGGTTGTGTGCTGTTAACTTTCACCGCTCATATCTTAGCAGCAAAATTCTTTGCTCTCGTGAAAGATAATTCAATTTCCGTTTCATCTGTATATGACTCTAAACAAAAATTGGCCGTATGAAAGGCGTCGTGCGTCGTGTAAATCAGGCATTATATTTATTTTCTTCACACATCCAATATTACTTTTCAGGAATTGTGATACGACAGATCGCTGATCTGTTAACTATGATCCATGACTATCAATCAACACCTCCAACACATCCATGCTTAGAAGTTACTTATCAAGAATCCATGAACTTACAATTATATTTAGAGTTTCATCTGAAATCAACCTGGGACTGGTTACTAACAGTTATGGATGCAACAGAAGCACAATTAAGATTTGGCGCTTCATTGACTCAAAATGCAGATCCAACACATCCTGGACATCCCTTACATACGTCTACCAGCATCACATTAGGGACTGCAGGTCGGTTCATGATCTAATATGTTTATTTATTTTTAAAATAATAGAATTATAGATAAATAGGTTAGAACATTTTTCGCATCAAGTTTTTACTTACTGTTGATGTTAGGTGTATTTCGTTTTCTAGGATCGAGTGCTAGAGGCCATCGTGCGGTTTCCTCCAGCGGTGGAACGAATTCCAGCGGAACTAGAATTGTGGGATTCACCACTAGCAGTGTTGACGGTTCCAGGTCTCGCCCGGAACGTGAAGGAGTTGATGGACACGCAGCACGCCGGGAATTCCTCTCTTATGCTTTGTCATTAATGCGTGCGCATAATTCAGAACATCTTGATTCTTTACCTATCATGGATGTTAGCGCTTTGAAACACATCGCATACGTGTTTGATGCTTTGATCTATTACATGAAATCAGGAACTGAACAACCTGACGTAGATGTCCTGAGAGATGGACTTCCACCAGCTGCTTGGAACGATCAAGATGAAAATGAAAATGAAGAAGCTGAGGACGATATAACCGTCGCAATGGAGACTGAATCCCTCGATGAGCAAGAATCGTCAGGACTTGTAGTGATGGCAAACACCTTGAATAATTCATCAGTAACTTTACCTGCAACAAGCGGTTCAGGCAAAGGTCGTAAACATTCCTTTTTCCAACGCTCAGAATCTACACTTTGTTTGGGTGCTCCACCTCCAGATCCTTTTGAATCTCCCATGTCCGAGGCTTTGCCTTTAGCGGACCAACCCCACTTGTTGCAACCTAATGCCCGCCGGGAAGATTTATTCGGAATTCCGAAACAACCCATTACATTACCAAATTCGGGTGCTGGTTACAACCCTTTGGAGTTGTTACCCACTAGGTTAGGACTCTCAATGCGTACAGCTGATACAGCAATGACCAACCCTACGGGACCAACTACTTCTACGTTGAATATCATGGGACCTAGTACCCTACCCCCTACTTTACCAGAATCAGAAGATTCTAACTCAAAGTCTAGTAGTCGCCCAATGATGGGTTATGAACCACAACCTGGATCGAGTAAACAGAGAGACTATCAATCCTTTGAGAGTTTCTTATCATCAGTGAAAAATGATTCCACTCAAGATGACAGTAACGGTGGTGGAGAAGAACGACCTCAAGATTTATCTTGCAACAAAGATGGAACTTCGCGTATGGATGTTGACAGTGACCATGAATATAATTCTGATACGGATAGTACTTCAAATTCACGCGGTGCTAAAGTATCTCCCCTGCCTCCAATTTCGACAGTTATCCCCCCGGGACTGTTAGCTTCAGCTGGTTTGGACCAAACTCTTCAAACTAATCGTCCACAAATCATAGTCTCTCCTCGGAAGATCGCCGCAGCTGTTGAGGCGGCGGCTGCTTGTCTGCTCAACAATAAGCACAACATACAACAACCTTCTGGTAGTGGTGCAAACTCAAACATTCTTATGCTGCCTGCTTTGAATCTTCTGCCTAACACTAGTGGATCGTCCAGTGATAAAACTCAACAAGATTTACCCTCGCAGAATACAGCTTCCGGTTCTGGAAGTTCACAAACTATGACTTCGTCTTCCAGAGGCTCTGGCAAGAGCGTAATCGTCCGTGCTGTAAGTTTATTATAGCATTTTCAATGGGGGATTTCGGCATATTCAGTTTATTTATTTTTTCCGTTACTTTAGGTCATTGGTAACAAAAATAATATTTATGTAGTGAGACATGACTTTTAATTTAATCAAATTTTAAATATTTTTTATGGTGATGTCACAACGCCTATAACTAATTTCAGCATAAACTAGCCCATGCTCATGGAGGAATTTTTCTTTGTTTTATAATACAAATTATTCAAAAATGTTACCTTGGATAAATTTAATTATACTGGAATACCACATTTTGGAAGATTGATACCCAGATTTTGTATTAGTCAATAATTTCTGGCACTGTTTCTTCCTATATTAAAATAGTCTTTTGATTATCGCAATTTTACAAGCTTTCAATTGTGAACAGATCAAGGCTTACATTTTCAAATTATTCAAAATAAATTATTTGGTAAATAATATTTTTTATAGGGTACAAGTTCACAACGTGTGGACGCTCCTGACGTACTAATGATTCCAGCCGTTGACAATCATCAATCGGAAACTTTAGAAAACCAAGAGATCTCCGCAAACGTTACAGTAGAAACAACACCTCATCCTAATTCTCAACCCGAAGTACCAAGACCTCAGCCAACAATTGGCCAGTCAATCTCCCATGATTTACTTCTTGGTCGATGGCGTTTAGCTTTAGATCTCTTCGGTAGAGTGTTCATGGAAGATGTAGGTCTTGAACCTGGCTCAATCGTTTCTGAACTTGGAGGTTTTCCAGTGAAGGAAGCGAAATTTAGACGAGACATGGAAAAACTGCGTAATAACCAGCAAAGAGATTTGACTTTATCCAAAATGGAACGTGATCGCACTCAGTTATTACTGCAGACTTTTAAAGAATTTAATACACAGTACAACAATTATAGTAGGAGAGCTTCTTCCATGCAACCACCAATGGCTGTTAATCGAGTTAAAGTAACGTTTAAAGATGAACCTGGTGAAGGATCTGGAGTTGCTAGAAGTTTTTACACCGCCATTGCTGAGGTAAAAATTATTTTTTGTTTATCTGTTTATCTAGAAAAAATAGGGGGCTTATTTCAGCGAATATTTTGCAGAAAGTAAATATTCGATATTTTACATTCCCCAAGATCAATTGTTTTGATTTGACAGCGATTGTTGAAGCTTAGGTCGCGGCCAGATACGGAACTAACATTCTAATGTTAATTATCGTATTATTTAGTTGTATTGAGCAAAGCTACAATATTTTTTTGTGTGTAGGCATTGCTCGTGAATGAAAAGTTGCCAAATTTGGAGTCGGCTCAGGTCGGTAACAGCAAGTACACACATTATAGCGTTCTTCAACGGTTACGTAGAGACCGAGACTTTTCAAGACGAACTGTGATGACCGCGCGACCATCTGCCCGAAGTCGTGAATATCGGCGAGCACTTAGCTACGAAGCCAGACCGTATTCGCCTACCTCCAACAATGGTAATAAACATGATAACAGACACTGTTTTATATTTCCTTCTCTTAATTTTCTGTCAACAGCTGGTGGTAATAGCAACAACGGAGCAGCGCCTCAAAGTCCACTGTCGGGAATTTCAGGTCCTGCAAATTCCAACTCCTCGTCAGCAAGCCCTAACGAACATCTTTCTCAACACCAGCAACAATTAGGAGAACGACTTTACCCTAAAGTATATGCTTTACACCCAACCTTCGCCGGGAAAATCACCGGTATGCTCCTAGAATTATCAGCCGCGCAATTACTCCTACTCTTAGCTTCAGAAGAATCTCTCAGGACTAAAGTAGAAGAAGCGGTTGAACTCATTTTAGCTCACGGACATGGCCAAGAACTCAATTCGGATTCTTTGCTAGGTAAGTTTAAATTTCAGGGTTGGGGGATGTAATAGATGTGTTTTGGCATTTTGATTGACTTATATCGTTTCAGATCTTGATGTGTTCTCTTTGTCAGATCGCGTACCCGGTAACGCAAATCGACGGTCGTCCGGTAGAGGAGGTCCGTCGGAAGGTCCTTCTCAGGATGATTCCAACACCGATGACGTGGAGGACAACGCACCTCTATTCTACTGTCCTGGAAAGAGAGGATTTTATTCACCCAGACAAGGAAAGGCTTCGTTTGAGAGGCTGAACGCTTTCCGTAACGTTGGAAGGTAACATAATAAATGACAGTTTTATGGTAATTCCATTAGATGCTGCCATCGCTGTTGAGTGATTACCATAAAAATACAACCTAAAAAATTTTTTGTTTGTTTCTAGACTAATAGGCTTATGTCTACTGCAAAATGAACTGTGCCCAATATTCCTTTCCCGACACGTACTAAAATCCATATTGGGTCGACCAATACGATTCCATGATCTCGCCTTTTTCGATCCGGTTGTCTACGAATCACTGAGGCAACTTGTCGTTGATGCCGAAACCAAAGATTCGAACAGTTTGTTTTCAGCTCTTGATTTAACATTCAGGTATTATTTAATATTACGTATTTAACCATTATCAGATATTTAAGATTTTTTTATTTTAGCATTGATCTAAGTCCGGAAGAGGGTGGTGGTACCTTGGAGTTAATGTCAGGAGGAAGGGAAATTGAAGTGACGGCTTCTAACGTTTACGATTACGTTAGGAAGTACGCCAAGTATCGAATGGTCAAAGCGCAGGAGAAAGCAATCGATGTACGAAACATAACTTAATTTTTATTGTAATAAAACTAATGTTGTTAATTTATAGAATATTCGTATGGGAGTTTTCGATGTTCTACCGGAAGGTTCACTGGATGGACTCACCGCTGAAGATCTTCGTTTGCTTCTGAACGGTGTAGGTGACATAAATGTCCAGGTGCTGATTTCCTACACCTCCTTCAATGACGAATCCGGTGAGACCAGCGAACGATTAGTCAAATTCAAGCGATGGTTGTGGTCCATCGTAGAGAAAATGACACATATCGAACGTCAAGACCTAGTGTATTTCTGGACGGGATCTCCGGCTCTTCCGGCCAGTGAAGACGGCTTCCAACCCATGCCTTCAGTGACGATTCGCCCGGCGGATGACGCTCATCTTCCCACGGCAAACACATGTATCTCCCGTTTATATATTCCGCTCTATAGCTCCAGAGCCGTACTGAGACACAAATTGCTCTTGGCCATCAAAACCAAGAATTTCGGATTTGTTTAAATTGCGCTAGTTTCAAAGTTACATTATATTTGGTGCAGCAGGTAACTTGAACAAGTGTGAACGTTGACAAATGTTTTTGTATTTGTGATTTTATTCCAGACTGCGCGATATTATGGTGAAAACTGTATTGGGAATAAGAAACTTGCCAAGTGGATAGTTGATTCGTAAATTCATACTTCGTTTGTTTCTATTACAAATAAACCTATTTTAATTAAGATCCTTACGCTATTCCAATAAATATTATATACTCTTTACTGCTTTCAGTTTAGTTTATTTTGATTGTGTTTTTCGATATGTAAATATTAAGAATAGCACATTAAATTCTGTGTCCGTCAGAAGCGTAGCAACTGTTCCGGAACAAATGATTTTCTTTTTATGTAACTTTCACTTGTTTTGCTTATATTATCTCACTCAGAGGGTTGAATAATGTCTCTGTGCACAAGTATTTGAATAATTAGCCTACTGTTGATCGTTTCATTTCATTGTTGACAAGAGATAGATAAGTAATTGTTGATCAACAGCTAAACTGGTCTTTTTAGAGACCGAAAGAATTTGAAATGTGATATGGAAGAGTAAATTCCAACTGTACGGTGTCTCGTGCAACAGGACATGCGTATTTCGATTCTGCACAAATTCATTTACACGAATACACATATTTACGTTATTTTTTAAATTATTGGCTTTAGGTTAACATGAGATCGTTAGTTAGGTTTTGTATACATGTTACAGTATACTTTTCTAATCGTTTCGTTTAGCAATTAAGGCTTGTAATTATAGAAAAGTATGTGTTACTACTTTAATAAGAAATCATAATATACAAAAATAAGATGTAGAATGAAAAATTAATACACGAATATAATAATCACACTTTGTTTTATTACATTAGAACGATAGAGTGAACCTAGTAGCTGAAACAATTGTTCTTTTGGTTTGTTTTAATAATTGGTGTATTTAGGATTTCCAGACATTATTTTCGCATAATGTAGTGTTAATTACTATTAATTCATAGTTGATTATTATAAAAATTGATATATTTTTTATTTTTAAAAACGCTACCGCGATATCCGACCTCTTTTCGTACATGTCCGTGACAATTCGGCGTTTTTGCCGATCAGTCGTTGTCAGATGCTGTGAAATGGCAGACGTGTTGTTGGGTGTGTAGTTTGTGTACGCGCAATAAACAAATTTGTGACAAAACGAGTGTTTTTTTAGTAGTGGAAAAACTATGAATGTAAGCATTATTTAATTATTAATTCATTCTGTAGCTTATAAAATTACCTGATGTTGAATTTATCTCGTAAAACACAGATCAATGACCACTCTGCTAAGATGGGTGGTGCATTTTGTTACTGTTACGGAATGGAAAATGTTATTTCATCTCTTTCTAATACTCGTTTACACTAAATTGTGTTATGTGCCGGTTCCTCTTTGATAATATCATACCTTGTTGATTTGGTGTGGGTTTGCCTTTGACATAAATTATAATTTGCTTTATTCAAAATTAAGAGGAGTGACTCTATCCACTTGAAACTACTATTTGTTTCTACAAATGTAATGTGATAAGTAAATATATTTTTACATATCTTTTATTTGTTGTAGTGCGTGAAGTAATTTTTTAAATAATTCACGCAACACCACAACTATGCGTGTTGCTAACAGCAAAACGTAATTATTTTGACATTAGTAGTCTCCAAGGATTATTGTTCATTACCTTTAGCTAATTCAAAACAAATGAATCGTTATAAAAACATGGCGGAGCTTTATTTAAATGAGAAAATAATATAATTGTTATTAAACCTTTGAAATTTCTTGCTGCGTCGTGTTCACACATTTTCACGGAAGGGACTTGTTTCAAACACGAACATAGTTTACCAGAACTTAATGTTTATTGTTGTTATTATATTACTTTTCCGCTGAATCATATCCGTAAAATATTTACTGTATAATATACTTGTCACTAAGGCGTTGAGTTTACATAAACCAAAATAAAAAAAACATTAAGTACAGCGTTATCAAAAAGTCGTATATTAAAAAACTTCTTCTTTTCCTGACATGCTACAATTCAATCTGATATGAGGCAAACTCGCTTAAAAGTTCATACGAACTTTAATTTATGTAGTAGTCAACTTGGCATTATCATTCATATTTTTGTTAAAAAATGATGAGTAACAGCATAACAACTTCATTCCAAAACGCCGCTATATAATTTTAAATTTATGTTTCATGCAGTTGTATGCATGATAGCTATTGTATTTTAATTATGTAACTATTATCGGAAAACGTCAAGCTATATTTATTTCTATACAATTCAGATTTTATGTTTATAATAAGTATGTATTTCATGTTTCATGCACTCAGTAAATAATGTAAGTATATATTTATAATATTAGAATGTACACTTTAAGCGGTCACCATTGTCAGCTTTTTTTATTTAAAGAGCAGACAGACAGACGATTAACGGTTAATTAAACAGGTTAGTGCAATTTATTTCAGATATTTTAACAAGTGGTTTAAAATGTAAAATGCACGTCAAATAACTAATGTAATTTCATATGTCATTAATATAAGGAAAGGGAAAGGAAAGGACAAACTATGTAAATATTTTTTTTTGTAAATTCTAAGCCTAAGAGCAAGAATAATTACAAATAATAGTTATACCATATTTACAGAAGACTAGCGACGTTGAAAGCACTCCGCTTCGCGTCGTGCTCTTAAACTCGTCGTACGTGCTTTAATACACTTGTATCATAATATACTATTATTGCTTGTTGCTATTGGAACGACAAAATAAAATTCCTGAGAAAACATCCACCAAACGCAAAAGTCAACTTTCCATACTAGCTGTCTGAAAATAATATTTATTAAATAAGGAAAAGTGCGTTTTTACGTATTTTAATTTTACGTAATGTAGTCTTTAAGTTCTGTAAACAGTGATACAGTTTTCCACTTTACAGTTTGAAACACGGAACACTGTAATTTCAAGATCAAACACATGCAAAATATTTTCGCAGTGTCGGCATCCTTTGAGCCACATAGGTGCCCCTCCTCTGAAACTCCTGCTTCGAGCCACTGTCCTACCCCCTAGCTAGTTAATATCACAGAAGCTTCATTGCTTTGAACTGACTCGTGACGTGACTTGTGACTCTTACTCACAGCTGTGCGGGAATTAATTGTCACCAGGGTCGGAGTAATTTTCATTTTTGAGCAATAGAACTCAATAAAGATTAATGCTAGTCCGGCACTGAGCGCTACCGAGAAACTGACTTATTAGTTTTTTCTGAATTTTCCTTTTGTGGTCGTTCAAGTTGATTTTATTATTTGGCGTGGGTTAGGGAATGACCGGTAGATATCGAAACCTTGAAACCGCTTGAAACCTACGTAAAGAGGTGACATTTTTTACGAATTTTTTTAGTGATTTAATGACAATGAAGTCACGAACAAGACCGCACAGTTGGTGTCAGAGAGTTCAGCGTTTTATGTATATCTTAAATTCAATGAGATTACAAGAGAAAATGATAACTAATGATGATTTTGACATCATTTTATCAACACTTAACTGTTAACATATATTTCTGGAATGCATTTTTATCTACTTTGAATATTAATGAAGCAAACTTATAATATATTCAACATTTAAAATATAAAAGCAGACAATGACGTTATTCCCTAGATGTAGTTATTTACGAAATGTATGACACAACATAAATACCTACAATGCATTAAGGTTGTGTTTAAATTATCAAAGTTGCTTATTTGACAGAAAAAAAATCTGATGTGTCCAGCACAGAACCTACTACCCAATACAATTCTTAAACGGTACAAAATAGTATTTGATGATACAGAAAAATACCTTCTTATTTGTTTATTTTCTATCTGTATTTAAGAATGTAAATTCTTTTTCGTATATTTATTCAATTATTTGAAATATTTTACTAAGAAAACTGCTTTCCAATCACAATAATATGTGTGATTTCGTAAGAAATTTAGAATTTTTAAGTATTTTCATGGTGTACATGGAATGCAAGATTTATGAAATTTAATTTCTTTATATTTTATTATCTATAAATCAAATGAAAATTAATAAAATTAGTGTAATCAAAACACATGTAAAATTAAATATTCTACAATTTTCAAAATAAAATAAATATAAAATTAAATTTAACCGTGTTGACCAATTTTATCCAAAATCTAATCTGTTTTTCATATAAATATAAGAAGCAAAAATACACAAAGTTGTATTTTTTTTTTTTGGTATTTGCGAAAAATAGTGGGGTCTATTCTATAACTTACCTGTTAATTTTTAACAGCCTGTTCAAAATTTTAACCTATGATAACTGATGGCACTGAATAAAAATTGAAATTTTCATTTGACATATATATTTTTATTGGTTATTATTTTTAATAGCTCGTTAAAAATTGACAGGTAAGTTACAGAATAGGCCCTATTTTAAAGTATTTATTTTTAACTTTATCTCTGTAGTTCCGCCAGTAGCATCGACGAGGGCTGTAGCTCTTGACGGCTGGTAACCGCACTGAAAATTTACCAGCGCGTGATGATACATTTATTTATTTGTTTTCTACATGCAGACAAATTACATTTTATATTAGATTGTTCTAAATATCCAGGGGAAATTTAAATTGCATAATAGTGCAATAAATCCATTACAAACAATATACTTCAGTTATGTAGATTACGCTCCAGTTAAATCTAACTTTCATTCCCTCTATCGTTTTATCTCTATCGCTCTACAAATCAACCAATGTTTTGTAGGTAGTTTTCAACTCACTTTGCCCTTGTATTTTACCTACAAACTTTGTTTGATCTTCCGCGTATCACACATTAAATAATATTGACGTAACACACGATTATATTACTAAACATATATGAACTATAAGCCTGGATCGCACATGTGTGTGTAAATGCATATTTTACACCTGCAGCAGGTTTCAAACAAACAAAACCGCGGTTGACCTTCAACAGATACATTAATATGACGTCACGAGACCTCCATGTTAGGTGTTAGATACACCTGGTGACGTCAGAAGTTTTAGTGTACTGTCACAGTGCGTGAACTTTACACGCTTGTGAATTTAATACATATCGTTTGTGCAACACTATAGATGAAATAAAACGTTTATTAGTATTTTACGAAATTATTGTTTTGTGTGAGTTTATTAAATTACAATTTCATAGTGTTTTATAAATATATCTCTAATAGGATGAGTAGATTCCGACATATTAGGGATGAAACAAACACATGTTGTATTAATAAATATAAAGTTTTTAAAGTTGTTTATGGAAACAGTCATGAACAGTTTTATATTTATTTATTTATTTAACAGAAAGAAATGAAATCTCAAATTCGCCATTATATCATTACAATTACAATATTCCACGAAATTTCTACAAATAATACAACATTGTAATAATAGTATATTGTGTTATTAGGAGGAAATGTAATACTTTATATGCGGAGCATATATGTTTAAACGACGAGCAAAGCGAGTCGGACAATTGCATGCGAAGCACCCAAATTAATATTTACTCTTAATAACATATGCTATTTTTTGTCAAACATAAAAATAGAATTATAAATCATTTAAATGCCCAAACTTCAAAAAATATTCTGTCTTATTCCAGCATTTCTAGTTGCCATAGAATTGTTTTGTTATTTTTATATATTTCTTTTTATAACGCAGAACACCTTCTAAAACGTATAATATAACATACGAGGCACACACACCAATACGTATAAGGAAAAGAAACCACTCTAGCTGTATTTTAGTTCTTTACGCACTGCCTGTTAATACACTAATAATCCCAAAACCCAATGAACATAACCATTTATACTGCTCGCATAATACTTTACACTTTATACAATAATCAAATTATAATCAAAGTAATTGAGGTCCGAATAATTGCGTAACAGTCGTAACATTTTATTTTAATCTGTCAAATTATTGAATTACACCCAAACTATTTTTCATAATATTTTACTTTGTCCGCCGCCGGAGTAGAAGTGTTGTCAAAGAGACACACCGGCGGCGACAATATTGACCTTCTGCTTGCTGAATACAGATACATAAACATCGTATTTTTATGACGTTTCAAGAAAAATAAATTTAAATCTGTTTACTAAAATGTCAAATATTTTTCGTTTTTCTTTAATTATCCATGACCGTATTACATTATTATTACAAGTATTGGGCTTCCAAAATTAAAATACGCTAACTATTGGTAGAAAACTAAACTAACCGTAAGGTACATAAATTTGATTGTATTTTGAAATTAATTGTTATTTTTTAAAAATTAATAACAATAGTAGTTATTTTAAGAGTATTCCAATGTAAGTATAATATTTGTTTAAGCCGTATTATTTAAATAAGATGTAAAAATGAAAGGTTCATTGTATTTGTAGATTATAGGTTAAGATTGAATTTTCTCCAAAAAAACCTAGGAAAACAGAAAAATTTGCAGTGTGTATGGCAACAGTTCTGCTGCCAATAAAAGCAAACTACCAATACTAAAGCAAGCATTCGCCATCATAAGATATCATACAAAATGAATTTGACATGTACCTTTTGGGAATTCTGATCAACGCCATCTCTTGATAATTTGGAAGCCCAATTAGATTGATATATCGTGAAATAGAAATATTTAGGTTAACAACTGGGCCTTATTGCATGTATTTTTAAAATCTGTACAACTTTTGTGTTTTCATTTATGCTGTAAATTTAATAGGCGAAAATTTGCAGCAATATAAAAAATAGCATTGAAATCTCTATATGGCACATTTCAATTATTGCGCGAAGTCAAAAATTAATTAATTGTTCTTTGCAAAGCTCACAATTCACTAACTTCACATTGTTAATACAAAAAAAAAAAATATAAATTGAAAGCAATGGCACTAAAATTTGTACATTTTAATAATATTTTTTTTTCTTTAAAGTGTTTCTTTTTATCTTAGAGAGGAAAAAGCAAATTAAACTGGAAATTATGTCTTGCCCTCATGAAATTTATGGGTATCCCAAATATAGATACTAAAAACAAGTATAAGTATTCAGTTTCGATTTTGTTGACATTTAAAGTTAGAGTTCAACTTATATTGCATGTAGGCAAGCAGTCATGCAACCGCAAAATTTATTCTTACCCCATATGCGCCGCCCTTGCCAAAGCCGACCCAAACCAGAACCGAAGTAAGTTAAAGTGGACGTAAAATGTTTTACGTTAATGTTGCGATTTTGTTTTTCCTGCCTGTCTTTTTTCTCAAAACAGTTGATGTTTCTTTCTGTATTTTTTCGTTTGTTTTCAGGTTTATTTTTTATTTTCTTTCGGCTGCGAGTCAGAAAGTTTATTTTTTAGTTTTTGTTCGATTTTTTTATCGGAGTTTGAAGGAGGTAATTTTCTTTTGTTTCACTAGTTTATTTGTTGGAATTCAATTATTTTTCTTGTGGCAGTTTTCGCCACTGTCATATGTATTTACCTTTCGCGAATTACATGTGAAACAAAACACTCGAGAAAACAATTGAGAATAGACTTTCAGTTGTATAATATCTACCAGCTGTCAAGTCAGAGCTCCCAAATGAAGAAGAAAAAGAAGGGGTAAATTTAAAAGTGTCCAACTGAGTATGTAATGATCACTGAAATATAATTAACGTTGTCTGTCAGTTGTCAATTGAAACTGGCAGTCAGTGTTGCCAACCTCGATAAGTGAAGTTATCAAAATTATGTGTTTTGTCCTCAATTTCGTCATCGGAATTTATTAGTTAATTCTTCTTGCAAATTTTGTTTCATGTTACGTCCAAATTTACTATAGTACTTCAATATATCTGCCAAAATTATCCTAATTGTGCAATAATTATTTAACGGTTGCCAACACTGGGTTGTCCAAAATCGTCGTATAATGGGTTACTTTAGTGACGATTTCTGAGCTTTTAATGACGATTTTTGTGCACTTGAGCACAGTGTTATCAATGAACTATTCTTAAATCCAAATTAAAGTTGTCAAAATCCAAATTAAAGTTGTCAAATTGTGATTTAAATATAATACATAATTGTAAGATAATTTAAAGTATTTAAATAAATAACTAAAAATAGGATTTTCAATAAAATTAGGAATTTATTTATAATTTTTACAAAATATTTTTTGTAAATAACATTCATATTTGTAACACTATTTTGGGAGAAGAACGGTGGGGTTTTCTGAAAAGTATATTTTCTTATCAACTTTCTAAGCGGACTGTACAACAAACAACAAAGACAGGTGGCCCAACGACTACCTCTCTTGACTCGCATGTTCAACGTCAGTATTATTATATTTCAGCGGTGATGATGCGTTAGCACGAATCTTTTTCGTTTGCAGTCTGTTCAATTATGCTTCAATAAATAAAATTCTCATTAATCTTTTGCCGTCCGTGTTTTGTTCTCCGAAGCCTACGATGATCCTCATTGATATTTCCAATGAGAATTAATAAAACGTTTCAAAATTTATGATTGGCTTTAATTGGTGTGTTTGGCTTTGCGAGATGATCAGAAAAAACTTCAATTACATTTAATGTTCCCGGTGCTATGTTCACAGTTCGAGGCCGTTCGCATTATTTCAGTCGCAAATTTTTATTTTTATTTGGTTTTTTGTTACCAGTGTACCTGACTATTACGTTCCCACTGCAGAAATAATTTGATTTTATTGGGATAAAATTACAGATATTACGAGAAATTGATTTTTAGTTGGGGTTTCCCGAGAAACGCTTGTTGAGAATCACTGGTGTAATACCTAATTTTATTAGGTTCGCGAGTCATTGAATTTTGAAATTTATTTATTTATTCAGTATTAAAAAAATGTTTGACTTCATTGTTCACTGCTTTGTAAATGTATGATGATAATCATTGGAATGTTATACATATTAATATTTATTTTGTTTTCATTTACTTTTATTATTATAAGTACATAAATTTTCTTAATTATTTATTTATTCAATACTATATTGATATGCACATAAATACAAAAAATGGCATCACGCCATTTACCCATGTTGGGTGTGGCAATTTGTTTTTGCAGATTTCGGTATGTGATAATTTAATAAATAAATAATATATCATCCTGTCTTTTACCCATATATTGGCTGTGGCACACTGTTTTCGCAAATCTAGATAATAGTTATTTATGTATCAAGGCACAGAAGTTCAATTTTTTATCACGAACATGGAATTTAGTTGCCGAGGCCCGTAGGGGCGAGGAAAATAAACCATGTGAGTGATAAAAAGGAACTTCAGTGCCGAGGTACATATTAAGTTTTATTTGAAATCTAAAATTCTAAAAAACTTTTAAAAAATTACAATATAGGTTAAGTTAAATTAATATCAGTTGTCAATTGAAACTGACAGTCAGTGTTGCTAACCTCGAGAAGTGATGTTATCCTAAATAACACTCAAAATTATGTGTTTTGTCCTCAATTTCGTCATCGGAATTAATTAGTTAATTCTTCTTGCAAATTTTATTTCATGTTACGTTCAAATTTACTATAGTACGTCAATAAAAATTAAAACAAAGCAATTGTCAATACTTTCCATTATAGGGCGAATGTAATGAAAAATTAAATTATTTCTAATAATGTAATTAATTACGTAATTTAATTACTTGTTATTGAATAAATCCAAATGTGTTCAATATACTTTATTCAGGAAAAACTCAATTTAACATGATACTTCATTCATGTAAACAACAACAACAACTGTTTTATTTTATACACAAATTATAACAATGATAATAAAATATGGCAACTAAGATTTAAATATATATAATTGCAAATTAATATTTCATAATTCAACACTTGTAAATTATTGAATGCCCATTTATACCCTATATGATTAATTTACGAGTAAGATGTGGTTTCCAGCCGTCAAGTTACGACCCACGTAGGTGTAAAGATAAATTGGTATATTTTTTGGAATTATCGAAATATTTTAAATAAAATTCAAACGTTCAAGCACATAAAAGTAATTGAGTTTGATACGATTACGAATCAAATATTAAAAACAACAAAATTTAATTAGAAACCGATAGTTTAAAGTGAACATAAAAAAATATTTCATTTTTACTTTAATAACAAAACATTTTCCAAAAATTTGTTCCCCGAACGTTATTAATAATTGTTTTATTGCGAGGCCTATTATTTTAGCATTATTTCTAGCATGTTGCAAACGGCCGCCATTTTATTTTCCTTGATAACGTGTTATTTACAATAATTATGAAGCAAATGTTACTTTTTAAATTCCACTTTAATTCCATATCTGGTTTTGTTTAATTATGCGGAAATAGAAAGTGATTTCATAAATCTATATCCTTTATTATTTATTATGTTCTAGTATGTTTATATGTACCTATTATGAATGAATAATAATAATAATAAGCAGAAAGCTAAATTTCGCAACACCTATTGTGAATCGCTGTATGTTACAAAATTTATTCCCGAGTCAACGAACAATGAGCTACGTAAATAATATAAATTTTGTTTTCCGCAATATTAAAAATTATACATGTTTAAAATTAATGGCATACGTTTCATTTTTTAATTTGTGGTAATATATTTGCGAGACCGCTTTGTAAATTAGAAATTGGAAGCCATATTTTACAATGAGAATCATTAATAATGTATAATTAATTTTCGGAACGGTTCGCGAAACATTATTTTGGAAAATATGTTAAAAACCTTCTACTAGCTGATGTAATTTTATCCGTTTTCTGTTTTTTGTTTCGAAGTAGAAAACTCCCGATGTCCCAAGAGTAGGTCGCTTGGCCGTTTCAGAGGCGTAGGCAAAAAAATTAATTAGGAGGAGCAAAAAATTGCTGCCGGCTAAATAGTAAATAGGACATTTATACAGTTGGCAAAAAATGTGATGTATGGAGAGTATTGATGAGGTTGTGACTTAATATTTAGTTAGGCGGAAATTACGTGCAATTATGAACACTAATGTTAGTTGTAATTTTGTGCAAACATTTTATTTTTTCCTGTAAAATACCACAACCTTCATTAGCCTCATTTGAAATAACCTGTGACGCATTTGCGATGTCATTAAAAGTCTGAAAACGTCGTCCTTTCAGCACTGATTAATAATAAGAATAAGAAAAAATTGTAGGAATCCAGGCCTAGTGAGTAAGGAGGCAGGGGAACAACAGTCATCTGATTTTTGGTACAAAACAAATTGACAAATTTGAGTATAAGGCCACATTGTCGTGGTGCAAGAACCATGAGTGGTCTCAGCACAACTGTGGTCTCTTTTTGCGTTTCTGTTTTCCCCAGTTTCACGCAAAATTTTATGTTGCGTCGTTGGCTTAGAAAATCACACATTTTAAAAAAACCGGTATTAACATTTAAACACTTTGCAATTAAATAATAATATCATGAAAACTAAACGAGATAATTACAATCCAAGAACGTGGTTACACAGGAGGTTATATGCAATGCAATGTTGCCAACTGTATAGTACTAAATATCTCCATTGGCGCGTTAATCAAAATGTTCGGTTGTCTTCTGGACGGACTTCGTATGGTATATGTTGTATAAACTGTATAATTTATATGTTAAACTTATTTAAAATAATTTCATTATATTATATTGATTACTTTTGACGTTTCTTAAAACCAATGAAATACTTCATTGTATGCCACATGTCTGCGTTTTAACTTGTCATAATCCTGTCATTATTATACTGAGATTAAACCTCTAGTGATTATTCCCGGGAATAATCTCTGTAGCATTTTTGTTTTTGTTGACAAATGTCCGATGTCAGATAGTTATGATTCATACAAGTAAAAAAATGAGCAAAAATTATAGATTTAGTGTCGTGCCTTATGATGAAATAAAAAAATAATCTAATTAAATATAACTCGAGAGATCGATAAATTAGAAAATAATTCTCCAGTATCTTTCTCAAACTTGTCGCCATTTGGCAATAACCTTTTGTGGCGATTGCCTGGCAACAAGTTTTCAAAATATCTGACAAATTCTTTTTAATTTATTCTATCAGTTTTGTTATATTATTAGTGAGAAAAATAAGGTTATGTGATTTGCTGTATGATTTTCTTAACAGAAGAGAGAACATGATATCTCTATTCCACGAATTGTAACTGGGAAGTTGTTACGATTTGATTTCGAGGTAAATCAAAAATAAAGATTACTGCATTATCAGCACGATCGATTGATGAAAAGAGCCAACAGATGTCAACAATAGTTTAATGATGGTTAGATTTTGAATTCGACGAAACGTAAATCGTAGAGTTAAAACGAGTAACAGGCAATTCGTGTAAGAATTTGTTAGCGGGTAGCGTGGAATTGGTCACTGGAGAGAGTTTTTGTGAAATTTGAAGGTTTCAAAAAGCGATTTAGTTTACGTGACACGTTCAGTCAACGGATTAGTTTCCACCTACTATTGGCATAAATACCGAGAGTATTTCATCGTTATATTAACGGATTAGCAGCTACAAATTCCATTAATTACACGAGATACACTTTTATTTGAAGGAAACAGGGGCATCGCTGAATGCGTAAGTGTTGGACTCTTTTATCAATCGATTGGTGTTTTAATGCAAGTATTTCTTTATAGCCTATTTGTATTGGGCTAAGATAGCCGTAAAATAAAATATAATTCACGAGTCGACGTGGTCAGGCCCGGAGTAAGGGGTTCCCTCATCGACAATACCAACGAGGAAACAATAAGCGTGTGTTATCATCGGGACGGATATCCACCTTGCGCCAACAATCGAAAGCGGGGTCACGAGAAAATACTGCAATTTATTTTTGAATCCTACGAATCGGTCGGTGACGGACCTGTACTCCGCGTACGCTGCTTCAACTCGTCGAAACTCATATTTTAAGGGTAGCAACCTGGTGTTTCAACTGATATAGACTCTTTATTCCGTTAATATTATATTGTTAACTTGATTTTAGGGTACTTACCCGATATTGTGGTTTAGACTATTATTTTTTTGTTAATGAGAAATTTTTCATTTAAAATATATATATTATTCATCTGTTGTAAAGCCAACCAGCGCTGTGCTATACGTTCTAAATTTATACCGGGGGGCCGTGATTTTAAGAATGCATTCGTTAAAATCGACGTCAAGTTGTCGGTCCAAGTCAGTCAATTCTAGTTGAGCATTACATCGTTGTATGGCTAAGTTTATTTTGCAATAGTCTGTTATTAATTTGTAATAGTAAAGTTCAAGCCAATTTATTATTCGACATAAACTTATATATAATTTGGAATTATTTATTATTATTCAATTTTCTAATATTAATAAATTTAGTTTTAGTCAATGAATTCGTTTCTCGGCAAAACCCATTTATCCTGTATAAAACTCTTTTACTGTTCGGGGTTTTTGAAAGGTCAGGTGTCAAATTTAATCACCGGTGAATAGTATGGCGCCCTTATATAAATACAGTTTATAGAACCCATCCCTCACTCGAGACTGAGTTAGCGGCCCGGTAGATTAAGTTACCAAAGAAAAAGGGTAACAAAGTTTGGAGTTCGCAAACTTCCAAATCAGTGCTTAATTTTGTAGGAGGGAACGCTAACAATTGATAATTGGGTAGTTCTGATGCAACTTAAAATTTAAGTTAAGTATGTAAGCAATTTTTTAGATCTTTAACAAATTAGTGGAATCGTTGCGAAATTTAAATTATATTTTTCCCACGATGTCCAGTTCATGAAATTTGCTTTCAGCGATAATTTACACGGAATAAAAATAATATATGTAAAACAAATGAAAATAATCCTTTAATGTTCTTTAATTCGACGCCGCTGTTGCATGAATTTCAGATAAAGCTACATAAACAAATACGAGAGAACAAGAGTCAGAATCACACCATACGCCCTTCGCACTTCTCACATCCCCTGCTTCCTGTTTACCCTGGAGCTTTTTATAGCGTGTAATTATGGTTTTTTTGCTCCATTGCGACGCGTGTTGTTTTAACAGTTGCGCGTTGGGGTGCGCCATAGCCGACTTCGTGAAATTATGCATGCTTTGGAGATTTTTTGCGATTAAAACCGTTAACGCCCCTAGTAAATATTCAATATTTTTGGGGGTGTTTATTTATTGTTATTTTGTCTTGAAAAGGTGTTTATTAACTGTTGTGAAATTGGGTAATTATATTTATCTTTATTTCATACAAAAGCGAATTTCAATTTTGTTTAATATTAGGATTTTGTACCTGCTTAAGATGGCGCTGAATACATTTGGTTTTTGGTTTTAAGTTTACGTACAATTCTTTGTCAGGAAAAACAAGTAAACATCATAAATAAGTAAATAGAAACAATAACTAAGTAACAACAAATTATGGCTTATAAAATAAAGGAAGCCATCTTTTATTTATTATGATTCATACTGCATTCTTTTGCTTATAGATTTATAGATTTCTATAGCATTTCTTGAGTCTGCCATTGGCACATTTCGATTAAAAAGGTTAGTACTAGTAAATTGTTTACTAGAAAATAAATTAAATACTCCTCCAAACTTAACTTGAAATTTATTACTTATGTATAATTTAAACATGAATAAACTCATTGCTGCAGTACGCATCGTAATATGTCTTATATTTATCGAAATATTGCGATTTGTAATATTTTTCAAAATACGGAAATTTCCCCAAATATGACTTAAAATTGTAAATTTTTTTTATTACATTTCTTTATAATATTCGCGCCAGGAAACCCATTGCAGCAGAGCGCATCGTCATATCTCTAATATTTTTCGAGATATGAAGATTTTTTATATTTTCCGAAGAGCAACTTTGAGGGGCTGTAACTCGAAAACTATACAAGATATCGAAAAATATCTCCAGTTTTGTGTTTTTCGTGCCATTTATAATAAATTAGTAAATTTTGAAAATTTTGAAATTTTTTGAATTTTTTTTCAAAATTTCGATTTGAGATATCTCGATAAATATGGAAGATACAGACTTGCAGTGTTCACCAATCGATTCAGCTCGACGAAATACATAAACCCTGAAAATTTCAGAAAATTCGGACCACCGGTTGACATGTTAGAGCAAAAAGTCTGAAAATGGCCAAATGCAGGCCAAACGTCAAGGGGTACGTACCTATTGACTTTTTGGACAAAAAACGCCATTTTCTGGCTTTTTGCTCTAACTTTACATCCCGTAAAGCGATTTTTATGAAACTTTGCATACTTATGTATTTCGACGAGCTGAATCCATTGGTGAACACTACAAATCTGTATCTTTAATATTTCTCGAGTTATTGCCGATCGAAATTTTGAACAAAAATACAAAAAATTTCAAAATTTTAAAAATTTGCTAATTTGTTATATAAGGCACCAGAAACGCTAAACTGAAAAGAAATTTTAGATATCTCGTGTTGTTTTTGAATTACAGGCCCTTAAAGTCACACTTCGAAAAATACCAAAAATCGACGTATCTTGAAAAATATTAGAGATCTGACGATGCGCTCTGCTACAATGGGTTTCTTAGCGCTTATATTATAAAGAAATGTAATAAAAAAATATTACAATTTTAAGTGAGAATATTCCGTGAGTTTCAAATTTTTCTATCGGTATGTGAATCTGTATTGAATGATTAATAATTACAGTTTCTGCTATTTGTTTGTTCCCATACTTTGTATAGGAAAGTAAAAATTATATTTTGACATTTTAGTTTAATCTGCTAACCTGTGTCTTTTGAAGAAAACAAAACGAAGCATGAAAAATGTAATTTTTGACATGTGTCATAATTGAAAACTAAATTATTTGAAGGGATGAGCGTTTCTTGATAGTGATGGTCCGTGTTCCTGCATTGTTTGATAAGAAATGTATGGCGGGAGGTACAGATTTTTTGTTTACGTTTCAGTATACATATTTTTCCAATATATCGTATGTTGCACCTCAAATATACTTACCTATAATAGTCCATGTATATTAAATACCATTAGTTTTCTTTTGTGATGGGCGTGGCAGATCAGTTACGATATATTTATAAAGATAAGTGCAGATAATGTCAACTACCGCTAATAGCACCCACATACATTAATTGTAAAGGAGCAATAAGGATAATTTTATATCGTTAAAGTTTTGTTCGGATTTTTGTATTAGAGTGGCACTCTGTAATCAAACCTTTGTCTTCAGGGACGTCTAGTTCCATTTTATTACATTGCACTTTATTCTTCAACAATTTGTGTTCAAAAATGAATGTAGATACCCTGAAAACTTAATAATTCAACTTCGAAGAAACAGCCCGGAATCTTGGGAAAACAAATTTTCAATACCTTTCCGCTATATTACATAAAACATTCTTATGAAACACAAAAACATGAATATAAAATTTTAATCTTCAAATGGAAAATACCGCGTATAATTTTCCTAAGGTATGTGCATAAGATATGCGTTCGGTTCGAATGAAATTAAATTCGGGCAATAAAAACAAAAGACAGGAGACAGAGACACAAGAACATCGCTCTATTGTGGTATCGACATATTATTGGCTGTAGGAATCGAGTATCGGGGAAATATGACACGTAAAAGATGACAATATTAAAAATCTTGACAGGGTGACGGATATCTCAATAGCGATATATCTAAAATGTCAGATATATTTATCCGTGTTTCAAAATTTATAAATAACTTTTTTCCTTGAATGAAACAACAAAAAAGGTTGTTTGCCAAAATGGAAATAAGAGTTGAATTTAATAGTAAAGTTCTGGCTGGTATTGTGAGCTCTTTGTTCTAAAACTGGAGGTCTAAAAATAAAATACATTTATAAATGACTACGTTTCTTTTATGAAATTCTTTTTCTCGTTACGTGTTCAGAATGTAAACCATTTGTAAATTCGCAGCACAAATCTCCCGACGTAAAAGGAAAGTTCTAAAAGAAAGACATACATTCCTGAAACTACCATCCTGTGTTTCAAACGAAATCTTATTGTTTTACTTCCTCCAGACTGCTCAAACTTTTCCGGTTATAGTGTCAGCGAAAAAAGCAGCGTCGTACTGTCTGCCGCCTATTGCCAGGACCCTACCTGCCCTAAAACACATATGCAAATTTTCACGTAATTAGCTTGATGGTTGCTTAACCCGTTTTTGTGATCAGTGTTTTTATTACAAGTTACCACAATATATTTTATAATAGTTATTTATGATATAAGTGTTAAAAGTGGCATTTTATGAGTAAGTGGGGAAGTTTGTGAAATGAGGCGGATCTACGATCTTCCTAGAGTATTAGTAAATACTAAAAAATGTAGAATATTTTGAGAGGTAGGGTTATATTTGTTGATTTATTTATTTAACGACATTATTTATGAAAAGATTTATTTAAAAGTATGGGTTAAATAGCTCCGTGGTAACGCGTCGGACAGTGGATCGTGAGATCCTCAGTTCGAATGCCACAGCTGACAGTTTCCAATCTAAATTTACCCCTATGGTTGGTTATGCTATGATTTGACGACTGGTAACCGCACTTCATACGTAAAAATATATCAGTTACCGAGATCTGCGTAAGCAGAGTGCCACACCCATAATGGGTAAAAGGCGTGATGATATATTTATTTATTTATTTAAAAGTGCTATTGATGAAAATACAATTATTATATATTATATTTTTGACACATAATACAAATGACATTAATGTAGTTAGTATTTTGATCTGGTTGCTAGGAAAAAGGTAAATAACGTTTATCCAGCACCTCTCAATAAATGCTTTATAACTATGGCGATTTTAAACAAGCAAAGTAACAGATTACCCACTAGTGGGTATAATTTTGAGGAAAGCCACTAGTGGGTATTTTTTTATTTATAACAATAATAATAACACACAACACCTTGGTAACTACTTTGATTGACATTTTAATTTAAAAATTTAAAGCATATGTCACTATCAAATAATATTTCTTTAATAAATTTTTCATCTATTAAGAGGTGTTGGATAAAACATTATACTTCACACGTGGGCAAAGTGGAATTACTCACTCGATAAAATTATCACACTCAGCCTTCGGCTTCGTGTGCTAAAATTTCTCTCGTTGGTAATTCCTTACTTTGCCCACTTGTAAAGTAAATAACTTTTTATCACTTGCAAAAATTTACCTTCCTATTTATCCGCTGTCAAAACGATAAAATAGTTTTTTTTGTGTCTTACTTTATATTGGAGTTAAATTATCTTGTTAAAAATTCAGAATTGGCAAAATTTGTTCAAATTGTTATTTTTTTTTATGATCCCATTAGTATTTACAATCTATCTTTGTAGAGATATTCAGTAAATTTTAGTGATTAAAGACTATATGACATGTGAAAGTAACTGCCCATTGGCAGTACTTTACTTACATTTACTTAGTTTGCTATAGTTACTATATTACAGTTGACTATAGATAATATTATGAAAATACTTAATCCTAAGATGAACTTATTTAAATCAGTCCGGTAAATCTAGAGGGTTGTGACGTTATAAACGTTTAACACTACCGCACTAGATTGTTAATTTAACGCAATATATTTGTGAATATTTAACTAAAAATACATAACAATCACAAAATTAACAAATCGCAAATAAAATTTTGTACTGTGCAAGGAACGCAAGCGTCAAAACAAATCTAACAGCTCTAGCATTTGTTCTACTCTTTTTTATAACGTGTGACTTCAGCTGTTTTCATTCAATCTATCCCTATATAACACTACATCTTTCATATAAAATACAAAATATCTGCAACCATTCAAAACATTAATTAAATTCCTATAAACCCACCCCCTAAAAATCCCACATGTACAAACATCCATCCCCATATTAGTAAATCAATACAGTGTCTTATACACATGGTACGCTCAGTACCTCTACTTCTTCTCTCTATGTTCCTCCCGTCACATCCATAGTTTACTAGATGATCCAGGGCGGCAGACGTCGTACCCGGCGTCGAGGGAGTACGTGCCTGGTAGTGGCAGCGTCGCGACGCTGGCGTCGCTAGCTAAACGCAGCCAGGGATGTAACGGGAAATTTATAACCCTGGCTTACCAGGGACGCAAACTGTGATGAAGTAACTAGGACGAGTGTGATATAAAAATAAACCGGACACGCCCTAATGCAGGACGGGATTAAGGGGTAATTTGAATGGATTGGGGCTGCCCCAGAAAGTTAACTTTCGTTATTGTGCCCGGTGGACATTGGGCATTGCAATGGTGGGCGAAATATTGTATAATGTCAAATGTTTTTAGTCATTCTATCGCAAAGCAAACATGTTTAAGTGAAAAAAAATACTTGTTTGGTTAATTAGGACAATTTGATGAATGTAGTTAATTTATTGAAACGATTTGTTTGGCCCAATTCTCTAACGATGTTGTTATCATAGCAACTAATGCCGAATTCATGTAGCCATTTTCATTTACATTTAATTAATTTAAATTTATTTTTAGCATCGTTGCAGTCATTTAATTTTTGTTCTCATTTTCATTTAATTGAATTTATAAGATAACCAAGTTTTATCTTTTAAATGAAAATGATAAATTTTAACGTTTCTTATTGAAGAGGTTATATTTTAAATCATTGAGAATTGAAGTTCTTTGCTACAATATGAATAATTTTGATGCTTTGACTTAAGTAGAACTGATTAGAAATGAAACAGTATAATTTTCTGTCCGATAAAAAAGAAATTTTATTCAAAAATAAAGAAGCTCTTATGATCACGATGTAGTAATATAATTTCAAAAGATTATTGAAGAAATCTTTTTCCCTGCGGAATCTGTTTCTTAAACAAATGACTGGGTCTTAGTTTCTTAATTTTTAAATAATAAAATGATATGGTAGAATACATAATCACTTCTATATGATCATGAATCATGATCACTTTTTAAAAATTCCATGCTTTCAAAGCATGATTTACGTAACTATTTGTGTATTTGTTTTTCCAATATTTAAGATTAACATACTTAAATGTGACCCATGACGTGCTTTGGTGCATGCATTGATTTTCATTTAAATTAATATTGTAGTGTTTCATGAATGATACATTTAAAAAAGCTAAATTAAAATTAAATTAAATGAAAATGGCTGCATGAATTCGACATAACAAATAGTGGCAAAATTGCACCGAAATTTCATGTTTAATGGATTATTTTTTGACATTTCTTTAAACCAATCAAATGCTTTATTGTATGTCACGTGTCTGCGTTTTAACCAATCTTGTCATTATTATACTGAGAATAATGCTCTTGTGAATATTCCCGGCAATTTTCTCTGTAGCTTTTTTGTTTTTGTTGACAGATGTCAAATGTCAGATAGTTATCATCAACACAAGTAAAAATGAGCAAAAAAGATAAATTTAGTGGCGTGCCTGATGATGAAATCAAAAAATAATCTAATTAAATATAACTCGAGAGTTCGATAAATTAGAAAATAATTCTCCAGTATCTTTCTCAAACTTGTCGCCATTTGGCAATAGCCACTCAAGCCCTACGGGCTTTCGTGGTTATTGCCTGGCAACAAGTTTTCGAAAGATCTGTCAAATTATTTTCAATTTATTCTCACCCTCTTGTTATATTATTACTGAGAATATTTCATTAGTTATCAAAAACCGATTAATTTTTGTCACAATTAGCAAATTCAAAGAGTATAAGCCCTATTGTTGTCCAGGTAATGACAGTAAATCCATTTGTAAATATGTATATCCGATGGCAAACTAACAACTCTAAATATGCATGATGAAATTGGAATATGTGATCAGATTTTGACTATAATATATTTTATTCTGAACAAAAGAAGACGGATGAATTATTTATAGTTTACAAGAAAGAAAATATTAAAAATTAATAGAAAGAATACGTGACATAATTTTGATACGAGCACTGAAATACAATAATACAAAACATCAACTGAAAATGCGAACCGAGAGAGACAGTTAATCGTTGGGCCACTTGTCTTTGTTGTATTTTTATGGTCCTCTTAGAAGTTGATATAAAAAATATAAAGAAATTTACATTCAATAAATTTGATTTTTTTTTCATGCGTATTATAATTCATATGCTACTACATATACGACATAAAAGTTAAATCATTTTGTTACTAATACAATTATATAAATATAATTGTACGGCGTACAATAATATTTTAGTTGTTTCATATACCACTAATGGCAGCACCTACAAGAGCAGATGTTACGAATGACAGTTGTGTTGCAATTGGTTCTGTCATATTTTATATTTTATTGTTTAAAAGGACAGAAAAAAAACAAACTTGTATTTTATATTCCTCAAAGTTATTTGGGAATGCTTGAAGAAAATAGTATATGTTACGCGGATTTGAACAGTCTTTTTGCATAGCTTAATCCGCAAACATATGTGCTCAACACATAAGGTCCTGTTTCAACTCCTAGTATCATAATATACTATTAATAGAATAATTAAATATGTAATACATTAAAGTTGATTTAACTATTATGTTTGTGAATTTAAAGGAATTTTCAAATAATTGAACAATAATAAATATTATTATATTATTATTATTATGAAATAAAACAATGCAGTTATATTATTATTTGTTTCATAAATTCCATTAATGATTTTATAAAATATGACACTTTAAATTCCAGTTATATCAAACGAATTTACATTTAATGAATGTTGAAAACATTTAAATTTTTAATAATCAAGCTGTGCTAATTGTTGTAACTTCCTCTGCTTTTTCCATGAAAAGTAAAACAAAAGAATAACAATGGAGATGAAAGAAAAAATAGAACAATTGGATACTTAATTATTAACGAGTAAAAAATACGAATGCATTGTTTTAAAAGCATATTTAGATAACGGCTAATTAAAATAAAGCGAATGAAACGAATGAATGACAATGTCAATAAAGAAAGTTGGTAGTTACACCTTACTAAGATTATATTTTCCTTGTTTAAAATGGAAATTGAATGAATCATAACTGTTTCAAACAATTAAAGTAAATACAAATTTTTCGAATAATGAGTTTTCAATAAATATAAACTATAATTGACGCGATTAATTTTACTTAAAATTATTCGGAAAATTGTTGTTCAATAATCCTATGTTTCTCTTAAGTATTGAAGAAGAAATAAACATAAGGACCAATAGTATGAGCTAATGATTAAATGTAATTTACTGTCTTCCTTTTGCGTTTCTTAAAAAGATGTTATAAAAGTTAAACCTCTGCATTTTTTAATGAATTAATTAGTATGAGAACATTTGACAGCACTAAATAGTTAGTCAAACGATAGTTAATCATCCTTAGGGGTCTCAAATATAAACGCTGATTTAAGAATGATTAAGTATCTGTGGACTAATTTAATTAATTAAAGCGTCGCTGAATTTTACTTCCTTCTACATAATTTTTGAGGTCCTTTGAATCCGTATACCAATTATCTTAAAGCTGTATGCATGGATGGATGAATAATGTGTGTCCATATATGTTTAATAACATGAACGACAAAAATAGAGTAACGAAGTTTCAGGACAATGAGTTGATTTTGGTTATTATAGTAAAACTGGAACAAAAAACAATAAATTCTATATGTTTCAAATATAGATAAAGCTATAGAGTATCCTATCATCATAAGAAACAAAATTTCTATACCTACATTCAAAGCAAGTTTGTAATTTCTATTTTACAGGCTTTTTTTCAAAATGTATGTTAATAATTATGTCTAAAAATATGCAAATAATAGTATGAGGGATTATGATTGTCATTATTCTCGAAGATGAAATCACCCGAGAAAATAATGACCATAATCCCCAATATAATACTGTACTTTTTCTACAGTTGTAATTCGGAATTAACTTTTGAAAATGATTGAAATTCGTAGAAAAACGTTTTCATAAAAATACACAATGACTGACTACACTGTCAACTGTCAGACGGCCGTTGCTTGGTGATCCACATCACGTCTTTAAAATAAACGTGATTTATGGATTTATGGGTCTGTGATTGATCGAGAAGATTGAATTATGAATCATAATTCACTATCGTGAATTATGGGTACTATAATTCATCGTAGAAATTGAAATAATGGAGATATATTTATACATGAGTAGAAAAAGATGTTTTTAATTTATTTTGTTAAAATTGTTCATTTTTATTCTATTGGTAGCCCTACAATATATGTTTATATTTTGTCAAATTGACAAGTATTTGCGTATTACCTTATTTATTCATTTTGTGTTTTTGGTTTTCTTGTAATTAAATCAGTATTTTTCAAGACTCCTATATTACTTATTTTTTATTTGTTTGTAAGCAAATATGATGTAATTATTTTACCCTAGATAAGGACAAACCATTTATGAAATGTTCAATTTTTGCTATTGGCTTCCCTAATTATTTTACATCAAAAAAGTTAAAGAGTGACAATAATATTTATAATTTTACTCTACCTGGAACCGGTAAAATTATAAAAGTTAGTGTCAATAAATGCAGAAATGCAGTAAACTATTTTATGTAAAATAATTAAGGAAGCCAAAAATTGAACCTTTCAAAAATAGCATTGAAAACGCTATGGTGCATCCTTCGATTCACACCCTATACAAAAATCTACAATTAACTAAAACATTTAATCTATAAGTGTAATATTTTACTTGATAAACAATCATGTAAATCCGTCCCTGTTTGTAAAGGTATAATCCTAGATATAACTATAAACACCAGCGCCAATACACAATACATATTCGATTCTTCGCCGCCAACCTTCAAAATCCCTAATTAGTCAACTGTAATCTAAACATAAGCGCGACTCCTACCCGACCAAAACAACAGAACATCACAATGAACAATCACATCCCGTCCCCACCTTCTATCATCCATAGAAAATAATTACAAACAACAAACATCTCCAGACCCACCGAAATATCCCGACCCGAGAAACACAAAGTGCTTGAACCCGGTTCTCATTCAACTGAATTTTCGAGTTGGCTCTGATCGATAGCGGGGAAGGGCGTGGCAGCGCGGGGAACGTCAGATATCCGGAAGATTCCGGAGACTGCGACGGAGTGAGTCCGGACAGCTGATGATGAGATTCAGAGCTGATGAGATGTTGTTATTACCCCATACACGGTGGAGGAGTTTCGTATTGCTCAGGTTTAGGTAGCTTAGCATGTTGATGTGAAAAATGGGGATTTTGTTTTGTGGGTCAAAGGACAACGGACTCGGGATGTTCTGCACTTTGAAACTATCTTTGCTGTTTGCATCCACTCAACTTTGTAAATTTTTTGCTTATTAGCATTTTTATTGTTAGTTGCTAATAAGTGCTGTGGGGGAGTAGATGATATTTTGTTTCTCTGGCAGGATTTTAGAAATGCATTTCAATTTTGATGTATCTTCTTGGTCGACCATTTGTTGTGTTTACTTTAATCTGCGTTGCGAATATAAAACTATATTCCATTTGGGAATGAAATGAGTAATTAGTCTATCAAAGACATTACAGTGGCGCGCCATTAATTGTTTACTCACGAATAGTCGGAAATACTTAATTAGATAGAGATCTACCGCTAAATTATTTAAACAATAGTTATTTGTTAAACTAGAGAGGAAAGAGCTTCTTTTTCCCATTCGAGCGATAGTAGAAGAAGCGCTTTCTTCTCGTGTATTTTCCACGACGTTTCTAAAAACGATTTGCTCGGACCTTAAATACACTTTGACAGCACAACACACAACTGACACGTCAAAAGTTAGGTTATCAGACGCAAGGCGGTGTAATAGTGTTATCAATGAACCAATCTTAAATCTAAATTAAAGTTGTCAAATTGTGATTTAATCTAGAAAAAAAAATATAAGACCTAATTGTAAGATAATTTAAAGTATGTATATCACTAAAATAAGGAATTTATTTATAATGTTTACAATACATTTTTTTGTAAATAACATTTATATTGTTAACACTACTATATTTTCCACTCGAGAGGAATAACACATTTTCCTCACTATTTCGAGAGAAGAAATGTAGGATTTTCTGGTATGTCGTAATAAATTTATTTAATACAGTGTTGTATTATTTTTTTAGAAATTTCGAAGAAGATTGTAATTGTACTTATTTATTTTTAAACACTTATTAATAAACACAAAATAACGATTAATCAATAATTAACTAAGAATATTACACAAGAAATATTTATTTACACTATTTATATTCAATATGCAAACGTTTTATTTATTTCCACTATATTCGATACTTCCTGAACAGCGAGTCGGAATAGAATGCCCCACTGGGTAGGCTAGCGCATTTAATCTAGAGTTTTCTCGTAGCTTCGGTCATGGAACAATTCGAGAACACGCTAGAACGATGAATCATCGTCGCGCGCTATGTTCTAGCAGACAAAAATCCTAAACTACTATTGCAAAATTTGATTTATTATTCTCTCTTATGCTCAAATGGAGTATAGTTGGTAATAAGTATTGATGGGGAGTAGATGCGATTTTGTTTCTCTGGCCGGATTTGAGAAATTTTAATTATATATGTTTGTAATATGATTAATAATCGATGATATTGCTCGTGAAAATTAAAAATACCATAGATAATAATTATGTCACTTGTTATATTACGTCTGAAAATTTGGGTCAAAGGATAACGAACTGAAACTGCAGAATACTGTAACATCCTGGTTTGTCGTTTCGCTTGAAATTTAAGAAGGAATTTGAATTAACATATTGGATGTGTAGAAATACGTGGGGGTGGTAGGATCTATTTACTTTTGTAGGTCGAGGACATCGCACTTTGAACTACAATCTTTCCAAACAAACTTCACAAAAATATAAATTTTATATTCTTTATTTCTATTATTTCCGAATCCTTCTCCAATTGATGTTTTTTCTTCGGGCTGTTTTTGTTGGGATTAAGTGCGCCTTTAGCAAAGTCAGACAGAATCCCAAAATGGGATAAAACACCTTCTAAAAAGCATTCTACCTTCGATTTCATCCTATGTGTGCGTGCAAACGATCCTGAAATATTGAAGGCGGCTTCGGCGATCTCATTGTTTATTGACGGTGCCAGTTACTTCGATTTATTATTAGGAAAACTATCTGACACGTTCGAACAGAAAAACTCTATGTGGCATTCTTTAATATTTATGTGATGTACCGACGGAATTTGCTCGTATTGTTAACAATTTTTTATCAGGGATTTGCATCGTGCGAAACGTGGTTTATGTTACAATGGCAGTTGTAATAAATTTATTATCACCTACACAGTATATTGCCCTGGTAGATTTATATGATTGACATGCAGATCAACAGAGTTCAATTATTGATATCATGATTGCGATACTTCAGTGATGTATCGATCGCGATTATAATTCTCAATATTTTTAATTGTTCAAATTTACTTCGTGCGAATAATTGCATTGAATAGTTATATAAATATTGATGTGCCTAGCATAGAACTTCATGCATATTTTAACTTTTTAACGTACAAAATATAAAAAAATCTTGTTTGATAGTTGACAGATACAATTGACAGTAATACTGACATACTATACTCCCATTTCTATGGTTACTATCAGCCTAACAGCGGACACTGAGCTGCCATCTGTCAATTTCTGGCGGTGGAAATCATTCGGTGTTCATTCTTGTGAAGTATTCAGATATTTGTCTTGCACTGCGCCTCACATAATACAATCTAACAATATTTACACGGTTCTCGATATTTAATGTATTCATGATGACAGTGACAGATTAAAATATTTTAAAAAAATTGCAAGCACTATATGTCAGTAGTAATAAAAAGAGTAGGCGGAAAATTAGAAATTATTAATATTAATTTCATTAAATTGCGGTAACAAAATAAATAAATCTGTATTAAATAAGATGTAGGGATATTGGCAGTATTGTGATATAAAATTTGGATGAATAATTTTTTGCCTGACTCTTTTTATGTACAAAAAAAACTGATTTTTTATTACACCTACATCATAATCCGTGTTTAAAACACACGCTACAGCGTTCGTAAACGCAAGATTAAAACACGCCGTGCTTTAAATGTTGCTAAGCAACAATAAAAATAATTACTATTAATATCTGTCAAAACTATAAACCTAAACAACAAATGCTAACCAGTCTCCATGTAAACGATATACGTCAAATGTCACACGCGCAAAATTATGAAAAGAATCGAAATCAAAATGTTGCTTTCCAGTTTTTTCCAGAGGATGATGCAGGTATAATAAAAAATAGCGTATGACACACGTGTATGTGTTTTTAAAGCACTAGCGACGTTAAAAGCACTCCGCTTCGCGTCGTGCTCTTAATCTCATCGTACGTGCTTTAAAAGCTTACTTATACACTTGTATCATAATATACTATTATCCAACACCTCTCAATAAATGCTCTGTAACTATGGCGATTTTAAACAAGCAATGTAACAGATTATCCACTAGTGGGTATAATTTTGAGGAAAGCCACTAGTGAGTATTTTTTAATTTATAACAATAATAATATCACTCAAGACCTTGGTAACTACTTGGATTGACATTTTAATTTAAAAATTTAAAGCATATGTCACTGTCAAATAATATTTCTTTAATAAATTTTTCATTTATTAAGAAGTGTTGGATAAAACGTTATACTTCACACGTGGGCAAAGTGGAATTACCCACTCGATAAAATTATCTCACTCAGCCTTCGGTTTCGTGAGCTAAAATTTCTCTCGTTGGTAATTCCTTACTTTGCCCACTAGTAAAGTAAATAACTATTACATGTTAATTGCCTATGCCAACATGGGACACACGGTATTTATATTTATATATTGTTAGGAAATTTTCAGAAAATGCATCTTATATCCTCAGCTTTCCGAATAACTCCAGTAAAAACCATTCCATCTGGTATCACCATAAACCCATACGTGCTAATAAAACCACACCCTTGTAAGACTCGTAATAAAACCTCTTCCTTTTCGTACGTACACACATTTTCTCCTCTTATTACAATAGCTACTAGAAATCGATTAGCGAGTCCACAAGAGCACAACGACGAGCTATCACCGCGTCCATCAGTGATTCCAGAAGCTGAAGAGCTTACGACGCGAATGGAACCTCACGAGTCACGAACGCTGCGCTGTTCGATGCTTGGTACTCGTGCTGAGGTGTATGCGTCAGCGGTTTCTTTATTCTGAAAGAGGTTCCAATTGAAGAGACCACACTTTAGATTTTGGAAGATGCAATTTTCTTTTAATAGAACAGCGTATTAAGGATAAATAGAAAGGATCATCTTAGATAAACTAGCCACGTGGTTTATTCTTTACTGAGTATTGCTGAGATTCTAAATTTAATCCATTTATATTAATTCATTTTTATCAAATCGTATTAGTATAACTATTAAGATGATTGCTTTTAAAGTATATGAATATTTCGACGATTAAATGTAAAAATAATTTATATTTCTATGCGAGATAGCAACTAATTGGAGCGATGACTATCAAAAGTAAATTGAAACAATATGCTTGAAACAGTGACACATAAAATATGTACTTTTAATTTTTAAATTAGTCATGATATGCAAGAAAAGTTAATGTATGGTTATCGCGTAAATGCATAATCATGTGGAACGAATTAAAAGTTTTATAGAACAGTTTGTTAGTTTTTCACAAACAGTATTTGAAAAATAGTTTTTGCGGATCAGAAATAGTGTCAAGTTTAAATTAGCTGAATATTTACTATGACATAAATCAACTTTAAATATAAAAAGGTTATACATTTTTAAAGAAAGTCACTTAAAAATTGTTTACATTATTTGATTCATTATAATAATAGTATATTGTGTTATTAGGAGTAAATTGATACTTTGGGTGCTGAGCATGTAAGTTTGAACGACGAGCGAAGCGAGTTGGCCAAATACATGCGAAGCATACAAAGTCACATTTATTCCGAATAACACATGCTATTTTTTCTTCAAACATAGAAAATAGACATTAAAACATTAAAAAATGCTCAAAACTTCAACAAATATTCTACCGTATCCAGTATTTCTAGTTGCCACAGAATATGTTATTTTGTTACTTTTGTTTATTTGTTTTATTCTTAATTGTCATATTATTGAATTACAACCTTACTATTTTGCATGATATTTTACTTTATCCGTAAATGTTGTTGCCAAGGATACACTTTTACGCCGGCGGCGACAATATTGGACTTCTGCTTGTTGAATACAAATACATAACGTACTTTTATGACGTTTGAAGAAAAAACGATTTTTTTGACATCCGAGTGAATAATGACCATAATCCTGAATATAATATACTTTTTCTACTCCTGTAGGTTCGTAAATCACTTTTGAAAATAATCGCAATTCGTTGAAAACACACGTTGAAAAACGTAAACATAAAAATACATACTGACAACTGACTACATGTCAACTGTCAGACGGCCGTTTCTTGGTGATCCACACCACATATTTTATACCGTGTGTCCCACGTAAAGGTTGGCATAGGCCAGGCTACAGACACGAGATAGGGATTATTATTTATTATATGACACTCTCGCCATCTATGAGCGCCCCCGTAAAACTATTACCTACATAGATATATAGGTGGCTATCTAATTCACTTTCATCAAATGACTTACGCATTTGTTTTTTATTGACACTTGCGTATATTTGTTCTGTGACTGCGCATCTCAAGTTTAAATTTTTTGCTGCGTGCGAAAATATTTGATTCATTCGTTATAATGGTAAGCAATAACAATAGTAGATACAGTACTAATATAAATATAGAACATAAACATTTATTTCATATTTTTTGTAGTACCGTTGCCTCGTTTGTGGCTGTGAAAATGACCAAACGTTTTTACATTATATTCCCAAAAATATTTCTCAGCGAGAAAAATGACGAACAGTTTTCAATTGCCAAGAGCTCCTAAAAAAAGGGGAGCCAAAAATTAAACACGAATACTATTTCGGAAGAGATTGTGGAGCCATCAAAATTTTCATCAATAATAGATGATGTTATTGAAAATAGTGAAGTTTTAAGTGCTTCACTATCCTCTCCGGGCAAATACAGCGAAAAAATTTTAAAGACTACTTTCAGAACCTACTCAAGAAAACGTCAGATATTGTTTCATTTCAAGGTGTGTTAATATTTTTGTAGACTGGCTTTAAAAACAGTTTAAGTTATGTTTTATATGTTATATATTTATATTGTAGCTAATGAAAATGTTACGCTAAGAAAATTGGGAGTTTCTCGGAAGACTAAGTTGACCAGCAGAGAACAACAAATGTATAAAAAAATAAGAGAAAAGAACATCTGTTAAGAGTGATGAAGGCTGGACGAATCAATAAACAAGCAGATATAAATATCCCAAACCGTTCAGGAAATCTTCATAAATTTAATTCTCTTTCTCCTACTCTTCAAACTTTAATTAACTGTAAGCCCGGTCTACTAAAATTTACAACAAAAATTTTTGTTCTGTAATTATTTATCTCTTTAGGTTGATATTAATCAGTTGACAAATTTTGCACTAATTTGGCAATTTTTAAATTAGATTATTTTTATTAGTTCATGACGATAATTTGTTGTAAACAATTTTTCATGTTCAGTATTTTTGGGAATAGAATGTAAATATGACTTTTCATTCAGAGAGAGATAATTCATAATAATTGATTCATTTTAATATAAAGATAACTTATAACATAAGTTATTGCAATATCTAATATAATATGTAACCTATTTGTTAATACAATAAAATATATATTTTTATATAATTCATTAGTTTTTATTTTTGTATACAATTTAGTATTTAAAAATATAGATTTGTTTTGTATAAGCCCGCTTTTCGTTTCTCTACAATAGTAATTTAAGGTGTCGCTCATAGATGGCGCCAGTAGTAATGTGCTAAGTTGAAAATAACCTGTCCGTGTCGCTTCTTCTATAGTATATTTGTTCTGTGGCATAGGCAAATAACATGTAAAATCAGTTTTTTGTAAATAAAAAGTGTCCGGAAAAAAATTATGCATCCAAATTTTATATCACCATACTGCCAATATCCCTACATCTTATTTAATGCAGATTATTTTATTTTGATACCGCAATTTAATGAAATTAATAATAATAATTCCTAATTTTCGCCTACTCTTATTATTGCTACTGACGTATAGTGCCTGCAATTTGTTTTAAATATTTTAATCTGTCACTGTCAATTTCTGGCGATGGAATCCATTCATCGTTCATTCCTGCGGTGTATTCAGATATTTGTCTTGCACTGCGCTGCCATAATACATTCTAATAATATTTACACGGTTCTCGACATTTAATGTATTCTTGATGACAGTGACAGATTACAATATTTAAAACAAATTGCAAACACTATACGTCAGTAGCAATAAAAAGAGTAGGCGGAAAATTAGGACTTATTATTAATAATTTAATTAAATTGCGGTATCAAAATAAAATAATCTGTATTAAATAAGATGTAGGGATATTGGCAGTATTATGATATAAAATTTGGATGCATAATTTTTTGCCGGACACTTTTTATTTACAAAAAACTGATTTTACATGTTATTTGCCTATGCCAACCTTCACGTGGGACACACGGTATAATATTAATAATATTTTAGTTTCTGGGTTAGTGTTATAAATTGTAAAGGAAATCAGTATACAACTGTTCGATAACGCTCCACTATCATATAGATTTATTAAATATTTCGTGTCCATTATCGTACAGTTGAAATAGGGATAACGAATA
Source organism: Poecilus cupreus (assembly GCA_963942605.1). NCBI lineage: Eukaryota > Metazoa > Arthropoda > Insecta > Coleoptera > Carabidae > Poecilus > Poecilus cupreus. Next base: position 6,812,152 of record OZ012719.1, read on the forward strand.
TTGCATAAGGCAAAGTAAATATTATGATTTACTGATCCAACTACGAGGTTAAAATGAGAGCGGATATGATTTTAATCAGCGGAGAATTACAAAGTTTACATTATGTTTGATCCTGATTCAAGTCCTTGGATATTCATTTTCAAAGTAAATACAATCGAAACTTTTTGGAGAGGGATTTATTTATTCAAGAAATTTAAACAGCTCTCCACTTCTGCAGTTAGTTTCAAGTACAAACAAATTTGTCGCTTTGGATTAATTATAACGTATAAGTACACTTCAAAGTTTCTGATAGTAGAGCTAAGGAAATTACAAAAGGTAGATTTACGAAATTATGTATTATGCAAGAGTAACCTTTTACTCGATATCACTATAAATACTTTACTTGATACTTCCGTTAAATTTATTTTAATTGTTGTTAATAAGATTATATTATGTCAATATTTATACATATCTTAAAATGGGAGTGACAAATGAATTTTACTAAATATCATTTAAAATTTGGACTTTATTTTTATTACATTTCTATATAAATTAAAACCTTAGAAACTCATTGCAGTAGAGCGCATCGTCATATCTCTTATAGTTTTTGAGATATGACGATTTTTTATATTTTTCGAATTGCGATTTTAGGTAACTATAACTCAAAATCTATGCGAAATATCGCAAAATACTCTTCAGTTTTGTGTTTCCAGAGCATCTTATAATAAATTAGCAAATTTTGAAAATTTCGAAAATTTTTGATTTTTTTTTCCAAAATTTCGATCGGTAATAACTCGACAAATATAAAAGATACCGACTTGTTCACCATTCGATTCAGCTCGTTGAAATACATATGTATGCAAAATTTCACAATTTTTGGTCAACGGGTTGAAAAGTTAGAGCAAAAAGTCTAAAAATGGCATGAAAACCGAAAAAAGTCAATAGGTACCCCTTGACGTTTGACCCGGATTTTGACGATTTAAGACTTTTTCCTGTAACTTTTCAACCCGTTGATCAAACAGTGTGAAATTTTGCATACCTATGTATTTCGACGAGCTGAATCGAATGGTGAACACCGCAAGTCGGTATCTTTTATATTTGTCGAGTTATTACCGATCGAAATTTTGAAAAAAAAAATCAAAAATTTTCGAAATTTTCAAAATTTGCTAATTTATTATAAAATGCACGAGAAACACAAAACTGAAGAGTATTTTGCGATATTTCGCATAGTTTTTGAGTTATAGGTACTCAAAATTGCAGTTTGGAAAATATCTAAAATCGACAAATCTCTGAAAATATAAGAGATATGATGATGCGTTCCACTGCAAAGGCTTTATAAGGGTCTAATTTATATAGAAATGCAATAAAAAAAGTACGCTATTTTTACAGTAATAACACTTTTTTTGGTAAATTCTAAATGTGTAGTAAATAGTCGTGTTTAAATATTGAAAGAAGCTTTTAGAATTCATAATATAAATAAATATACAATTTAATAGTACCATAATTAAGGAAGAACAACATTTAACATCAATGACTTATTAAGCTCAAAGCCTGTATTCAAATTAAGATTATTTGAAGATTTGATTTCAATAGCTTTTCTAATAAGTCGTCTTAACCAGTTATTTTATCTTACTAGAATCTTCATGTTTTCATGTTTTTCGTGTTTAGTTTCTTAATTGTTATGAAATTTTCAAAAAGTGCATATCCCTAGATTACCGAATACTTCGGTAAATTCTACGCTACTTTCCTTCCGCCTACAATCTTTTCAAACATTAATAGTGGTATTCTGAACGTTTCCATAACTTCTATAAGTGTGATCTTAAGGACTTATAGATCTTAAATATTAGAGTGGTATTCTGAGCACATCTATAGCTTATAGGTTTATCTTAAATATCTTAAGTTATCTTAAAAAGTTACGGTTACTGTTCAATTTGTCATAACTTGTTATAGAAATAATAAATAGCTTGCAAATGCATAATAATATGCAAATTTTACAATTTGCGTATTTATTATAGGAAGATGAATATGAACTGTAAGTAATATTTACGTTATATAATTAAAATTTATTGACATTTGTTAATATTTGAAGTTACCAATGCTAAATTTTTAGTAATCACATGCGAATTATAAGAAAAAATATAAGGGATGCAATGAACCCATTTGAATTGCAAGATAAGCATTTGGTTTGCCAGTTAATTGTTCCCATTTTAGCACCAAATAATTTTCACCTAGTGTGAGGTTTATGGTATTTGATCTAAAGGCGTAATCTCCTTTCCATGTATTGTAAATATGCCACATATTGCTCTTTCATCGTATTTTTTGTTCGTTTTCTTTTGCTGTAAAATAATTTTATCATTTTATTATAATGTGAATCGACAGAAATATACAAAAAGACAAATAATAATAAATTAAAATAATTTTATATTTTTATTATAATCTGAATCAACAGAAATATATAAAATGACAAATAATAATAATTGTATCTTAGCTCATTTTGAATTGTAATCAACACAAACCACACAAACAATTTTGACATATATCGTTCTGTCAACTTTTGATAACTGTCAATTGACAATGAATCAGTGTACTTAACCCCAGAAAAATAAATACTGTTTATTTGCATTTAAGAGTTTAGAAAACTTGTATTTTTATTTATTTTAATAGTATTAATTCGTTTTTAATAAAAAATATCGTTAAATAATATAGCTGTAAATAAAATATTATCCGTGTTTTTTAAGTATTAAACGTAGATACTTGTTTTATTTTCCAAAGAGTGGCAGTCTTGGTTTTAAGATATCTTAAAGTCGTAGTTATAGAAATCAGAAGTTATAGACTTGCGTTCAGAATACCGATTTATGAAAATCTATTAGACTTCAACTTATAGATTTCTCTTAAGCTATAGATCTTAAAAGTTATAGATTTTTAAGATAATGCTCAGAATCCCACTATTAACTAGGTATATTTAATCTTTCCCCAGCATTTCCATATCTGTAATCAAACCAAAACCACCCCTAATCCATCGTTCACTTTTCAGGTTGCGTGATTCCAGTGGCGTGCGCGCTAGTTTCCTAAACGAGCGAGTCGTGATGCCGATGGAACGGGACCCAACGACGGGCGGCTCCGTGGGTCAGCTGTCCACCGGGGGCGGCAGCCTGGGCGGCGGCGGCATGCACCACTCGCACTCCACCCCCGCGGGAGTGGACGGCGGGGGCGCTCGCACTCCGCCCACCACACCCAAGAAAGGGGGGAAGATGCTGGCCGTCCGCGTGCAGATGCTGGATGATACTGTCACCATGTTTCAAGTGCAGGTTAGTTAGGATTGCCTTTACATATTCATTGACATTGACTAGGTTTATAAGATGTATATTTTAACTTGACTACTTAGCTTCTAAAATGCTAGCCATTATACAGGTGTCGCAGAATTAAACGGCCTAACTTAATCCATAGATTAAACACCTAAATATAAGGTGACAAGTTCATTTGAGCAAATGTCCGTAAATGCTTTATTCCAGAGATATTCATGTTTTTCTTATTGAGTAGCGCTATTTTAAAATATCAACTTCATAACGAAATATCCAATATTAACGTATTGAGGGATTACATATTAAATTAATAATCAATTGTTTTTTACCTAATTTCAATACAAAATTTAGTTTGCTTGCACTGATGTCTGGGAAAAAATGAGAAACTATCAATGAATTTAAAGAAATTTATTGTTTAAAATTATAAAGTGATAACATAACTTCATAAACTATTTTTTTAAAATAATATTTGTTCAAAATGTTCACCTGCAGCACGTAAACAGGCACGACAATGATCTGCCACTGCATTGGTTGCTGCGTGACATTGCTTCTGAGAAATGGTTTCGCAAACTTGAATAATTTTTCTACGTAGTGAGTCTAAATTATTTATAGGTTCTTCATAGACTTTTTTTTTATGGCACCTTAAAAAAATTTCTTATATTCATTGATAATTTCTCAGTTTTTCCTTGACATTAGTGCAAGCTAACTAAATTTTGTATTAAAAATAGGTAATAACCAATTTATTATTAATTTAATTAAATTATTATGTTTCACCTCAATAAGATAATACTGGATATTTCGTTATGAAGTTGATTTTTAAAAGTAGCGCTACTCAATAAGAAAAACATGAATATCTCTGGAATAAAGCATTTACGGACATTTGCTCAAATGAACTTGTCACCCTATTTGTAGGTGTATATCTTAATTTTCAGTTAGGCCGTTTAAATCTGGAACAACCTGTAGAGATAAATCTAGTTAAATTGTTCATTTTAAAGCAACACTATAAATATGAAAAATTATTCAGTTACACTTGAACCCAATAGATTATTGAAAATCGTTTGTGTTTTCTTCACACGTTCATGGTTAAAAAAAAATAATAATTAGTAGAAAACTATGCCTGAAAGAGAGAAAATTGTGACAAACTTTTCCAAATAAATTACAATTTTGGATTTGTATACCCTGTATACATATTTTGGCAATTCAGAATCTTTAACTGTCGAAATTATGTAGAATTATTGCATTGAAATAGCTCAGGAACAAGGTATGTCCTTCCTAAATTATATATAATATTGTTTTATCTTTTGGAAATAATTTTATACCTTTTTATTAATCAATTAATACATGGAAAATAAACATTAACGATAACAGTCTACAGGAATTAATCTATACTTAAACGAATTGTGCGCGAAAATATATTAATTTTCATCAAAAATCGAACGAAAATAAATACTGTAGCATGTAGCATAAAATAACCTCGCTTTTCACTGGATATATGACAGTTATTAAATCAGAAAATCATAGCTATGCTATATTTTACGAAATGTATCAACAAACAAAACATTTTGATCAAGCATCGCTTTTACAAGTCCAGTACATTTTCAGTGTACTTGTTATCTTGTAAACATAGTCAAGATGATTATAAGTTTAGGATCTACAGAAATGGTCCAGTGATCCGTCAGCAAGCTTGCCCACTATTAATTTAATCTAATAAATTTTGTTTAAATGTACGCACCAAATTTCGTTTCAACAGTTTTTTTTTACGACCAGGAGTATTTTTGCTTTTTAATAATTTTGACCGAAATAAGAAGTTTATATTTTAATAATATTTATTAACATATACATAATATATGTTATGGAATCTGCAGAATTATTCTTTGATCATTGAGGTCCTGAAAAAATAGTACATGTTGTATACTCCTCTGGATAGAATGCTATTTTCCTATGGTGCTATGTAGCCAGAGAACGAAGTTCGAAAGCTATATATTATACGTATGGAAAATTATCCCTAGATATATAATATACTATATTATGATTGTTTTCCTTTCTAGGACATTCCCTGAACATCTCCTAAGATCCTGTACGCAAAAGTTCCTGTTTTGCGATTATTTCCTTCAAGAATCCAGAAGATTTATTCATGTCTATTTGTGTATAATGTATTAATAAATATGCAATTAAATATTAATGACATTCTGTTATCAAATATGCAGTGACATTATATAATTCAATTTCAGAAGTTTTCAAATTGTTTCATGTCTTTAAAATTAATATAATTATCAGATACGCAATTGTATGTGTATTTTTCAACTATTTTAAGAATTGACTTAAACTTATCTAAACAACTAGAAAGACATATTTGTATTGACACTGAACAATCTTGTGCTACTCCAACAAATTGATTTCTTACATATTAATTATCAGGCGAACAATTGTAAGTGTATTCTACAACTATTTTCAGAATTTTATAACAATTTGACTTATAGTCAAATGGAAAATCGAAAGTGCCACGGGACAATCTTTTTGTGCCACATTTCAAATTGCTTTCTTACAACAATTATAAATAATAGATATTTTAAATTATTAAACAGACAATTGTATGTGTATTTTACAACTAGTTTCAGAATGGGATCTTTCACCATTTTTAAAATTTTTTTTATGAAACTTTATCTATACTGAAGACTATCTACACTTTTTAAAATTCTTAATTGTTATTCATTAAGCCACAATGATTTTTTTTAAATGTTGTGACGTCATAGTAGAGGTGTTGCTGGATCTAAAACAGTAGAGATTTAAATAATTTTTGTTACATAAATGTTCTATTTTATTGTAATAATAATAATAAAATAAGTAAAAAAATATATGACTACAATTATTTACAATCTGTACTGTTTTAGATCCAGCAACACCTCTACTATGACGTCACAATATTTAAAAAAAAATCATTGTGGCTTAATGAATAACAATTAAGACTTTTTAAAAGTGTAGATAGTCTTCAATATAGATAAAGTTTCATAAAAAAAAAAATAAAAAAAAAACATGGTGAAAGACCCCCCATTGTATAACATTTGGACTAAATACTAATTAATTAACCCATTAATGCCCAGCGTATGATAGATCATCATTAAAGATGTCTCTCACTTTAGATTATGTTTCTGCCAGGCTATGGCATTTCAAACTGAATAAACTATGCTAGATTATTCTTTTGATATTGTTTTATATATTTAATTGTATAATAATTTATACATAATTATACATACAAATTACCAACCTGCAGAAATAAAAATAGTTCTGGGCATTAATGAGTTAATATAATGTATGACTTTTTGAGTTTAATAGTTAAATAAAAGCATGTTTCAATTTGCTAATCAATTTTAAAGACAGTTACATTTTTAAATTCTCCATTAGTTAGGAAGCTTGTTTACCATGTAACAAGCTATAAAATTTATTTTAGTACAAAACTACAGTTTAAAGATAATACATCGTATTTGTATGTCAATGTTCATGTTCATGATAAGAACATATAATTAGGTATCTACTCGGTATATGTAAATTGTTACGTACACTTCACCCAGCCACCTTGACGACGTTTATTTGATATTTACTTACGCAATCTTCACTGACGTACTTTTAAATGGAGCCATTAGTTTTGCAATAAAAACCGTTTCCTTTTAACCAACAAATTAACCATAAAAAGTACTTGAATATTTCTATCTGTTATTAGTTATTTATTAATTGTTTCGGTTCTATAATTAGATTTAATTATTTATAAGATCTTGTTGGTTCGGAAATCTAGAGATTAAAGTACGCTACTGGATTACTTTGTTTACTTGTTAGACCTGATTTAGCTGTAATTTCAGATGCCACGCAATTCCACTTGATAAATTATGTAAAATATTGTGTTTGTCTAGTGTACAGATAAGTAATTCCAGACCAGAGGAAAATAAGCAAACACTTTGATTTCCTACAAAATGACAGTTGATAGAAATAAATAAAACAAAGGATGTATATTCGATTTCGCTCAAAAATAGAAGCCCTCAAACACCATCCCCTTTGTGCGCCATTCACACCATTCAACCACTCGTTATCCCCAACAGTCCAACCAATCACGGATCATCGATGCTCATTTGTCAAAACAATAAAACAAATCACTTCGAATCAACCATTCAACATAAATCTTGAAATCCCTCATACACGTGCTATCCATCAAGTGACGTCACAGATCCAGCGCATGCTGGGATCAATAAACATCTCCCACACCTTTACCACTTCACAGTCAAGACAAAAAAAGATTCATACATAAGTGTGAATGTGCGATAAAGATAGATATATAAACATGTGCATCAACTGGCTTCATGTATTTTGATCCTCGTTGGGATCAATAAATGAGAGGATAGGGAATACGCGATGAGCGAATGAACTACGGAGACGAACTGCGCCCTTCTTCTTTGTTCAGAGCAACCCAGTTATTAATTACGATTCATTTATAAATATTAAGAAGCTTGAAAACTCCAAACTTTCCACTTATACATTTAGTAGGATAGAGATATCATATTTACAAAAATAGATAATAGCATGATTTTTTTTATTCATGTTATGAAAATAGCAGTACCAAAACAATGAGTTATTTTATTTGTTCAGCGTGGAACGTAGAAATGAGCTTATCTTCCGATAAGTTCCATTATAAATGTGTACTATGCTTTTAGTTTGTCGAGCATGAGTTGTGTAGGCTTAGGGTTTGTTTGGGAAAAGTGCGAGCGAAGCGAGTTTACCTGTAGGTAAATTCTATGTAATTAAAATTTGTACATCATTGTTTTAGGACCGATACAAATATTGCTATTTTAATATTTGTTTTGCAACATGCTCGTCACAAATTTAATATACTTTTGTGACATTTTTTAAATAAATTTTTGACATTTAGGATTTCTTTTTTGATACAAATACAAATTATATTTTTTCGTGTGATATATCAGTTTACCTTGTGATATTTAATTACATGTCAATTAATATTTTTCTCATAAACAAACAAAAACACTCTAATTACATTTATTTATTGTGAAGTTAGCTTTTGTTGATCATAGCCTAGGTTGAATTACTTTCGTTCGTATTTTCTCCGCTGAATTGAATCGATATATTGAATTGAACAATCAAAACAAGAATCAACTTTAATACGTGGAAAAAACTTTCAGAATTTATAATAATGAAATAATAAGACTTTTGGATGAAGAATTATGTTTAATAATTCAAAACGTTGAACCTAAATAAATTTATATCTACAGAACTTGAGCCCAGAATCATTTCATTTGGCCCAATTTAGACTTTTAGATTAGTTTTTGGTGATAATCCAATAAGTGGTAGTTTACTTGAAGCCCTATCAAGTTATTATGAAATATCTCAGTAAAATATGGTTTATTAACAGTTTATGTTATTAAAATAATATTTCAAATATTATTATCTACACTACAATTGTTGTGTAAAATAGTTTTCTCTTACTGTCTCCATTTACGAATTACAACACGTTAAAGAAAAATAATATTTTAACTTTTTCGTTTAAATCTGCTCACCTGTGCTTTTTAAAAAAACAAAATAATGGTTGAAAAATATAATTTTTTAAAGGGATGAGCGTTTTCCCTTAGAACGTAACCAAATCACCTAAATTTTTTGATGATTAATCCATACCCCAACAAATTTTACTTCGTCAACTCTTCTTAGATAGAGAAGATTAGATGCAAATCACCAGTAAACGTAGTCTTTGAAAACTCAGTCAACTCTTTCGTGTGACCCTGTATAAGCGCATATGTTGAATGCACCTGTGTCCTGTGCTATTTACGGATTCTAACAAGAGGCAAAGGGAAAGCAAAGAGGAAACGGAAGTCCAGTGTGAACGATCTGCTGTCTAAAAGTTTGGATCTTTGATCGCGCCTCCGGTTAGTGAAATGCTGACATGTAACGAGATTATAGGATTTGGAAGTTTCAAAGAACAAAGGGTTTTTTTTTGCAAAATGGATTTACACGTAGATGAAATTTTGGGGTTTAAACGAGTTAAATTTGACGACAAAAAGAACAAAAATTCATGAATATATTTAGTGGATTGCGTAAGAAATTGCTGTTTCGCTTTTGTTTTGCTAATTTTATTTTATATTTTTTAGTAGTTTTATTGTTTTTGATTAGTTATAATGGTTATTTTATTTATTTTTTAGTTTTTGCGTAAATCCATTAAAAGTTTATGCAGTAATAAACAATATTATTTAATTTATTTTCATTTGAGTTAAATGTAATTTGTGCAAAAATTAGTCGAATCTGAGGATTGCATGATCCACAGTCCGATGCGTTTTCACCAAGCTTTTTATCCTTCCAAACCTATCTCATAATTCAAATTGAAAAATTAATAATTATCCCTGGACAGTCACACTTGTTTCATAGTTATATAAACTTTACATTGGGGTCTGGGAAACCCCAAAAAAAGAAAATCTACTTTCCCATAACCAAATGTAATTTTTCTAAGGATTTTACCTATAGAATATTTGTTTAGGTTTATAGAAAGACATTAAACAGTTAATAACATTTCTGAACTATATATTTTATTCTAAACACAGCATTTTCCCAAAACTTCACTTTTTTATATTGATGTAATATATTTCTGTCATGAGATAGACTTAAAAAAATTCATAATTTTTAGTTATTTCCAGGTTGCTATAGTAAACAAAAAATACGAACAGTCCTATTGTTCGCGTTTGATAGATTACATTTGGCATAGTTTTAATGACTAGTGACTGGTTTAAATTATTTTTCAGTAATCATGAATACATTTACTAATTATAAATAATTTAAACAAGTCAATAATCATTAAAACTATGCCAAATGCCATCTGTCAAACTCAAACAATACAACTGTTTATATGTTTTGTTTACCATGGCACTCTGGAAACAGCTTAAAATTATACATTTTATTTTGTCTATCTCATGGTAGATATGTATCACATCAATAAATTTAAGCTCATTTGGTGCAGTTTTAGATTCTGAACATATTTACACTTTTGTTCTAAAATTCATTAAGAACGAACTATCGCCTAATGAAAATGTGAACATTGTATTATGTCCTACAAAAAAGTAGACACCCAGTATGTGTATTTGTGTAGGTATTTTATAATTATAATTTCTCACAAAATACAAACCATAGTTTTTACTTTCATTTATAACGTATTAAATTAATTAAAATTCACCCAGATTTCCCGTTCGCCTGTTCTGTGAGTCTGCATTCCAATTAGCGTCTATAAATAGAAACTCACATAATGCGAGGTTTTCTCACCATAATCGCATCAAAATTAATTCGTCCAAACATAGATCCATCTCGCATGCATTCATGTATACAGTTACTGCGCATCAACCATTATCCTTTCAAACCAACACCAACCACAAGGTTTAGGCTTATGTTAGATCTTACTCTGTATATATGTACAACGTACATGAGAACTCTCTTAAAGGGGACACTTGATAATTGAATATAATAATGATTCAAGTACGTACTTAGAAACTTTTTATTAACCATCAAAAGAAACCTACTAACAACATACTATGTATTCGGATGAAAAAGTAACTTATATTTATTTGTGTCATCATCATTAGATGAAGATGATATTCCTCTAAAAAACATCATAAAGAAAGCTAAATAAATACGGGAAGTATCACTAATGAAAGTGTATTTTAGTAACTAAAATATTTCCCAACCATCTATCAATCTCTTGTTTCTCTCAATCCTCAAATATTGGGGAAAATCCTTACAAGTTGTTGAAAATATTTGCTGAGTTTTCAGTAAAGTGTTTTAACGTCATAGAAAATTGTGAAATGGAAAAACGAAGGCAGGATAAAATGAAGCAAAAAAGATACCCAGATGCTTGAGGATAAATGAAGTTAACGATAAAATGGAATTGGAAACTCAAAGCAGAGGCAGAGAATGCGAAAGAGCAGAAAATATTACTCCATTTTCTGCAAAATGTAACTTCTCTACGGAATTAATCTAATACATTAGCTTTGTCAAAGTAGAAACTGCGAGAAAAACTTACTAAGAAAGATATAAGTAACTGATGTTAAACAGTAAATTCTACGGTAAGGTAGATAGATAAATAAATATTAACTCACCATTTACTTAAATATTTTGAGTGTGACATTTTACTTTCGCAAACCTCATTATTACGCATGAACCAGCCGTCAAGCCCCAACCCCAAAGACGTTATTTGGGGCGAAACCACAAGGTAAAAGTGGCGACAATATTGAACTGAAGATCTTATAATACATTACCAAAAAAACTATTTACCCAATTTCTAAGAGGACGTTTCGAATATACTTACATTACATATACGAGTAGGTAACATTACTCTGAATTTTAGCCAGTGAAGTAGCACAAACCTTGAAACAAAATCAACCAACAATCAATCTCCTCTATATATTCCATCACTTTCACCTTCATACATCCATACATGCACATCTATTCTTCACACTAGGAATCATACGTTTGCACATCAAACCTTCAACTATACCTAATAACCACTTATTCCTTAGATGCTCACGTAATCATTCACCAACAATTTCGCTTGCATATATTAGTATCACCATCCATTTTTTTAACATCATTCTTCTCAATCTCTCAGTAATACCAATAATACGCCGTTCATGCTTCTTTATCTATATACCCAATATTCAAAACCATACATCAATGTAGGTATATATTATTATGGGGTAACGCCACTTCTTTTGAAGCTCTCTAGATCCTTTTGTTGGAATGGATCAACCTCTATTTATATTCCTTTAAATCCTTCTAGTTATTTTTCTCCACATCTTACTACCTTTCGTTTTACTTTGCCAGTTTTAATTCCTGTTGCTTTAAAATCTGCTTCTACTTTCTTCAGCCATGTTGATTTGGGTCTGCCTCTTTTTCCTCCTCCTGGTATCCATTCTACTGCTGGTTTAACTGCATCCTTTTATTCTGTTCTTCATATATGTTCAAGTCATCGGACTCTATGTAGCTTGATATTTTTCACTGTCTATTTCCAGTTCCAACTCTTGTTCTATTATCTATTTCATAGTTCATTCTTATTCAGTATTCGTTTTCTGTCATCTATATTGATCTTAATATTATTCTTATTATTTTTCGTTCCATTATTCTTATATCTTTTTCGTATTTTCTTGTCATTGTTATAGTCTCAGCAGCGTACATAGTTACTGGTCTTATAATCGTTCGGTAAATTCTCAATTTTTTATCTTTATTTGTTTGTTAGCGTAATGCCTACATATTTAAATTTTTCAACTTGCTCAAATATGTAAACTTTGTATTTCTCTGTTGCCAGCAGTTTTTTCAAGTGGTATTATTTTTGTTTTTGCTTCATTTATTTTTAATCCCATTTTATTTCCTTTTAGTAGTAACATTTCTATCATTATCTTTCTGTTTTTTGTGACGATCACAATATCAACAGCATGTGCTAGTATTTACCCACCTTCTATTTTCTCCATTACGTATTAATTTCTAGACTCATTTATGTATTAAGCAAACGTACCCAGAGCACCCAATATCTATCGCGGAGAATAGGGCCAGAATTTCACTGGTTGACCGAATGCATGGTGGCATTGCTGATGGTCAGTCAACAGACAACTGCAAGGGACCCGAGCTTATAGCGACCTCTGAATCACTCAGACCCATCTGTTGCCGTTATAGTAGAGCTACGAATTATATTTATTTTTATAATTCGGGATAGATCGTACGGGGCGCAAACCCCGACCGACAGATTACAGACTGTATTGACTGTATCTTTTAAGGATACTTTAAATTAATGTAAGCAATTAAATCGTTGCAAATCAAATAATAAACCTACTACCAGTACCGTGTAATTTAACATGGACAATGTTATGAGCCACCACAGAGTAAATATCCCGATTTACGCGAAAATGCGAATCATCCCATCGCAGTCGATTCACGTCTAGTGAAATACCGGAATGAATTCCGTGAATGTCAGTTCTGTTGGCAGTAGTTTGTTTGCGATATGAACAACGCTCGTTTCTGGTTGGTTAACGGGGTAAGTTGTCGTCGCCGAGCGTCGCCAGGGGGGTGGGCGTCGTGGGCGCGGTGTTTGTGGCCAGGGAGGCATGTTCGCACCCCCCTTGTTACAAATCTTGCGCTCAAGGCGATCCACAACTTCAAGTTTCCACCAGGAAGACAACAAGCTCAAGATTACTACATACGATGTTTGGGGGTGTTTTTAATTGAGGCAAATTTGCGCTCTTAATGACCGGCTTAATTTCCTTTTTCTAATTAAATTTTTTATGAAGATATCCTGAACTTCTTACACTGAACTCATACTGGCAGTATTTTTGAAATATTAGAATGAAATACACTAGAATCTATGCAAGTAGACATATTTCAGGAACTAAGTTCTTATCCTTTGTGTAACTAAGAGATATTATTTAAGATAACACAACTTGTTAATCAAGAATAAATATACAAAACATTCGGGCCTATTCTCTAAAAAAATCTTACTTGCGAATTGCGAAAAAATGAATCGTTTTTAGACAACTGAAGAAATAATCCCCATTAAACATGAAGTTTAGCAAGTTACTACGAAACAACTGCGTTATAGAATAGGGCTGATAGTTATGAAAATTGTACGACCTATACAGACAGTCAAAGACAAAAAGATGAAATATCCAAATAGACAAAGAAATATATTAAGTAAAATTCCAAGGTTCTTAATTTGAAACTATTACAGAATAACGAATACAATTATGTTACAGCTATTAATTTTTAGCTTATAAATATAATATTCAGTACTGAATAGGAGTTATTAAATAGAATTTGATTTATATTTCTTAGAATTCACATACATATTGTAATTATAAAACATCAGCTCAGATTTGAGAATAAAGAAAATTGAAATAAGCAGTATAAGAAAGAAGACCGTTAAGAATGTGTCAACAACAACAGGAAATAATTTGGTATATGTTAATTAACGCGATAAAAGAAGAGAAGATGAAAGAACCAGATAACGGCAAATATATAGAAGACTGAATGAGGGAGATACAAGATAAATATGTTCTAAATAATTAAACATACAAACATAGTACTGAGAATCGTGAGATCTTTTCTTTCGACAAAAATAAAATATTATCCCTGTGGTTTCTCTTCCACTAAAATCTTTAAGAGGGGCGTTATTTGACGGCAGATAACCGCACTTCATGCACTAAAATATTCCATATACCAAAATCAGCTTTAAGCAGAATATTACACATCTAGATATAGTAAGGAAACTGACGTAATGATATATTCAAAGTTCAACTACTTAAATAAATAATCTTTTCCTAATTCGATACTAAAGTACACGATATTACTACGCGAAGTTAGCCAAAATAGTAGATGAAGTTAAACTTAACAGACTCTTATGTCAAACTTAAATTACAAACCTAAAATTACAAACTAATTATTCTATAATACTATTGGTGAATTTATTTATTATTTACCTTTGATAATAATTTAACGATTTCGGAAAAAATATAATGTATATTTTATTACTCATATGGGTTATTTTCCTCGGCTATCGTCTCGGATAATAAATTCCATATTCGTAATAAAATTATACTTTAGTGCCTTGATATACAAATTCCTGTTTTCTGCTCCTGTATAAATATATCCCCATTATTTCAATTTGTTTGGATAAATTATAGTACCCATAATTCACGACAGTGAATTATGATTCATAATTCACTCTTCTCGAGCAATAAATCCAAAATTCACGATTATTTTAAAGGCGTGATGTGAATCACCAAGCAACGGCTGTCTGACAGTTGACATGTAGTCAGTTGTCATTGTATATTTATATGTTTACTTTTTTCAACGAATTTCTATCATTTTCAAAAGTGATTTTCGAATTTCCTTATATAATAATATACTATTTTTTCTTATTCAACTAAGCGGCCAATTATGCCTGTCTGTCCAATTTTATTATTTGTCAAAACCTTTCTTCAATTTCAACATCCGTAATCTCAGAGATATCAAGTTGCCTCACCCATAAAATTTATAAATTTTCCGAATGGGAAACTCTGGTAAACTTTCATTCCTCCTGCAGACAATTTCCTGCAAAATTCCAGCTCTTATTTGGGATGATTCCCGCGTTACATCTCGCTAAAATGGGCCACAATAAACTTACCCTATATGCGTCTTACGAATTTGTTGCCCGGTTACCAAATTCTTGCGAAATCTAAAGCAGGCGGAAGGAGAGGAATAACAGAGGAATAACGCCGCAGGCGGTCGTACAAGGAACAGTTGAAATGCTGACGATATGAGTTAGTTTTATTTGGAAACACAAACAAAAGACTGTGTGTGTGTGCTTTGGATGTGATTTTGACAGTTGTTATTGTTTAACGAATGATACAGTAGAACTAATTACAGAACATGGGTTTAATTAAATTTAATGTTTAATTGTTACTGAAACGATTGACATCCCAAGAACATTTATGCCAAATTATTGTACAGGCATATATTTGTAAACATTTTAATTGGATTTAACAACTAATAACATAGTATTTAACCCTGGACACTCACACTGGGGTCTGGGTAACCCTTAAAAATTTTTTGTTGAGCTTTATATTTTTGCTATGAATCTGTTCTATTTGATAGCATCTCTTCATGTTATGTCAAAAGGTTTTATCCATTTAGTTTAGATTTAAAGCAGCTTATTGCCTTCATTGCTGAATACAAAAAGTGTCCAGAATTTCCGAGGAAAGACAAGATGAAAAAGTAAACATGTCACAATATAGCCTACTCTCAAACCAAAGCTTCCACCCATGTTAACATCTAAAACAGATAACATTCCTTACTATTATATAAATCGCTCTTCGGTCTTCGAGACAGATCTAATCGGCCAATCAGAGCACGTTACAGCCTCATTCATTAATTCAAGTGGCCAATTAAGTCGCATCGGGATCAGGGCGGCGTCCCCATCCCTCCGATTGGACCTACGTCACTGGAGTTTAATTTCGTTTGGAGGAAAGTTTTGATTTTCCGATTTTGTTCTCAAAGTTGACAGGAATTAACGGAAAGGAATTTGATTTAGAAAGGTTTTGGCCTTTATTGGAAAGTGTTTTATAGTGGAACGTTATTATGTTGGCTTAATATATCGGAAAAATACTTCAAAAGTTATAGTAAACATTCGCTCATTACTGATAAACCATGAGACGTGGTTTGGTTAACTTTTATGTTTGAACTTTAACTTTTACACGAAAAGCTGTCGATAACTTTTATATTAAATATCAAGCGCTGTTTAACAATAACAGCTTTTATACTTTAAAGCCATTTAAAGCTTAAAAGACTACTTCCAAATATAGTACTCGTAATTAAAAAGAATAAAAGTATTTGAACCAGTAAGATAAATTCACCACTTCTTTACTTGAAAGACAACAAGAGTCGCTTAAACCGTAAATTCCAGATCCGAGTACTAGATGAAAAGAGTCTTTTTACATAGCATAGAAATGATTGGCCATTTTTTTCAATGACCTTTGTGTACTTGGATAGCCGAATGAATGTATGTACAGTATAATTCACGAACAAGAAACTATTCATAAATATAAGTTGACCAAATAGTATATTATACATTAAGGGAGAGAAGTGTATGATTTTTTCCCGCTACAATACTACGAGGAGAAAATTCACTTCTCTCCTGCGGTGTACATACAATTTTTTTTCGACCCCAATTTTTATAATGGTTTAAACAATTATTTGATTTGTAATATAATTTATGACAGTTACCTTTTTATTTTTCACAACAGATGCCATTATTTGAGCACTCTCTCTCCCGGTGGGAGAGAAAGTGCACCAATCTCCAGTTGATATGAAATTAGCTGTTTCTGTCATGATTTTGGTATCATAGAAACCGAGTTTCTCTCCCGGTCGCAAAATAAATAAATAATTATGCCATTTAGCCATTTTGGGTGTGGCACTCTGCTTTCACGAAACTGGAAATGGAAACAAAACAATGAACTCAATTTGTATCAAACAAAATCAGATGTGAAAAAAATCTAAATGAAAGATGTATTGTAATAAAAAATATTTCTAATTTTCATGGGGTACATAAAGTTTGAGGTTTCCCCATCTCTAACACTTTTGGGGGTCGCTACTTGACGGCTGGTAATCGCACTTCACGCAATTTAATAATATGCCTAAACAATCAAAGGTCCTACGAAAACAAAAACTAAAATAAGTATTTTGTACCAAGTTTATTCGGAAAATAACAGAATATTTTGAATTACACGCTAGCGAAGATATTTAGTGATATGTGGTTGGCAGCATGGCGTTACGTATAACCTCCTCTGTAACCACATGTTTTTGTTTTCTTGATATCTTATTAATTTTTCGTGATATTGTTATTTGACTGCAACGTGTTTAAGTTTTAGTAGCGATTATTAAAAAACCAAGCGATTTTCTGGAGCAACGATACAACATTTTGCGTGAAGCTGGAGAAAATTTTCACAGAACGCAAAAAGAAAGCAGAGTTCTGGAAAGACAAGACAGCTCATGGTTCTTCTACCATGACAATGCACCCTCATCTATTTTATTCCCTGTGATTTTTTTTTAAGTCTGAAATTAAAATCAGTACGTAAATAGGGAAGAGGAATATTTTGAAGAAGGAAAGAACCAATAATGTGTAAAATTAATAAAGTATAGTTTGTAGACAATTTGTAAATGTACACTCAGAGAGTCGAAATCAAATGACGATTAAATTGGCGTAATGGTCGACCAATAATCATTAAAAGCCGAAATTTTACAGCGTAATTGGATACGCATTTCCAACAAAATTTTATGTTAATGTGCCAATTTAGTCAGTTGGTTTGATCAATGCAAATGTTGTTTTAAAATTGAATTATCGAACAAAATTTCTAAAATAGTGTATATGACAGCATTTCATCTGAGTAATACAGTTACAACCACAATTCATGCTTCATATATCTAACATCGCACTTTGTCATTGTAATCCACCAAAGTGAATTACCGTGATTAATTCTATCATAGCGCAAAAACTGAGCAAATATCATTTGCTCAGATGTCTGCGGTCGGAGACTGTCGAAAAGCGGAACAGCGACGTGGAGACTGCAGGGAAATCACAGGGAAAACAGCGCTAAGCGAAAGAGCGTACCAACTGTACAAAGTCAAACAAATTGACCTGAATCATAACATTCTCGCGCTGTGTTGGTTTGGCGCTGGTCTGCAACTGCTTTGATATTCATAAAATGAAATTGAGGATTTAGCGGGCTTTGCGAGCTCTGATGGGAATTACCCTGATTTTTATTTAAAAATATTTTGTTAAATAATAACGGATGTAGAGACGAAAGGAAATTTAAAATGTTCATACCAGGGAAAAGACAGCGTATCGAAATTTCACTAAAACCAAATATGACGGCTTGAGTTTATAGACTACTACTTTAGTTAGACTTGGAAAATCAATTATGTTTAAAAAACTTTGACTTTTGGGTTAAGATTTTATTTTTGTTAAAATATTATTATTATTTATTTTTGCCAATCGATCTTTGTGAGAAATATGGAACGTCACATTACATATAAAACATACAATACAGTGTTACAAATTTACGTATCATTCATGTAATCTTCGACATTATAATTTATAATACGTTTCGAATTACTGTACGTAATTCTACATCAAGAAAACAAATAAATATAATGCAATAAAGTTGTTTAACACCCTTATAGCGTAACGCAGCTCTTTATATCCTCTTGTTGAAGTGGATCAATTACTTTAAATCCTTGTAGTTTTTCTACGTCTGCCTGTATTTTGTTTTACTTTGTCCATGTTTAATTTCTGCTTCTTTTAAGTCTTCTTCTACTTCCTTTAACCTTGTTGATCTGGGTATGCATCATCTTCCTCTTCCGCCTAGTTTCCAATCTACTACTTATTTAATTGCATCCTTTTCTTCTGCTCTTCATATATGTCCAAGCTATACTATATCTTCTCCTTTCAACTCTTGTTCAATTTCTATTTCATATTTCTTTCTTATTCAGATATATGTATTTTAATAATAATAATTAAAAAAAAAATACAGAACTTATTACAAAAGTCTTATATAGGCATTTAGATAAATTTGTTGATTGAAAATATTGCGCTTTGACTTATAGGAACGTGCGCTAATATTCACAGCTACAAAATTTAATTATAAGACTAATGGAGAAGCTTACAAACTTCAAACTTTCCACTTATAAATACTGGAATAGAAATGTCTCTTTGTTCTGCGAGAAATATCCAGCAGTATAGCACCTAATCGTGCTTTTATCAAAATAGAAAATAGTATGATATGATTTTTTTTTAAATAATTTTAAATAAACATATGTATTAAGTAGTTTACACTGGAAAACATTAACAATATTTCAATAGATGTCACTTCCACTAAGTGGTATTTATTTTCTAAGTGTAATTCCTATTTTATCGGTAATTCTAATTGGTAACTGTAATTTAATTTGCGAATTTATTAGACAACCTGTATGAATATAAAATAATTTGATTACGACCCTGAATTCCTGCTACCGATAATCAGCGTACTGATTGAAATCTGATATATGAGGGAATTGTGATAGTCATTTGATATTTATATAATAAAATATTTATGTCCATCTAATATTCAAGGTTGTCTACATAATAATATATCACGTGAAAGTTATTATAATAATTTTCGTTAATTTTCAACGCTTTCTTTTTACGGCTTCGCCAAGGTAATATCAGTATTTAAAAAACTAAATGACTAACTGTAATTATTACTGTACATGTAAGAGAGTACCTTCAAACAGAACAGTTATTATCTCGGATTCTTTTTATTCATTTATCATCACGCCATTTACCCATTTTGGGTGTGGCATTTTGCTTTCGCATATCTCGAAGCTGTAACCCCATATAGAGCTGAACCTAACCTATAAGTTTTTATATAAAAAATACCACCCCAATTTTAATATAAATATACTTATAATCTTTTGACAAAATAAACTATGTTTTTGAGTAGATATGTTAACAGTCAGTCAAACCATTTAGGTATTTCAAAGAATAATAAAGTCTTAAAATATTGATGATCAAACCTGACCCCATATTTTACAATGTATTATAATGAATTTAAAAAATGTATAATGGACTTATCACGATTGAAGCAGAGTAAAACGGTCTTTAGTAAAATACATTCCTAATCCCTGTGGTCGTTCGCGTACAAATATTGATTTTGCGAAAGGAATTTGAATTTTATAATTGCACGCTAAAATTTTACGTTCCAAATTGAAATTACGCTCGTAATTCATTTTCGCCTCTCCGAACTTTCTTTGGCCGGTTCACCTGCATTGAGACTATAATTAAAATCATAAAAACACGAAAATTTCTCTTGAGATATCCCGGAAATTTATTATGATTTCATTGTTAATTATTGTAATAGTACCTGAAGCTAGTACATGTTTTTTATTGGAAGATAAGTGGCTTAATACTTCAACAATAAAATTCACGGTTAGTTAGTTAAATTGATCTTCGATTGTCGTCGGTCGAGACAATGGAGACGAGTCAAGTCGTATGAAGCAATATTTCAAAGTAAATCACCTTCTTTTTAGTAACAGTATATCTAACTTACAAACTGTAACTATTATTTTATATTCAGCAGACTGTACGAGCCCAGAATCATATCATTTGGCCCAAATAAGACTAAATGTACAGTATATAATTTCATAAAATTCTGCTAGCACAAGTGCGGAAGTATTTTGAATAATTTGACTTGGTAATCAAGTTGCGAAGGTATTAATGAATCTTTTATTTAGATCGAAGAAAATTCTTGTAAATATTTAGGTGAAAAGTTTGAATACCTGCTCCAAAATTCCTAAACGTTGACGTGAGTGTATGTTGCTATACTCAGAAATATCGGTACTATCAGTTAACGGAACGTGTAGATATGCTAAAGATTTTCTGAGAATCCATGCTGTTAAATTAGATAGTATTCAAATTATTATATTCATATTCATAGATGATGTTATATTATTCATATAAATGAACAGAAATGTGCGTCATGAATAATTAAATTGTAAATATTTTTCATTTTGTCTTTTTTGCCTTTAAATAAAATTATTAATGCTGACTTAAGCAGCATCAAAATGTTGACAGGCAAAACTGTTTCACTCAATGTATGTATTTATAATATTTTCATATAGGTATATTATATTTGTATCCACATTTGCAAGTTTTGTAAGTGAATTCTAATTATTTTTATTCTACTTGAAAAAATGTAGTTTGAAACAGAAACATTCTTAAAATTATAGAAGGCTTTTTTATTAAGTCAACCCATCCGTAACCAAAATAATTTACAATTGTCTGTGCCTAAATTGGTTATATTTAATATCCTAGTTTAAAAAAATATATATTTCTCGTTTTTAATATTTTTGCCTTTACCGCGTTTGATATTGAAAGTATACCATTGTTAACCCGTTTTAAAAATAAATTTATGGAGTATGCAAGATACCCAACTAGATTGCGGAAGGGGAAAGGTTAAAGGTAACAGTAACGTGTTTTCGGTAACTGATAAATTTATTTCCTCTTGTAAACTTCAGATGTATGTAGAAATTAAACGAATGTTAATTTGGAGGAGTAAATCAGTGAAAAACCAACACAAAACCGTTTGAGAGCAACAAGAAACAAAGACCATAAATTCAGTACGTTTCATCACAAATTAGTTCTCTTCACATCCATTTGCGATTCTCATTTCCACATTTCCAGTTGGCGACGAATGTGGCAGCGATAAAAACAAAGTTTCTCGTTTCAGTCGTTTCTCCTTTTAACCGCGTATAAAATATACCTTAACAGCATTTATTTGCAAGGCGCATATATAATTGAATTCATTCATCTGTCTGTCAAGTGGCGGCGCACTGCTGAATGCTGAATGTGAAAACCAAACGAACACACATTAGCATTTTTACGATTGTTGGACCATGTTTCGCAGTCATGACCTACAGCCGCGGTTTACCTAAATGGATACAGTGGCGTAACAACGGGAAATGTCACGGCGGGGCGGATGTGAGCTACATGCCTTTTAAGGTTTACTAGCTAAATGATAAGTGGCCGTTACTAATCATTGTCATTACTCTTACGAATATCTAATTTCACTCCACTACTAGTTTATACCATTTGTGAATATCGGCTTGTTAGGAACGATAGGTTAGGTTTTACATTCGCCATGTAGTTCGTAGATAAGAAAACAGATCAGAATATACAAAACTAAATACAATTTATTTCGTACTTCTTATTTTAAATACAAATGATCCAATTTATCCTAAAGTTATTATTATGAGTCGGAATCTTGATCTTACATATGCAAATATATATATATATATATATATATATATATATATATATATATATATAAAGTTTCGCGAAGGTGCCTGGAATGTTCGAGAGACCGCAACACAGGAGTATATAAGGGTTGCCGGGCTAACGGCGAACAGTCTTACATGAACGTCAATCTAGTCTAGCCATTCAGTCTCCGATGTGTGTATTAGAGTTAAATAAGCAAGTAGAAGCAAATAAATAATTATTGTTAGTTATAATTAATTTTTTTGTTTATTCTTTCAACTACACCGAAGCCGAGTAAAGAGTAAAAACGTGACAATATTTATTTGTAATATTTCTTTTCACCAGCTTAGCGTCTATTTATCATTTATTCAAGATCACTTCTACCGTAAAGTATAGTGTGTAAAAAGTCTCTTAATCATGCACAAATTCCATTCTTGTGTCTTATTCATCGCCATCCTTCGTGTATCCTGCAGTGTAATGTTCCTTTTCTTCAGTCTTGTTGATGATGGTAGTCTAGGTATCTTTTGGTCTACAACGATCTCTCTTTTCATTCACGTTTGTCATCCAAATTTGCCGCATCGATCTCGATTCATTCATTCTTATCATATGGCCTCACCATGCTAGTTGTCTTGTTGTTAAAAAGCCTATTGCAGTTGTTATCTTATTAATTCGTTTCTTATTCTGTTCAACAGTGTACTTTTCTTAGATATTTCATTTTTGATTTTCATTTTTTGAGACAGTACCCATGATTTGCAACAGTGTGTCAATTTAGATCTGTATATAATGTTATATACTGTTTTTTTTTTTTCGCACTAATTTCTTTTTTCCTATGAAACTGTGTTTCATTACATGAAAGATTCTTGTTGTATGTACAATCTATTCTATTTCAAATAAATTATGGTGAAAGGATCTGATTCCTGAGTATATCAAAATTATAAAATTGGTGCAATGTTTAACCAATTTGAAAAGAAAAAGAACATTAATAATACATTAACAAGAGGTTGTGGGTTCGAATCTCACAGAAGAGCATTGTTGTTTTTGATGTTGATGATCTTCCTAATAATAATAATAATAAAGATAATGCGTTAAAACACTATTAATTTCAATTACGAAAAGTAGTGATGTTGAAAATGTTTTGGCGTAATTGATTTTAAACAGTTTAGAATTCTCTGATAAAAGGAAAAAAAATGCAGGAACTCCTACAGAGGTACACAATAGAATATCCGATCTTTTACCTATAGAAATGAGAAGATCAAAAGCGAAAACGTTTACTCACTGAATGCGAAAAAAGATTCTACAAAATTTCTTTAGAGCAAAGCTCCCTTTGAATAATAAAGGCTTAATGGTATTTTTATTCAGTTCTAATGGAAATAATTGCAGAAAATCTGTTAACTTCAATGGCATAAAAATAGCGTTGTTGTTAGTATTTTTCTATTTATATTTAAATATCTCAATATTTCAAGTCCCGGCTATAATTCATCGCTTGACACAATTTGCGATATATTCTTCTGGAAGATTGCTTCAGAAAAATGAAACGTATAACTTTGAGATTCCATAAACTGTGTCGAAAGATAAGCTCGTATTTTTCTGTACACAAACAAAATTCCAGAAGCTGTAAAACAGTGGAAAGGAATGCCGTGACAAATAAATGATAAGCTCACAGACACGGCGCAGGAAGTAGATGGCGCCATCGTAAATACAAGACACTACAACTGCGCATTAAGGACCACACAGAAAAACTACTATTGTTTACCGGAGAAATTATTTTCCAATATTAATGACACCTTGTTTGCGTCAACATTTTCTCAACTTTACAAGAATTACCTGCCAGCTGCTGCTATACAAAGCCTTTTGACATGCTTTTGAACATAATTTTAAGCCATAACTTAAAACAATACTTTCAAAAGAGTGAAGCGAAAGAAAATAACACGAGAAACAAAATAACAAAAACAAAGTTTGTTTATTTTTATCAGAATTCAAGAAGCGTTTTCTGTTCTTCCATTAGTACAACGTCGATTTTCTCTCTAACTTGTAACATGTCATAATCACCAGTTGTCCGTCGCGTGTATTTTTCTCGTGGATGTCTGTGAGAGGTTAGATAAAGTTGAAGAATGATTGTACGGTGTTATTTGATTCTGCGTTGGGTTGGAATGGCTTCCAGTGTCCAGTGATAAATTCCGAGGTTCTTCGTGTTCGATGTGTATACAACTTGCTGACTGAGTTGACTGCACCGTTAATATCATCGAGTTAGAATGATACAGTAGCGCACGATGATGACTCTAATTTCACCCAAATAAATTAACTACAATTACATTAAGCTATTTTGTATTGGTTGTACTATTAACAAAACAGATTTGAATTGGCTGTGAAGATTTTTTTATGAGATGAAACCATCAGTTTCTGAAGTTGTGCAGGCTGAAGTTTAATATCAAATTGCTATATTTTCTAATATTTATTTATTATTATTGGCCTGATAGTTCAATAGCTCATTTTCTTTTCTTAATTTTCGTTCCACAATCAATTTTACCTCCCGCCACATACCTATAAGGAAGGTATAGGAATCATGCTAAAAATTCGGTAGTTAGTTTTCAGAGGATGAGCCCGTTTTAGGGTCTCTAGAATACGATTTTAATAGTTTCGCGATAATGTCTGCTTGTCTGTCTGTATGTCTATCTGTCTGTAGGTCTACCTGTCTGTCAGTCGACCTGTGTGGATTTCTGGAGTTACGATTTCTCAAAAACTACTAAACTGAAAATTTTGACATTTTGTATATGTCAATCGTATTCCTATGAAAAGAGCTGATTAGTTTTTGGTGATAATCCAATAACCGAAATGGTAGTTTACCTGAAACATATCAAATTATTTTGAAATATCGTAAAACAATTTTAATTAATGACAATATTGTTATTAAAATGTTTCAAATATTATTATTTACAATAGTTGTTTAAAATATTTTTCTCTTACTGTCTCAATTTACGGATAACAACACGTTAAAAAAAAATATTAGAACGTATAACTGCTGTGGAAATGAAGTATTTAAATACAAGGGTATACGAGAAGTGATCGTGTCCGGAATATATTGGTGTATGGTGAATGTAAGATTGAGAAGAATGTTGTTAAGAAAGTGGGAGTGAGTCACTTGAGGTGGTTGAAACATCTTGAGCGAAAATCGAATGAAAGAATGCTAATATATGCAGGTGAGATTGAGGGTGAACGATTGCGTGGACGTCCGAGGAATAAGTGGTTAGGTATGATTGATAGTTTGTATAATTTCGAGTATGAAGAATAGACGACAATTCAAATATTCTGCTCCATACATTCTAATGTTTATAAAAATAAACAATGATCTTGACAAATTATCCTCAATCAGTATAACAGTAAAAGTATATTATTTTTATTTTATTTCACGGCCCCTGACGAGTCGCTAATGGTGAACATTGAACAACGACTACTTTTTCCATCGTGTGTCGCGATGTCCTTCTACGGAAATACGCGCGCACGCACCCAGCCGTGCACATGCGTGCGTGCCGATTGATTTCATGGAAGAGAAAAAAGTTACAATTGAATTCTACTGAAAAATGCTTTGTCGTTTGTTTGACCATTTGACCAGTTTTCAAACTTTTGTTTCTGCGTACACATTTGTTCTTCAGAGGGAGAATTCACCCAACAGTTGTCTGAGTTAATTGGAATATGATGGAAGAGGATTTAATCAAAACTTTTTGGGGGAAAATTTATTTTACGTTGTACTTATATTCAAAATATTTGTTGTTTAGTTCTTCATGATATAAGGCTCTTTTATCTACGATAGTGTGTAAAATTGGTGTTTAGTTGTTAGCTTAAATTAGATTAAAATATTTAAATACGCCAAACCAGGGTGAATATTATTTTATCATGGCAAACTTCTCATTTAATATTGTGATCCTAATAGAAGGTTACATACATACATAAGTAAATTTTGATGTTTTCATTAAACTACGATGATATTCACGTGGGTGTCAATTGGCGAAATGCAAACAAGACACTATCACAAGCGCTGTCAAGATGACAGTTCTTAAAATAATGCTATGCAATAGTGACTCCCGTTATTACTATAAAGAATATATGACCAATGTTAAATTTATTAAGTTTCCTAAATCACAAACTTCATAAATATAAACACCATCTCAAACGTCAAAACATGGATGTTTGTATTATGATCTTCCATCTCAACTTTTACCTCATCTTTCTCTTTCTTGCCTGTGTCTTCAAAATCATATCCCTCCATTCACAAATAAAAGTATTTTTCTACTCCTGTATAAATATATCGCCATTACTTCAATTTTTCGATGAATTGTAGTACCCATAAATTCACAACAGTGAATTATGATTCATAATTCATTCTTTTCGACCAATCACAGAGCTAGAAATCCATAATTTACGGTTATTTTAAAGACGTTATGTAGATCACCAAGCAACGGCCGTCTGACAGTTGACTTTAGTCAGTTATGTTGATGTTTTTCAACGAATTTCGATCATTTTCAAAAGTGATTTCCGAATTTACGGCAGTATATTTATTGGGTTTTCCATTATATCGTAGACAAAATATTTCAGTTTAGCAGTTTTTGAGAAACAGTCACTATAGGTATTCACACACACAGGCATCTTAGCGAAACTATTAAAATCATATTCTAGGGAGTAGGGACCCTAAAACATGCTTATCCTCTAAAAACTCACTACCATATTTTATCCTATACCTCCTTTACAGGATGTGGCGGGAGGTAGAAATACGATTGAAATCCATATAATCTAAATTTATTCTACACTCGGTTCAAGTTCAAAGTTGTGAAGTGTGTGTTATCTACTGCTGCCTGCGATTGGCATTTATTGTACAACCTATTTAAAAATTATCATTCAAATCATGTGTAATGACATTTGACATTAATAATATTGATACAATCTTATTATCATCATGATATGCAACAGGAAGGAAGTCATAACATCATTCCACAAATCCGTCTTTCCAAGGACACGCAGAACAGTCGAACACTAATTACATTTCGGTTAAAAACATGACCACTCCAAGGTTCATTTGTCCTGTCGCCGTAATATTCATGCTCTATTAATATTGATGAATGCCCGGGTCTCGTTCTGCCGCTGCCTGGTAGCTCGCGGGTTGTTTGGTGGGCACTGCGGGTGGAGCTAGCGTGATGGATTCACGTTTCTCACGTTCATGTTCACGCACCCACTGACTGATACGTGCTGCGAGTTATTTACGCTTCAATCAACACCCGATTGTGGCAAGGTTTATCTATTTTTGTAGCGTAATTTTTTGTTTTAGTTGAGTGAAAAGATTTAACGCATTTTGGGATTATGAATGTTGTTTGATGTTGAATACTATTTGAGTTAAACACGGTAGTGTTCGGGCGTGGTAGTCTGCTTTCAAAGATGTGTTTTACCAGCCGTAGAAACACGCCCACCAAAGATGTAAGGGATGAATATAACGAATCGAACTGCCCTGAATTACTTGTACAGGGTGGTTTTGAAGTTATTGTCATAAATTTAACGGTAAGTAGTATGACATGGTTGATTACGAAACAGATTTTTTTACTACCGTTTTAATTAATATTACATTAATATAAATTATTAAAAAAAACATTCAAAATTAGTTGTATAAGATATTATTTTTAATAATTAAATTAAATTGAATTTTTAACAAAAATAATTATGTACTTTATAGAAGAATGTAAATGCATTGCCAGTGATCCAGTGGTACCAAAAATGTTAGTATCAAGAAAACTACCCTTAAAATATGCGAATTTTTTAAAACATTTTTTTGTTTGGTAATCTACACATGTCATGCTACTTACCCTTAAATTTATGTCATTAATTTCAAAACCAGCCTGTATATCATAAACGTGGTGGAGCTGTTATATATTTTGAATTACGCGCCAACGGAGATATTTAGTGATATGCGGTTGGTAGCATTGGGTTGCGCATAACCTCATATGTAACTACATCTTCTTAGATTGTTGATATCTCGATGAGTTTTCGTGATTTTGTTATTTGACTGCAACGTGTTTGAGTGTTCGTATCAATTTTTGAAATGTGCTATTTTCTGACCTCAGACTTCGTACAGAAATAATACTTGTCTCATTTTTATATAGAACGCATCTTTTGTGGACCGCATCGTATGTTATGTGTACTGCATCTTATGTGATGTGTACCGCATCTTATGTGTACTGCATCTTATGTGGACCGCGTCATAGGTGGACTACATTTGTATATAGAATCTTTGGTGGACAGCATTCTCGGATTCGGATAGTATTGTTACTCAAGTTCGGTGAAGTTAAAAGAATACACACAAGTTCAATTATAGTTAACAAAATTGGTTTATTTATTTCCACTTATTTATTTAACACACTAAAACATTAATAATTACATTTATTTACACAGCAATACACTCACACATTCACTGACGGTTTAGACTAGACTGTGCATTGTTCGCTCAGCGACCCCCTTATATACCTCTGTGTTGCCGACTCTCGAACAGTCCAGGCGCCTTCGAGAATCTCCTAGAAACTGCGCCGTGTATTTATCGGGCATGACGTCCAGTAGGTTGGTTACTCGGCTCGTCGCTACGCTCCTCACCTCACAAACATATGGGTTGCTTACTCCTAACTTGGCTTGTCGCTACGCTCCTCTCCTCGCGAATATATGAGTTGATTACCTGGCTCGTCGGTACATTTTAAAGCTTGGATCTTTCACAGCCTTTTTAACAGAAAAACATACATCGTATTCTGATTTGCATAAAAATTATCTAGATTTGTGATTATTTTAATAAATATATTATCACGCCAGCAGCTAAATTGTTCAGATCTCGAGGTATGATATATTTCTGTGCGTGAAATGTCAAAATCACGTGCGTAAGAGATGTTAGTGGATAGAAAGTTATAAATGTAAATTTGTCGGCTGTAGTAAGTGTAGAATATAACAAAATTATTTAGAATATTATTCATGACATGTGACATGACCCAAGTCAAGTTTGAATTACTAAATTATGTTTTGTATTGAAAACATTTCATACAATGTGACACAACAATTTCTATTATGTTTTTATTCATTTTCTTAGTTTTATATTCTATTGTAATCTGATGTTTGTTGTCGACAATAATTTGATATCTTGTTAGTTATCTTTGTTTCTGTCATATGATTTATATTTCCAACTGATTTAATTTAAAATTTACATTTATATTTGTAATTGAAAATATAATGCTCACAATATTTATTATTATTGGCTTTAGCTGCACATGTTGCATTATTTATTGACAGATAATGATTCGTGTCTTGATTGCTAATAGGTTTTTAATTGTTCCAATGTTTAATTCATTCGCGTAAAAGAGCAAAAACTAACACATGTCATATTTTTTGTTCGCCGTATAAATTCAGTTAATATTCAAATAAAACAATAGGTTCGAATTCACGGATGCGTGTCTTGAAAATAAAATACCAGCAAACAATTAAAAGAATCCTAATTAACGGACAAAACAAACAAATAACTTCGTTGCTTAAATTTTCGCTTGAAAACTCAGAGAGCAACACCAAAGTTCTTCGTTGTTAGGTCGCCACCCAACAAATTTTTTCGCAAATTCTCTTAAGGCGTGAAGCAAACTTGTAACAGTTTATAATTTAATTGGCATCGGCTCGAGATTAAAGCAGCCGCTAATTAACACGATTTTATGCGCCAACTTTAAAAATCTACCAGCGAGTTTCACTTTGAACTACGGGGAAAATTGTAATAAATATGTTAATTTTCAGATAATAATTTATGTCGTTACGTCAACACTTCTATTTTTGTTAAATAGAAATACATAATTGTATTAACGTTTCACCTTCTACACATATAGCAAGGGAGGTATTGGAACGAATCCTAATTTATGGTAGTGATTTTTCAACAGATAAATACGTTTTGAGGTAGAAAATATAGACGTATCACTTTCAAATTTAGAATATGAATGTTTAAGTTACGAGTTGATTAGATTTTGATAACAATTAATCAAACTAAAGAGGTAGTTTACTTGAAGACCTGTCACGTTTTTGACAATATCTCAGAAAATTATTGAGTTATAGCAAATTTGTTATAATAAAAAAGATGTAAAATAATGTTGGCTACAATTTTACTTTAAAACGTTTTCTATTTTGTACCGTCACATCAGATTTTTTTATATTATTTCACAGGTATGAACAATGAAACTAATGCCCTAGCTGGGATTCAAACCCCGGATCTTTGCCTTGCCAAAACAAGCAGAATTGTTATCGAAACCGGTAACTAAATTTATATATCATTGTTTTAGTACTGTTCCTTGCGTATGATTTCATTTTGACAATTATTTGACATATAGATGTTAAAAATGTTTTAGTTTTTGTTCCTATTGTAACAAAGATTATTGAAATATATAATTTAGTTTAGTTTTAGTTTACAAAAGTCAAATAACATTTTATATTCCAAATATTTTAGCTAACATCTTTCATTTGAAACATTTTTTTATAGCTAATTTTTTGATGAATTGAATTTATTGTTTTGTGTACTCTTCGGGTTTTCCAATTTCTTTCAAAATCACCTCAACTCTTCATATTTTCATGAAACTTATAAATTCCAAGTTTCGTTTACATATCTTGTTTCGTACATGAGATATTGCGCACACGGACATACATCCATCCATCCATCTTCACACACAGACATCATTGAGAAATTGGTCTTAAAAGGATTCAGTGGACGTCAAAATATGTATTTCCGCAAAAATCTCGTCAGCGATTTTTTTTTCATGATTCCAATACTTAAACTTTATATAAGAAAGTAAAAACTACACGAATATATTTTTTTGTTTGTTACAATAATGAGCTTTCGCCATTCGTTGTGTACTTGGATGGGCGGAGTCAACACGCATTCCTAACGGGGTCGTAAATCGTTTTGAGCATAAGCATATTTAATTTTCAATTTCATGTGCTGTAGAAATCTTTCCTTTTTCGTATGACACATTTGTCAGAATCAGTGACATGACGAAAGAATTAAAATCATGTGTCATGTTTAGATGCAAGTGGTAAAGCGGTAAATCATCAAAGAAATTAATTATTTTGATAACTCATTATTGGTTATAATTGTGGTAAAGGAAAGAATGTTTCACTAACAAATTTGTTGACGATAAACCAGTTAGAGTCATTGTTTTATTTAGAAGTGTGACGAATGATTCTCAACAGCTAATAAAAGCAGTACTTGTCATACTTATTAAGCGTATCCTTAAGCATTACTTGGTTAAATTTTCGTTTGTTCCGTGACTAACTCTATTAGCCAATTTAGGGAGATACACTTAATTTTCCCGTGAAATTTGTAAATATACGGGTATACAATTATTTCACGGACAATCGCGCCAAAACAAAAACAAACCAAAGTGCTTTTTCGCAATCGAAATAAGGGAAACAGTTCTGTAATTTTGTTTGTCAAAAAGTATTTCTTAAGGTTATGTCTGCAATAAATCACTTTTCCGATATTTCTGTTTCTAACTTAATTTGGCTATCGCACTAATGAACCAACTGGACAACGGATGTAAGGATACAAAGTACGCAACTTCCGGTGGGTGGGGCATGTTACGAAAGGTGTTTTATTTCAACCTTACACTTTCAGGCGCTTATTCAATTTATTTTCACTTTATTCATCAAATAAATTATTGTATTGCTAACTTAAATATTTAAATTCTACATTTTAAATTTGAAAATGGTATCTGATGTAAGCACCTCATAACTTTCCAAAAATTTCGTTCCTAAACGGTAGAAAAACTTCAAATAATAATTGTATCCAATACATCTTTTTGAACATAACATTACTGAAAATTTTGACCCGTCATCTTACCTCCCTTACATACCGGGTGTCTACTTTCTACTATATAGAACATACAATGTTAAAATTTTTATTAGGCGATAGTTCGTTCCCTATGAATTTTATAACAAAATTGTAAATATTCAGAAACCAAACTGCACAAAATAAGCGTAAATTTATTTCTATCATGAGATAGACGTAAAATAAAATTTATAATTTTTAGATATTTGCAGAGTGCCATGGTAAATAAAACATACAAACAATCGTATTGTCTGAGTTTGACAGAAGACATTTGGCATAATTTTAATGATTTTTAACTTGGTTAAATTATTTCTTAATGGTTAATGTGTCCATGATAACTGAGAAATAGTTTAAATAAGTCTATAATCATTAATACTATGCCAAATGTCATCTGTCATACGACTGTTTGTATGTTTTGTTCACCATGGTACTCTGGAAATAGCTAAAAATTATAAATTTTAAACATTTATCTCATGACAGAAATGTACTATATCATTAAATAATTTGTTGCAGTTTTTGTTTCTGAACACTTTTTGTATTTACACTTTTGTTTTAAAATTCATTGGGAACGAACTATTGTCTAATGATTATTTTTTGACGTTTCTTTAAACCAATTGAAATGCCTTATTGTATGTCACGTGTCTGCGTTTTCACCAATCCTGTCATTATTATACTGAGAATAATGCTCTTGTGATTATTCCCGGCAATTTTCTCTGTAGCTTTTTTGTTTTTGTTGACAGATGTCAGATGTCAGATAGTTATCATCAACACAAGTAAAAATGAGTCAAAAAGATGGATTTTTTGACGTGCCTGATGATGAAATCAAAAAATAATCTGATTAAATATAACTCGAGAGTTCGATAAATTAGAAAATAATTCTCCAGTATCTTTCTCAAACTTGTCGCCATTTGGCAATAGCCACTCAAGCCCTACGGGCTTTCGTGGCTATTGCCTGGCAACAAGTTTTCGAAAGATCTGTCAAATTATTTTCAATTTATTCTCACTCTCTTGTTATATTACTACTGAAAATTTTACCTAATTGTATTTCCTATGTCCTATAAAAAAAGTAGACACTCGGTATATGTATGGGAAGTAAAAAGGTGTAACGTATTTGTACGGTCAGAAATAAGCCAGGGCGAAACGAGCCACGGCCCCACGAAAGAAGCCACGCTACGTACACGTAGGGGGCGTATCGATCGCCTCCACCGCCACCGCCACAGGAAGAAGCAAGTGCAACGACACTACCACCGCCGTCGTTATTGTGCAAAATTTTGTACACACGAGATACATTCTATACGTTACATTTACTATACACCCTTCCCTGAATTACTCGTACTTTATGCTAGTCAAAGATTGGAACATGAACTATGATGTAATAATTCTAAAGACTTCGTGTTCCTCAAACATTGCGCAGGCTTTGCGGTTCTAGTTCTGCTGATAAATTGGTATAAGTTACAAGTAAATTTGGTGCAATATACCATGAGTTTTATTTACGTTCTCTTGGTTAAAGTGATTCATGGATGTTCAGGATAAAAGTTTAACGTTACACGCTACCAATTTTTCTTTTTCTTACAAATAATAGATAACATATAACACATCATGTTCATTAAGAAAATATGAGCGAAGCTCTATAAACTTCTAGAATATCATGTAACTTTTCAAGAAAATAAACATAAAATTGAAAAGTTTTAACGGAAAATTTATTACATACAAACATCTAAAATTGCAGGAGGTTCATGGTGAAGCTCCGTGGTAACGCATGAGAATGTACATCATTAAGTCCTCAATTCGGAATCCAATCAGCGATAATTATTTTAACTTTACCTACCGAGTTCTGCGAAAGTAACCACAACCCAAAAT